>CM074200.1:2863263-4063263 GCA_037179385.1 Holothuria scabra
TTTTTCTGTAGTTCAATACGGCAGTTGGTTCGATCATATATTAGAATACTATAACCATATAGACGAGGAAAATTTCTTTGCGTTGCCTTTTGAAGATATTAAACAGGTTAGCTACTTTATGATCATTTTTAATTATAGCCTCCTCTTATTTAACACAGAATATGCAAACCCGTTAAAACAACCAAGTTTTCGTACTTTTAGTTTAGCTACTCGCCGTTTCGACATTGTTTTTACTAAGATCGTGTGCAGGGTCTGTTTTTTTCACTCAATTTAGAAGAGAGCCAAGCTGCATGACAAACATCATGATATATAGGTGTGAGTGCTAGGAGGTTTGCGAATCAAGCTTGTTTCCTTTCCGGGATGTATATGGTGCGCCTACCGTGCCATAAGTGTCTAAATCAACATGCGTCGATTTCAAGACTTAGAACACGGTACGCGCACCATATACGGAGCTTCGTTGAAGGGCACAACTTTCTTTAAGAGTATTTGCTTCTTAACTTAGTTACAATGAGCGAGGTGCCACATTTATAAGGAAAGAAAGTCAGGTTCAATCGGCTTCTGTCTAGGCTGTTATTTGTTAATAAGAAATAAGATTGTGGGGTAAAAAAGGCTGCAACCAAAGAACATATTTATCAGGGCGTCTACTATGATGGTAGAAACAACGAAACGAACGCCAACTGTATACTTACAGTATGTGTTATGGAGAGGGCTTACGGTTAGTGAGAAAAGTAATCCTCCAAAATGATTGAAGTCATTTTAAGCTAACATATATCCAAAATGTAAAAATAAATATCTACATATATAAATTATCCTAGACATACCACTGTTGGATATAAGTCAATCAGGAAAGCTAAGTCTCTGAGTGCTCACAAAGCTTAACTGACCAATCTCCTAGCCTTCAGAGGTTTGACGTCGTAATATCAAAGCACGTGTCTCTCCGTTCGAGACTAGATGAAGTGAACTACACTCTGCACTACACACATGGTCTCAGTAAAAAAAAAAAGACGAGAAGTACGGATAAAATATCACAACTCTATCCCTGCTTGTAATATAAAAAATTTCAATATTGATTTTGTCATGGGATCGGCCTTTGGAGTATAATGTAATCGAGGGTGGTTCCCTGAGAAAAAAAAAACCTCTTCCATTGGTTCTTCGTTTACAAAATCGAACAATATTTGTGTCTTAAACCTGGTAAAGTTAAGAACAATTTCTGTTTTACGTTTTGCCATTATTATTCCGAATTGAGACGTGGGGTTGCCTAACCACAAACCCTAATTGGCGCTTAAGTACGCAACATACACAAAAAACATCAATTCATAACTTGATAAAAATACTTTGGATTTCCCGTATTTTGAAATGAAGTTGAATTAACGATGTAAAAAATTTAGAAATTTTTTAATTTAAATTCGATGCTTATCGTAAAGGATCTACGCAAGGTTGTCAAAGATGTAGCCTCTTTCATCGGCAGACCCTTAGATGACGTCACCTTACAACGTGTAGTAGTGGGCGCCTCCTTTGATAAGATGAAAAAATCCTTTCAGAAAGATCATTTAGAAAAATATTGCTGAGGGCAAAGATGTCATGCATAAAACGTTTTTCTTCGAAAAGGTAGAAATATTAACATTACCATTGTAAATTGGCGCTCTGAAAGAGAATACCATTTAAAACAAATGTACATCACACAAATCTTTTTTCTTTATTTGTTAAGATATGCTAACAATAAATAAAATGTAACATTTAATACAATGTAAATATGTTAAAAGAACTCGTCCACAACGTTAAACGGCATAGGCTTCAGGGAGGAGCTAAATGCGGAATGTTGTCTTTCCCCGGAAATTCTTGTTACTTGCCACTAGTACTGCAGATGTGAAGAAGCAAAGCGATGTCTTCAGTAAAACCTAAATCCCCAGCCAAGATTCATCTTGTTTTACTCTTAAGCTTCACTCTGGGTAGTCATGGTCTCCATAGGAATCGATAAGTGGATGTTACTTTAAAATGCAAAATAATGTACCACAACTATTAAAAAGATTTGAAGTTTTCATCGGCGGTAAGAAAAGTATTTATACCTCTGGCATGGGCGTAAGAAGCTCTTTTCGCCGAGATAGCTCAACGATTTTTCGGAACGCCCACCCTGGAAAGGGGTCGATGATGAGGTGGAAGCCACGATCCTTCTTTTTGAAAATGTTGAATATGGGGGGTACACTAAAGTAAAAAAATACTGTACAGTCATTTATTACAATTGCTCTTAGAAGACAAGACTTTTACATTATACAGAGGAACAAACGATGGGCCTCTTCTCTTAAAGTGGGGAGGGGGAGGGAGTGGTGAAGGCAAAGTTACATAATTTGACGATTTGAAGTTTTCTTTTTTGTTCACGTAGGAAAAGTTGGCCAATGGAAAGAAACTTTCACCCCTGAGCAGAACAAGAGATTTGATCAACTGTATCAAGATAAAATGAAGGATTGTGGTTGGACAAGAGCCTATGCACCCGACTCATGTAATATGTAGCTTTGCGAAAACGTCTTCCTTATTCGGCTGTTAAACACCGACCTTTAAATGTCAAATTGTAATAAATTAGGCTTAAAAATCAAACAAATTATGGAACTTTGTAATGACGATTTTTAAAATATAATATTTGACTCAATGATATGAAAAAGTATGCGACACCATTGGTATTTATGAAGGTTTATCTTGTTTGTCAGCCTGTCTGCTCGGCGATCAGCAATGAACTATATGGTTTTTATTCGGATTAATCGAAATCTTATGAGATTAATGATGTAAAGTTTGAACGATTTTAAGTAGGTTTGAATTTATCAAGAATTAATTGGTAAGACTGACAAAGTGGCAAACATAATTATTGATTTCAATTTCTTTATCAGGGATTTTTGGTAGCTAATTAAGGCTACTCCTGCAACTTCATGTAAATTATTTCGTGAGAAGCAATAAAGACTACAATTTTACATAACCTCATCGCGTTCGAGGTCATATTCTTGTGCACTTATTCACGTAGCCCGCCCTCATTTTACGTATCTAATATTTTTACCGACGTCCGAGTCACAATCTTATCCTCTATGACGTGCAAAAACTAGTGCAGTATGCTAGCCAGTGTAACTAGCAAAGAAGCGGCTGAGGATCCCGGTGCGATTGTCATTGTAATAAAACACTGTTGACTTTTGTCCTGCAGTGGCCGTGGCTTAATGTGACGTCACGCGAAAGCACTCTGTATAAATAATTTCAATTTTCCTCCACACAAATGCAATATTGACAGTTTCAAAATTCTTGAGCAGCAAATAGTGCTTTCGATTTTCATTCAGTGAGATCAAAATTTTGAACGCAAGTCACCGAGCTTGATTATTTTGAATTGTTTATCTTTTTAATATTATAAATATGGAAAATTGTAATGTACAACAAACTCATTTTTTCCTTATTTAAACTCAGTTACCTAGCCAAAGAAAATGTTAAACGCAACTATTTATCGGTTAAAAAGTAATTTTTTAATGTCTCACTGTTTCTTAGTGATAAAATTTAAATCCTACAGCTTCTGATTACGTACAATGTCAAAACCATAAAAGACTGCATCTACCTCAGTCATGCATTATTGCTACATTAACAGACATTACGAAGTGGAAAAAGGAAAGTTAAGCGTTTTAAAAACCTTAAAAGGAATTTTACCACCATTAATTATTGGCCATCGATTTATTTAGAACCTTGAATTCTGAAGTTGATTGGTCAAATAATGACCGGTAATCATCGATCACACTGGCAGTTCCAATAATATGCAGACACCACAAGCAACCTCGGGTTGCCGAGTTCTTTTTGTCAGAATTACATATCATGATCATGGTAAACGCACTCGTGCATTTTTGCACGCGCACCTCCGATTGATTCTCTTCGCTGACTTTGCTTTGTAAAGAAAGGCGCTAATTACTTACGCGCGTTTTCACGCAGATTTTGAAAATTACAAACTTATGAGCTTTTTCATTTACTGTGAGCTTAAATCACAAAGTTAGAGGAAGTAGGCCCAATAAAGGATATTTTCGGATTGTAAAAATTCCGGAACTTTGAAAACAACGGACTCGGCTTCTCCTCGCCGTTGTCTTCCAAAATTTGGAGTCTCGACGGTTTTTCACCTACACTTCTCTCCAGCAAATGCACAGTTTATTCCTTTTTTATCAACACGTGCAATGATAAAAAATAATTTTAAACTTAGTTCAGATCAGCAAAGCTGAAAACAATTCAACTTAAAAGCGTAACCCTCTCAACCCAAATTACCCAATCAGTTCCACTTCTCCTCACCTACTCACTTAAGCCCCTCCCACGGACTGTCTATTTATCATTATCATCCAGACACAATCTCAGATTTTTGCTTCAGGGTTAACACTCCAATATGTTTTTAAAACTCTCAGTACACAGACGCGGATCCATACATTTCAAAAAAAGGGGGGGCTGAACTTAGAGAAATTAGGTAAAAGGGACGTTCGGTGATTCTCCGTCTAAATATCTCAGTGGCGTAGGAAGCAATAAAAGAGAAAAATATGAAAGGGGGCGGGGGACGGAACAATTTTAGACCATTTACCTCTCCCTACCCCACTGACCAAATGGTAGATTTGTGATGCTAAATTTTCCGCTTTTTCGCTTTTTTCTGCGAGCAAGAACATTTTTCTAAATTTGCTTGTTTGAACTCTGCTGTACACATTTTTAAATATGGAGCTTGCATTGCAAGAAATAGTTTTGATTCAGGGTTTCCTGTAAGGATATTTAAATATTTAGGGGACCATTGGAGAATCTGCGTTTCCTGTTAACATATATCTGAGATAGCATGTCAACTGAAGATCGTTGTTGTTACATTATGTTATCCGAGGAGTGTGGAATGAATCTTCTCGGCGACATTCAAAAAGTTAGACAAAATATTTAAAAATTAGAAGCCTTTATTGAAGAAAATTTTAGTGAAACGGCACAGTAACAGCTCGGAAAAGTTTACCACTGACTACTTTATTCGACCACTAACTGCATACAGGGTTGCAGGTAAGGGTGCGTGGAGCGCGCGGAAAAATTTGCCCTTTTTAAAACTAATAATTACAAATATGAAGCTTTTATTAGGAAGAATTTGGAATTTTATGGAAGAAAAGTGGACGGGGAAACCGCACCGTATTTGACTGGTGTCTCAAATGGCAAATTTCCGAATTTTTCACTTTTTCGGGTAAGGGGCTGTCGCCCTCTTTCTTGTAGCTATGTCACTGCTCTGCAACATTGATCATTGATAACATTTTGACACTTCAATAACCAAAGAATCCGTTTACACAGACTACTCAACTGACAGGGCTGCAGGGTGGAAAGGTATCTGATGACTGGTGTGTATGAGAGTATAAATCGCGACCCCTCAGACGGCCGGTCTCGGGCTTCTAATGAGTAGCTAAGTTTTCCGAATTTTCTTTTGAGTGAATACCACTGTACCAGGGACGTATTGCGACTCGCGAATCGTGCCTAACTTTTTGCCCCTTTTACACAAGTATATGTAGCTTGTCCTGCAGAACGCTTTGGATTCTGGGTTCCCTGTAAGGAAATTTAAAGAGTTAGCGGATTACTGAAGAATCTGCACTTCCTTCATATATTGGTGGCAAATGAGAATGATTGCACGACGACTGAATCACTGTTGCAACATAACGTTATGTAAGAAGGTCTACGAACTGACACTCTCTGATGACATTTCAAGTTTCCCAAACTTTGTTGTCCTTTTTTGGACAAAAAAATTAAAAATCAAGAGCTTTCGTTGAAGAAAATTTGGAATTCTATGGAAGACAGTTTACAAAAATAGCAATATAGCTGCCGGTGTATCTTGATGATGTGGTGTCACATATGGTAATATCCGGTTTTGTCATTTACAGAGCTCGGAACTTTACAAGGATCCCATGTGTTTGGGCAGGCTGATAAGCTGGAACAGAAATGGCCCAATATAGCCCAATTCTCCGTGGTCAGCAGCAACAACCATACCAGGGCTTCAATTCTATTCTTACGTGTCGCATTGAAGTTAACTCTTAAAACATACTTGAAAGTTTTTGATTGTGTTTCTCCAATATGATTTGTTTTTGATCACTGTCCCTCTATACCAGGGGATTTGTGTTGTGAGGGAAAGGATGAGCCTTAAATAGCCCCTTGAATATTCTCGAAGATACACATTTAGTGTATTGGTTATTGTTGATGTGACGAAAGGGGGGGGGGGATGAATACGTAAAAGCCCCCCACCTTGGATCCGCGCCTGGTACAGTACATGCTGTGCAATATGAGACTCGGTACTCTGCGTTTTTAATCTTGCTGTCAATCAGAGAGCTGTGCCAATGGAGTATTTATGTGAAGTACAACAAAAATTGCTGTTTGGGATGAGAGGACCAGGCCTTTAATGTTGCATGTACAGATCTAAATAGAACAACATCGTAAAAAGGTAACAGGTGATTGCAAACGACTTCTACTTACATTTTTAGGGCTCTTTTGTTGTTGATGACACGAACTTGAAGCAGTGTAGTATACTGTCCTGTTTCATAATTGGCTGTTGAGAGTCATGTGACAACATTTTTTCTTCTGGAATGTGAAATTTACTAGAAGTAACTGCTTGGTTTACCTTGAATATGCAATATTGAAACCATAAACTATGATGAGAAATGCTTTGATGAGAATAAAGTAGAAAACTGTGAGTTTCTACTGTTGCTGCAAGGTAAGTTTGGGGGGACTGCTCTTGACCTTTAAAGATGTAATTTGTTTTTTTCAATTTTTCACAACTTTTATTCTGAACCCAAATTTTAGATTGATTTAAAACTAACAGAAACGATCCGCGGTCTAACGTGGTGATTGGTTGCAGTGTGTAGGCACACTGCCTACCTTTTAGTCTTGCACCTGAGTGGGACATTTTACCAGACAAATATTCAAAAAATTTTATTCAACCGTAACAAACACAAAGCTAACGTTTCTTCTAAACTGAGAGAGTTCTTCAATGTTTCCATCATCAATTGAGAAGGGAAAACGAGGCGCTGGAATAAAACATTAATATTCTGTGTCCAACTCTAATTTCCCCCTTTAAGTTGTTTGCATTCCTTCGGGTTCCTTGCAATGTTGCACGTAATGCCAATGCAGTTGTTTATATTTTCAATGACTTCATTTCTGACCTTTTCTTTGAAAAAAAAGATTACTTTTTTAGTTCCTTAGGTCAGAAGGTAATTAGATAGTGAACATGTTTACGGTCTCATTGTTCCTGTTTCATTTAAAATGTATAGAGATCGCATCTGCTTATCAAGGCGTAGCTTTGTTATATTCTGTCTTACAGGGGGAAACATAGAGATGTTGAAAGATTATATTTTTGTGTTTTATACTGTACAACCATGTTTGGCAGTTAACTTGTTATGAGTGGTAGTGAGAGTGTATGTGCGATGTGTTGTTTTGAATTCTTTCTACCTATGCCATGAAATGAAAACAGAAACCACCAGACACAAAAAATGTTACTATAGTCTATAAAAATTTAATGAAACTTGAAAGATAAAACAGGATTTCAAAGCAGCTTGTTCGTATCACAAGCTAACGTAAAATTTTAAAAAAGTAAAAATGCTTGTTTCGAATGGATAAACTTATCTTGATCACGTACTACAGCAAACTGATGCTAAAATTCGGACGGGACTCGCTAAGAAACGGGAGAGCTGCAGGGGAGTGCTAGAGGATGTACTTGCAGCATCTTTCACGTTAACTTACTGAAAGGAAGGTGTTAAAACGTTAAAAGGTAAATTCATTGTACCCTTTTCCTGTGCCACCATCAATTTGCTTTGAAGATTTATGAATCGCGATTTACTTTTCAAGTAAGCCGTTCTCCTTTAAATTTTTTATCTTCCACTTTTCAAACAGAATACTATAACGCTGTGGCAAAGTCCCATGTACCACATATATATGATTTTATGAAATTAGTTCAATATATGCCAAACTAGAAGGTACATAGAACGACAGCATGGTCAAGTGGTAAGAGCATTCGACTTGAGGTAGGGAGTTCAAGTCCTGGCCGGGTCATATGCCGAAAACTTTAATGGCACCTGCTATGTGCTTGGTGGTCAGTATAAACAATGGGGTAAGGAAAAGAAGCCAGTGAGCCACAACTGTAAACAAGGCCGAGGGTTTGCTCGACTTGAATCACTTGGTTGGAATCTGGGCCGTAAAACTCTTAAGTTACCAACCTACGTACATGTACCTGTTTGCACAAACGTATGAGGTACCCTTGAAATAACGTGTATACGAGTCTCTCTTTAGTTTTGATTCGTTGTATTATTTTTTGAATTGTGTTCCATGTAAATCCAGAGAATGACGCAAATAAATGTCAAACTGTTACAACTCGGCCAAGAGTCGTACTCCAGACTTCGCGGTTGCAAGTCGGGTGCCTCAACCACTTTATCATGCATTCGGTCCCTGAATGTCTCTGATATGTGTTCCCAAGGGAAGCTAAATTTAATGATCCTAATTAAAGCTTTACCAGGTTTTTTGGGTTTTGGGAACTTAATGATGTTAGTTTGTGGATCGTATATCAGGGCGGTGATCTGTTTTAAATACTGGAGATTGCGCACTTGCAAGACCGAACGCGTAGCTTAATCGACCAGAGGCGGGTATAGTGATCAAAATATAGAGGTCCCCTAGATTTTATAATATAATTTTAAACCTGACAATAGTAGTAGATGTAATGAAGTTACCGATTTGCTTCTCTACATATCTATAAATCTTTTCTCTTTCTCCTTTTCTCCACTCCTTTTATCCTATTTTTTGGGTGTTAAGAATGTTAACAATTTACAATATGTCAAGATAAACAGGTCCAGTCGTTGGAGCAATAGCAAAATCCTCAAAAATTCTATTCAGATGTAACTGGTTGCTCTATAGTCGTGTTTTTGTTCGATTAACTGTCTAAGTATGAATCTAACGTTCTTGCTGCAATCTAAAATTAAAGATTGTAATTTCACTCGTTAGAAGGGTGAAATTTACAAAATTTACTCCAAAAGGTGTAGAACTCAATCCAAAAGAGCGAAGTTTAACTCTTGATGGGGTGCAGACAGGGACTTTTCTTAAAAAGAGTGATCCCTTTTGTCACTCGTAATAGAGTGTGATTCTACTTTCCTGGGACTAAATTTGACACTTCTTTGAGTGTATTTCACTGTTCTTGGAGTGAACTAACACTCAACTGGAGTGAAATGGCACTTTTCACTCTCTTAAAAAGCTCTAACCTCTTGACAATCGAGGTTCAGCCAAAGGAGGGTACTCCCGAAATATTGGTCGGTTTTGGTGGTGATCTTGAAATAAGACAATCGCGGTGTGAGCCTTCCAAATTAATTTGAAAAATCATGAAATCGGGGCAATACGTTTCATTTTGTCCGGCCTGTTAAGTATGTAAACTTCACAAAGAATGCCATTAGAATAAAACGTTTTATTTTATGTATATATTGTGGCAGACAAGCAAACTATAGACGTGTGAAACATGCAAGTATTCAGATGTAATGTTTACTTTCATGCTTTCACTGACCTCTAAATGATCCTAACAGAGCGTACGATCCTTAATCGAAATGCAGTATGATAGTAACTGTATGGTTAAATTATATAACAGGGAGGTTTTTAACGTTACCACATATTCGCAGTGTTTAAAGGCACGGGATACATAACAATACGAACAGAGGAGTACCATACATATTGACGATACTCTCCTTGCTACGTCGTAAAGGTAAATAGCTTTAAAATTTTGTCCAATTTCTTGTTCATGTTCTAGCTTTAAGTAATTAGAGATACAGAACGAGTATGGTGCTGGATTTCGGAACCCACAGAGATGTACGAAATCATGCTAGTGGAAAGATGTTCCAGTAAATATTCTGTGGTAGTCATTCTACGTGTCCTACTTTCAACATTTTACCAATAAATGTTATGAAGGATCACGAATCACATAGTTAAATTTGGATATTTGCCAATCTATAAGTATGTTAATATCAATTGTAGGTTGCTGGCTGCAAAATTTTTAGGCCGGTTGTCTTTGGAAGGGGTCTGCAGGTGAAATCTAGTTTGATATTCCGTACAAGAGTCGCATACCATATATTGGCCTATTTGAAAGAAAATTACATCAAGTTGATACATTTTTGCAGACGTAAGAAACAAGAGTTCTTGATACTGAAGTAAAGGCAATTGGCGAGTATTTGTCCTGCAACCATCTCGGGTATTTCTCGAAAACGAATGCAGTGTCGTCTCCTTTGATGTAACCTATAACAGTTGAGTAAAACAGTTGGGTAAACTTTCACTTATGGATGGGTCAGGCTGGATCCGCCCTTGGTCCTTACCCAACCATTTAGAAGTGCCATATGGACGAAAGGAGTAAAAGTTTACCCAACCAATTTTAGATTGCAGTTAAATTCCTACGACAGTAAAGGACATGGATATAACAGGACGACAACAATTTTACCCAACAATTTAGAGGTGCCATATGGGCAAAAGGAGTAAAAGTTTACCCAACCAATTTTAGATTTCAGTTAGGTTCCTATGACAGTGAAGGACATAGATAAAATTGGACGGACCGAAAAAAATTCCAATTTTATATTATATCTCTGTACTTTGCAATGTCATCCAGTACACGCCTACTCTCACTTATTTACTATATAATTATATATATATATATATATATATATATATATATATATATATATATATATATATATATATATATATATATATATATATATATATATAAACAAATAGCGAAAGGCTGGAATTTAGATAAATTTACCAGCCAAAAAGTTTGAAGTAGAGCTTTCGGGGAATACTACCTCTTTATCAATACTTCGTCAGAGAATGACAATATATATATATATGTATATATATATATATATTTATATATATATATATATATATATATATATATATATATATATATATATATATATATATAAATATATTTCACTAATTCGACATTTGGGGAAAGTTGTTGTTGAAAAGTCGACCTAAGGGAGAAAATTTTGGGGCGAAAAATAAGTTTCGCCTTAACGTTTCTACACACTTTTTCTATAGAAATACGTAAACGGACAAGAGGGCCCTCCTAGATTTACAAAGTATATACGATTAATTCAAAGTTGTCAAATTTACGGACACCTAGCTGTTAACACGAAGGGATGGCTGGCCATTGAAATAACGTTGTTTACATGTTTAGGCGTTAGGGCGAATTCTTTTTTGGTATGTATTTTATTATTACTTTTTCGCCCTATGTACAAGCAGATATAACAGTTTCCTCTAAGGTGGAAATTAGCGTTATATATATATATATATATATATATATATATATATATATATATATATATATATATATATATATATATATATATATATATATATATATATATATATATATATACATACATACAAATATATATATATTTATATTGAAAAGGATACAAATGTAGAACACTCCGTAAAATGGAAACTCATGAACAAATCTCGAGCATACTCCACATCATCTAAAACTTGTAATCTCTGTCTGGAAGAAAGTTCTTCATTATACCCAAACCTTCCTTAGCAACACTAAATAAAAGAAACGAACTGATAAGCTCTTGTAGACACAGGAACAAACATCTACTGTGTAGTTATTCTAATAGGTAATGTATCTTGGCTCGCTGTACACCGTTCGTGCCTGTTCACAACGAACACGGAACGAACACGTGCTTAAAAACGGACACGTTCAAAAGCAGCGAACATATGCAACCTCTTCAATATAACAGCTCCCTTCACAGGCTTGAGCACTTTACCATTGCCTGATTGACATTATTAATTAATTTTTACTATTACGGTTATATATATATATATATATATGTCGAAAGTGTTGTAGTAATACATTCGATCATGAATTTTATACCGATCCAAGATAGAGTATAAACTCTTATCAAAGAAGGAACAGTTGAAGAAAAACACCAGAGAGAAAAATTGAGCCGCACGGGGGACCGAACCCACCATCCATGGTAACAAAGAGAGAAAATTGATTCACGCGGGGTATTTATAGCCTGTTGTCGCTTCTGTGAATCACGAGCTGTTCTAGCGTAGTGCTCATAGACTCTGCCCGGAAAGCGGAGGATGGTGGGTTCGGTCCCCGTGCGGCTCAATTTTTCTCTCTGGTGTTTTTCTTCAACCGTTCCTTCTTTGATAAGAGTTTATACTCCATCTTGGATCGGTTTAAAATTCATGATCGAATGTATTACTACAACACTTTCGTTCTACACATTCTAACTTCGATCGACCAACTTCGACCTACTATATATATATAAATATATATTTATATATATATATATATATATATATATATATATATATATATATATATATATATATATATATATATATATATATATATATATATATATATATATATATATATATATATATATATATATATATATATATATATATATATATATACAATGGTGTGTCAGACACTGTTTGGAAAAAGTGCTCAATACCGTGAGGCAGAAAGGCAGAAGTAAGCCGTAATTTTTGTTCAAACGGGAGTGTTTACTGGTCTATGAGCTCACTTGCCTGATGATCGCAGAAGTGCGTGGAACTTTAAGAAGCAACGCTAGATCTTGATTTTTTTTGTTATATATATATATATATATATATATATATATATATATAAATAAGTGAACCAGTGAGGTATTGAATAGTCGCATGAAGACCTTAGGCCATTTTTCCTCAAACATAGGCATTGCCTTATACTATATATATATATATATATATATATGTATATATATATATATATATATATATATATATCACTAATTCCGCACTTAGGGGGAAAGTTGTTGTTGAAAAGTCGACCTTAAGGGGAAAAATTTTTTTGGGGGAAATATAAGTTTCGCCGTAACGTTTCTACACACTTTTTCTATAGGAATACGTAAACGGACAAGGACGCCCTCCTAGATTTACAAAGTAGATGTAATTACTTCAAAGTTGTCAAATTTACGGACACCTAGCTGTTAACACGAACGGATGGCTGCCAATTGAAATAACGTTGTTTATATTTTTGGACGTTAGGGCGAACGCTTTTTCTTATGTATTTCATTGTTATTTTTTCGCCCTATGTACGCGCAGATATAACAATTTCCCCCTAAGGTGGGAATTAGCGTTATATATATATATATATATATATATATATATATAAATATATATATATATATATGTATATATATATATATATACATATATATATATATATATATATATATATATATATATATATATATATATATATATATATATATAACTATTAAACGCTAATTCCCACCTTAAGGGGAAACTGTTATATCCTCTTGTACATAGGGCGAAAAAATAACAATAAAAAAACATAAAAGATAGAATTCGCCCGAAACGTCTAAACATATTACTAACGCTATTTCAATGGCCAGCCATCCTTTCGTGTTTACAGCTAGATGTCCGTAAATTTGACAATTTTGAAGTGATTGTATCTTGTTTTTGAATCTAGGAGGGCGCCCTTGTTCGTTTACGTATTCCTATAGAAAAAGTGAGGAAACGTTAAGGCGAAACTTATATTTCGTCCGCATATTTTTTCCCCCTAAGGTCGACTTAACACGTAACCCGGTGCCTCTGTCTTAATTGGCTCCGCGTCTCACCCACATACTGCTTCCTACAATCAAAACAATTAAGAAGGTAAATAAACCCAATTGACATGCAATTACAATTACCGAGTATTTTGAAAACTTTCCTCGTATAAAAACTTATAATGCAGCCTGTAAATGACATGACCTCACAAGTAACACAGTTTTTTTTGTCGTGTAACCTGTGATTACCCAAATTTGTCGGAGTGTTTCTCGTCACTCTCGTTCTTACGAGCAAATCTCTCAAGTTAGGGTTGTCTGTAAATAACCTTTGGTGGTGTTACAAAAATTTCCCTCATTTTATCTGACATAGTGTTTATTAATGATTTCTTGAGAGGAGGGTAAGCGAGGATTACGAGTAACCACAAAAGGGGCTTAAGTAAAAGACTACGGAGATTGCCCCCCCCCCCAAAAAAAAAAAAAAAAAACGTAAAAATGTAAAATTCGGGCAAGAGTTTGGAAAAATTAGGACAACCACTAAAATTTAAAAAATGTAATGATTTATTCAGAAAATTCCTGAGCGTGCCCAACATCGCTAAAAGATATTTCTGAAAAAGGAGAAACGCCATAGTCCGGGTAAAATTTTCATAAAAAAATCAAGATTGCAAATTTTCGCTACACATTCGGGCAGCGCAAAAAGCCTATTGTTTGTGAGTTTTAATCCACAGTTTTTCACAAAATAATGCCCGAATTGGTAGAATTTCCGAACTCTCGTATGCATTTGACCAAAACAAAGAAAAGTATCACCGTCAAGGTAACATATCTTTGTAAAATCAAAGAGAGAGAGAAAAAAAAATCGTGACACATTTGGAAAGTTTGTGGCTTAAATAAACAATCATTTTTAGCTGGTTTTCAAATATTGTGTGATAGTAATTCAGTGCCCAAAATGACAAAGTTATGATACTTTCTAAGCTTTGCCCAAACAACAGAAACCGCTATGTTTAAAGAAAAATTTTCATTGAAAATAAAATGATGACAAAGTTTTACGACACTTTCAGCCGGATATATCTTGTGAAAAGGGGTTTTCCTCATCCTCACTTCATACTGTATTCTTTCAAAAAATTGCCCGAAATAGTGAAATATCAATTTTGGGCGAAGGTTGAAAGAATGGAGGGACATTTTGAATTACCAAATTAATTCAACGGGCAGACGGGAGGTTGTTCAGGTGCTGTGCCTAATAGTGGCGGTTTTCTATTTTTGTAAAATTGGCCAAGTCGTTACGCTATCGGCCAAGTCATGAAGTTTACTTTCAAGGGGCAGAATTCTTTAATGTAGGCAATGATCAGCCCGATTGAATAAACTTAGTCAAGGAGGCTTAATATTTTTTAGAAACTACTTCAACTGGGTCAAATATAAGTACAAAATTAGTCAATATTGTTGACCAACGTGATTGGTCGATTCAGGCACTGCTTGCCTAATTTGTGTTTAGAGCGAAGTATTACATTTTTATTTCCTACAGGTTGAAAATGGAGGGCGAAAGATTTTATTTTCGTTTTGTCTTCAAGTACAAGGGTGAGTTTCCCTTACCTAATGTAACGAATGAAACAGCTATGAAAGAGCTAGAAGAAATGGAAGTCAGAGAAGATGATATATTCGTCATCACTTATCCAAAAAGCGGTAAGATTCAGGAAACGATATTTAGGACGTGCAAAATATCCTTGGGTGTGACTTACAAATTTATAGAAACCAAGTGAAGAGTCATATAACAGAGTCCAATTAATTTTGCTTTAACTAACCGGGACTGTTCCCTCTCACCGGATTTGTGACCATATAATAAGGGAGGTGTTATGAGATGGATATCGAGCGGGAAACTTCTTCTTTGTGCTCTTATGGTTGACGACACTAATCCCTTTTGTGTGTTGTTCTTTATGACTCAATAGGCTTAACAGGTGTAAGGGACAAAGCTCAAGCCTGGTAAGTCGTCTGCTACATGTCGAACATCAGATGGGAAAATTTGTCCTCAATTGCCTTCATATTGCCAGCCGTCCAAGAGTATAAATTAATTTATAAAGTAATTTGACGGTTTTGACTCGTTTGGATGCCTCGTCTTGCTGCCTGTTTTTCACTCTTTTGGGTTATGTCTTTTAAAACATGCGAGCGAAAGACGGTATAAATGAAAATCCGATATCAATGCTAAGTCTTATTCTCCTTTTATTCTTTTGCATAAATCATCCGAATTGTTCTATAGTCAGTATCATTGTGATCATTAGGCATAGCCTGTCGTTTGAAATGTTGGGACAAAGTTAAGCACTTCCATATCGAAATGTTTTGTACAAAACCGATCATTTGCTCATTTTACACCAAAATTTCTAAATTCTAATTGTTCTAATTAAGGCAAGCTTAATCAATTATGCTTCAAAATAATATTGATAGGTGAAAGCAACCCATCAAACGCCGATTTTCATTCGAAATACATGATTTTTGACAATTTCTAAATTTTGTGACGTCATAATTTGGGAGAATTTTAACAAAATAATGCGTCATTTCATGTCGCAAAAATGCGGTTTACGACAAAACTATAGACCCAAATAAAACCGACTATTTCCCTCCTGCTACGTACAACATGCAGTTACCAGAAACGCGTTTAGTCATTTCGATAAACTTGTGGCTGAAAGTATAATCCTTTAAATTATGTAAATTTGGGGTGAAAAGCACATTTTTGCTTACAGACATCAATTCCCATCAAGTAATGATTAACTACAAAATTAAAGGGTGTGCCCAATCAAAGTCACCCCTGGGCATGTTGAGTCACAAGCCCAACGCAGTGCAAACCAGATATTAGTTGGGTGTTTTCAAATGATGATGTTTCGACTTTTTCTTTTTTTACAGTCCAAGTACAAGACCTGGCACTCTATCATTCACCCAGCTAGGGCTGGTACATACGTACAAACAAACGCACACACATCCTTAGCACACGTGGCAATCCGTAAAACTGAGCAAACAGCAAAACAATTTGTTGTCACAATACTCATTACATAATCAATAATACTTTGCATTTTGAACATACATATGCACATCATTTCAAATCCCTGTGACGATTTTGAATGAAGTCATAATCGGTTTTTCGCAAAGGTTAAGACCACTGTGTTCGAACTTTGACTTCCTTGTAAAGTGTGTCCCCAAACAATCAATCTGTTAAGTAACACGTATGGCGATACACGTACTGCTTAAATACTCCATTAGTTAATTTTAAGGCTACGACAAATACAGTGTTACTCCCTGATAACCCCGCAAATTGCAGTTCTGCCCAAGAATTAACGAAAGAAACAAGTTTTTAAGACTTACAGGTAACTTGGGTAACCCATAAGCTTTACTTGGTTTCCAAATACTAAAATACTAGAACAATGCCAGTCGTAGGAGACGCTTCCTACCTATTCAAACGCTATCAAACGATCCACGAATTGGTCTTTCATGCTAGCTTAAACTCATGACCAACAAATCACCAAAAATGATGGCGAAAAAATTTTAAATTGAAATACGTTCGGTTAATAAATTAGATCACGTGATGCATTTCCATTCCCGGACAGCAAATTCAACTCGAAGTAAGCAAACTATTTTGAAACATAACGAACCTTGCAACAGGTTGAACAAAGTTTATTATGATTACGTTAACTTATTCGTAGCCATTACCACAATCAGCCGTAACATCATCTGGAAGTGGGCCAGCTTGGTTCACTTCTCTGTCCAGTATTTATGAAGAGCTCGCTCACAAACCGGCTTTCTCACTGCAAGCTCCCAATATTGAGTTCCATTTTTGTTTGTCTCTCAAACTGAAGGTACTCATTGGATGCAAGAAATAGTTCATTTGATTCTAATGAACGGTTATTCAGAGAGGTTAACTACCAAAGAAAGACGTCCCGTTATTGAGTTAGCCGACATTAAGAAGTTTGACCCTGATTTAGCAGCAGCCGTTGGACCAATTCTGCGAGAAATGAAGAATTTCCCATCTCCACGGGTATTGACAACTCATGTGACGTATCCCCTATTGCCGAAACAGCTGCGGGAGAAAAGACCGAAGGTTAGGCTCGATACTTTTTAGTTACCAACCCTTTGACTTTACGGATGGAATTTAGCAGAAACACAGACTCTTAAACGTCGTATTCAAACTGAATTGAAAACTAATCAAGGATCCAATAACAAAAAAAAAAAAAACTTTTCAAACATTTCATGATAAGTCGAAACACAAGCGCGGGTGGAACCGTTGTTTCACACACGGTTGAATTTGGAAGTAATGACTCACCTCATCTGCAGTTGCAGACAAATCTAAACAGGCTGTTCTCTTTGACATCGTACACTCCCCCAAATTGATCAAAGACGTACTTATGGCGTAATTCTTTATTCACGCGTTGCCTGGGTGTATAGGATTGCTGATACATCAAGCATTAGCAAATATTTTTCTTGAAAAGTGACGTAAAAAGGAATTAGCCTTAGACTATTTCGTATCAATTTCTATTGATATTGTTCATTAAGTACGTGTGTGACAGATAGCGCATTGGCGTATACACGAATCCGGACAGCAATTGATGGTCTGATTTCAGTCGGCCATAACTTGGGTCCGTCACCTTTAAAACTTTCGATTTCCTTGCTTACCACTATCATGGATGGTTGTATACGAATTTGTATCTTTAATTCTCCAATTTCACTAAATATGAGGGTTTGAATTTCATGTAAACAATAAATAAAGACGATTTTAGGCTGATGGACCCCACTAATGGCGGCCTACAGTCAGTAAAAACAGGCGCTAATCGGATTCGTCTATAATTCTACAGAGAGTAGGTTGCACAAAAACAGCCTACTTCCTGTGTGATTGTGGGATCTGGCTTTTTTTTTTATCTCAAAACCATCATGCGGTCGGTTTTGTTTACTTTTGTACCATAATATAAGCTGTCCCAGAATGAAACGTTCAAGTCTCATTGTGGGTTCCGTCGTTTTGGCATGTGATTCGGCTACGCGACTTTCAAAATCCCCACCCGGTACTCACCATCAATATCAGCATCACCGCCAAGCACCAATTTCCTACCCTAACCAAATAAAATTGTTAGATATATTTTGAATTGAAGGATAATTCCTCTTTTTGTAAGCCTTCTCCAACCTGAAAAAAAAAACAAAAAAATTCAAAGGGGAGGTTGGACACCGACTCTCCTTAGACTGCTCCCTCGGGATGGTGATTACAATCACAAAATGGTCCGATGACAACCCTGAGGCAAATATTTTAAAATACTTTGACCTTAATTTCAATTCATATGTTACTTTCTCTATTCTTTTTCCTCGTTTCAATCTACTTTAGGTTATTATTTTACTCCTTTTTTGTTAAATAACTGCTTGTTTTTTGCTCAAACGTCTTGTATGCTCCTTGCTAGTTATCGCAATCACAATGCAACCAACTATCCAAGATTCGCTACAGTTAAATATAGTGCTTCCTTTGAAAAAAAAGTCAAAAACATGCATTTATGTCTATGTACGTCCACGTATCAAAGAGAGTCATCAATTTTGACCTGTGTCAACTCTCCTGTGCCATTTGAATAAAGTTGATTTACCTTAACTATTTCATTTCAGATAATTTACGTATACCGTAACCCGAAGGATGTAATTGTTTCGTATTACAATTTCCTTCTAAATTTTATTAAGCCGGGAATCAACCCAGCACCATTCGGGGACCTTTTTGACGATATTCTTTCCGGTGAATGTACGTACTACCTTAAAACTGAAATATGTATGTATGTATGTATGTATGTATGTATTTACCCAGAATCCACCTTTGGTCTTCATTAAGTCGTCTAAAAATGTACATTAGGTCCTCATTTACAATAGGCACTCATTTTGGTGAAGACGTATTGTTTGAGGACCTATTACACCCTTTTCTGTGTATGTTTTTAGTAAAGTTATACTATATAAAATAGCTTTATGACTCCCCTTTATTGTGTCTTTATATGAGGATTGTATTTACAAGGCATGTTATACATATTTGTATGGGAAAAGGTGGGTGTTATATCGACGTGTGCATTGTATAGACACTAAATTGTTGCGTAACTACGTTCTATGGTTAATAACTTGTGCATATGTCATACATTATAAAGAAACCCCATATACTGTTGCGGCTGCTTTTAAGTTTATGTGGTATTTTTTCAAAACTTTTCAATGATGAATATATATATATATATATATATATATATATATATATATATATATATATATATATATATATATACATATATATATATATATATATATATATATGTATAAAACGGCCGGAGTAGGGAAAACAAGCTAGTGAGACCATTGTCAACACCTTTGAAAGCTTCCAAAATTTCTCACTCCTTGTCATTCTCTGGAAAAGTATTGATAAAGAGGTAGTATTCCTCGAAAGCTCTACTTCAAACCTTTTGGCTGTTTAATTTATCTAAATTCTAGCCTTCCGCTATTTGTATCTCCTCGGAGATCCAGCCTTTCAATTCTGTAGCACCGTTGTTTTACAGTTTCTCCGTCATGTTTATATATTTCTTTCACTGTTTGCATCAATTTTGATCCAACCTTGCTACACCCATGGAGAGTACTTTGGAAACTTTCAAATTACTTCGACGCCTGTGCGAAAAACGTGTCAGGTATCGACATCACCTTTCCAACTATAAAACGTACCGAGCAAACAATACGGTACCGAAAGGGCTTCAAATTAAAGTCCCTACCGGCTTGCCACTCTCCGACAGTGGAAGCTACGCCAACTGGAAAGGTATACTCAGAAAAACGTCTCTCAGACTGATGAAAGTACAAACTGGAAATTGTCGGAAAACCATTAATGAACTCAATCACAAAATTGGTTCCAAAACCAGGAAGCCAAAAAGAGAGCTTCCCAAATCCGAGCTTCAAAACAAGCTTCGGTTAATCTCTCAGGACTGTCTCCGACTCTCTCGTACTCTAAATTCTAGGCAACAACGCAAGTTTCAAAGAGATCATGTCACTTCAAACCAAGTGACTGTCACTTCAAATCAAGTGATTTCAAATTTTCAGAAAAGCAGGTCTCGCAGATTTATTCGTAAACCGGTTACCGATCCTTCCACCGCCACCACCGCGGTTGTAAGCATATCGTGTCAGCTTTCTGAAGGAGAAACTAAAATTCTCGAAGGGTCTCAATTTCTGCCGCAAACCAAGGCAGACTGACACGCAGAAATTATCGCTAGACATGAAAGCGTTTTTCCGACGCTTGCGCCTTCGGGAGTATTTTGCTGACGAAGACGGCCTAAATTCTCCACCGGACAACGATATATCGTATCAATTTAAACCAAAAAGCACCTGGAACCCACCAAAGGGGCGTTGTCCGCAACTGGAATCATTTTTTCGTCCATTGAAGAGGATGTGAAAAACCACACCCCTTCCCCAGATTTCCGCGACAATCTCACAAAAAGTGAACGTCAGGCCATTCGAAGTCTACGGCATCGTGATGATATTGTTATCAAGCCGGCAGACAAAGGCTCTGCGATTGTTGTAATGGGGACTCAATTTTACAGGGAGGAAGCCCTCAGATTACTTGGCAATCCCGACCACTACAGACGTCTAAACTCAGATCAAACTTCGGAAATTGCGAAAAAAGTGGATGCGGCCATCAAAAAGATGGTTCGCAACGGCTCCATTGACTCTGAAACCGGCCCGAATCTCCTCCAGGTAGATCCTAAACCAGGCCGTTTCTATTTTCTGCCCAAAATTCACAAAACGGGTAGTCCGGGCAGACCCATTATTTCCGGCAACGGGACTGCCACGGAAAAAATTTCAAAATTTGTTGACCTGCTTATCCAACCCCTGGTTCCAACCCTTCCCTCCTACGTTCAGGACACTACGGACTTCATCCGCAAAATTGGGAAGATCAAAAATCTCCCGTCGGACACAATTCTGGCCACTCTTGGTGTGTCCTCGTTGTACACAAACATACCAAATGAGGAAGGCATCTCCGCTTGCACCAACGCCTTGAATCCGATTCGGGGCAAAACTCCCACCAAGAAAGACTTAGGCCAACTCATGCATCTGATTTTGACCAACAACAATCTCATTTTTGGTGACCACCACTACCTCCAAATTCATGGTACAGCCATGGGAACCAAAATGGCTCCCTCATTTGCTAACTTGTTTATGGGCAACTTCGAGCAAAAATTTCTGTCTCGACAAAATTTCAAACCACAAATTTGGTTACGCTTCATAGACGACATCTTCATGATCTGGCCCCAGGGTGAAGACTGTCTAAAAAATTTTTATTGAAAACATCAATTCGTTCCATCCCACCATCAAATTTACGGCCGACCATTCCAGGTCCAGTGTCCACTTCCTGGACACCACTGTAACCATAGAAAATGGTTCACTCAAAACAGACCTCTTCAACAAACCAACGGACAAGCACAGCTACCTTCTACCCAGCAGTTGCCATCCTCCGCACTGCACCAAAAACATTCCGTACAGTCAAGCACTCCGCATCTGTTCCTCTGAAACAGATTTTGACACTCGGGCAAAAGAACTATCCGGTTACCTCCGTAACCGGCAGTATTTTCGGGGTTCAATTGAAAATGCCATCAAAAAGGCAAAAGAAACCCCTCGCTCGCAAACTCTGACGTACAAAACTCGTCAGCGCAATTCTGACAGAGTGCCGTTGGTAACTGAGTACCATCCCGGTCTACCACCACTAGCCAAATTCATCTAAAAGCATATGCCCACACTTCAGAGCACCGATCGCCTAAGGTCTATCTTTCCCCAACCCCCCGTTGTTGCCTTCAAGCGGCCCTCAAATTTACGGGACATTTTGGTTCGGGCAAAATTCCAGGACAAAGCCTTAGTCGAGGAAAACAACGAAAATTTTGGTTGTTCACCTTGTCCTTCCAACTGCAAGACGTGCGCCCTGGTTGATTCCACAAAAGGCTTCCAGAGCAATCAAAATGCACGCAACTTCCAAATTAGACAAGAAATTAATTGTCTTTCCAAAAATGTCATTTATCTCATAAACTGCAATTTATGTGGTGTGCAGTATGTCGGAGAATCTAAAAATACTCCTCGAATGAGAATGACACAGCACAGGTCAGCAATTAAAACCAAAAAGGTTGAACAACCTGTTGCAAACCATTTCAATTTGCCTCATCATTCTATCAAAAACTTACGGGTCATTGCTATCGACCAAAACGATACATGGACCGACAAAGCTAGAAAAGCTAAAGAAAATTTCTGGGAACTCAATCTCAAAACCACATCGCCTTTCGGCTTGAACATCAGGAGCGATTTATCAGCTTGCTAATGATACTAACCAAAATAATCCGATCAGGCCATTCCGGCCTAACAATTTCTCTAATTACTTTGAAGAGGATTTTCCTATTGTTGATGGGTTACACCCGAGTAATCCGATCAGACCCTCCCGGTCAATCAACGTGCTCAATTGCCTTGAGAAGGATTATCCTGTCACAAAGAGGTGAGACCATTGTCAACACCTTTAAAAGCTTCCAAAATTTCTCACTCCTTGTCATTCTCTGACCAAGTATTGATAAAGATGTAGTATTCCTCGAAAGCTCTACTTCAAACCTTTTGGTTGTTTAATTTATCTAAATTCTAGCCTTCCGCTCTTTGTATCTCCTCGAAGATCCAGCCTTTCAATTCTGTAGCACCGTTGTTTTACAGTTTCTCCGTCATGTTTATATATAACATATATATATATATTGGACATATGGGAACATTTCTTTCATTTATATATTATATATATATATATATATAAATGAAAGAAATGTTCCCATATGTCTAAAACGTAATCGGTTCTCCTCCATACTATATATACGTAAGAAATAAAGTTCAAAGATGGGAGATAGGACGTCGCTTTCAGTCTGTTACTTTTATTTACAAGCTTTCGGCCATTTGGCTTTCATCAGATTCTGAAATCATGAAAGAAATGAATGTTTTAGTGCTAGGCCTATTTTAACATAAGTATCAAGAAATTAGAAATGCATCGAAAATTTTGGAAAAGAATAATTATATAAGACTTACATGTAGATGCTCCGTTGTAGTTTGCGTCGAAGTGGTTTGTGAGTGAATAGTGTGTGTGTGTGTATGTATGTGAAGTGCGATGTGTCGGATTCTCATGGAGTATTATGGTTATCTATCAACATTGATTCCGTGAGGATGAAGTGTGTGGAGTTTGTTTATCCAAAATGATTCCCTGTGGAGTATGACGGTACGCGATTTTTTTGTGACAGTTTCTATACCAGTGATACTGACGTTTTCTATTGAGTGGTTAGCTGAGTTGAAATGTAAGGTGTAAGGGAGACGTTTGGCCTGAGTGTTTTCAAAGAAGTTGTTAATTTCTGACCTAGTGTTACTAAATCGAGTGTAGAGGGTTGTTTCAGTTTTGCCTACATATTGTTTGCCGCAATGAGTGCATGTTATAAGGTAGATTACCCAGGTGCTTTTACAGTTAATGTGTGATGTTATGGGGAATTCTTGGTTTGTTTGTGTGCTTTTGAATTTATTCGAGGGATGAATGTATTTGTGTAGCATGCATTTTCTTGATCTACATGGGAAGAATCCGGGGGTTCGGAATTGTTTGTGTTGTGCCTTATGGGTGTGGGTTCTCTTGCTCTCACGAGGAGGTTACGGAGTGATCGGGACGTCTAAATGCCACCATGGGAGGCTCCTTGAAAATTTATTTAAGTTCAGGGGAATTTTGTAAGTGTGCAGAACATTTGTGTAACTTTCTGGGTAGGCTCGCGAAAGTCGGGCCATAGGTAACAACTAGTAACAACAAGTTCTTGAGATGTAAATCTACATGAACTTCAATTGATCCCTGCATTGATTGGTCTATTTATGCTGGTTTAAAGGTACTGTGACATGCCGCAAAGTGTCCTGACTTTTGTTACAATTTCGAAAAATCTGATTGACCTCAGGAGAGTCTTTTCTTCTTTTGATAATCCTTTTACTAAACCACTTGACAGTTAAACAGTAAGATATCTTAGAAATGAATTCGTTGGGACTATTTCAATATCTTTTAACGGTCTCAAAAAACACATCTCTAAAGAAGTAAACTAAAAGGTTAAAATTTGAGGCGTAACACAGTTTATAATCTAACCTTTAAATTGTTCTAAAGGGAAAGAGTCACCTTTTTCATTTTTTTTTTTTTTACCTTTTCCATTTGATCTATTGTATCATGAATCAGCGCCCTGAAACAAATTTGTCAGCAACTAACCGGTTGTTTTTAATGAAACTTTTGGTGGAACTTTTAAGTAAATGTCACCCCCCCCCCCCCCACTTGATTACGTCTAATTATGTTTACGTAAATAAGTAACTACGTTCGCGCAACCGATTAAGTTGAGAAAAGGAAGACTGTTAAAACATGCAGTAATCAAGATGACCTTTCAAAGGCTCAATATCTATTCTTTGTAATGGCTTTTGTTTTTTAGTTTCTTACGGGAGTCCGTTCGATCATGTGTTGGAATACTACAACTATCGAAAGGTTGGAAATTTCTTTGCCGTGAGTTTTGAAGACATGAAACAGGTTTGCTTGCTTACAATTATTTTCCCCTAAAACACAATATAGTTTTTTACGGGACATAGGGGGTCTCTTAATGATATGCCGGCCGTTACCGACCATGCGTATTTCGTGCATAAATACTGGTACACAACAGTACCTTAGCATTAAATTTTGTTCAATGGACGTCCGTCGAAATGGACGTTTTCCATTTACGCCGAAACGACGATATGCTTTGAGGAAAAATAATAAGCACTTGGTCGCATCACTGATCTTTGTGTTGGAAAAAGGAAGATCGTTGGGCCGCACGTAGTAGAGTTCCTGAAGTGTGTACACGATTAACCAACGTATCCAAATACAGGCCTTTCTTTTGGATTGTGACATCACACGCAAAAATCTATATACCTTACACATTGACGTCACACTGGTGTCATGTTCGAAAAAAAAATGATGAACACGCGGAAGCACCAATAACCTGTCTGTAGGACATGTATAGATCAGTTGGTCGAATGCGTGACTTTTGTTCTAAGGACGAAAAAGGCTTTGAAATGTTTCAAGAAAATAAAACTTGTTTTAAAATGAAGGTTAGGGTTACTAGGCCTGTTTGTTCAAAATTCGTTTTCAAAATGGAAAGCAAGGGTAAAAAACCGTTATTTTGGAGTTGAGATTTGGCCCATTTCCAAGAAGGTGATTCGTCTTTGGCCAAATTTACCCTCATTTGTCGCAGTGGTATTCGCGTTAAGGGACTAGTTTTACTCGCGTATCCGATTGATTGTTCAATTTTCCTTCTCCTTTTGCCAGTGGTTTTGCATTTTGACATTATTTACATAAGGTTAGTTCGTCCCGCGCGTGTAGTCGACGGGATTATTCCATTGGTTGATAGTTTACATGTTGTATTACTTGGAAGACATCTTTGTTGTGGCTCCGCGGCGTTATACGCATAAGGTCTACAGAAAGACACGCTAGGTAGTCACGTTGCCAGTGGCGGGAACGCTGTACAATATTACAATATTATGGTTGGTTGGCTGGCTGGCCGCGCGTAAGTTGGTTGGTTGCTTGTTGTTTCCACAGAAGGAAAACGTTGCAATACTTGGGCCTCTAAGGTAACAAAAATTATAGCGATCACCTTTTCGTCACTTTCTGCTGAATTATGATGTATTTCAGTCTGGGGTCACGAGGTTTCAACCCTAGAGCATCTCCCTCCTTGCTTCATGCCTAGTTTGACAAATGTTTAACATGCATGCCTTCCACCAACTCATGACCGTGTGTTTGGTCTAACGGTAGTGCAACAGCCTCTCACGAGCGGCGGAAGGCCTGGTTTCGGTTACCAGGTCGAGTCATACCAAAGACTATAAAAATGGAACCTACTGCCGTTGTGCGCGACGCCCCGCAAAAGCAAACAAGCCAGTGAGCCACAACTGGAAAAAGGTCGTGGCCAACTCGACTTAAACCACTAGGTTGTAAATTGGGCCCTAAAACTACATCTAACTATCTAACTGCACCAACTCATTCCTGATTCCACTTATTTGCTCCAACTAATGATTATAAAAATTATCTTTTCAGGATCTACGCAAAGTTGTCCAAGACGTAGCCTGTTTTATCGGCAAACCTTTAGACGACGCTACCTTACGGCGTGTAGTTGAGGGCGCTTCCTTTGAAAAGATGAAAGAATCCTTCAAGAAAGATCACGAGAAGAACATTGGTGATGGCAAAGAAGTCGCCAATGCGAACATCTTTATCCGTACAGGTAATCATCTCGATACGTCTGTGGTGTGCTATACTTTAATTAAGTTAAAAGTTCGGTAATCGTAATTAATTTTGTCGACAGAGAATAAGTAAAAGGAAGTTTGCCAAAAATCAAACATCTGAAGGCTTTTCGTGTCAGAGGCATGTAAATTTGAGACGCCACAAATCCAGTGTTATCGCGTCATTTGCAGTTGCCTTTAATTCATTGTGACTCCTCGCCCTGTGCTTGCAATTGGCATGTCACAGTAACAAATGAGTTTCGATAAAAGTTACGACAAAGTAAAGAATATTTAGTAGCTGTCGGTGTAAATCTTCTGCCAGCTTAAGAAAGAAAGAAAATGTCATCAGTTTAAGCTGAAAACACAGCTAATGCTTGATATAAGTTACTTTCAGTGCCTTTAAATCTCATTGCTATGGACTGTTTTTTTTTCATCAATAAGTCAACCGGAAGCAAACAATACTTATCATGTTTCACTCCAACCTTCACCCTCTAAGCAGTGCAAATCACTTTGGTCCTTCAGCTATCTCTCAATTTTACATAACAATGAAATAAACGGGGTGATGCGCACTGCTTAACAAGAAATTTCCTCATTGGCTAACGGCAGACCTAATCCCTTACCTAATCCCTAACCCTTACAAAGAATGCAATCGATACAATACAATGGCAACAGTCAATCAAGAAACACCTGGTTAAACTACCCGAATAAACAAGATACAGAAACAGAGCTTTAGACGAATACCGTTTCACCTTCAGGAAAATCTATTTAAAAATTCGGGAAATTGTTGTCGAATAGGTGCTGAAAGATTTTAGAACTGTCGTTGGGGGTACAAGATGGAAATGTTTCCTTTCGCTAAGAAAAGTTTGAATTTAAAATCCCTAGGTGTTGATGAAACATTGTCAGCAACTTTTAAAGAAACTACCACACAGCTTTTAATTTTCAAAGATAAAATCAGATTAGGACTTTTATTCAAGTCGAAAACATGAGTTGGCAAACTCGGTACTAAAGGTTGGTCACAAAATCACCTGCACTATGGAAACTTCCTCGCCTCTGTGCCCATGCGTACTATTCCATTAGCCCGCCCGGCGAACGCGTATCATCTCTGAACCTATATCCATTGACTGCAATGGGAATATTGGAGCAGTGGCAAATGTGTAAGCCCGACGACCGCCGCGAAAAAGGTGCTTCACATTACCTTTAAGCCATTCCCATAATGCATTGCGTGCAAACACACTATTCGTCTATTTAGGGAGGTGAAACAGTTCGAAGTTTGGTTGGGGTGGTCGAGTGGTAGAGTGGTCTATTCCAGCTGCTGTGTACCGATGTGTCTCACATGTGTTTGGGTTCAAGTCCCGCTCTATGTGCGCGAGTTTCTCTCCGGTTACTCTGGCTTTCCTCCCACTTGGCATAGGCTTGCCACTAAAATCGGTTGTCCAGCCGACGAGGTTGCTCACCGGACTGAAACACCTCGGGTAAACCAGTTAGTTGACTTTTACATTGCATGCTTTGTAGTCTGTAGTCTGGTTTTCTTTCTGTTACATTCAGGAAAAGTTGGACAATGGAAGGAAATTTTCACAACCGAGCAGAACAAGCGAGTTGATCAGTTGCTTCAAGATAAAATGAAAGATTGTGATTGGACAAGGGCCTATGCACCCGACTCATCCAGAATGTAATTTGATAAACTGTATTCAATTCTTAAAACTCAGAAAGAAGTGGATTTTCCTCGTTACATCCAGGTAAAGTTGAACACCTGGGCAGAAAAAGCGAGTTAATCAACTGTTTAAAGATAAAGTGAAGGATTGTGGGTTGACCAGAGCCCACTGCACCCAACTCATCCAATATGAAGGATTGAGAAAATGTCTTCCGGGCTGTTTTACTATGGTTTATCATGAGGATCTACGATAATTAAATAAATGTCATTGCAGTGGATTTCTAGACAATAAAAGGAGGAAGTGCAAATCAGTGAAAATATAACTGATATTGTATTTTCCCATTTCAAGTGTTACAAAATATATTAACTAAACTAAGATAGCATTAAATGGTGGTTGTAGCTTAACTTGCAGTTTAGGCTATGTGCATACTTCATTATTTTCACGTAGAGTTACATAAACTGTTAAAGACATTATTCTTTTACTCTTAACCCTTTACCGTTGTTTGGGTCCTTTTGGACCCATGCGGAGAGAGCGTCTGTCACCCATCTTTACTGCTTCACGCGGAGCTCGAAACTGCGAGTAGCTACCCGAAAATTCGGCCACAGCAACGAGAGAGACAATAGTTCAAGGTCACGGGGTCAATAGCCTACGGAGGCTGATGCGGGGCGTGCTATGTCCGCTTTTCTGCCCACTCCCGAGGCGCGCAAATATGCCCCGATTGGAGCACAACGGTAAAGGGGTAACCAGCCTTATGAAGTAGTTACCTCACCAATGTTGTTAGTTTCTTGACAAAGGTGCCAGAATTTTACAAAAACTACACAACTGTTTACGTGTGTATTTGCAAGAGTATGTACAATGTAAGCAGGGATTCCACCAAAAACTCGAATAGGGGGTTGGATCAATTACTGCAAAACCCCAAGTCCAAATCGATGCTGTCCTTGGCCAAAGTCACCATGGTTCAGGTGGGCGAAGGCTTGCCTAATGCTCCTGTAAGGTACAACCTGAAGAATGTCAAAGGCTTTGTCGAGTATTACTGCAAATACGTACACATACGAATTCCTAATGATCCATTCCCTAAAAAGATGTCCTCTTCTTGAATTGAAGACCAAGATACTTACATTTTTTATATATATGGAAAAATGGGGTTTTAACCACCTTCATTTTAAACACTAGTGTGTGCTTTTCGAGACACGATATCCTAAGATACCTGAGATAAATACTTTTCATACTTTAAACGTACTCTTTTATGATAAGTGAAAGATTCCTATTTTCTTTGGTAGAGGTCCAACTTCATTTTAGATCATTAGAGATCAAACCGGAAAATTTTGTTAAGGAGAACTTCCTTTTCACTCGATGAGTACTTTTTTTTAAATAAATGTGTAATTGTTGTTTGTACAGTAAAGTAGTTAGGGTTGCATTAAACTTTACCGACACAACGGTGTATGTTTGAAAAACATTTTAAATCATCTGTAAACACAACATTTCAAACGATAAAATGTCCGTACATTTTAATGCATATTTCTGTTGAATTCCAGCACATGGCTTGGTGTGTAAGGTATAACAAATGAATTTCTTCCTGCTTTAAACATTTTTTGAACCATGAATTTTATATATCATAATTTTATTATATGTATTTCTTACCCTTTTGATATCTTTCACAAAATGTACCATGCATAAAGTATTCTCTTTCCTACGACCGCGTGTTTTGTCTAACGGTAAGAGCATTCGCCTCTCATGAGAAAGCCCCGGGTTCTATTCCCGGGTCGAGTCATACCAAAGACTCTAAAAATGGAACCTGCTGCCGTTGTGCGTGATGCTCCCCATAAGCAATGGAGTAAGGAAAACAAGCCAGTGAGCCACAACTGCAAAAAGGCCGCGGCCGGCTCGACTTGAACCAACAGGTTGGAAACTGGGCCGTAAAACTCACTAACCAGCTAAATAACTAACTATCTAACTATATTATGTATATTTTTACCGTGCTTTAATATATCCTATGTAGTGAAACTGGGATCTTTTAAAAAAATTGACATAACTTTTAATTCGAAACTCGGGAACTGTAGGTTATTTTTAAATGTTACATTGAAAACACTGTTAAAATAAAATAAATATCTTAGATAGAAAACAATTCTAAGTATTATGGCTCTTCATTATAGACGAAGCTGATCAGTGCTTCTGTTTAGTGGCAGTGGTTGGTGGGGTCCATCCCTCTTAAATCCTCTTCATTTATTGTCTACATGAATTTCAAAGCCTCGTATTCAGTGAAATTGAAGAAATCAAGAGGAATTTCAATGTACAACCATCCATGTAAAAATACGCAAGGAAATTGGAAGATTAAAAGGTGATGGATCCCAGTTATGACCGACTAAAATCAGATCATCACTTGCCCGAATTCGGTTTTACGTACTAAACATACTATCTTTAAAGATATTAGTAATAATAAAACCAAAACACCTTTCCGGCGTTCCAAGAGCTCATCGTTCGTTATTTTATGAATGCATCCTTTTACAGCTACATCCATACCTACCTCTGTTAGCTACCATCAACCATGCTCTCAGGTCAGTAGCGTACCTAGGATTGTGTCATGGGGGACATTTGGGGCACGACATGAGGGAAAAATCTAATGATGGAGAGAAAAAAACCCTGCTCTATTAGGTGTTTTTTGCATTGCAAGGTTGGGTCATGGGGGGGGGGGGGGTTCTCACCCCAAAACCACACCCGTGGCAACGCCACTGTCTCAAGTACAGATCTGGGGGGGGGGGGGGTACGGGACCCTTCTTCTCCTGGCAATAAGAATGAACAAGTATTTTGGAAGCGAATCAATGAGGGGTATAAAGAAAAACAGACTAGAAAAAAAGAAAAAATCATGTAATGGATTTGAGGAATACAATGCTACGTTGGATAAGCTAACTTACAGTGGGCATGACACGACCAAAGTAACTTTCTCGGTACATATTATCTTTTGGTACAAATTATGTCCATAAATACCGAAATACGACGTTGTTAGTTACCAATTAAAGGCCAGGCTCGGTCCATTTGGAACCCGAAGGCAAAAAATCGTATGTGAGTGCGTTTCAAGATGGTGACCTCATTGGAGGCACGGTCAGTGAACTATATGCTAGAAAGGCGCATTCCACAATAATGTAGTGGAACAGTACAGTAACGTAGCACTAATGGTCAACACGGTGTTGGTACGTTTTTGTAACAGTGCAGTATGGGCATAGCTATACCACGTTTACGCGGCCGCGGCCGGCAACGCGTATAGGTACAATTTTTAAGTAACAGTGTAATGTTTAGCGGGAAAGCTCAAAATGGCCGAGGCTGGTACGCTATAGCCCTCGGACAGGGCTGTGTGTTCGTTCCTCTCACAACACAGTCCTTGCGCGGATACACTTCACAACCGTGGTCACTTGAGTCTACGAGGTATTTCGAATAATATAAACTTCGTATTGTAACTGAAATCAAAGATGGTATTATGAAGACAGCTACGCAGATGGAGCATCCCGTTTCGCCAAGCTTGCCACTCGTGACCTTTGACCTGTCCTGAGAACAGTTGTCGAGAGCCCGAAGGGAGCATATCCCCATTACAAGGTGTATTAATGCGTCCATTTGTTCGCCCTCGGATAGAGTCCCTAAAAGGAGCACTTTTTTGATATGTTATGGAATGAGCTGGGGTTTTCTGTAATTTTATTTGGAAAGTATATTAAATGAAGTACCATTTGTGAAAAAATTGGCTCAATTAAAGCAATTTTGTGGAAATTATGGGCCTTAGAAGCTGGCGGAGGCATACCGAGATTTTAGTGAAAAACAAGGCTCGGAAAAGGTGGTTTGAACTTTGAGGTGAAATAGCAAAAAATCTTCACGGTCATGATATGGTAAATTGAAAGTGCCATGAATGGCCAACTTGTCAGCTCTCATATGAGGGGTAGCTTGACCCTGGCGAAAACTTCGACAAGCTTTTAGGGGCCCGTTTACTTTTTGGATTTAGTGTGTAAGTCAATGGGGAAATTAATGGGGATATGCTCCCTTAAGGGAGAAAACTGAAAATTTTCAAATCAGTTTGAAATTGACCAAACTTGACTTATTGTACTTCATAGGCTACGTATAAACCAATTATGGGCAGACGACCCACAATTTCGCGCCTGAGCGATTTTTGGGGCCAAAATTAGTATTTTTGTGAGAAAACGTTAAAAATTCCACAAAACGGACTAAATTTAGGCCCTTAAAGACACAATACTTTACTCTTTTGCAGATATGGTGAACCCTTTTGATGAAAGTAGTACCAGGATGTTGTATAAAGGCTACCATACAGCTTTATGAAGTAGTCCCGGCCAATTGTGCATGGTATAGACATACACCAGTGCTGTTGTTGTGGTACTGAAGCATCATGCAGTTCTGCGAGATTACCACATTACTTTGATGTGTGAATGTTTGTTGAGCCCCACATTTCGGTGAGTACATGTGCAGTGTAAATACAGGTTAAGACACATAATTAGACTAAATACTTGATTGTCAGTGCTCAGGTTTACTCTCCTTGCCAAAGTTTCACATGGCCAGCCTATGCACTGGTCTTAGGCCTATGTGTTGCTACAATACAAATGTCTGTTATACACTGGTAGCCTAAAAGTGCAACTCCTGAGATAATTACGACAATGGCAGACAGAGATTGGGTCCAATGGTCTGAGAAAATTAGGAAAAAGCTAGAAAAACGAAGTAAGAGGGAACACGGATGCATAATATGGAAAGGTGCATTCACATCCAGCAGTGCAAATGATCCAAAATATGGTGTCTTTCGAACGAACCTTCCACTGGCAACAAAACGAAAGGCCATTAGAGTGCATATTTTGGCATACGTTATTGCAGACATTTTAGACAGGAAGGCTTCACTTCAACACAAACATAAGGACATATCCCATTTGTGCCACAACAGTCTATGCCTTGATGCAGCTCACCTATCTGAAGAGCCGCGGGGAATAAACAATTGTCGGCGGACATGCAAAGTTTATGGAGCCTGTGTCGGGCATGTAGATTATCCCAGTTGCATACTAGGCCTACCCCGTGGAACCTGATAACTCCTGGGAGTATACTTTTCGAGGTTGGTATGTGAGTTAAATTGCACACTTGAATGTTAAACGCCAATAGTTGGGATCCAGGGTGGGTTGTCTGGAATAGTTGTGGTCATTACAAATAAGCTGATCTTTCTTGTATTCACTATTAGTATTATTATTTTTGGTCCTTTCATGCAACATGTATTTTCGAAACCTCAGCTTTGCTTTCCTCCTTCTGTACAACTGACACCTTCTACGTAATTTATCATACTCCCTTTTTTTGTTGCATTTGCCATAGGGTTTTTACACATGGGCTGTCTGAAGTCAGCTGCATCCCCATGGCATTCATTTTTTGTAGGATTGACTCTCCTGGCCCATTATTTATTAAATGAATCGCACTCTGGTCTCTAAACGGAGCATTCCTGGCAAATGTAGTACTTTGTTTTGGGTTTGTTACTTTGAAGGCATTGTTTACTGACTCTGCCTTCTGGGTTGATGTTTGAAAGCGAGTAGACCATAGTCTGAGTCTGCATACGCGTGCCTCCAATATTTTCCGTATCTTATTACTGTCAGCATCTGATATCGACAGACAACCTTTTGCCACGTGTGGCATGTATGGAAACTTGTACCGTTTGTGCCTCCTACATACAAATGAAAATTTGTTACAACCAGTGTGTTCTCCACCATAACACTTGGTCAAGCAATCCAACCACTGTGGTGTGCATTTATTAATTTTCTCCAAGTCATTTCTAAGGTGATTTCTGCAAGCCGTCACTTCAGCTTGTACACGGTAAGTCAAGTCCTCGGCAAAACGTTTTGCCATTACCAGCTTTTGAGCTTGATTCTTTGCAGGAAACATAGCACTGGAAAATTTGATCTTTGTAAGGGCTTTGAGAAGTGACCGGTTTAAATGAACTTCGTCTAGTAGGTTGTCTGTTGATATTTCAGATGCTGCAGTCGTATAAACACTGTTAAATCCTTTACAAGCCTTCCCATCAGCATCTGTTGTCAAGTATCTAACCTTTACTGGGTTTTTACTCTTTAACAGATGTGAGGCACACATTTTTCCGCCACGTTCTTCATCTCCAATGTTGTCTGTCTCTTTCAAGTTAGCTGTGCAGCCAGGATGCCCAGGACACTCAACTTTTTCACCCTTGTTCCTTTTAAGTCTGCCTATCATGCACAGTTTATTGCTGTGGTGGTACCCAATCACAAATTTGTTTGTTGTCACATTCCCTACAACCACATCTCTACTCTGAGTTGCTGGAGCAAAGGGTGTTTTACCTCTGGCATTTCTGAGAGGGTTGTTGTATTGGCGATCATATTCAGCAGAAATAGGAGATTCATTTGGAAAGCCACGCAATGAAAGAGTATTTTTAATGATAGCCCTTTTTTCTGCCATATCACTTTCATTTATTTTTTTCATTTCAAGACCAATCTTATTTGCTGACCGCTGCAATGAACTCACAGAAGGACATGGCAAAGAGAGACAGCTAAGTAATTTACGTGCTCCACTAGTACTTATGGAAGTCTGATGTAAGCCTAACTGAAGGCCAACATTTAACTCACATGGATCCTTTCCAGGTAAGATCCCCCCTCTTTTTATTTCCCTGTAAAGTTTCAAAGGCTTACTTTGGAAACTGCAGAGAGGACAACTAAGCACCACTTGGGTGCCTAGCCCAACCTGAACCTCCTGTGATGCCAGGGATACAAGAATGCCACCACACTTTTTGTTTGCCTCACGGTGAGCTAGTGCTGCTTCTTGTATGAGAGTCAGAGAGGTTCCCAAATGGACTATTCTGTTGCCCTCTGACTCAGCATTTTCGTGGTGGTCTGCATTCACTAGCCTATCAAGTTTGCTAGTGCAGCTCTCCTTTGGCCTAAGCAACATTGAAGGTGGTACTACATGTTCAAATTTTTTGGGTGACTCCATAACCCTCTCATGCAATTCTTTGGTAAGCCTTTTGTAACCAGCTTTGTGACTCTCAGGCTTTTGCTCTTCACCACTGGAAGGTTTAGGTATGTGGTTAGGACAAACAACATCTACTTCACAGGCACCAAAACCAAATGTGTTGCCTGTTGTGAAGGTTGTTGCTTTCCTTCCAAGCATTCCTTTCCTCCTACCCATATTATTTTAGACTCTGAAATAACCTGTCTAAAAAGTCTGACTCAAATAACAAATATCCACTGAAAGAGTGATTTAAATTTCAAATTAATTGTAGCAGTATGTCAAAACACTTGTGTGAACACATGTGAAGTGATCGAATGCAATGAATACACTGTGATCATGGTCAAAGCTCAGATTCCTGTTAACTGTGAACAGCGCCCTCACTCTGACTGACCAATTTGCTCTGGCCTCTGACCTTCGTTTTTTGCCTTTTTCTGCATTATTAATGTTGCAAATGTATTGTTAGAAGCAAAATGTAACTGAGAACTGCTGTTTCTTCTTGTTACAGGAGAATTGACCCAGTAAATAGACAGTTTGGAGCCAAATTGGACCATTATGGATTGGTTTGAGGTCTGGTTGGATCCATTTTAAATTGGAGTGTGCTTTAAAATGGACAGGACCATTTCTCCCATTTAGAATAGACACAACCAGTGTATAGTACACAGGGCATAATGGGAGTCCTTCCTTCAGGTCAAAACAGGCACCAAAGAAGCCTCCTGCAATTGGATATACCCTGCAGAGTGTTATGGGTCAAACTTGGACTTAGCACTATTTCAGTGTGGATAGTATATGCTAATACCTAAAATTGGGTTCAGGGTGAAAGTCCATGGACTGGCATTGAATCAGGTCAAAAATGTTTCAAAATGTGAGTAGACTCCTAATTTGAGTTGCACAAGTCATCTATTGCCTTTAAATTACACTGTTGGAAAAATGTAAAAATTCACCTCTCACTTAAGGGAGCATATCCCCATTACAAGGTGTATTAATGCGTCCATTTGCTCGCCCTCAGATAGAGTCCCTAAAATGAGCACTTTTTTGATATGTTATGGAATGAGCTGGGGTTTTCTGTAAATTTTTTTGGAAAGTATATTAAATGAAGTACCATTTGTGAAAAAATTGGCTCAATTAAAGCAATTTTGTGGAAATTATGGGCCTTAGAAGCTGGCGGAGGCATACCGAGATTTTAGTGAAAAACAAGGCTCGGAAAAGGTGGTTTGAACTTTGAGGTGAAATAGCAAAAAATCTTCACGCTCATGATATGGTAAATTGAAGGTGCCATGAAAGGCCAACTTGTCAGCTTTCATATGAGGGGTAGCTTGACCCTGGCGAAAACTTCGACAAGCTTTTAGGGGCCCGTTTACTTTTTGGATTTAGTGTGTAAGTCAATGGGGAAATTAATGGGGATATGCTCCCTGAAAACATAACGCATTGACTTCCTGTTACGGTCAAAATTAGCAGTGAAAATTTGGCCATTCTTTGATGAAACTTTGTGAACATCTTTTGTGGAAAGGTAAATACCGGTGCCAGATATCATTTGCGTGAAGTTTGGTGAGAATATTTTGTTATGTGGGGACGCAAGAGGTAACGTTCCGCCGGCGTCCTGGCTAGTGACGACGGTTGTGAAGTGTATCCGCGTAAGGGCTGTGTTGTATTCACTAGCGTAGCCAGCGGGCCCCCCCCCCCCCACAGAAATTTTGGGGACGCGATGGGCGATGTTGAAAAAATGAAGGGGAGTCAAAAAGTAAAACAAAAATAAAAAATAAATAAACGGCAAGAGGAAGGAGGGAATCGGGGGTATTTTTTACAGTTTTTCGGAGGGGGGGGGGCTCTTAGTCGTAACGATAAAGTATGCAGTCCCCGACGGCGACTAGTCTCCCCGATGGTTTACCTGTTTTTTGCTCTCAAGGGACAATTTCCCTAATAAGAACCCCAAATTTTCGGCGCGCTACGCGCGCTGTAGATTCACTCCAGTTTTTTCAATACTTCCATTCCACATGTCTAGAAAGTGTAAGTCCTCTCAACCTTACCAAGTAACTGGTAGGCAGAGTACACAGGTTTTGCAGAGGTCGTAAATTTTATCCCATATCACAAAGCCTAGTTGCTGTTCTCTTGTGTGTGTCATGCGATAGGTCAGATGGTGAGCCACTCACGGAGCATAGTTTGGCTATTTTATCGGGTATTCGACACAATGTGTGTTATCCCCGATACGGTCTGCAACCCCTACAGTTTCTATTTTTTTTCTTTTTGTTCTTAATGATTACATAGGCTATGTTATTTTTTGAGCCCACCATAAAATTTCGCGCGCTCTGCGCGCTTTGCAATTTCACGATTCAGATTCAAAAGAACACTAACTCGACTTTTAAAATATAAAGTAACATTGTGAAAAATTTGCACAAGGCTGCAGTGACATGGGATAGTAAGGCTCCTTCATACCACCCCCTCGACATAGGGGCTGTCGGAACTTGTGGTCGCTGGCATGGCCCGCCCCCTGTCGGGGATAACCTGTCGCCTTCTCATGGTCGGTTTAGTTACTTTGGCTTTCACAAGAGTTATTTCTGCGATAAAACCCAAAATGTTCGGTACGCTTAGCACACTCATCCTCAGTTCTGTTACCTAGAGCTAATAAAGTACAAACCCTTCCCATCTTTTCCTGTAAATTATTAAGTAGAATAAATGGATTAATGTTCATGTCGGGAATTTCATCTCATTTCGCTAAACTTAGTTAATTATCTCTTGTGTCAGTCGTGCGGTACGGACTCGGAGAAGAAATTACAATATAATTTGTGTCCGATAGGGCCCAAATGCGGGGACAATTTATTGGCCTATATAAGATTTAAATAAGTACATATTCTTTTTAGTGTAGGCTAACCCCAAAAATTTTTGCCTCCTTTTCCATGGTTAAATCAGTGCGGAAATATCTTCCTCTAGCATATACAAATTTGATGTCGTATATGGCTCGCAATGGCAGGTATAGTGCACAGGTTTTCTTCAAACCTCCCTGACCAACTCATCGACGGCATCCTGGCTGTCGGGGCTTGGGTCGCTACCCACCATGCCCCTCCCCCGTTCGGAGAGTGGCCCTTCGTCGGGCAAATCCTGGCGCCAAGCCTGGAGGGAGGGCACATTTTTCCAGTTATGACTTGTATATGTGTAATGAAGCAATGAACTAGAAATGGAGGCTGCATTTTTTGTAGAGCGGCAAATATTTTGGAGGGGCTGTCAATTTCACTAGGAGGACGTGTCGGCCCTCTAAAACCCCCTGTGGAGAACACTGGAATCTAGTATAAAAAGAACAAAATATAGCACCATATTGCATCTAAGCTCTTCGAGACAGCAAAACATTCCAAAATGGGAAGGTGACACCCAGGGAGACAGGCCCGTGGTCAGGGGGTTCAGGGGGTTAGCACTTAGTCCTGCCCATACCTAATTTTTCTTATTTTTAATTTTTTTTATTTAAATGGAGCTTTGGCGTTTTTCAGGGCAAAATGTCAATTCCGCTGGTTTATTCAAATAAATGAGTAGCTGTTTTGTTCCAGTGCGACACAATTCCCTAGGGCCCCATTGACTCGTACCGAGTAACCCTCTTACAGTCACACACTAACCCTGCTAACTCTCGAGGGAATAAGGAAAACATTGATACAAGATTGAAAATTTCCAAAAATTCCAACTTAGGTGTTCACCAGATCGCTCAATTTTGATGTAAAATTGCAAAATCTCCTTGGGGCAGGAGGGGGAGAACCACACCCTCTCCCCGTTCGGTCGCTCGGCTCCTGACTTGGGCGCTTCGCTCCCTCAAGAAAATGCCACACCGCAGTGGCGGCGATAAAAAATGAAAAAGTTTGGGCTAAAGGTATGTTCGCCCCTCAATATTTGTCAAGTGCTCCGATTAAGAAGCGGGGAGAATTTCGAGGTTGGGCTGAACATAGTCTTGCTTAAAAACTCGGGAAGTGCCGTCTCCGGCCATCTGAGGGGTTTGTAAAACCAAAAATTTCCTGGTACGCTCCGCGCCAATCGATGTTAGAGCTCCGCTTAGAAACATGTATTAACATTTTTCATAGATTGATTTTTTTTTTTTTTTTTTGCATTAACTGAGAAATATCAGATATGAGATCCATATTTCTAGGCTGGGAACATGCAGCATAAAACACTCGAGAAGTGCCGTTTCCTGCCATCTGAGGGGTTTCTAAAACCAAAAATTTTCTTGTACGCTCCGCGCCAAACGATGGTGGCGCTCCGCTTAGATAGTCCAGTCGGTCAAGATTGGAGACGATGAGTCAACTTTGCCCCCCACAAGAAAATCCTGGCTACGCCCCTGGTTGTGAGAGAAATGAGCTAAGGCTATGTAACGAACACACAGCCCTGTTCGAAGGCTTGTATAGCTGTTGAGATCAACGTTGAACAAGTAAAGAGAGTTAGCCTGCTCCGCGATGTACCACGGATCTACTCCATGTTTTTACTTTTTTCAGGCCATGGCTGGCATGGGGGCTCTGTCGCCGTTTTATTATAATAGAAGACAAGAGTCGTTTGTAGTAAAGTCAGCGCTTGCTGAGTATTAACCTTACTATTAATGTTAGCCTTATCTGATTACAAACCGGACCGATTAACTGTTTCGAAAATATGCTGCGACTGCTAGGCTATCTTGCTTTTCACCAACCAGAGGACAGGATGGACTGTGAAATATTTTCTTTGAATGGTACGTCATATGATATTGTTGTATATTTCGTCTTGATTTCTTTTCTTCGATGAGCGATCTAATGTAGCTAGCTAAGCCACCGTCGTACTCGTACGTAGACCTACCGTGCTGTACTGTTAACGAATAACGACTAGGCTAGTTGATTCGAGTTAAGACCTATCAGTTTGCTGAGTTGATTTGGAGTAGGCTATTGGAGCATGACATAAGTAGCCTACCACTTCTGAGAGTTAGATGTCTAACTAGGCCTAAACGGATATTATTATTTTTGGCCGTGTTGTCTTATTTTGGCGAGATGTACATTGATATTTGGGCGACTTGCCCTATGACTATGCGTGCCGTGTACACGGTTTGACTTAGCATTAACGTTAGTACCAGCTGTCCAGTAGCCTAACATTTAACTTTAAATTATACTGGAACTTTGCATTTGCATTTGTAATAGCTAGAAGCTTGATTAAATTCTCTTGGACAATTTACGGTAACACGTGAAGGAGTAACCAAGTCTTTCTTAATATGTTTTTCAAAGTTTGGGGTCATTTTTTCCATTGCTCAGATTTAGAAACCGGCGGAGGGCTCTGCCAATCACCTCAGTGCCATGCACCGCTGGGTGCAAAAAAGGCGGACAATCACAGATCTCCCGTCCATGGATTTACGTACAGGCCCGTTTACGTACAGACACTAGTCCCTTTTTCGTAGGGTGAGAAAGGCCAAATCTATCTTTTAGGATATTTTTGTTTCAAAATCGCAGTCAGGGCCGAGGTTTCGTATTACTGAGTTGGATTACGACAACGTAGGGAGAATATATTTGACTTATTCTTTCACAATACGATATCAATATTACACAAAAAGCTGCCTTACAAGAATTCAAGAAGAGACAGGCCTTAAAAAGATTGTGACCAATTTCGAAGCAGTTGATTCGTGAAATAGCATGATTTGACCTTACTCACCACATTAAAAAAAATGTGCTTAATAACATTCGTGAAGTTAAACGACTTGAAGTAAACTAACCTACATCAAGTGAGCCCATGTCGGCTTCAGTTTCGACGCATATTCCGCATTGACGTGCGTCCTCCAGTTATATAGCTCAATGGGCACGGTTAGCAACACTGTACCAGGGAGCTGACAATCATCGAATAATGTGCATGGTAACGCGTGTTAGCGAGTGCATCATTACCAAGAGATTGTAAACGTAGATACCAAACTCCTATCCCTTCACTGTTAGACGCGCTGACTCCTCACGGAGGCTCAATCGGAGAGGCGGAAGTGTTCATTTGACATGCGCACAGTTCTATTCGGTGATCTGCGTGCATAACCATGGATACATGACAGAAAATTCCATTGTGACGAGATGTCAGCATGCTTGCATTTCCAAAACGAGTTATATACGCGCAAACTACTTTTCTCTGTGTATACTTCGGAGTAAAAGAGACGCGCACTTCTGCGTCCTGGGAAAATGAACGCAGTGGTTGGTTTTTCGTTGTGAGCGCGTAAGAATGTAAATGCGTGTTTAGATGTGCGCTTGTAAAGATACCATGGAAACTGACCAATCAGTAAGCCAATGAACTTCAAACCAGTCGTTGTGCGTTAATGTTCCAATGTTCTTAAGTAGAAAGCCGACGTAGAAGCCTAAAACTGTTTCATGTAAGTGCAATTTATTGAAGGAATGTGTTTGCAAGAGTTGCAATGTTTTAACACTTGCACTTCAAATAATTGCATTCGAGTGCAAAATATACATATTCATAGGTTGTCCCAGTGCAACTTGTTATTTACATAAGCTAAGTGTGCAGTGGACCAGACTGACCAATCACGCGTATGACCTTCGTGTTGAGCAGGCATGTATAACGGTCATGAGGTCCTCACTAGCATCAAGACAGTGACGCAGGAAAGACGTGGACACCAACTCCGCTGAAGTTCCGAATTGACCGTCCTCGACTTTGACACGACAGTACTTACTGCACTTGGAATTACCTACCAAAATCTCGGAGTTATCTAGAAGAAATTATTCGTCTCACCAACACGTCAGTCCTGTGTAGTCGGGCAGCAGCTGGCAGCTCGACAATTTTTGCTTGGGACTGAGGTGTTGCGTGCGGCGGTAATAGTGAGCTTTAAATTTCACGACGCGGACGTCAGCTGCAACGTAATGACGTCAGAACCTGCGTTTCCCCTGTCATTTAACAACTGAGTGTAACGTTATTTCGCGTCGCGTTCAAAATGGCATAGATACAAATGACGTCATTTCGTTGTAGATGAGGTCCGCGTCGTTAAATCTAAAGCTCACTAATATCAGTTCCAATACATCGCCGAGCACGAGGTCCTTACAGCGACGCCATTTTGTTGCTTCCCTGGCATAAGAATTTTTCGTAAATGGAGGTGAGACCATTTCACTTTACATCTCTAAAAACCACACGAATTTAAGCTATCAATTTACTGTTAGCTTTCAAAACGACTGATCAGTGTTCAGCACTTCCGCCCCTCCGATTCGGCCTCCGTGAGGAGTCACCGCGCCATTTTAAGTTTGGTATCTATGTTTATAATATCTTTGATCATTACAAACACCGGTGCTACGATAGCAGTGAGCGTGACCACTGACTATGTGAATTGTGCATTGAGCGGTGACTGCTTTGAATTCGCACCTTCACGAAACAGTTCATTCAGTAAAAACGCGCTCGTAATGGGGACTCGCTTGTTGTGGATGTCCATACATGTTCATAGCTGTCCTGTATAGCTCCCGAAACGCATCTTTCTTGCACAAAAACAAAACTGTTTTCACAATCGCGCATATGCACTCGAACATATTGGCCAATGATTTTCTCCGAATCCCCGCCATGTTCCGCGTCTTTCGCTCTGTATGTTGGACGAGTTGTGGTGCAATCGTTTTCATGAAGTTGGTAAGATAAGATCAAACTTTACCGAGCGTTACATTTTAATAGGTCCACATCTAGATGCGCGTTCTTATATAGGGCGGGATTGTGCCGCCAATTGCGTCATTAAAGTCAGGTGACCTGTTGCGGCGTTTTTCGAAATTGAATTTTGAACGTTTTCCTTCAGATATCGTTAGTGAGCTTTATTTCACGACTCTGACTTCATCTGCAACGACGTGACATTTGCGTATATGCCGTTTCCGAACTCAACACATAATGTGAAACGGCTGAGGCAACGAAGAAGGTGACGTCATTGCGTCGTGGTTGACGTCCGATTCGTGCAATCTAAAGCTCACTATTTATGCCGAATTCTACAGGTTTTTATGGGGTGTGAGGTGATATTTGTAAAATACTGTATCGAATCTTGCAGTTAACAAAAGTTTTTGTGCCCTGGTCATGCCCCCTTTAAATGTGGTTGTTTGGTGTACTTGGTTCATTATTTTTGTTTTACAAGAAAAGTTGATTGTATTAATTCTTACAGCGACCCTTACAGTTCCTGTTATAATCCATCATCAAATAAACCAGTCAAAAAAATAATATTTTGCAAATCTTGGGACAAAATATACTTAAATTTTTAGGGCAATTTCTGAGTCCCTGGAAGATACCTTTCCTTCAGTTTGTTGGATTTGTCACATTCCATTTTTTAAAACCCCACGCACGAGCCAGCTGGTAGTGACGCCCGCTGTAATAGTATCTTTCCGGCCTTTTTGATAAAATGGCCACGGATCACTTTAATGTAATTCCCGCATCCTAAACATTCCGACAAGACATCCTGGTGTGACTGGCGTCGTTTAATCGATCTCCCGATTCCGTCCGAATTGGTTTCAAAGGGAAGAATTAATGAAATTGTGATCATCGTGGCTTGATAAGAGTGTGCACGGATAAGACCATTTGAATACCAATAGAGTATCTTAATATTTTCGTCCCACATGGCAACATTTTTGTTACTAAACCGGGACTCTGAACCCCCCCCCCCCCTCTTCCCACACACGCGCGCACACACGAGGTGGTGAACGACGGATTTACAAGCATTCGAGAAGGGTATCACGTCTCCGATTATGAAATAGAGACGATTATTTTCATTTTGCTCCGACTGTAAGCTAAATAATCTTCCCCATAGAGAGCTGGTAAAATGAAATGTTGTCTTCGACTTACAAGATATTCCCAGGTACACACTGTGCAGGGGCGCATTTGCATAGCTATACACCGACTACTATTTTAATGTCCCTAAGGTTGCGAGGTTTGTGATTATTAATTGAGTTGAACAAAGTCAAGGGTGCCCGGCTTTGTGCATAACATGTAAACAATCTTATGCACTTGTCCCTGACAGGGAGTTACTGTATTCAATACCAGCCCATATTCGTAGTGTTCACAGGCGCGTCATTATAACATAGCCATACAGAGACGTGACACATATGGTTTATGGTATTGACGATATCCTCCTTGCTACGTTGTAACAACATCAGTTGTCAAGGTAAAAAAACATTGGAAATTTATCCAGTTTCTTCTTCATACATTAACTCTTTGTAATTCAAGTTCTATACAAGATTGGAGAAAGCATATTGAGACTGTACTTGAGCTAGTGGGAAGCTTGCAAGTAACTACCTTAGCACCAACCTTGGCTTTTATATCAAAGCAACCTGTACAACAATATATCGGTAATTTTCACAATTACAAAATTGTCGCAGTCGTACAGGGGATCTGCAGGGTCCGCTCTACAGTCCCACGTCTCATTGGTCCCCCCCCCCTTATTATTTCTTCTCATTGGTCCCCGTCTCATTAGTCCTCCGTCTCATTAGTCCCACGTCTCATTAGTCCCCCAGTTTAGGGCAAGGGGTTTAGGGTTAAGATTAGTATTAGGGGTTAGGGTTAATATTAGGGTTAGAATTAACGGTTAGGGTTAGGATTAAGATTAGGGTTGGGATTTAGGGTTAGGATTAGGGTTTAGGGTTAGGGGACCAATGAGACGGGAGACAGTATACATTATCCCGTCCTGGGGAAATTTGAAAAATTTTGGCTAATGGAAGATGTGCTACAGACGTACAAAATGATGATACAATTGGTGCTAGGGGTGTACGCTTTCCCCTCTCTACTATCTTTATTACCTCTTATATTTTTCTCTTCCTTATTTCCCCTTTCTTTTTCCTTGGGGGGGGGGGGAACATTTCCTTTGCTATACCGTTGCTGCTCTATCCGCCCTGGCACTCTCTATATGAAACGGTAAAAAAAAGTAAAACATTTTTTTTTATTTACCCTGCTATCCGCCCGTGTACTATCTGTAGAGACGGTAAAACTTGAAGAATAGTGCTATTTTTGTTTCATACAGATTGCATATGGAAGGCAAGAACTTTTATCTTCAATATGTCTTCAAGTACAAGGGGGAATTTCCTCTACCCCTTCTGACGAATGAAAAAGCTATGAAGGAGTTAGAGGAAATGGAAGTGAGAGATGATGATGTATTCATTCTTTCTTATCCGAAAAGTGGTGAGTTAGTAAGGTGAATTAGTTAATTAACTACAGGTTTTACTACTCAATTTAACCAATTGGTTAAAGTCGGACCGGATAGGTTCTTTTATTCTGAGATTTTTGTGAAAAAGATTGACAGTCATAACACTGATGTACGGGTTACATTCCAAGTCTGGTACACTCTTAAAACACTGGGCAATATTTTCGTTGGGTAAAACGCTTTGGTTAAATGTTGGTCAAACTTTGCCCATATAATGGTAAAAACGTTTCTTCGATTCACGTTTATTCCACTATCCAAACATTGGGCAAACTGTTAACAAGCTTACACTCAACGGTTGGGCATATATTTGGTCTATCTACTTGTTGGGTAATTAATTGCTAATTAGCATAATGTTTGCTCATTGGTTGGGCAATAAACTTTGCGCGTTCCGCATACGTAAATGTGATAAAAGCATTGGACACAATGAACATGTGAAAGTTAAGAACAGGCGTACGTACGTATTTCTCAGTGGTTCAAAGTCATTAGCAGCTCATCGAACGACAACTATCTCGCTGATTAATGTCTCAGATTACCTTGAGGAATGGAGCTTGGAGGGTTCTTGAGTGTGTTTGAGGCTAAATACGAGTACAAGGAGTTGTGTGGAGTATTTAATGTTTATATCGAAGATATAATCAACACGATTTAGGAAGAAACTGGTGCTGCTACTGAGCCATGGCCGAAACGTTCGCCTGCTCATCCAGGCTAGGCTAACATAGCCTAACACTATGTTTGGGTTCTGTAATGTGTCAATGTGAGTTTGATTAGCCTACAGACTAGGCTAGCCTACATCCTTTGGCTTACTATGGCAGCATCACGGTTTCCTAATCGTTTGATTCTATCATTGGATACTTCTCTCCTTGCCATGTGCTCATATTTATTTCAACACAATCTTCAAGTCTTCATGATGCCTTATTGTCGGATAATCTGAGCCTGATTTATAAATGGCCACATTTACTAGGGCAATGCACTAGGGATTAGCCGAACAGTTGGTTAAAGAATATGCCCAACTGATGTTGAAAAAGCACCCACGGTTATGGAAAAGATGATTAACGTTTAACCAACGGTTGGTGAATGCATTTGCCCAACATCTTAATAAAAGACGTGCCCAACAAGTGGGTATGTTTTAAATGCTCATTTACCAAACAGTTCGGTAGTTTCCTGCCCAACAGTTAGGTTCAAACTTTACCAAATTTGGTTGGTTAAAGTTTTGCCCAACTGTTTAGGTTGTTGAATAGATGCCCAGTGTTGGTCAAAAAGTTGGGCAAATTTTGCCCATTTTTTTTAAGAGTGTAGACGGTATTACAATATGCTCCTTCATGTTCAGGTAATGTAGATATATCTTTGCCCGCCCTGCGACTGAAAACGGGGGCAGGTAAAAATTTCCTTTTTACGAGTAACATATTGTTTAACTATCTTTCAAACTCACAAGGAACTCACTGGATGCAAGAAATAGTTCACTTGATTCTCGTAAATGGTGATGTGGATAGATTAACGACCAAGGAAAGGCGCCCCACTATTGAATTAGCAGATGTTATGAGCTTTGACCCTGACGTTGTAGACGCCGCGACCAGTTCTGCGAGAAATGAAGGAAGCGCCATCCCCACGAGTACTGTTAACTCACGTTAGGTATTCTTTATTGCCGAAGCAGCTGCGAGATAAACGCCCAAAGGTAAGACTGATTTTTTTTTTATTTTCATCAAAAGTGTTAATTTGAAGATTGAAGTTTGCAACGATGTGTTTGAATTACTCTTTAAGCAGAGTGCTATCTGACCTATTTCACAATTGCATTTGCATTTCACTTACCCATTGCAATAAATAGGACCCATTGAAGACCTCGTTAAACCTGTTTGTACCCTTTTAATGTCCTACATAGAGCGAAGCTCTCATCAACGAAGGGAAGCTCAGAAGAAAAATCACCAAAGAGCCATTTTCAAGGGTACCAGATGTGTGACAATAATATTAAGTCAATGGCAGCTTTAAACTATGGAAACGAAAAGAAGTTGCAGGTTGCAGGACCTAGCACCTGGTCCTTTTCTTGTCTCCTGGCCTAGTGCCACCTTTTTTTCCATGTTACCACTTCCGTGTTATTGTAATATTATTTGAAGAAACGCCTTCTTGATAAATCCCACAATGTCGCTTCCCTAAAAACTGACTATTTTCATTTCAGTTAATCTACGTTTATCGTCATCCGAAGGATGTTATTATTTCATTCTACAACTTCTTTCTTAATTTCGTCAAATCGGAAGTCAGCCCAGCTCCATTTGAGGAATTTTTCGACGATATTATTTCCGGTCAATGTATGTAAATTATACATCTTCAAAGATGAAAAGATACCCTTACTTTCGCGCATTTATGCTAGCCTTAAAAAGATGTAGACCTAGGCTATATTGACAAGCAGGACTCTTGTTTTTTTTTTTCTACATGATATCTGCATTGGAAACCCCATTGAAAAAACCCACAAGCAATGGCACAGTTTTCTTATGTGAGCACCTGTATATTAACCAGCTCATTTAATGCGTGTATGGAATCGCATTGTTGTAATCGAAAACGGATTTTCCCGGTCTCGGTCTCGACACCCTGTGGTCTCGGTCTAGGTCTTGCGGTCACGGAAATGTTTCTGGTCTCGCTTCTAAACCGGCCAAAAATTTGTCGTTTTTATGTTTTTTAATAAAATGAATAATGTTTAAAAATAGTACATTGAAATGTCATGTACATTATCACATGCATATATACTTACTAACTAACTAACTAACTAACTAACTAACTAACTAACTAACTAACTAACTAACTAACTAACTAACTAACTAACTAACTAACTAACTAACTAACTAACTAACTAACTAACTAACTAACTAACTAACTAACTAACTAACTAACTAACTAACTAACTAACTAACTAACTAACTAACTAACTAACTTACTTACTAACTAACTAACTAACTAACTAACTTACTAACTAACTTACTAACTAACTTACTAACTTACAAACTAACTAACTAACTAACTTACTAACTAACTAACTAACTTACTAACTTACTAACTTACTAACTTACAAACTAACTAACTAACTTACTTACCTTTAAATAAATTCATAGTTTACTCCTCAAAACGTCAATAACTGTGCAAAATAGGCTAATCATGGAGGAAAAATATTAATCTTCGAGTCCTCACTCCCACACTCCATCTATAAGGATTACACTTTCTTTTGTAAGTTGGTGAAAGGGTAATTTGTTCAATGAAAACGAGGAAAATGTTGCACAGTACTGCATTGGATTATCACGCAGGTTATGTTACGCAGCGTAATCAAAAGTGGCAGTCCGGTATTGCACTGCATTGCGCGTTCACTGTGTGTGTTGAATACCCCTTAATTCGCAGTCTTCAGTGCTATCTATTTCTGGCTGTTATGGATTCTACTCAATTTGACTAGAAATAACTCTTAATTTGGCGAAATTGTAAAACAGGATGAACAAACATACCAGTTCTATATCAAAATTTCTTAAGTTGTCCGACATCGCACACGCTCTCTGCATGCATGCTTTCAAAGAGGTAGTTAAGATAGTTGAATGAAATTTAACGGCCCAGTTTCCAACTTATTGGTTCAAGTCCATCCGGCCAAGGCATTTTTTCCAGTTGTGGCTCCATATCGAAAAGTTTTGTACAAAACTATCATTTGCTCATTTTACACCCAAATTTCTAAATTTTTCTGATTAAGGTAAGCTGAATCAGTTATGCTTCGAAATGATATGCCTAGGTAAAAGCAACCCATGAAACGTCGAATTTCATTCGAAATACAGATTTTTGACCTTTTCAAAATTCTGTGACATCATAATTTGGGGCAATTTCCCCCAAATAACTCGTCATTTCATGTCACACAAACGCGGTATACGTCAAGATTATAGATCCAAATAAAACCAACACTTTTCCTGCAGCCACCTATGACATGCAGCTACCAGAAACGCGTTTAGCCATTTCGATATATTTGTGGCTAGAAGTATTAATCCTTCAAATTATGTAAATTTCGGGTGAAAAGCAAAGCTTATAGACATCGAATTCCCATAAAGTAATGATTTACCACAAAGGTAAAGGGTGTGCCCAATTAAAAAAGTATTAACTGGGTTTGAAATGGTACGAAAATCACAAATCCAAATCAGCCTTACCTTAAAACCTTAAAACACAAGCCCGAGTACAACAATAAGCAACAAAAAAAAACGAGCAATACACCATGCGCCCACACAATGTAACGCATTTGTGAAGTTTATGATAGAAACTTTTCAATATGACTGGCTTGTTCGTGTTCCTCAAGTACAATGTAGGCACTCCGTGGGGGTGCGAGTAGTCTATGTTCATTTTTGGTCCAATGGGAACTTTAACTACTTAAAGTTCTGCGACTCATTTGTCGGTGGGATGGGCAAATTCACTTTCATGCATCTATCGGCATTAAATTCACAACACTAAACATATGTAGCACTGACCAGGGAGTCTCTAGCAACTCCCTGCACTTACTGACTCCGATCGCTTCTCGACCTTTTGGCTAAGATCATGTGCAGTATCTGTGTTTTTTATCAAGTCTAGAATGGATCCATACATGATAGACCAGGGGACCAGGGGAGAGGTTTGATCTCTGAAAGTGCGGGAGGGGTGGGGCAAATTCGGAAGACTACCAAATGGCGCCGAAGCATTAACGCTAACGGCTTGGGATCCAGGGGGCCGCCTTACTTGACTAATTATGCTAATTTGAAGCATTGCCATGTGGCAGTGATCCTTTAACACTCTCACTGAGTTGTCTATATCAACCAAATGAGCCCCTTTAAGATGCCGTGGCCTTTTTTTAAACGAAGTGCCCATTCGACGATTTATCATATTCTTTGTTTCTCGTATGGCTTTTTGCAGTTTTCTATGGCAGTTGGTTTGATCATGTGTTGGAATACTACAGGCATAAAAACGAGGAAAATTTCTTTGCAGTACCTTTCGAAGAAATGAAACAGGTTTGCCTTACGATTACGTGATAATCTAAAATTTCAGTAACCTTACTTAAGGATAAAATAACGATGGTCCGTGCAATACAGCTATCGGTGTTAATGTGAAACTGTAAATTGTGAAACTGTACAATTACTAGCTTCAAAATTACTTGGCATGAACAAGGTTCTTAATGCATATATAATGCGAGGTGGAGCTGGGCTTGTATCAAACTCGGGTCATCTGAACTCGGCTTGGACTCAGGTGGAATACCGAACTCGAAACTGGCCAGGAATTCCAGCCTCTGGTATTGGAATTTGCTCGGACATGGATTCGGTGAACTCGGCTCAGACCTGTTCTTTAGTGCGCCCTCTACTACATCGTATATCGTCGCTTTTTTTTACTGCGACCCTCCTTACTGAGACAAGGTGAAAACCTGTCTCCAGTTCTTTGCCCTGTATTTAAATGATTTTGAGCTATTCATCAGTAATTATTATCCAGGATTAACGAAACTTTCAGAATCTGTGAATTGTCACTTAAATAATAACGATGTTGAAGTGTTTTTCAGTCTTTTTTGTCTCCTCAATGCTGATGATACTGTTGTTCTGGCCGAAAATGCTCGTGAACTACAATTTGCATTAGATGCTCTTAAGTTATACTCTGATAAATGGAAATAAACGGTGAATGCCAGTAAAACGAAAGTTGTAATTTTTTCCAAGGGTAGAGTAAGGAAAAGGCCGGCTGTATTTAAATTCGATAATGTTGTACTTGAAATTGTTGATGATTTCACCTACTTAGGTATTGTGTTGAATTATAACATTGAGTTTAATAAGGCTAAGAAGAAGCAAGTTAACCAGGCAAGAGGGGCCCTATATAGTCTTCTAGCAAAGTCCTATAAGTTGCAGTTACCCCTTGATCTACAATTACAATTATTTGATCAAATTGTGCTTCCTGTTCTCTTGTATGGGTGTGAAGTATGGGGTTATGGAGACAAAGTTGGGCAAATTTTGCCCATTTTTTTTAAGAGTGTAGACGGTATTACAATATGCTCCTTCATGTTCAGGTAATGTAGATATATCTTTGCCCGCCCTGCGACTGAAAACGGGGGCAGGTAAAAATTTCCTTTTTACGAGTAACATATTGTTTAACTATCTTTCAAACTCACAAGGAACTCACTGGATGCAAGAAATAGTTCACTTGATTCTCGTAAATGGTGATGTGGATAGATTAACGACCAAGGAAAGGCGCCCCACTATTGAATTAGCAGATGTTATGAGCTTTGACCCTGACGTTGTAGACGCCGCGACCAGTTCTGCGAGAAATGAAGGAAGCGCCATCCCCACGAGTACTGTTAACTCACGTTAGGTATTCTTTATTGCCGAAGCAGCTGCGAGATAAACGCCCAAAGGTAAGACTGATTTTTTTTTTATTTTCATCAAAAGTGTTAATTTGAAGATTGAAGTTTGCAACGATGTGTTTGAATTACTCTTTAAGCAGAGTGCTATCTGACCTATTTCACAATTGCATTTGCATTTCACTTACCCATTGCAATAAATAGGACCCATTGAAGACCTCGTTAAACCTGTTTGTACCCTTTTAATGTCCTACATAGAGCGAAGCTCTCATCAACGAAGGGAAGCTCAGAAGAAAAATCACCAAAGAGCCATTTTCAAGGGTACCAGATGTGTGACAATAATATTAAGTCAATGGCAGCTTTAAACTATGGAAACGAAAAGAAGTTGCAGGTTGCAGGACCTAGCACCTGGTCCTTTTCTTGTCTCCTGGCCTAGTGCCACCTTTTTTTCCATGTTACCACTTCCGTGTTATTGTAATATTATTTGAAGAAACGCCTTCTTGATAAATCCCACAATGTCGCTTCCCTAAAAACTGACTATTTTCATTTCAGTTAATCTACGTTTATCGTCATCCGAAGGATGTTATTATTTCATTCTACAACTTCTTTCTTAATTTCGTCAAATCGGAAGTCAGCCCAGCTCCATTTGAGGAATTTTTCGACGATATTATTTCCGGTCAATGTATGTAAATTATACATCTTCAAAGATGAAAAGATACCCTTACTTTCGCGCATTTATGCTAGCCTTAAAAAGATGTAGACCTAGGCTATATTGACAAGCAGGACTCTTGTTTTTTTTTTTCTACATGATATCTGCATTGGAAACCCCATTGAAAAAACCCACAAGCAATGGCACAGTTTTCTTATGTGAGCACCTGTATATTAACCAGCTCATTTAATGCGTGTATGGAATCGCATTGTTGTAATCGAAAACGGATTTTCCCGGTCTCGGTCTCGACACCCTGTGGTCTCGGTCTAGGTCTTGCGGTCACGGAAATGTTTCTGGTCTCGCTTCTAAACCGGCCAAAAATTTGTCGTTTTTATGTTTTTTAATAAAATGAATAATGTTTAAAAATAGTACATTGAAATGTCATGTACATTATCACATGCATATATACTTACTAACTAACTAACTAACTAACTAACTAACTAACTAACTAACTAACTAACTAACTAACTAACTAACTAACTAACTAACTAACTAACTAACTAACTAACTAACTAACTAACTAACTAACTAACTAACTAACTAACTAACTAACTAACTAACTAACTAACTAACTAACTAACTAACTAACTAACTTACTTACTTACTAACTAACTAACTAACTAACTTACTAACTAACTTACTAACTAACTTACTAACTTACAAACTAACTAACTAACTAACTTACTAACTAACTAACTAACTTACTAACTTACAAACTAACTAACTAACTTACTTACCTTTAAATAAATTCATAGTTTACTCCTCAAAACGTCAATAACTGTGCAAAATAGGCTAATCATGGAGGAAAAATATTAATCTTCGAGTCCTCACTCCCACACTCCATCTATAAGGATTACACTTTCTTTTGTAAGTTGGTGAAAGGGTAATTTGTTCAATGAAAACGAGGAAAATGTTGCACAGTACTGCATTGGATTATCACGCAGGTTATGTTACGCAGCGTAATCAAAAGTGGCAGTCCGGTATTGCACTGCATTGCGCGTTCACTGTGTGTGTTGAATACCCCTTAATTCGCAGTCTTCAGTGCTATCTATTTCTGGCTGTTATGGATTCTACTCAATTTGACTAGAAATAACTCTTAATTTGGCGAAATTGTAAAACAGGATGAACAAACATACCAGTTCTATATCAAAATTTCTTAAGTTGTCCGACATCGCACACGCTCTCTGCATGCATGCTTTCAAAGAGGTAGTTAAGATAGTTGAATGAAATTTAACGGCCCAGTTTCCAACTTATTGGTTCAAGTCCATCCGGCCAAGGCATTTTTTCCAGTTGTGGCTCCATATCGAAAAGTTTTGTACAAAACTATCATTTGCTCATTTTACACCCAAATTTCTAAATTTTTCTGATTAAGGTAAGCTGAATCAGTTATGCTTCGAAATGATATGCCTAGGTAAAAGCAACCCATGAAACGTCGAATTTCATTCGAAATACAGATTTTTGACCTTTTCAAAATTCTGTGACATCATAATTTGGGGCAATTTCCCCCAAATAACTCGTCATTTCATGTCACACAAACGCGGTATACGTCAAGATTATAGATCCAAATAAAACCAACACTTTTCCTGCAGCCACCTATGACATGCAGCTACCAGAAACGCGTTTAGCCATTTCGATATATTTGTGGCTAGAAGTATTAATCCTTCAAATTATGTAAATTTCGGGTGAAAAGCAAAGCTTATAGACATCGAATTCCCATAAAGTAATGATTTACCACAAAGGTAAAGGGTGTGCCCAATTAAAAAAGTATTAACTGGGTTTGAAATGGTACGAAAATCACAAATCCAAATCAGCCTTACCTTAAAACCTTAAAACACAAGCCCGAGTACAACAATAAGCAAAAAAAAAAAAAAACGAGCAATACACCATGCGCCCACACAATGTAACGCATTTGTGAAGTTTATGATAGAAACTTTTCAATATGACTGGCTTGTTCGTGTTCCTCAAGTACAATGTAGGCACTCCGTGGGGGTGCGAGTAGTCTATGTTCATTTTTGGTCCAATGGGAACTTTAACTACTTAAAGTTCTGCGACTCATTTGTCGGTGGGATGGGCAAATTCACTTTCATGCATCTATCGGCATTAAATTCACAACACTAAACATATGTAGCACTGACCAGGGAGTCTCTAGCAACTCCCTGCACTTACTGACTCCGATCGCTTCTCGACCTTTTGGCTAAGATCATGTGCAGTATCTGTGTTTTTTATCAAGTCTAGAATGGATCCATACATGATAGACCAGGGGACCAGGGGAGGGGTTTGATCTCTGAAAGTGCGGGAGGGGTGGGGCAAATTCGGAAGACTACCAAATGGCGCCGAAGCATTAACGCTAACGGCTTGGGATCCAGGGGGCCGCCTTACTTGACTAATTATGCTAATTTGAAGCATTGCCATGTGGCAGTGATCCTTTAACACTCTCACTGAGTTGTCTATATCAACCAAATGAGCCCCTTTAAGATGCCGTGGCCTTTTTTTAAACGAAGTGCCCATTCGACGATTTATCATATTCTTTGTTTCTCGTATGGCTTTTTGCAGTTTTCTATGGCAGTTGGTTTGATCATGTGTTGGAATACTACAGGCATAAAAACGAGGAAAATTTCTTTGCAGTACCTTTCGAAGAAATGAAACAGGTTTGCCTTACGATTACGTGATAATCTAAAATTTCAGTAACCTTACTTAAGGATAAAATAACGATGGTCCGTGCAATACAGCTATCGGTGTTAATGCACGCGGAGTGCCCTTGTAATTCTAGTGACAGCAAACATAACAACAATGTTTTGGTTAGAAAGTCTAGAGAGAAAGAAATCTGTATTTGTGAATATCTTCAAACTCCAATGAATGATGTAGCCTAACATGAGTGCCACACGTACTCATCACCATGAGTTTACCTCTGGATAACATACTGTCACCTGACTGTGACGGATCAATTAAGTCCAAGATTATCACTACTTATGAATGAATAAGGAATCTTGTAGTGGCCATATGGGATCACATTTAAGGAGCAATCATTTCACACGTAGGCCATAGCTTACTCTTCATTACTGAACTTTTGACATTTTTAGATGGAAACATCAATATTCTCGTAAGTAGAATTGTAAAATGTGTGATTCTTGAAGCTGAGCCCAGCCAAGTTCATTTCCAGTTTTGTGTCTTTTGTCTTACAGATACTATTCTAAGATTTAAAATTACTGTTCATTATTTTTGTGAAACTGTACAATTACTAGCTTCAAAATTACTTGGCATGAACAAGGTTCTTAATGCATATATAATGCGAGGTGGAGCTGGGCTTGTATCAAACTCGGGTCATCTGAACTCGGCTTGGACTCAGGTGGAATACCGAACTCGAAACTGGCCAGGAATTCCAGCCTCTGGTATTGGAATTTGCTCGGACATGGATTCGGTGAACTCGGCTCAGACCTGTTCTTTAGTGCGCCCTCTACTACATCGTATATCGTCGCTTTTTTTTACTGCGACCCTCCTTACTGAGACAAGGTGAAAACCTGTCTCCAGTTCTTTGCCCTGTATTTAAATGATTTTGAGCTATTCATCAGTAATTATTATCCAGGATTAACGAAACTTTCAGAATCTGTGAATTGTCACTTAAATAATAACGATGTTGAAGTGTTTTTCAGTCTTTTTTGTCTCCTCAATGCTGATGATACTGTTGTTCTGGCCGAAAATGCTCGTGAACTACAATTTGCATTAGATGCTCTTAAGTTATACTCTGATAAATGGAAATAAACGGTGAATGCCAGTAAAACGAAAGTTGTAATTTTTTCCAAGGGTAGAGTAAGGAAAAGGCCGGCTGTATTTAAATTCGATAATGTTGTACTTGAAATTGTTGATGATTTCACCTACTTAGGTATTGTGTTGAATTATAACATTGAGTTTAATAAGGCTAAGAAGAAGCAAGTTAACCAGGCAAGAGGGGCCCTATATAGTCTTCTAGCAAAGTCCTATAAGTTGCAGTTACCCCTTGATCTACAATTACAATTATTTGATCAAATTGTGCTTCCTGTTCTCTTGTATGGGTGTGAAGTATGGGGTTATGGAGACATTTCGCAAATTGAATCATTCCACCTAAAATTTTGTAAACGAATTCTTAAGGTTCATAATTATTCTGCCAATTGTATGGTTTGTGTGGAATTAGGTAGACATAGGTTAATTAAGACAATTGAAGTTAGAATGATCACTTTTTGGGCAAGAATTGTTAATGGTAGAAAACACAAACTTTCATATAATCTATTAAGAAGCCTGCACGAGAAAGGTATTTATAGCTCGGGTTGGATCACTAAGGTTAAAATTATTCTTGATTATTCTGGTATGTCCTATGTTTGGAAGTCTTCGGCCCTTAATAATGAAACTCTAATTGACATTCATCGGCTTAAAAGTTCGCTAAACAGAAGACTCTCTGACATGTATGAGCAAGACTGGCTTTCAGAAGTGTTTAATTATTCTCAGTGTAAGAACTATCGTATTTTTAAGACTAAATTAGAATTAGAAAAATACCTCGTATGTTTACCTATTAAAGACCGTATACATTTGTGTAAGTTTCGTTGTGCTAATCATAAACTCCCAGTTGTCGCTGGAAGATTTCTTAACATCATTTACAACGAAAGATTCTGTCATTATTGTGGTTCTGAGAGTTTGGGGGATGAATTTCACTATTTATTTGAATGTAAAATGTTTCACAACGAAAGGAAAACTTACTTAAAACGCTTCTTTACTGTTAATCCTAATTCAATTAAAAATGACACTTCTTTTTCAGAGTAGGAACAAATTCGTTTTAAAAAATCTTGCTAAATTTGCAACTCTCATCATTGATTTTTTCAGTTAATTTATTCATTTTTCTGTTAGGCTGGTGGCGCAGTTTTCTCACTGCCTTCAAAAGTTGTATAGATGTACTTGTTTTTCTTTTTATCTCGCTCTCTCTATCTCTCTTTTTCTTTTCTCTTCTTATCTCTTTGCCATCTTGTAAACTTGATTCGTTTCTTGTATCATATTATGAAAATGTTCTTTGCTTTTGTCTTTTTGATTCTAAAACCTCAAATGAGGTAAACAGAATAAACTGAAACTGAAACTGAATCCTGAAAATGTCAAGTATAAAGAGTGCCCTCGATTTTGCTTCCTAGCAGGATTACTTAGCAGGATTACATGTGATGACGTCTTCACCAAGACCACATCACAAGCTAATCAAGAGACGCCTTGTTAAACATTTCGCATCTTCCCCTTACTTTTAAGGTTTATTAATCTCTTGTAGCATCTGGTAAGGTTCCAAGGAATGTATACTGAGTATTAGGATCTGTTTTAATATTCTGTAATTATGTATTGAATATGTAACCTCTTTGTGTACCATTATTTGCGCTCATTGGTGGTTAAGAGAAGGGGTGTGTGATGAGTCTGATGACAGAGTTATTTGAATTAAAAAACGTCTCTATTTTTGAAGTATAGGACGTATCCACTTGACCCGAAAGGGATGTAAATATTTACAAATAATAATTTTAAAATTCATTTTTTATTAAAGGATCTTCGCAAAGTTGTGCGAGATGTAGCCTCTTTTATTGGCAAACCCTTAGATGATGCTACCTTAGAGCGTGTAGTAGAGGGCGCTTCTTTCGAGAAGATGAAAGAATCATTCCAGAAAGATCCCGAGAAGAACATTGCTGAGGGTCGGGATGTTTAGGAAGCGAACATTTTTATTCGCAAAGGTAAAAAACTCAATTGATTATGTTAATGGTAAAAAAATTGAGACCCATGTCGGTCGTAATAGCGTAGTTCACGACAGGATGATTATTACATTTCTTCTCAGAAAAAATAGAAAATAAAGCTTGGTTAAAGTTTTATGAAAAAAATGTCGAACCTTGGTAATTGTAAATTTAAAAACCACACGACATGACATACCATCACATCCTGATAACATATGTAACATCCCGATTACGTACATATGACAGTGGATGAGAAAAACTGGATGTAAACTTTGAAAAAAAGACTGCTCATTAATGAGTGCTATGATGTTGTATGTGTGCTTGCTTCGAGTACATTTTTAAATGTAACATGTTTAACCGTTGATTTCTTGAGAACCACAAACTGGTTTTCAAAATTTTAACCGGATTGTTATGGATAAGTACCCCTCTCACTTATCAAAACTTGATTTGACCGTAGAAACTTTTTTAAGGCTGGGATGTAACTGCAAAAGGAATATTTTGCACAGACTGTCCAGCAAAAAACTTTTGTTGCCTGTGTCATCTTCCAGAACAGTAGAACTAGGAAGAAAAAGATGGCAATTGTTTTTCTGCTTCCTGTTGATTTTCATGTCTCCGGTTATGTCGTCAGACATATTAAAGGGGCAAGCAGAGTTTGAAAGAGAATATTTGCCTTTTGTTCCAGTACATAGTTTTTCCTTCTGAACTAATTGTTTACCAAAATATAGAACCATTTAAAAGGTCTTTCAGATTAGAAAAAGGGTTAATTTTGTATTTATTACAGTTGAAAGCAGGTTTCTGAAAATTTGTCGGGTAGCAAACTTCCACACAAATACAAGCTTAGACAGTCTCCACTACACTGTAACCAGTCATGACGTAAGACCGTGGTCACTCATTATTTGTGTTAGTGTTTAGTCATAGTACGGCCGTAGGGCAGAATTAAAGCTGGAAAAAATTGTAAAAACAAACTTTGATTGCCTCTTCAATTTGAGACGGTATTTTGCGCAATCCTTTAAATCCGTGTAACTCGTCAGTACCTCAGATATAAAAGTGGAGAAATTCGATCAGCAAAGCTAGATCCTCCAGCATTTGGATAACAATACCGTCTAATCCCTTTGTCATCGGCATCAAATGTTTCGCTCACAACCGATTCAAACAAAATCCCATTGTTTTACTCTTGGTTTCATTATTGGGTAGATAAACCTTGTTAGTCTCGAGGTATCCACCGATGTACTGCATTAACAGCAACAGTCACAAATTTTCACCCACATAAAGATCAATTGACTATTCTGACACAGGACGCCGTACTTACTAGAAGCTTAATGTCCTGGGGAGGATCGTGTCCACTTCCCATAAGGAAACCCCTTGAATATATGAGGGTAGAAAGATTCAATCTGGCGCAACATGCCGGACACATTTCAGGAATCTCTTTACAAATTATTTACAATTCTCACAAGGGAAGCAATCACTGGGTCTCCGTCGTTAAACTGAGGGGGAAAGGAAAAGTTGGACAATGGAAAGAAACTTTTACACCTGAGCAGAACAAAAGAGTTGATCAACTGTTCCAGGAAAAAATGAAGGACTGTGATTGGACGAGAGCTTACGCACCTGACGTATCGAATAATTGAGTAAGAAGCAATATCTCCTGGAGATGGCATTTTGTTTAAATTCTCTCAAGAGGAAGACAAATACGAATCGGGTACATTACAATTGAGTTCATTATTTGCCCAGTTACATGATTCAGTGATAGACAGACAATATACCCAATCACGTAAAATTTATCCAGCTCTAGGAAGGATGAATGTTCTAGGTGTTGAGTGCAAAAACTGCCATGCGTCTGGTGATAACGATGTTTTTTCCAATGTAAGAGACTGAAGAAAAAAAACAGTGGAACTTGGAATGGGCAGATTTGTCCTAAAATGGTGTACCTCTCATAAACCGCCTTTTACCTTTAAACGGTCGTGGGCTATGTTAAGCCCTTCCTTGTAAAAGTGGGCAGCGTAACGGTCAAACGATAAGGTTGCATTTTTATGTATGTCACGGTTATCCCGGCGACAGTTTGGTTCGGTGAAAAACATCAAGGTACTGGGACGCTTGCACGCAAACATGTAATAAGTACAAACAAGGGGTTGTTTTAAATCGAAGAGAAGAATGATAAATATTTGTAATCACTTTCTCTCGCGTGGAGCTAACATGAAAAAAGCTTACGGTTTATAGAACACATTCAGCACATGTACCCCTTTAAGGTGTTAAGTTCCTTTTTACACTTAAAGTTCTCTTTTGGTCTCGAAACGGCACTCCTTGTGCTCAATGTACTAAAGGAAAATAAAAATTTTTAAGTGTTTTCTGTACTTAGAACAGTTTTGTTGTGCAAAAACTTGATTCCAGTAGCCTTGGCGACGAAAGGTAAAGAGATCCTTGGTCGTCCCACCGTAACAGAGGACTGAGTTTACATATATAATATACAGTTACTGATCGTCTCTCGAGGGTGTGGCAGGTTTGCACTCCCTTCTGACTGAGTTGGAATTACATCCCCAGACCGGAAGCTTGCAAGTGTAAACCCGTAAAGCATTCATAGAACTTGTACTCAACAATTTTTGGGTACCGGTTAAATTAAGAGGGGTCTCCCAATTTTCCTTCCAGAATCTGACTTGGAAATACATACCCAATTTTGTAGACGCCCTCTCTTTACTGTTTCTGGGACCATTAAATATACCTTTCACAAACTTGAACAAGTCTGAAGACATTGTCCCTTTTAGACCAGAATTGCGTTTAGCTTGAACCATTATATTTAATATTCCTGGAATTTCACAATTTTACTGTCTCCTTGCCTCTTCGTAGAAATATTCATATATGAAACTCAAAAGTTTCCCAACGAGTTATCTCGCCTAGGTCTGAAAATGATGTCCTCCTTTCAGCTTTTCAAAGTTAAAAACATTTTTCTAAATTAAACAAACTTCCCTTTTCCCAAACTTTCTCATCATCAAGAAACATTTTGTGTTGAATTAAACAAGGTTCGTTTACTTCTAAGATTCATTTTAATAGCCTAAATAACGACAAACATTCATACGATTCATTTACGTCCTAATTGTTTCAGGACATTAGTTTTCTCCATTTTACCAACTTTACTTTTTTTAAAGACATTTCAAAATCGCAACATACATTTTAGCTTATTCCATTGCACACAATTCAACATTTTTAGATAAACATCATCTCCCCTTTTTACTTAGTAAAGAAAAAAAAACCACAAATCTTCTCACCATTAATATGGGCTTTACGGAACGAAGTACAGAGGTAGCTGGCTCTACTTTCCCGGCTCCATGCAGATGTTGTCGAATTCTCCTTCCTACATCCTTAGATACCCTAACCCTATCTCGCCATAAAATAGTGGGCTAGTAAGTTGCACGCTGAAGGAAGAAAACGTCACACTCACTGCGGAGACCTCTTGAGGCCAAACTACCTTTCTCGCTGTCCAGATCTGTACTGTTCTAGTTTTCTAATCGAAAGCCTCACCCAACCTATGAAAAAGATGCGGCGCATGCAAGGTAATCTATGCACACGCATTTTTAGACAAATTACCGATCCTTGCTTTATGCGGCTGTACACGGCATCTACAAACTATGTAACATGTGACCGATTAGACTTTCTCAAGTCGACTTTTTACAATGTATGACTTCAAGAGGTTTTCACCCAGAACCTTTTCATCGTCAGAATTTAAGGGTTGTGGTCACAATTTGAGGAAAGGGGTTTCTGAAGTTGATTTATCAGTTACTTTTTTCTTCTGCCCTGTTTAATGTATTTTGTGTAATTTTCACAAAGTTAAGAAGTAAATGCGACATCTTCCTACCCAGAACGCCCAAAAGGGTTCAAACGAAGCTAGAAGATAAACCAACGTCGTTCAGAATCTTCCAAAATATTTAAAGTCGTCTCATTTCAGTTGGCGTATGTCTCCGTTTGATACGAATGGTGAAAAGATCACTTGTCACACACATTTATGTTACACAAGATGACAAGTCATTATGTGTAGTAACAATGTATTATGTCAAGAATCTGAACCCTAAATTCGGCTAGTAAAGATGCCATTATTAACGTTAATGCAAAAAAGTCTAGAAAACTACAGTTAAAATGTCAGCTGATAAATGTTTTGCACTATACCCATATTTTGAAAACATTAAAGACTAGGACAAAATTAATATTGTGCAAGAGTTATTAATGTAAACCAAGGTGATGAAATTCTTTAAATGATGCTGTTACATTACTCATTCCAAATAGCCTTGTCTTATGTAAGACCGCATACCATCAAAGATAAGATTAGCCCCCCCCCCCCAAAAAAAAAAAAAATCAAGAAATTTTAAAAGCGTTATCTCTTAATAAAAGTGTACTCAGACTCAAGAATTAAAAATGATATATTTTACAGGTTTTAAAATAAAGTTCATCCATCAAACTATCATTGTCATAGCTGTTTCATTGCTGGCATATTGAATGTTAAAATTTATTCACCTAAATGCAACTAGTCCATTGCTCCATAATATGCGACGTAGGAATAAGTCAAAAGGTACACGAGCTGTTCTAGCGTAGTGGTCATAGACTCTGCCCGGAAAGCGGATGACGGTGGGTTCGGTCCCCCGTGCGGCTCCATTTTTTCCTCTAGTGTTTTTTTTTTTTTTTTCAACCGTTCCTTCTTTGATAAGGGTTTATATACTCTATCTTGGATCGGTATAAAAAGTCATGATGTAAATAAATTTCTTCCTTTGAAATGAATATCTAACTAGTGGTAAATGAAATTAAGAAATCATATTGTACATACTTGTAAATATTTTATTTATTCAGCTTGTCCTGTACTATATGTATGTTCAAGATGTAAATAAATTTCTTCCTTTCGGGAAAAAAAAAGAAAAAAGTCATGATCGAATGTATTACTTACAACACTTTCGACCTATATATATAGATATATGTGTGTGTGTGTGTATATATATACATATATATAGGTCGAAAAGGGGTAGTAAAAAGTGCTTAAAAGTTTGCGGAAAACTGCACGACGTTTCTGGTATAAACCCTTCATCAGGAAGCAAAAACCAAACTGAACAACTAACAGTAACGATTGGACACGACAAACATCAAATCGGAAGCGATCGATGTAAAAACAGAACCGGACGAAAGTGATAGTCAGGAAACATGAGTGCGAAGGATAAAAAACAAATCAAAAAAAGAAAAAGAGCGTCCTGGATGAAAAGGTGTATGTAAAAATTGGTCGGAATGGTCGGAATAAAGGGGGAAAAATTAGACAAAAACTAGGACCGGCAAAAAAATAAAGCCTACACAGTAGAAAACGAGCACGGACGGGTAAGTGTAAATGGAGTAAAAACTGGTTCAAAAAAGCGGTGAACATTATTACAAAAGGTCAATTCTAACGTTAAGGCCGTGTGGAGCGAGAGTACCCAGCCTCATGATCAGTCGGTTTTCAGCACTAAGGCGGTCACGATCGGAGCCTCGGCACATTACAGCTGCCGTAACGGTTAAATGCTGTATTGAACAAGGTGAAGGGGGATTGAAATGTGCAGCCACCGGGTATCCATGGAGATTCTGTTTTATGGACCTAAGGTGCTCGGTGACTCGATCCACGAGGCGGCGCTTGGTCTCTCCCACATACAACGAGTTACATCTCCCACAAGCTAAAATATAAACTACATTAGAGGAAATGCAGGAGAATCTTTGTTTGACAATGAAGCTATTGCCGTTGGGGCCTGAAATGTTGACGAGGTCGTATTTGCCAACAACTGGGTATGTATTACACCTCGGACGGTTACGGGGAAAGGTACCAGGGGTGTCGTACAAAGAATTGAGTGGGTGGGAAGCCCGAACTAAATGGTTGGCTAAATTTTTCTCAACTCTAAAAGCAGTGATGGGGGGTTCCGGGAAAATATCACGGGTTGAAGGGTCTTGTCGGAGCGACTCTACATTTTTGTAGATGGCACGTAAAATAGGACGGACCGAAGGGTGATATGAAATAACCAAAGGAATACGTAGATTTGAACCAGATTTGTTCTTTTTCTCCAAGGCTTCCTCTCTGCTGGTTCCTTGAATTCTGCCCAGGGCATAAGAGAGGATTTTGGCAGGGTACTGGCGTTTTTCAAAAAAGGATAAAATTTCTTCAGAGGCTGCGGAGAAGTCAGAATCCTCAGAACATATTCGCCTGGCTCGTAGGAGCTGGGAATAAGGGATAGATTTAGTGCAGGATTTGGGATGGTTGGAAGGGTAAAATAGGTAGTTATGCGAGTCGGTTGGCTTAAAGTGTAAGTTAGAGGTAATTGCACGGTTGTTAATGGACAATTTAAGGTCGAGAAAAACAACAGATGAGTCCGAGATACAATGGGTAAATTTCAAAAAGGAGCAAAAGGAATTAACAAAGTCGATAAAGGTTTCTAAATCACGGCGGGATCCAGGATATAATATAAATAAATATATATATATATATTTATATATATATATATATATAATGAAAAAAGAGACGGTAATTCCTTCATCATATCCAGTAAATCATAGAAAACAATATTTTTCAAGCTACCTTGCTCTTCCTCGGTTGTTAACGACAAAATGGAAGTCAACAAAAAACTCCACGACCCTTCATCAGGTAGCAAAAACCCCACTGAGCAACCAACAGTAACAATTGGACACGACAAACATCAAATCCGAAGCAATCGCTGTAAAACAGAACCGAATATATATATATATATAACAAGGTTAAGCGGTCCAGTTAGCAATTCATTATGACCATTCCTCGCCACTCCGAGTTTCGTGGCTGAATATCGACCACTCGTTAGGCGATTCACATCAGTTCTACTAACAACGAGCATTGTACACACCGATGAAGAATTACTGAACATACCTAAAGGGTGCGAATGCTACATACTTTACTTGCCCAGCGAGAATTCCTAAGAATGTCTACATGTGGAAACCAATTCAGGCCTGGAATTGTGGGCAGATTATTGGGGAATACAGATTCAAAAATACTTCTCCCACAAGCACAAATTACATCGTTTAGTTGAGACATTATAGACACCGTGACTAGCCTTTCCAAACGTTTCCAAGTGATGGTATACTGGACACAGGTTTCTTTAAAGTGCCACACATACTTGCTTAGTCCTGTGTCATTAGAGTATTTACTATTGTTAAACGACTTTACGTGGTTATGGAAGCTTAAAGTAATACATTCTGCAAGGCCAACATAAGTTTCTATACTCCTCGCGGTAGAAACAGTGGCCTGGTATATAACAGCAGAATTTAAGTTTTAAGTGGACATTTCTTGCAAACGAAAACTCAAACTAGCGACTACTTATATCCCCCATTTGAACCTATGGTAAACCATTTCCGGCCTCTTCTCGTTGGTCTCATTCTCACTGGTCCCTCAAGTAGATTGATTTATATCAATGTTTCCCGTGTCATTAGTCCCCCATTTTATTATTCCATCCCATGAATCCCCGGTTTCATTGGTACCCCGCTACAATAGCACCCCATTACATTCCCCCAACTAATCAGGAATGTGGTTAGGTGGCAGGGTCGTCGGATAGGGTTTCCAGTAAGGGTTATACTTAAAGGTTAGCGGAGACGATCTTCTAGAAATCTCGAAGACCAATGAGACGGGGAAAGAATGAGTTTAGTTAGTAAGTCAGTCATTCATTCAGTCAGTCAGCCATTCAGTCAGTCAGTTAGTCAGTCAGGTAGTCAGTCAGTAAGTCAGTCAGTTAGTCAGTCGGTCAGTCAGTCAGTTCGTTAGATGGGGTTTGACGGCTCAGTTTCTAAGCAATTGGTCTTAGTCGTTTAGTCCACGACATCTTTTCCAGCTGTGACCCACTGGCTTGTTTTCGCTTCTCCATTGCTTATGCTGAGCAGATGACAGTAGGTTCAATTTTTTAAGTCTTCGGTATAACCAGACCAGGAGTCGAACTCAACTGAATTCGGATTCAAGTCGGATGCTTTCACCCCTTGATTACGAGGGCGGATCCAGCAACTGTTGTAAGAGGAGGCTAACGAAGTGCACCGAAGGTGTACTAAGAGCGCGAAGCACGGGTGTAACCGCGTGGGGCCCAGGGACGGAGCCCCGGTGGGAGTCCAGGAGGCAAAGCCCCCGGGACCTCTCGGAGTGTGAGACATTTTGAACGTATAAAATTAGTTAAAAAAGTCCCAAGAGTTGAGAAGAAAAGATCAGCGAACCCTTGAATTTTACCTTTCCAATGATCTGGGAGGCTCTTTGCAAGGCAGCGAGATGTGCTTTCCAGTCAATGGACAAAGGTTCACGATTATTGACAACTCAACTGAAGTGTAGGCTGTTACTCGAATTTATTCAAAAATTATTTGCAGAATGATATGACTAATTTGTTACAAACATGTAAAGCAAATTAAGGGTAAAAGATCTTCAAACTTGTTTGTAATTATAATTATGCCGTTCAGTAACCCCCGCTAAAGGTATCTTTATCAAAACGTTATTGCAAATCTTGTTCTGTTTTGCACAGTTTATTTACTACGCTTGCAGAGTCTGATGCAAGCTATTTTAAATAAAATTGTAATTGTTTCCTCTTTTCAATAGCTCCGGTAAAAACCGCTCCAAAAATGCCGTCACTTTCTAACAGTTACCAGAACACGGTACGTTACGGCATATTCGAGTCGATCGTGTGGTCACACATGCAGCCTAAAAGGTTATTCCCTACACCGATCATAAGTAAGGTGGGCCTATGGCCTATGGTCATTGATATCAATCAATCACTTATGATCAATAGTTTCGTTCTCTTTAATATCTAAAGATTGTCTAATTCATAAATTTTTCAAGACTGACCTGAAATTTCCCACAACTATTTTTCTCAATATCACCGACTTACCCCGAACGAGGCTGAATTGTTGAAGACTATCCGGTCCCCACCCCATCCAAGAATGTCACCCACCCGTTCGTATCACAGTGTTCATGCTCACTAGGGAGTGAACAAGGGGGAGGTGGGAGGTGCAGTAAGAAGAAAGTGGGGGGTTCGCAGGGATGATTCCGCCCCTTAAAGTCCTTAAAGACCTTAAAGTCCCTTAAAGACCCAGTGGCGCTTCTCTTTAAGCAGTTTAGATAAATTGTGAAGGTTCTACCATTTGTAGCTCTATGGTTTTGCGACGACGGACGTTCAAGGGAATGAATGGGATTATTTGACACAGTTGCAGACTGGTTCTGCCTCCTCTATCGATAAATTCTAGTTTGCCACAAGTAATTCGGATGGTATACACTTCGGCGGTTGTTGTAGCCATACATGTCTCCTTGGTCTGGCTTGCCATAACTTGGGGTATTCAGGCTGGTTTTACGAATACTAGAAGTGGTCAACTGAAAAAAATTTAGCAACCCACGAAGTAACTTTGAAGTTAGCATAGGCCTTATCGCCGTCATAATATACTGAATACTACCGGCAGTTGGATTGCTCGGTGTTACGTTAGAGCAAGACAGTTTGGAATACGTTTGAGCCTAACTTAAAGTGGGCATGACGCAGCCACAAAAACTTTTGCGTATTGAAAGATTCGATACAGTATTTTACAAATATCATCTCACACCCCATTAAGAACCGGTACAATTCGGCATAAATGATATTTGAAGGACAACGTTCGAAGTCCAATTTCGAAAAATTCCGCAGCATGTCACCTGACTTTTATGACGGAATTGACGGCACAAACCCCGCCCCATTTAAGAACGCGCATCTAGATGTGGATTTAATGTAACGCTCGGTGAAGTTATCTTGTCTTAGCAACTTCTTGAAAACGTTTACATCACAATACTTGTCCAACATACAGAGCGGAAGGCGCGGACCACAATGGGGATTCGGAGCAAACCATTGGCCAATACGTTCGCGTGCAAATGCGCGCGTGTGAAAACAGTTCTGTTTTTGTGCAAGAAAGACGCGGTTCAGGCGCTATACAGAGCAGCTATGAACATGTATGGACAATCCACAACAAGCGCGTCCCCTCTACCAGGGCGTCTTTACTGTATGAGCTGTTTGTTGAAGGTGCTATTGCAAATACTAAGCAATCACCGCGCAATGCACAATTCACAATGTAGTCTGTGGCCAAGCTCACTGCTATCGTAGCACCGGTGTTTGCAATGATGTACTCGCTAACACGCGTTGCCATGCACATGATTCGATGACTGTGAGCTCCCCTGGTACAGTGTTGCTAACCGTGCCGCCAGTGACGTCATCATGTTGAGACGAGCTCACATACGTTTTTCGCTTTCGGATTTCAAATTAGGCTGAGCCTGGCCTCTTATTGGGAATTCGCAACGTCGGATTTCGGTATTTATGGAAATAATTCAGTAGGGAAAACAAGGTGTACCCAAAAAATATTTACCAAGAAACTTACTCTGGCCGTGTCATGCCCACTTTAAGTTATTTACATTAAAAACCCACATTTCCCCCCAAGTCAGCCAGATAGGCCTATCTGCAGCGCTCAAATCGAAGGTATGTGTAAACACAGAATTTAGACATTTAATATAAGAGTCCAGTTGCTTCAAAGATGGTTCGGTTTCTATTGAACGGAGGCCTTTGCGTTCCTCATTATACTTCATATACCGGAAATGTGTTACCAAACGTGTGATTACGGTCTGATTTTCGTTTCGTTTTTTTATTACATATATTTTATAATTTTTTAGCCCCCCCCCCCCTCTGGATCCGCTCTTGTTTGATCATGCAGTCTGTCCTCAAATGTCTCTGATTTGTGTGTCTTCCCTGCTGAAAATTCCAATCGACCTGTTATGGTGTGTCAAGTTTAGTCAGGTTTTGTTGGATTTTTCGGATTTTGCTGGGATTTTGACGAGTTTTAATGCGTTTAAGCTGGTTTTCTCAGGTACCTGACACCCATTACTTGTTACCTTAATGGAATTTACTCGTGGCTGTCAGATATCTGTTAAAACCCGACACTAATTCCCTGTTACTTGACTGAAATTTCTGCTGATTTTAACAGGTCTTCACAGGTACCCTCTTTTAAAACCTGGCACAAATTACCTGTTATTGACTGGAATTTTAAGCAGGGTTAGGAAACCTTTATCAAATAATTCTGAAAGCTTTACAAAGTTCCGGTATGTAGGTTTTGGGAACCTGATGACGTTAGTTTGAGGTAATGGTGAGGACAGTGTTCTGTTTAAGAAATTGGAGATGGCCCATCTGAAAGGACAAATGCCTTATCCAAACGGTCATAGGTGGGTATAGGGATCACAATAGGGATTCCCTTCATCGTGGCCCATGGGCTATGTAATCTCACGTTGATAATAGTATAGTCATGAAGTTTCCAATTTGTCCCTCTATATATTCTAAATCTTTTCGTTTTCCCCTTCCCTCTTCTTTTCCTAATTTTGTTTAGCATAAGCTGACTTTATCCATTTTTCGATATAAGGAAAAACGTTCAAAAGTCGGGCGAAGATCCTCGCAAAAAATGCGATGCCCAGTCTATTCCGGTATCGGTAACATAAAGAAATGCAACACTCATGAAATTGTGCTTTTTCTCAAACATGGCGTAGTGAACAACTGATAAGAGTTGCGGTAGATATGAGAGTTCACCTTATACATTAACATTTTATTACATTAGACGGATAGCTTAGCAAGAGGTTTTGATAATCATTCAAGTTCATTCAAGTTGAAAATGCTCACAGACTAACACTGGAATTTAAGCACAGAGGCCTTTCAAATGGCGTCATACTACTTCCTGGCGACCATGTCGGAGTACATGTTTCTACGTAGTAGACCGCTATCGACGCGCTTGCTCGTTGAATGTGTACACACCGTGCATACCAAAGTGAACACTGTGCAGTGCGTTTAGCACAAAGCCATGTGTACTTGGCATGATTGTCCTCCATCATGGCGGATTCGTGACGTCATTGCAAAGCCTCCACAGAAAAAAAAGATATGCTGATGACTAGCGTTCTTCTGATCGAGAGAAACTAGTTTCACACAAAGGTGAAATACTCCTGAAATAGACCTTTTGCATATGATGTCACACAGCAAAAAGTACGCCCTCCTTTGGGCCAAAAACAAACCATCACCGACAAATGTGGACAGCTGATTTGCCAACCAGTCGAATACGCGCATATTCTGATACACGTCCAGGGCAAAATTAAATGCGTACGGCCAGGTGTTTCATTGCCTAGCCCCCAAGGTTGACGTCAGCCTGTGTCGTCAGTGCATAAGGTATATATCAATAAAGAGCCAAAATCGTCAGTGTGTATTATCCACCTCCTTGTGGCAAGGCGTTTTCCCTATAGGTATGCTAGGTTGCTGTCCGTAGTCTGGTAAATCCTTGCGCTACAGATGATCAGGAACTTTCCACTACAGACATAAAGCAATCTTTCTTACTAGAGCTCTTTATCGGATTTTGACTTTTGAGAGGATCCCTTGTAATCGATCCCACTAAAATTTAAGTGTCACACTAGGGAGCTGTAAGTCACACAAACTTCAGCTTAGATAATGTTTTTAAGGTCTTTAGATAGTTCGTCATTCCGTTAGAGAATGTTTTATTTTATGTAAATGTTGTGGCAGCCAAACAAATCATAAAATGAATTCTAAGACATGCAAGTATTCAGAGGTTACCTTAATTTCATGCCTTCACTGACCTTGCTTGAAATGATCGCTACAGAATGTGTTAGATGCACTGTGATAGTAATTTATGAAATCGTCTAACAGGAAGTAATTTAACGCTACCACATATTAGTTGTGTTCAAAGGAAGGCCATAATGACATAGCCTCACGCACGGAAGAGTGCCATACATATTGACGACACTTCCATTGCTACTTTCTACATAACCATTCATCAAGGTAAGTACCTATTAAATTGATCCAATTCTTTGTTCATATATGACCTTTCAATACTTAGAGTTACGTATACAGCACATGTATACCGAGATTTCGGAACCCATAGAGATAACCTGCTATTGGAGACTTACCCCAGTAACTTAGTCCCTGTGGCATATCGGTGTTAGCTGCATCTTTGTGCGAGTCTCATACCTACTTACATTATTTCAGAAATAAACGTTACGAAAGAAGGTGGCCACGAATCGCATGTTCATAGAATGTGATACTATAAATTCAACTTGAGGCCTGAAGACGAATCCGGACAGCAAGTGAAGGTCTGATTCTAATCGGCCATAGCTGGGGTCCATCACCTTTTAATCTTTCAATTTCTTTGCTCACCTGTATCATGGATGGATGTACACTTATTGTATACTGATTCCTTCAATTTCACTGAACATGAGGGTTTGAAATTCATGAAGACAATAAATGAAGACGATTTAAGGCCAATAGACCCTACTTATGGTTTCCTACAGTCACTAAACACAAGGGTGATCGGATTCGTCCATAGACCACTTCATTCCACTTGGAAATTTCCTTATCTATTAATGTGTGAATATTAATCGTTGGTTGCGGGCTGAAAGACTTCGTGGTTTTGGCGCGTGGTCTAAACAGCTTAAGGTAAAAACTGCTTTGAATTAAGTTCATACATTCTGGTAGGGGTAAGAAACAAGAATTCACTGCCCTGAAATAAAGTCAGGCAGGGAGTCTTTGTCCTGCTACCATCACGGGTATTGCTCCATAAGAGTTCCAGTGTCTTCTTCTTTAATGTAGCTTACAACAGTTGAGTAAAACGGTGGGGTGAACTTTCACTCAGGGATGGTTCAAACCGTTGGAAAGAAACTACCCAAACTGGTTACTGGATATGGCAACCTTTTTACGAAAAATTCCCCCAACATGGGAACCATTCGACCAACGGTAACTTAGTCCCTCATCTAACAGTTCAGGTATTGGAATATAGACCAGGCCACGAGTAATTTTAACCAATTATTTTTAGAATACAGTAGGTTATTAGGACATTAATGGAGATGAAGGCAGTTGTGACTTACATGGGGCAAACATGATCGATATATCGACATATGGTGGTACATAGACTAAGTACGTGTATTAATAACTGACAGCAGAAAACATTCAAATATCTATAGTCAAATCTGAACAAGTATATGTTGATAAGATTTTGTCGACCAAAGTTGGTTAGTTAGTTAGTTAGAGTTTAGGGCCCAGTTTCCAACCTATTGGTTCAAGTCGAGCCGACCACGGCCTTTTTTCCAGTTGTGGCTCACTGACTACTCCATTGCCTATTTTAGAGTCTTTGGTATGGCAAGACCTGGGAAGCGAACCCGGGCCTTCCGCGTGAGAGGCGGATGCTCTTACCAGTGGACCAAACACGCGTTCCACCAGCCTAGATTGTAGTTACCATTTTGATTACCAATACCACAATTGGCTGCAAGCAACCTGAAACCTTGTTAAGAAAAAATTAGGTTCAAGTTTTGAACTGAATGCAACTAATCATGGTACAGAATGACGAAAAATATGAGTAGATGGACCCCACAAATGGCCGCAAGGTATTAAAATCACTTAGTAACCGAATTCGTGCACAGGTGAGATTCACTACCTCTCTTGGAACTTGACAGTCTCCTCGATAAAGCCTGATGTGCTGCTGTTATCGTTTATAAAGAATTGAAAAAAGCTTGCACAGATATATGAATTCTTTGGTGTGATTATGTAACGCTTATTACCTTTTTGCACCTACAACATTAGAGAATCCACCCCCTTGAAGCTTGGACAAATTTATCCTGTCCTTGAAGTCTAAGCTTCCCGGTTACGCAAGTGACAGAAAGCAATATTGTTGCAGATTTCATGGTCCCGTGACCGCCTATTCTTGTCTGCGGTTTTCTATTGTTGTAAAATTGGCCAAGTCGTTACGTTATCGGCAAAGTCATGACGTCTACTTTCAAGGGGCAGAATTCTTTAATGGAGGCAATGATCATCCCGATTGAATAAACTTAGACAAGGAGGCCTAATATTTGTTAGAAACTAGTTCAACTGGGTCAAATATAAGTAAAAAATTAGTCAATATTGTTGACCAACGTGATTGGTCGATTCATGCACTGCTTGCCTAATTTGTGTTTAGAGCGAAGTATTACATTTTTATTTCCTACAGGTTGAAAATGGAGGGCGAAAGATTTTATTTTCGTTTTGTCTTCAAGTACAAGGGTGAGTTTCCCCTAACTAATGTAACGAATGACACAGCTATGCAAGAGCTAGAAGAAATGGAAGTCAGAGAAGATGATATATTCGTCATCACTTATCCAAAAAGCGGTAAGGTGCAGGAAACGATATTTAGGACGTGTATGATATCCTTGGGTGCGACTTACACATTGATAGAAACCAAGTGAAGGGTCATATAACACAATGACCATCCAATGGCCGTCCAAGAATATGAATTAATTAGACGGTTTTGACGCGTTTGGATGAGGAATGCAACCTACTTGTCTTGCTGCCTGTATTTCACTCTTTTTGGGTATGTCTTTTAGATTATTATCCGATACCAATGCTAAGTCTCATTCTCCTTTTGTTCTTTTGCATAAATCATCAGAATTGTTCTATAGTCAGTATCATTGTGATCATTAGGCATAGTCTGTCGTCGCAGGGTTAAATTCCATTCGAAACCATTCGCAAAAGTTGAATGGTTCTGAATGGACCCGAATGGTCTCAAATGGATTTCAAATGGTACATGAATGGAAATGTACATCTGAATGGTTTTCTGATCACATAGCTGAATGGAATGCAAATGGTTCGCGAATGGTTTTGGTATTCACAAATGGTTCCAAATGGTTCAAACTGGAAACCATTCAGTGAATGGTATGTACATCAACGGAACATGCAAATGTGAAACATGAAATGTCGGGACAGAGTTTAGCACAGTTTGGCAACTACTTTCGCATAACAGCATAGTTCCAAATAATCCCTTTAGCTTAGGTATTAAACAAAGGAATTTCATGCCCTTTACGGTTCAATCATCCCCAATTAAAGGATTTAGTCCCGACTTTGAGAACAATCTAATTGAACTGGATTCCAAATAGGGTTGTATCACAAAATGCGATGAGCTCCCTGCTGAAGTCACCCCTGGGTATGTTGAGTCACAAGCCCAACGCAGGACCAACCAGATATTAGTTGGGTGTTTTCAAATGATGATGTTTCGACTGTTTCTTTTTTTGTACTGTCCAAGTACAAGACCTGGCTCTCTATCACTCACCCAGCTAGGGCTGGTACATACGCACATACAAACGCGCACGCATCCTTAGCAGACGTCTCAATCCGTGCAACTAAGCAAACATCAAAACAATTTGTAGTCACAATACTCATTACATAATCAATTACACTTTGCATTTTGAACATACACATGCACATTATTTCAAATCCCTGTGACGATTTGGAATAAAGTTACAATCGGTTTTTCCCAAAGGTTAAGACCACTGTGTTCGAACTTTGGCTTCCTTGTAAAGTGTGACCCCAAACAATCAATCTGTTAAGAAACACGTATGGCAATACACTTACTGCTTAAATACTCCATTAGTTATTGTAATTTTAAGGCTACGGCAAATACACTGTTACTCCCTGATAACCCCGCAAATTGCAGTTTTGCCCAAGAATTAACAAAAGAAACAGGTTTTTTACACTTTTAGGTTACTTGGGTAACCCATAAGCTTTACTTGGTTTCCAAATACTAGAACAAGGCTAGTCGTAGGAGACGCTTCTTTCTACTTATTCACACGCTATCAAACGATATACAAATTGGCCTTTCATGCTTAAACCTACGACCTACAAATCACCAAAAATGCTGGCGAAAAAAAATTTGAATTGAAATACGTTCGGTAAATAAATTAAATCACGTGATGTATTTCCATTCCCGGACAGCAAATTCAACTCGAAGTAAGCAAACAATTGTGAAACTTAACGAACCTTGCAACAACGTTGAACAAAGTTTATTATGATTACGTCAGCTTATTCGCAGCCATTAAAACAATCAGCCAGAACATTATCTGCTAATATGGCAGCTGTGTTCACTTCTCTATCTAGTATTTATGAAGAGCTCGCTCACAAACCGGCTTTCTCACTGCAAGCTCCCAATATTTTGTTTCACTTTTATCTTTCAAACTAAAGGTACTCATTGGATGCAAGAAATATTTCATTTGATTCTGGTGAACGGTTATTCAGAGAGGTTAACAACCAAAGAAAGACGTCCCGTTATTGATTAAGCCGACATTATGAACTCTGACCCTGAAATAGCAGCAGCCGTTGGACCAGTTCTGCGAGAAATGAAGAATTTCCCATCTCCGCGAGTATTGCCAACTCATGTGACGTATCCTCTGTTGCCGAAACAGCTGCGGGAGAAACGAGCAAAGGTAAGACTTGCTATTTTATAGTTACAAACCCTTTGACTATACGGATGGGATTTTGCAGAAACACATACTCTTAAACTTCCTATTCAAAATGAAGAGAAAACTCATCAAGGGTCCAATAGATGGGAAACTTTTCAAACATTTCATGATAAGTCGAAACACAAGCGCGAGTGGAACCGTTATTACACGTACGATTGCACTTGTAAGTAATGACTCACCTCATCTGCAGTTGCAGACGATTCTAAACAGGCTGTTCTCTTTGACATCGTACACTCCCCCAAATTGAACAAAGACGCACTTATGGCGTAATTCTTTATTCACGCGTTGCCTGGGTGTATAGGACTGCTAATACATCAAGCATTAGCATATACTTTTCTTCAAAAGTGAAGTAAAAAGGAATAAGCCTAAGACTAGCATTTCGTATCAATTTCTATTGATATCTTTCATTTAGTACGTGTGTGACAGATAGCAAACTGGCGTTTAATTCCACAGAGAGTAGGTTTACAGACAAACAAATGTGTGATGGTAGGAGCTGGCTTTTGTAACCCGAAACCATCCTGCGGTCGGTTTTGTTTACTTTTGTACCATAATGTTAAGCTGTCCCAGGATGTAACGTTCAAGTCTCATTGTGGGTTCCGTCGTTTTGGCATGTGATTCGGTTTAAAAATTAATTCCTATTGTTTCTGATACAAATTTTTATTGGATAAACTTTCTACTCATTTCCTCAATTACAAGATTTTTTTCTAGTTTAGATGGGAGTTTTTAAAGTGCATTTGGGCCAATAGTTTCGTACTTAAAGAAATTAAGATGAAAATAGTCACCTATTGGAAAATACTCTTTGCATTAAATGTAATCTTTTGAAACAGGTTGAACATCATTATTACCATTTTACACACCATGGGTCCTGTTGGGGTCTTTAAAGGGGTTTTTTAAGGCAATTTTTAGTGGGGATGAAAAGGCATTTTCAGATGAGTTTCAAAGGGTAGGGTAGCATGTAATTTTCTTTCCAGAGAAGAAAGAGTAGCTGCTCTTATATCTTTTCCTATTTTATGAAATCCGATCAGAACAAGGTATTATGAGGGCACCTGAAAAGGTTGAGGTGAAAGGTAAACTTATTTTACTATAGTGGATGCTCGCAATATAAAAAGCTATATCATTTAGAAATAATTTTTGCCATGATGAAAACTCGTAGTTTCTGCTGAGATCCTTGAAGACTATTAGGATGTCACATGGTCAGTGACTGATACAATTGCTTGCGAAGCGAGGAGAATTTCTTCCATTTAATAAGACAACATAACTTGTCATTGAAGTTTTGCCTGTCCGTTGTAACTCTGGCGTCTTTAGCCGTCGTAGAAGTCCTCTATGACATTATATTGGCAACGCATAACTTTTTACCGACACTTCAATTAGTTACTACAATTGAAGGCATCTTAAAGAGCTTCATGTAGCGCAAACAGCATTTTCGTCACATCCATGGCTTTATTTTGTATACTAACGTGATTGCTCTACTATTCACCCTGTTTTGCACATTGTAGTCCTCCTTTCTTCACTTACAATCTGTTTTATTGATTTCAATAGAGATTGCTTTAACTTGAAACGCTCCAATTGCAAAGGCATGTCAGGGTTGTCACCACCCCGGGAGGCACCGGGCGGTGCTACCCGGCTCTCAAAATCTCCACCCGGTACTCACCATTAACATCAGCATCACAGCCCGGCACAAATTTCTTACCCTAACTGAATAAAATTCTTAGATTTCTTTAGAATTGAGTGATAACTCCTTTTTTGTAAGCACTCTCCAACCTGAAAATATTTTTCAAAGGGGAGATGGGACACCGACTCCCATTAGACTGCTCCCTCAGGATGGTGATTACAATTACAAAATGGTCTGGTGACAACCCTGAAGCATATATTTTAAAATAGTTTCCCCTTAATGTTTTTTCATGTGTAACTTTTGCTTTTCTTTTTCCTCATTTCAATCTACTTTAGTTTTCTATTTTCCTCCTTTCTTGTTATGTAACAACTGGTCAAGAGGCCTTGTTTTTTGCTATTTGAGAAAATGACTTGTATGCTTCTTGATAGTTGTCACAGTCACAATGCAACCAACTCCCCAATATTCGCTACAGTTAAATATAGTGCTTCGTTTGAATGAAAAATAAAAGTCAATTAGAGGCATATATGTATATGTACATCCACGAATTCAAAGAGAGTAATCAATTTTGACCTGTTTCAACTCTCCGGTGTCATTTGAATAAATCTGATTAACGTTTCTTAACTATTTCATTTCAGGTGATTTACGTTTACCGTCACCCGAAGGATGTAATTATTTCGTTTAACAATTTCCTTCTAAATTTGATTGAACCGGGAATCGACCCAGCACCATTCGGGGACCTTTTTGACGATATTCATTCCGGTGAATGTACGTACCTTAAAACCGAAATACGTATGTATGTGTATATATAAATATATATATATATATATATATATATATATATATATATATATATATATATATATATATATATATATGTGTATATATATATATAACAAAGGCCAAACCAACATGGCTTCATGTGGTTAGAGCGTCCGCACTAGAAAGCGGGAGGTCCCGGTGGAGTCAACATCGTTTTTCACCTCAGCCAGATTTTCCAGCTTTACCAAGTTGATTTATATATATATATATATATATATATATATATATATATATATATATATATATATATATATATATATATATATATATATACATACATACATAGATATATATATATATACACTAACATAGAAGTTCGGTTGACACCTCCAAAACAGTGCTCGATTCTTAAGTAGAGCTATGTATGATAATAAAGGATGAATAAAATAAAACTGCGTATACCGACTTCATGTTTTAGGTCACTGCGCTTAATAGATGATTGTTTTGGGGTCTACATTTTGTCATTATTTCGTTTCTTTTATTCAGGGTGCATAGGTCCGGCTTCAATAGGATGAAGTATTTCTAGGCTATGCACAGGTTACATCTTTTTGTTTTGATTTTGATTGAAATGACAAGATTAAAGTGCGCCGCAGAACAAATTTTTTTAATGGATATGAAACCTTTAGTTGAGGGACTTCTTGGTTTTGCCTACGTAGAGACCACCATTATAAAGGCTACAGTGAAAAATGCAAACAACATTTTGAAAGTCAGAATTAGGTTTGGGGGACCGATGAAAAAAATTGACACAAGGGGGGGGGGGTGATGGTATGTTCTCCAAAAATGAAGTGCTTGCAGATTTGGCAACGCCTCTTATTTCAGTCAGTACTGTCGTTACTCATAGTTTGGCCTGGGATGGATGATTTGGGGGAAGTAAGGAGTCTTCTGAGATTAGAGAGTTGAGGAAGAAATGGTCAAAAAAGAGATTTGGAAGAGTTTGTCTCAAAGTGCGAGCAAGCCGCGGGATTTGAGGATGAAATATGAAAACGGTAGGGGTGCGCTCAATGGGTAGTTTTACTTTATAAGAGAGAAGGTTACTTTGCTCAAAAGTATTAAGTGTCCTTGAGATGTAAATTTACATGAACTTCAATTCATCCTATTGATTGGTCTGTTTATGCTGGTTTAAAGGTATTGTGACATGCCGCAAAGTGTCCTGACTTTTGTTACAATTTCGAAAAATCTGATTGACCTCAGGTATAGCCTTTCCTTCTCTTGATAATCCTTTTACTAAACCACTTGACAGTTAAACAGTTAAACAGTTTAACAGTTAAACAGTTAAATATCTTAGAAATGAATTCGTTGGGATTATTTCAATATCTTCTACCGGTCTCAAAATATACCTCTCTAAAGGAGTAAACTAGAAGGTTATAATATGAGACGTTACACCGTTTATAATCTAACCTTTAAATTGTTCTAAAGGGGAAGAGCTTATTCATTTTTTATCTTTTCCATTTCATCTTTCGCACCATGAAGCAGCGCCTTTAAACGAGCTTATCAGCAGCTTACCGGTTGTTTTGAATGAAACTTTTAGTGGAACTTTTAAGTATATGTCACACCCACCTGCACCCCCCCCCCCTTGATTATGTCTAATTATGTTTACGGAAATAAGTAACTACGTCCGCCCAACCGATTAAATTGAGAGAAGGAAGACTGTCAAAACATGCAAAAATCAAGATGAAATTTCAGAGGCTCAATATTTATTCTTTTTAATGGCTTTTGTGTTTTAGTTGCTCACGGAAGTCCGTTCGATCATGTGTTGGAGTACCACAACTATCGAAAGGTTGGAAATTTCTTTGCCGTGAGTTTTGAAGACATGAAACAGGTTTGCTTGCTCACAATTGTTTTCCCCTAAAACACAATATGGTTTTTACGGGACATAGGGGGTCTCTTAATGATATGCCGGCCGTTACCGACCATGCGTATTTCGTGCATAATTACTGGTGCACAACAGAACCTTAGCAACAAATTTTGTTCAATGGACGTCCGTCAAAATGGACGTTTTCCATTGACGCCGAAATGACGATATGCTTTGAGAAAAAATAATAAGCACTTGGTCGCATCACTGATCTTTTTATTGGAGACAGAAAGATCATTGGGCCGCACGTACTAGAGTTCTTGAAGCGTGTACACGATTAACCAACGTATCGAACTGGTTGACCAACCAAATGTCTGCTTTTGTTTGTGTTGGTTTTTTATTCCTCCAAATGCAGGCATTTCTTTTGGATTATTACATCATACGCAAAAATCTATATACCTTACACCGTCGTACGTAGTCATACCGTGCTGTATTGTTAACGAATGCCTTTTGGCTAGATGATTCGAGTTAAGACCTAGACTATCAGTTTGCTGAGTTGATTTGGATTAGGCTATTGGAGCATGACACAAGTAGCCTACAACTACTAACAGTTAGATGTCTAACTGGTCTAAACGGATATTATTATTATATTTGGCCGTGCTGTCTTATTTGGGCGAGCTGTACATTAATATTTGGCTACTTGTCCTATGACTATGCGTGCCGTGTACACGGTTTGACTTAGCCTTAACGTTAGCACCAGCTGTCCAGCTAGCCTAACATTTAACTTTAAATTGTCCTGGAACATTGCATTTGTAATAGCTAGAAACTTGATTAACCCTTTACCGCTGTGCTCCGATCGGGGCATATTTGCGAGCCTCGGGAGTGGGCGGAAAAGCGGACGTAGCACGCCCCGCATCAGCTTCCGTAGGCCATTGACCCCGTGACCTTAAACTATTGTCCCTCTCGTTGTTGCGGCCGAAATTTCGGGTAGCTACTCGCAGTTTCGAGCTCCGCGTGAAACAGTAAAGATGGGTGACAGCCGAGCTCTCCGCATGGGTCCAAAAGGACCCAAACAACGGTAAAGGATTAAATTCTCTTCGACAATTTACGGTAACACGTGAAGGAGTAACCAAGCCTTTCTTGAGATGTGTTTCAAAGTTTGGGGTCATTTTCCATGGCTCAGATTTAAACCGGCGGAGGACTCTACCAATCACCTCAGTGCAATGCACCGCTTGGTGCAAAATGGCGGACACTCAGTCTAGATCTCGCGTCCATGGATTTACATACAGGCAGTCGAGCCTAACTGTAACCGTTGATTAGGCTTGTGACGTGATCCTCTTAAATGGAAACTCCGCCCAGAAGCGAAAATAAAGAGTTTCGCAGAATAGGTACCTAACATGCTGGGTGAACTTCAAGCTTCTGAATAATGCATAAGAGGCGTTCCTTGATGTTGTACCCTTGGTAACTTGAAATCTTAAAGTCTTTTCTTTACTGCAAATATCGTGAGGTATTGTTTCTTTCGCAATTTCATAGAGGAATTTGCCATCAAAAACAGGTCAACTTTTGGAGGTTTTTTTTTTTACTGCCCTCAAATCTTGCAAATACCTGACCGTATTCAGGATAACTGGGGTATAAAACTGCCAAAGTCGAGTGTTTGAGACATAAAGCTAACTATTGATACCTATTACACTACGTGCAAAACAACAAAATAGTCGCAATGAACGTTTTTGCAAGTGGGAATTTTGCACTTTTTGACCACGTAGAGCATCGCCCAAGGCGGTAACGTTATGGCTAACACATGATAAACTATTGTCATTGTCTTTTGATTCTAGGCTGCTAACTAGGATACTAATTTAGTAATTATGCCAAGTAATAAAGTGATTGTTAATACGACTAACATATTTTAAAGGTATTAAACCACTACCAAGTAACATTACAATTTTACAGACAGGCCTAGCCGATAGGCCTCGGCCTATGCATGCTAAAGCTGCACAATATACATGGTACATAGTGACTGTATGAATGTGTACTGATGATCTGTCATTCTGTGATCATGATACAGACACTACTTTACTAGTGCTTGCTAGCTGTATGGCTGAGTTTCCATTCCAGAAAAAGCTTGTATAAAATTTTTAAGAGGCCTGTAGCACACAATTATGCACCTTATGAGTCGAATCGAAGCAACGTACAGTACCAACGATGAAGATGAAGAACCAAAATAAGCAAATTAGTGCTACACTTACAGGTATTGCCTCACTATTGGCTATAAAACATTGATATATAGCCTTTATTTATTTACACATACACCAGCCTCTCGGTTCATATGGTTTTAGAAGATCCGACAAAGTCAAGGATTTTCAAAAAGGAAATGACTCGAGAGTATATGTATGCATTGTGCGCACGTAAGAGCTCAGTCATTTCATGATTTGTTTTTTTTTTTAATTGAGTATAGGTTGTACCTTTTTTGTTTATCATTTTGCCTGCCCATTGTTCTCAGTTTCCTTACTTATTTTTGTACTGTTGTGCTGAATCATATTTCTACACAAATGAATTAATTGTGCTGCAGTTCTCAGCCTGTTCCTGTTGAAATGTAATTGCCTAGTTTAGCCTATATAGGCCTACCTACTAGTGCTCTATGTAGGTAGCCCATTTGGGGGTTAAGGTCAAAATTAGAGCTTGCATTGTTATATACCCTTTTCTTGTATAATGGCACAAATGGGATTCTGAGTCAGTGTACTAGCCCACAGGACAATTTTTCTATACACAAAATGCTAATTTAATGACTCGATAATTTTGGTGTGCCCTGTATCTGCTGTTTATTCTGATGGATGAAATGTCATACGTTCATCTGAGACTGCCTTCTCATTTGAAGTATAAAATCGTTGTTATTTTCCACTGGTCGTTAACTGAGCAGAGAGGAGATGAATAATGTAGCAATTGCCCCATAGTGTACTAATGGCACGTTACAGTCAAAGATTTTGGCACTAACTTATGGAGACGATTATTTTCATTTTGCTCCGACTGTAAGCTAAATAATCTTCCCCATAGAGTGCTAGTAAAATGAAATGTCTTTGACATACAGATATTCCCAGGTACACACTGTGCAGGGGCGTACTTGCATAGCTATACACCGACTACTATTTTAATGTCCCTAAGGTTACGAGGTTTCTGATGATTAATTGAGTTGAACAAAGTCAAGGGTGCCCGGCTTTGTGCATAACATGTAAACAATATCATTTACTTGTCTCTGACAGGGAGTTACTGTATTCAACACCAGCCCATATTCGTAGTGTTCACAGGCGCGTCATTATAACATAGCCATGCAGAGACGTGACACATATGGTTTATGGTATTGACGATACCCTCCTTGCTACGTTGTAACAACATCAGATGTCAAGGTAAAAAACATTGGAAATTTATCCAGTTTCTTCTTCAAACACTAACTCTTTGTAATTCAAGTTCTATACAAGATTGGAGAAAGCATATTTAGACTGTACTTGAGCTAGTGGGAAGCTGTGCAAGTAACTACCTTAGCACCAACCTTGGCTTTTATATCAAAGCAACCTGTACAACAATGTATCGGTAATTTTCACAATTATACAATTGTCGCAGTCGTACTGGGGATCTGTAGGGTCCGCTCTATAGTCCCACGTCTCATTGGTCCCCCGTCTCATTGGTCCCCCCCCCCCCACCCTCTTATTATTTCTTCTCATTGGTCCCCGGTATCATTAGCCCTCCGTCTCATTAGTCATTAGGTTAGGGTTAAGATTAGGGTTAGGGTTTATGGTTAGGGTTAGGGCTTAGGGTTACGGGACCAATGAGACGGGGGACTAATGGGATGGGGATTAATGAGACGGGGTACCAATGAGACGGGGTACCAATGAGACGGGGGATAATATACATTATCCCGTCCTGGGGAAATCTGAAAAATTTTGGCTAATGGAAGGTGGGCTACAGACGTACAAAATGATGAAACATTTGGTGCTGGGTGTCTACGCTTTCCCCCTCTCTACTATCTTAATTACCTCTTATATTTTTCTCTTCCTTATTTCCCCTTTCTTTTTCCTTGGGGGGGGGGAGGGAACATTTCCTTTGCAATACCGTTGCTGCTCTATCCGCCCGGGCACTCTCTATATGAAACGGTAAAAAAAAGTAAAACAATGTTTGTTTTTTTTACCCTGCTATCCGCCCGTGCACTATCTGTAGAGACGGTAAAACTTGAAGAGTAGTACTATTTTTGTTTCATACAGATTGCATATGGAAGGCAAGAACTTTTATCTTCAATATGTCTTCAAGTACAAGGGTGAATTTCCTCTACCCCTTCTGACGAATGAAAAAGCTATGAAGGAATTAGAGGAAATGGCAGTGAGAAATGATGATTTATTCATTCTTTCTTATCCGAAAAGTGGTGAGTTAGTAAGGTGGATTAGTTAATTAACTAGAGGTTTTACTACTCAATTTTAACCAATTGGTTAAAGTCGGACCGGATAGGATCTTTTATTCTGAGATTTTTGTGAAAAAAGATTGACAGTCATAACACTGATGTACGGGTTACATTCCAAGTCTGGTAGACGGTATTACAATATGCTCCTTCATGTTCAGGTAATGTAGATATATCTTTGCCCACCCTGCGACTGAAAACGGGGGCAGGTAAAAATTTCCTTTTTACGAGTAACATATTGTTTAACTTTCTTTCAAACTCACAAGGAACTCATTGGATGCAAGAAATAGTTCACTTGATTCTCGTAAATGGTGATGTGGATAGATTAACGACCAAGGAAAGGCGCCCCACTATTGAATTAGCAGATGTAATGAGCTTTGACCCTGACGTTGTAGAAGCCGCTGGACCAGTTCTGCGAGAAATGAAGGAAGCGCCATCCCCACGAGTACTGTTAACTCACGTTAGGTATTCTTTATTGCCGAAGCAACTTCGAGAGAAACGCCCAAAGGTAAGTTTTTTTTTTTTTTTTTTTTTTTTTTATTTTCATCAAAAGTTTTAATTTGAAGATTGAAGTTTGCAACCATGTGTTTGGCTAACTCTTTAAGCAGAGTGATATCTGACCTATTTCACAATTGCATTTGCAGTTCATTTACCCATTGCGATAAATAGGACCCATTGAAGACCCCGTTAAACCTGTTTGTACCCTTTTAATGTCCTACATAGAGTGAAGCTCTCATCAACGAAGGGGAGCTCAGAAGAAATATCACCAAAGAGCCATTTTCAAGGGTACCAGATGTGTGACAATAATATTAAGTCAATGGCATCTTTAAACTGATGGAAACGAAAAGAAGTTGCAGGTTGCAGGACCTAGCACCTGGTCCTTTTCTTGTCTCCTGGCCTAGCGCCACCTTTTTTCCATGTTACTACTTCCGTGTTATTGTAATATTATTTGAAGAAACGCCTTCTTGATAAATCCCACAATGCCGCTTCCCTAAAAACTGACTATTTTCATTTCAGTTAATCTACGTTTATCGTCATCCGAAGGATGTTATTATTTCATTCTACAACTTCTTTCTTAATTTCGTCAAATCGGAAGTCAGTCCAGCTCCATTTGAGGAATTTTTCGACGATATTATTTCCGGTCAATGTATGTAAATTATACATCTTCAAAGATGAAAAGATACCCTTACTTTCGCGCATTTATGCTAGCCTTAAAAAGATGTAGACCTAGGCTATATTGACAAGCAGGACTCTTGTTTTTTTTTTTTTTCTACATGATATCTGCATTGGAAACCCCATTGAAAAAACCCACAAGCAATGTCACAGTTTTCTTATGTGAGCACCTGTATATTAACCAGCTCATTAAATGCGTATATGGAATCGCAGTGTTGTAATCGAGAACGGATTTTCCCGGTCTCGGTCTCGACACCCTGTGGTCTCGGTCCAGGTCTTGCGGTCAGGGAAATGTTTCTGGTATCGCTTCTAAACCGGCCAAAAATTTGTCGTTTTTATGTTTTTTAATAAAATGAATGTTTAAAAATAGTACATTGAATTGTCATGTACATTATCAGATGCATATATACTTACTTACTAACTAACTAACTAACTAACTAACTAACTAACTAACTTGCTAATTAAATAACTAACTTACTAACTTACAAACTAACTAACTTATCTTTAAATAAATTCATAGTTTACTCTTCAAAACGTCAATAACTGTGCAAAATAGGCTAATCATGGAGGAAAAATATTCATCTTCGAGTCCTCACTCCCACACTCCATCTATAAGGATTACACTTTCTTTTGTAAGTTGGTGAAAGGGTAATTTGTTCAATGAAAACGAGGAAAATGTTGCACAGTACTGCATTGGATTATCACACAGGTTATGTTACGCAGCGTAATCAAAAGTGGCAGTCCGGTATTGCTCTGCATTGCGCGTTCACTGTGTGTGTTGAATACCCCTTAATTCGCAGTCTTCAGTGCTATCCATTTCTGGCTGTTATGGATTCTACTCAATTTGACTAGAAATAACTCTTAATTTGGCGAAATTGTAAAACAGGATGAACAAACATACCAGTTCTATATCAAAATATCTCAAGTTGTCCGACATCGCGCACGCTCTCTGCATGCATGCTTTCAAAGAGATAGTTAAGATAGTTAGATGAAATTTAACGGCCCAGTTTCCAACTTATTGGTTCAAGTCCATCCGGCCAAGGCGTTTTTTCCAGTTGTGGCTCCATATCGAAAAGTTTTGTACAAAACTATCATTTGCTCATTTTACACCCAAATTTCTAAATTTTTCTAATTAAGGTAAGCTGAATCAGTTATGCTTCGAAATGATATGCCTAGGTAAAAGCAACCCATGAAACGCCGAATTTCATTCGAAATACAGATTTTTGACCTTTTTTTCTGTGACGTCATAATTTGGGGCAATTTCCCCAAAATAACTCGTCATTTCATGTCATACAAACGCGGTATACGTCAAGATTATAGATCCAAATAAAACCAACACTTTTCCTCCAGCTACCTATGACATGCAGCTACCAGAAACGCGTTTGGCCATTTCGATATATTTGTGGCTAGAAGTACTAATCCTTCAAATTATGTAAATTTCGGGTGAAAAGCAAAGCTTATACACATCGAATTCCCATAAAGTAATGATTTACCACAAAGGTAAAGGGTGTGCCCAATCAAAAAAGTATTAACTGGGTTTGATATGGTACGAAAATCACAAATCCAAATCAGCCTAACCTTAAAACACAAGCCCGAGTACAACAATAAGCAAAAAAAAAAAAAAAAAAAAAAACGAGCAATACACCATGCGCCCACACAATGTTACGCATTTGTGAAGTTTATGATAGAAACTTTTCTATATGACTGGCTTGTTCATGTTCCTCAAGTACAATGTAGGCACTTCGTGGGGTGCGAGTAGTCTATGTTCATTTTTGGTCCAAGGGGAACTTTAACTACTTAAAGTTCTGCAACTCATTTGTCGGTGGGATGAGCAAATTCACTTTCATGCATCTATCGGCATTAAATGCACAACACTAAACATATGTAGCACTGACCAGGGAGTCTCTAGCAACTCCCTGCACTTACTGACTTACTGACTTTTTTTAAACGTAGTGCCCATTCGACGATTTATCATATTCTTTGTTTCTCGTATGGCTTTTTGCAGTTGTCTATGGCAGTTGGTTTGATCATGTGTTGGAATACTACAGGCATAAAAACGAGGAAAATTTTTTTGCAGTACCTTTCGAAGAAATGAAACAGGTTTGCCTTACGATTACGTGATAATCTAAAATTTCAGTAACCTTACTGAAGGATAAAATAACGATGGTCCGTGCAATACACCTATCGGTGTTAATGCACGCGGAGTGCCATTGTAATTCTAGCGACATCAAACATAACAACAATGTTTTGGTTAGAAAGTCTGGAGAGAAAGAAATCTGTATTTGTGAATATCTTGAAACTCTAATGAATGATGTAGCCTAACATGAGTGCCACACGTACTCATTACCATGAGTTTACCTCTGGATAACATACTGTCACCTGACTGTAACGGATCAATTAAGTCCAAGATTATCGCTTCTTATGAATGAATTTGGAATCTTGTAGTGGCCATATGGGATCAGATTTAAGGAGCAATCATTTCACACGTAGGCCATAGCTTACTCTTCATTACTGAACTTTTAACATTTTTAGATGAAAACATCAATATTCTCGTAAGTGGAATTGTAAAATCTGTGATTCTAGAAGCTGAGCCCAGCTTAGTTTATTTCCAGTTTTGTGTCTTTTGTCTTATAGACTATTCAAAGATTTAAAATTACTGTTCATTATTTTTGTGAAACTGTACAATTACTAGCTTCTCACGTTGCCATCTTGTAAACTTGATTCGTTTCTTGTATCATATTATGGAAATGTTCTTCCCTTTTGTCTTTTAGATTCTAAAACCTCAAATGAGGTAAACAGAATATACTGAAACTGAAACTGAATCATGAAAATGTCAAGTATTAAGACCGCCCTCGATTTTGCTTCCTAGCAGGATTACGTGTAATGACGTCTTGACCAAGACCACATCACAAACTAATCAAAAGACGCCTTGTTAAACATTTCGCATATTCCCCCTACTTTTAAGGTTTATTAATCTCTTGTAGCATCTGGTAAGGTTCCAAGGAATGTATACTGAGTATAAGGATCTGTTTTAAGAGTCTGTAATCATGTATTGAATATGTAACCTCTTTGTGCACCATTGTAAGCGCTCGTTGGTGGTTAAGAGAAGGCCGAGGGGTGTGTGATGAGTCTAATGACAGAGTTATTTGAATTCAAAAACGTTTCTATTTTTGGAGTAAAGGACGTATCCACTTGACCCAAAAGGGATGTAGATATTTACAAATAATAATTTTAAAATTCATTTTTTATAAAGGATCTTCGCAAAGTTGTGCGAGATGTAGCCTCTTTTATTGGCAAACCCTTAGATGATGCTACCTTAGAGCGTGTGGTAGAGGGCGCTTCTTTCGAGAAGATGAAAGAATCATTCCAGAAAGATCACGAGAAGAACATTGCTGAGGGTCGGGATGTTCAGAAAGCGAACATCGTTATTCGCAAAGGTAATAAACTCAATTGATTATGTTAATGGTAAAACATTTGAGACTCATGTCGGTCGTAATAGCGTAGTTCACGACATGATGATTATTACATTTCTTCTCAGAAAAAAATAGGAAATAAAGCTTGGTTTAAGTTTTATGAAAAAATGTCTAACCTTGATAATGGTAAATTTAAAAACCACACGATATGGCATACCATCATATCCTGATAACATATGTAACATCCCGATTACGTACATATGACAGTGGATGAGAAAACTGGATGTAAATTTTGAAAAAAGCCTGCTCATTAATGAGTGCTATGCTGTTGTATGTGTGCTTGCTTCGAGTACATTTTTAAATGTAACATGTTAAACCGTTGATCTCTTGAGAACCACACATTGGTTCTCAAAATTTTTATCAGATTGTTAAGGATAAGTAACCCACTCACTTATCAAAACTTAATTTGACCGTAGAAGCTTTTTTAAGGCTGGGATGTAACTGCAAAAGGAATATTTTGCACAGACTGACGAGCAAAAACATTTTGCTGCCTGTGTCATCTTCTAGAGAAGTAGAATTAGGAAAAAAAAAATGGGCAATTGTTTTTCTGCTTCCTGTTGATTTTCATGTCTCTGGTTATGTCGTCAGACAGTTTAAAGGGGCAAGCAGAGTTTGTTGTGTTGTCAGACATATTAAAGGGGCAAGCAGAGTTTGTTGTGTTGTCAGACATATAAAAGGGGCAAGCAGAGTTTGTTGTGTTGTAAGACATATTAAAGGGGCAAGCAGTTTTTGTTGTGTTGTCAGACATATTAAAGGGGCAAGCAGAGTTTGTTGTGTCGTCAGACATATTAAAGGAGCAAGCAGAGTTTGTTGTGTCGCCAGACATTTTAAAGGAGCAAGCAAGCAGAGTTTGTTGTGTCGTCAGACAATTTAAAGGGGTAGCAGAGTTTGTTGTGTTGTCAGACATATTAAAGGGGCAAGCAGAGTTTGTTGTGTCGTCAGACATTTTCAAGGGGCAAGCAGAGTTTGTTGTGTTGTCAGACATATTAAAGGGGCAAGCAGAGTTTGTTGTGTTGTCAGACATATTAAAGGGGCAAGCAGAGTTTGAAAGAGAATATTTACCTTTTGTTCCAGTACATCGTTTTTCCTTCTAAACTAATTGTTTACCAAAATATAGAACCATTTAAAAGGTCTTTCAGATTAGAAAAAGGGTTAATTTTGTATTTATTACAGTTGAAAGTGGGTGTCTGAAAATTTGTCGGGTAGCAAACTTCCAAACAAATGCAAGATTAGACAGACTCCACTACTTACTGTAACAAATCACGAAGGTAGACAGTGGTTACTCATTATTTGTGTTAGTCTTTAGCCATAGTACGGCCGTAGGGCAGAATTAAAGCTGGAAAAAATTGTAAAAACAAACTTTGATTGCCTCTTCAATTTGAGACGGCATTTTGCGCAATCCTATAAATCCAGTGTAACTCGTCAGTACCTCAGATAAAAGTGGAGCAATTCGATCAGCAAAGCTAGATCCACCAGCATTTGGATAACAATACCGTCTATTCCCTTTGTCATCGGCCTCAAATGTTGCCCTCACAACCGATTCAATCAAAATCCCATTGTTTTACTCTTAGTTTCACTATTGGGTACATAAACCTTGTTAGTCTCTAGGTATCCACCGATGTACTGCATTAACAGCAACAGTCACAAATTTTCCCCCACATAAAGATCAATTGACTATTCTGGCACAGGACGCCGTACTCACTAGAAGCCTAATGTCCTGGGGAGGATCGTGTCCACTTCTCATAAGGAAACCCCTTGAATGTATGAGGGTAGAAAGATTCAATCTTGCGCAACATTCCGGGAACATTTTAGGAATCTCTTTACAAATTATTTACAATTCTCACAAGGGAAGCAATCAATGGGTCTCCGTCGTTAAACTGTGGGGCAGAGGATTACAGGTAGGTGAAGTAATCAGTTTTCATGCTTTTTCTCGTTTCGTCCAGGAAAAGTTGGACAATGGAAAGAGACTTTTACACCTGAGCAGAACAAAAGAGTTGATCAACTGTTCCAGGAAAAAATGAAGGACTGTGATTGGACGAGAGCTTACGCACCTGACGTATTGAATAATTGAGTAAGAAGCAATATATCCTGGAGATGGCATTTTGTTTAAATTCTCTCAAGAGGAAGACAAATACGAATCGGGTACATTACAATTGAGTTCATTATTTGCCCAGTTACATAATTCAGTGATAGGCAGACAATATACCCAATCACGTAAAATTTATCCAGCTCTAGGAAGGATGAATGTTCTAGGTGTTGAGTGCAAAAACTGCCATGCGTCTGGTGATAACGATGTTTTTCCAATGTAGGAGACTGAAGAAAAAAAACAGTGGAACTTGGAATGGGCAGATTTGTCCTTAAATGGTGTACCTCTCATAAACCGCCTTTTACCATTATACGGTCTTGGGCTATGTTAAGCCCTTCCTTGTAAAAGTGGGCAGCGTAACGGTCAAACGATAAGGTTGCATTTTTATGTATGTCACGGTTATCCCGGCGACAGTTTGGTTCGGTGAAAAACATCAAGGTACTGGGACACTTGCACGCAAACATGAAATAAGTACAAACAAGGGGTTGTTTTAAATCGAAGAGAAGAATGATAAATATTTGTAATCACTTTCTCTCGCGTGGAGCTAACATGAAAAAAGCTTACGGTTTATAGAACACATTCAGCACATGTACCCCTTTAAGGTGTTAAGTTCCTTTTTACACTTAAAGTTCTCTTTTGGTCTCGAAACGGCACTCCTTGTGCTAAATATACTAAAGGAAAATAAAAATTTGTAAGTGTTTTCTGTACTTAGAACAGTTTTGTTGTACAAAAACTCGATTCCAGTAGCCTTGGTGACGAAAGGTAAAGAGATCCTTGGTCGTCCCACCGTAACCGAGGACTGAGTTTACATATATAATATACAGTTACTGGTCGTCTCTCGAGGGTGTGGCAGGTTTGCACGCCCTTCTGACTGAGTTGGAATTACATCCGCAGACCGGAAGCTTGCAAGTGTAAACCCGTAAAGCATTCATAGAACTTGTACTCAACAATTTTTGGGTACCGGTTAAATTAAGAGGGTCTCCCAATTTTCCTTCCAGAATCTGACTTGGAAATACATACCCAATTTTGTAGACGCCCTCTGTTTACTGTTTCTGGGCACATTTAATATACCTTTCACAAACTTGAACAAGTCGGAAGACATTGTCCCTTTTAGACCAGAATTGCGTTTAGCTTGAACCATTATATTTAATATTCCTGGAATTTCACAATTTTACTGTCTCCTTGCCTCATCGTAGAAATATTCATATATGAAATTCAATAGTTTCCCAACGAGTTATCTCGCCTAGGTCTGAAAATGATGTCCTCCTTCCAGCTTTTCAAAGTTAAAAACATTTTTCTAAATTAAACAAACTTCCCTTTTCCCAAACTTTCTTATCATCAAGAAACATTTTCTGTTGAATTAAACAAGGTTCGTTTACTTCTAAGATTCATTTTAACAGCCTAAATAACGACTAACATTCATACGATTCATTTACGTCCTAATTGTTTCAGGACATTAGTTTTCTCCATTTTACCAACTTTACTTTTTTTAAAGACATTTCAAAATCGCAACATGCATTTTAGCTTAGTCCATTACACACAATTCAACATTTTTAGATAAACATCATCTCCCCACAAACTTTTTCTTAGTAAAGAAAAAAAACCAGAAATCTTCTTACCATTAATATGGCCTTTACGGAACGAAGTACAGAGGTAGCTGGCTCTACTTTCCCGGCTCCATGCAGATGTTGTCGAATTCTCCTTCCTATATCCTTAGATACCCTAACCCTATCTCGCCATAACATAGTGGGCTAGTAAGTTGCACGCTGAAGGAAGAAAACGTCACACTCACTGCGGAGACCTCTTGAGACCAAACTACCTTTCTCGCTGTCCAGATATGTACTGTTCTAGTTTTCTAATCGAAAGCCTCACCCAACCTATGAAAAAGATGGGGCGCATGCAAGGTGACCTATGCACACGCATTTTTAGACAAATTACCGATTCTTGCTCTATGCGGCTGTGCACGACTGCTACAAACTATGTAACATGTGACCGATTAGACTTTCTCAAGTCGACTTTTGACAATGTATGACTTCAAGAGCTTTTCACCCAGAACCTTTTCATCGTCAGTCGGTGTCGACAGACAAATTGATGCTCAAAAAGGATACAGGGTATGCAGCCCGGGCCAAAGAAAATATATCTGGTACGTTAATGGAAGTAACTGGTGTTGGACATGAGGTCATGAGGTTAAGAGATGCAATCAGTAACTAGAATCAACGTACCCCAATTGAGTTCCATAAAGGTGATTAGGTGGCTGGTTTCAACCCTCCTGCTATTTAGCATACGAGAACCGTTTGGTAAGTACAATTTAGAAGTAGCACGATCACTGTAACTAGTTTTATCTTTTGACGGGAAACGAGTTGCTTTTTGTGGAAGTGTAATGGAAAAAATAACGAGTCACTTTCGGCCGTTACAATTACACTGTAACTGGAAAAAAAACCTGGACAACGTCTACCCACAAGCCATGCATTTGGTGGGTTTTGTAGGGAGACGGTGTTGCTTTATAAAGCCAGGGAGTTCCTAAAGACTAGCACCTCCCTGATTACGCTAAGCAGATTCCGTCAAAGTTCCCGGGAGTCATAGCAATGAGAGGGTTCTGTATTTGAAAGGTCGCTGGATGCGAGTAGGCCCTATATTACCTTCATAATATTTTTCGACGAAGAGGGATTCAAGAAAAAAAATTGCTTTCTAGAACAGAGAAAATTGTAAGTTTCAAAAAAAGGGCGACCTTATGTTAGAAGGGGATAATAATCTTCCTTGTCATAAACGACGGTGCCATGGGTAGTGCGGGCAGTGAAAACACATCCCAGTAAGAATACTTTAAAATAAGAACCGATAAATTGTAATAACAAGGTGCAGAATTAGACAGACAGGTCTTCATTAAAAAATGAATTTAAGGGTTGTGGTCACAATTTGAGGAAAGGGGTTTCTAAAGTTGATTTATCAGTTACTTTCCTTCTGTATTACATGTCGAGAGAAATCTGCCCTGTTTAATGTAATTTATGTAATTTTCACAAAGTTAAGAAGTAAATGCGATATCTTCCTACCCAGACCGCCCAAAAGGGTTCAAACGAAGCTAGAAGATAAACCAACGTCGTTCAGAATCTTCCAAAATATTTAAATTCGTCTCATTTCAGTTGGCGTATGTCTCCGTTTGATACGAATGGTGAAAAGATTACTTGTCACACACATTTATGTTACACAAGATGACAAGTCATTATGTGTAGTAACAATGTATTTTGTCAAGAATCTGAACCCTAAATTCGGCTAGTAAAGATGCCATGATTAACGTTAATGCTAAACAAGTCTAGAAAACTACAGTTAAAATGTCAGCTGATAAATGTTTTGCACTATACCCATATTTTGAAAACATTAAAGGCCCATTCTCTCACCCCAAACAGTACCAGTTCTCCTAACCTTCTTACTGAAGCCCCTCCCACAATTGTCTGAAATGCATCCTCATCCAGACACAATCTCAATTTATTGCTTCAGGGTGAGTATAGAAATACTCAATTTATGCTATAAAAACACTGTCAGTACCGTTCATGCTGTGTAATATAAGCTTTGGCACTCTGCATTGTTTGAATTAGCTGTCAATCAAAGAGCTGAGCCAATTGAGAATTTCGGAACCCGGGTTCCAAAATTGTAGTTTGGGGTGAGAGGTTTGGCCCTTTAAAGACTAGGACAAATTTAATATTGTGCGAGAGTTATTTATGTTAATCAAACTGATGAAATTCTTTAAATGATGCTGTTACATTACTCATTCCAAATAGCCTTGTCTTATGTAAGACCTCATACCATCAAAGAAAAGATTAGCCAAAAAAATCAAAAAATTTTAAAAGCGTTATCCCTTAATTAAAGTGTACTCAGACTCAAGAATTAAAAATGATATATTTTACAGGTTTTAAAATAAATTTCATCCATCCAACTCTCAATGTCATAGCTGTTCCATTGCTTACATATTGAATGTTGAAATTAATTCACCTAAATGTAACTAGTCCATTGCTCCATAATATGCGACGTAGGAAGAAGTCAAAAGATACACGAGCTGTTCTAGCGTAGTGGTCATAGACTCTGCCCGGAAAGCGGAGGGTGGTGGGTTCGGTCCCCCGTGCGGTTCAATTTTTCTCTCTGGTGTTTTTCTTCAACCGTTCCTTCTACGATAAGAATTTATACTCCATCTTGGATCGGTATAAAAATTCATGATCGAATGTATTACTACAACACTTTCGACCTATATATATATATATATATATATATATATATATATATATATATATATATATATATATATATATATATATATATATATATATATATATATATATATATATATATATATATATATATATATATATATATATATATATATATATATATATATATATATACATATATATATAAGGTCGAAATGCTGCGGAGCACTGTGGAAATGTGTAGGTCGAAAAGAGGTAGTAAAAAGTGCTTAAAAGTTTGCGGAAAACTCCACGACGTTTCGGGTATAAACCCTTCATCAGGTGGCAAAAACCAAACTGAACAACCAACAGTAACAATTGGACACGACAAACATCAAATCCGAAGCGATCGCTGTAAAAACAGAACCGGACGAAAGTGACTGTCAGAAGACATGAGTGCGAAGGATGACACACAAATCAAAAAAAGAAAAAGAGCGTCCTGGATGGAAAAATGCACGTAAAAATTGAACATGGTCAGAAAAAAGAAAAACAGTAGACAAAAACTAGCTCCGGAAAAAAAAAATTATAAATTAGGCCTACACAGTAAAAAACGAACACGAACGGGAAAGTGAAAAAGGAGTAAAAATTGGTACAAAAAGGGGTGAATATCACAAAGGTCAATTCTAACGTTAAGCCCGTGTGGAGCGAGAGTACCTAGCCTCATGATCAGTCGGTTTTCAGCACTAAGGCGGTCACGATCGGAGCCTCGGCACATTACAGCTGCCGTAACGGTTAAATGCCGTATTGAACAAGGTGAAGGGGGATTGAAATGTGCAGCCACCGGGTATCCATGGAGATTCTGTTTGATGGACCTGAGGTGCTCGGTGACTCGATCCGCGAGGCGGCGCTTGGTCTCTCCCACATACAACGAGTTACATCTCCCACAAGCTAAAATATAAACTACATTAGAGGAAATGCAGGAGAATCTTTGTTTGACAATGAAGCATTTGCCGTTGGGGCCTGAAATGTTGACGAGGTCTTGTTTGCCAACAACTGGGCATGTATTACACCTCGGACGTTTACAGGGAAAGGTACCAGGGGTGCCGTCGAAAGGATTGAGTGGGTGGGAAGCCCGAACTAAATGGTTGGCTAAATTTTTCTCAACTCTAAAAGCAGTGATGGGGGGTTCCGGGAAAACATCACGGGTTGAGGGGTCTTGTCGGAGCGACTCTACATTTTTGTAGATAGCGCGTAAAATAGGACGGACCGAAGGGTGATATGAAATAACCAAAGGAATACGTAGATCTGAACCAGATTTGTTCTTTTTCTCCAAGGCTACCTCTCTGCAGGTTCCTTGAATTCTGCGCAGGGCATTTGAGAGGATTTTGGCAGGGTAATGGCGTTTTTTAAAAAAGGATAAAATTTCTTCAGAGGCAGTGGAAAAATCAGAGGATTCGGAGGATTTAGATCTACTTCGGAAAGAAAAAAACAAGAACTGAAGTGGGTCCTCCGAGTGAAATCATTCAAATCCGGCTTAAACAGAGATTTGGGACTACTTAAGGGATATTCCTTCGTTAACTCTTTGTAACTTTTTTAAGATACCTTATCAGTTAACTATCTGAAACTATTTTCTCGTTCTTCTCTACCCTAAGTTTCCTCATCGATATTATTAAGAATGGTACTCATGGAGCTTTGTTTTTTCTGATTCCCTGTCTATAGTAGGATATCACTGTAATAAGCTTCGTCAAGTTTTCGTTTTCTAGCACAATAGATACATTTTATAATTTTTAATTCTTACTCCAGTGCCTCTTCACCGCTTTTCATAGCTCTGCCCGTCTGTCTCTCTCTCTGTGCTGTACTTCCTTTGTAACTAAGGCCGAGTCATGCGCGCGTATCAATAACCCACTCCCAGTTCTTGGGCAGTAACGCTTTTACGTCACGTGAAGATCCTTGATTATGACGCAACACGATGCGCGTCTTTATTATTTCGTAACATTCTTCTTTATTATTTCGTAACGATCTTATCTCTGATTTTAACGCAATCTGCCACTGTGTATGTTTAAATTTTAAGCTTTGTTCATTTGTCACCGAGGAAGGCCCCAGGTGGGGCGGAAATATCTGACTACAAAAAATTAGTACTCTCTTTTGTCCATCTTTGTCTCTTCGGATTTTCCTCTAATTTTATATCTTCAGGAGTACACGTGGATCTTTTACTTAATCATTACTTATATATATACGTATATATATACATATATATATATATAGCATTAATTAATTAATTAGTCTCACGCATTCGCATCTTGTCGCTAAGATAAACTGTTTAGTTACCATGGAGTTTTGAATATGGGCATACGCTTCTATTCAAACAACGAAATGAGGTACGCATACTACAATTTTACATTGTCTCGTCACTTTACAATATTTTGGCTAATCAAGCTTGCCATGGTTATGATTTGCGCGCTTTATATTAATTACTATGTGAGAACGTGCGCTCTTTGTTACTGCGTACTTTTCGATCATCATCATTATGACGTCACTTTACAACTTTTCAAACTTGTTTTAATATTACGCGGTATTGTACGCATTCAACTCTAACTTGTTTGTATGTAACGGTTGAGTTCCATAACACAGTTGACAAAGCCGCCAGGGGACGGCGAAAATTTCTGTTTCAAGAAATCATTTGTTGGATATATATGCACACTCTGTTTTCTATCTTTCCATATATACATATATGTACATATATATATATATATATGTATATAAATATTTATATATATATTTATATATATATATATATATAAATAAAGTACAAAAAATATGCAATAAAGGGCATAACTGGTTGATTTTAGGAGTATGAAAGATAACAAATATATTTCGAAATTTTCAGTCCCCCTGGGACTTTCCTCAGCCAGTATTAAAGACAAAATGAGCACAAAAATTAAAAAGGAGTACATAAATTAAAAAGAACGGAAATCTACAGTTAACTGCAGTGTCAGAAGGGAAGATTAAATTGTTTGTTGAAACGTGTAATGATTTAAAATACCAAGGTCCTTTTTAAGTCCGGTAATGTGTGACTTAAGCCTCATTATCCAAATAAGTAAGTAATATATAATTTTTTGTCTTTAATACTCGCTGAGGAAAGTCCCAGGGGGACTGAAAATTTCGAAATATATTTGTTATCTTTCATACTCCTAAAATCAACCAGTTATGCCCTTTATTGCATATTTTTTGTACCCTATTTATTTCTCGGAGTATACGTGGAACTTTTCTGTTTTAATATATATATATATAAATATATATATATATAAATATAATTCAAAAATGGTCCACGTGTATTCCAATAAATAAGATGGAAACATATAAAAAACAACTCATAATTGACGAAATAGGAATACTGGTTAAAACATTTAACCAGTATTCCTATTTCGTCAATTATGAGTTGTTTTTTATATGTTTTCATTATATATATATATATATATATTTATATATATATTTATATATATATATATATATATATATATATATATATATATATATATATATATATATATATATATATATATATATATATTTATATATATATATATATATATTTAACAAGGTAAAGCGGTCCAGTTAGCAATTCATTATGGCTATTCCTCGCCACTCCGAGTTTCGTGGCTGAATATCAACCACTCGTCAGGCGATTCACATCAGTTCTACTAACAACGAGCGTTGTACACACCCATGAAGAATACCTGAACATACCTAAAGGGTGCGAATATTACATACTTTACTTGCCCAGCGAGAATTTCTTAGAATGCCTACAGGTGGAAACCAATTCAGGCCTGGAATTGTGGGTAGTTAAATGAGGATTACAGATTATTAAATACTTCTCCCACAAGCACAAATTACATCGTTTAGTTGAGATATTTTAGACACCGTGACTAGCCTTTCCAAAAATTTCCAAGTGATGGTATACTGGACACAGGTTTTTTTTAAAGTGCCATACATACTTGCTTAGTGCTGTGTCATTAGAGTATTTACTATTGTAAAACGACTTTATGTGGTTATGGAACCTTAAATTAAAACATTCTGCAAGGCTAACATACGTTTCTATACTCCTCGCGGTAGATGCAGTGGCCTGGTATATAACAGCACAATTTAAGTTTTAAGTGAACATTTCTTGCAAACGAAAACTGGGGTAAACCATTTCCGGCCCCTTCTCGTTGGTTTCATTCTCACTGGTCCCTCAATTAGCTTGATTTATATCAATGTTTCCCGTGTCATTAGTCCCCCATTTTATTATTCCATCCCATGAATCCCCCGTTTCATTGGTACCCCGCTACATTAGCACCCCATTACATTCCCCCAACTAATCAGGAATATGGTTAGGTGGCAGGGTCGTCGGATAGGGTTTTCAGTTAGGGTTATATTTAAAGGTTAGCTGAGACGATCTCCTCGAAATCTGGGAGACCAATGAGACGGGGAATGAATGAGTTTAGTTAGTTAGTCAGTCAGTCAGTCCCTCAGTCAGTCAGTTAGTCAGTCAGTAAGTCAGGCAGTCAGTCAGTTCGTTAGATGAGGTTTGACGGCTCAGTTTGTAAGCAATTGGTCTTAGTCGTTTAGTCCACGACATCTTTTCCAGCTGTGGCCCACTGGCTTGTTTTCGCTTCTCCATTGCTTATGCTGAGCAGCAAGCATAATGACAGTAGGTTCCATTTTTTAAGTCTTCGGTATAACCAGACCAGGAGTCGAACTCTACTGAATTCGGATTCAAGTCGGATGCTTTCACCCCTTGATTACAAGGGCGGATCCAGCAACTGTTGTAAGAGGATGCTAACGAAGTGCACCGAAGGTGTACTAAGAGCGCGAAGCGCGAGTGTAACCGCGTGGGGCCCAGGGGCGGAGCCTCGGTGGGAGTCCAGGAGGCAAAGCCCCCGGAACCTCTTGGAGTGTGAGACATTTTGAACGTATAAAATTAGTTTAAAATGCCCCAAGAGTTGAGAAGAAAAGATGAGCGAACCCTTCAATTTTACCTTTCCAATGATCTGGGAGGCTCTTTGCAAGGCAGCGAGATGTGCTTTCCAGTCAATGGACAAAGGTTCACGATTATTGACAACTCAACTGAAGTGTAGGCTGTTACTCGAATTTATTCAAAAGTGATTTGCAGAATGATATGACTAATTTTTTACAAACATGTAAAGCAAATTAAGGGTAAAAGATCTTCAAATTTGTTTGTAATTATAATTATGCCGTTCAGTAACCCCCGCTAAAGGTATCTTTATCAAAACGCATTGCAAATCTTGTTCTGTTTTGTACAGTTTATTTACTACGCTTGCAGAGTCTGATGCAAGCTATTTTCAATAAAATTGTAATTGTTTACTCTTTTCAATAGCACCGATAAAAAACCGCTCCAACAAATGCCGTCACTTTCTAACAGTTACCATAAAATGTTACGTTACGGCATATTCGAGTCGATCGTGTGGTTACACATGCACACGCTCATAAGTAAGGTGGGCCTATTGCCTATGGTCATTGATATCAATCAACCACTTATGATCAATAGTTTAGTTCTCTTTAATAACTAAAGATTGTCTTATTCATAAATTTTTCAAGACTGACCTGAAATTTCCCACGAATATTTTCTCCATATCACCAACTTACCCCGAACGAGGCTGAAAAGTTGAAGACTATCCGGTCCCCACCTAAGAATGTCAGCCTCCCGTTCGTATTATAGTGTTCATGCTCACTAGGGAGTGAACAAGGGGGAGGTGGGAGGTGCAGTAAGAAGAAAGTGGGGGGTTCGCCGGGATGATTCCGCCCCTTAAAGTTCGGCAAGAAAGTAGTCGACAATCAAATTATTCACCTGCTGTATAAGTATAGGTCTATAACAGCAGAAATAAAGGAAAAGCACGATGAGAGACCCAGTGGCGCTTCTCTTTAAGCAGTTTAGATAAATTGTGAAGGTTCTACCATTTGTAGCTCCATGGTTTTGCGACGACGGACTTTCAAGTGAATGAATGTGATTATTTGACACAGTGGCAGACTGGTTCTGCCTCCTCCATCGATACATTCTAGTTTGCCACAAATAATTCTGATGGTATGCATTTCGGCGGTTGTTGTAGCCAAACATGTCTCCTTGGTCTGGCTTGCCGTAACTTGGGGTATTCAGGCTGGTTTTACGAATACTAGAAGTCGTCAACTGAAAAATATTTAGCGACCCACGAAGTAACTTTGAAGTTAGCATAGGCCTTATCAGCGTCATAATATACTGAATACTCCCGGCAGTTGGATTGATCGGTGCAGGGAGTTGCTAGAGACTCCCTGAGAGTCTCTAGCAACTCCCTGATCGGTGTTAGAGCAAGACAGTTTGGCATACGTTTGAACCTAACTTAAGTTATTTACATTAAAAACCCACATTTCCCCTCAAGTCAGCCAGATAGGCCTATCTGCAGCTCTAAAATCGGAAGGTATGTGTAAAGACAGAATTTAGACATTTAATATGAGCGTCCAGTTGCTTCAAAGACGATTCAGTTTCTATTGAACGGAGGTCTTTGCGTTCCTCATTATACTTCATATACCGGAAATGTGTCACCAAATGTGTGATTAAGGTCTGATTTTCTTTTCGTTTTTTTATTACATATATTTTATAATTTTTTCTAAATCGACCTAAGGGGGGGGGGAAGGCGGTCGCCCCCCCCCCCCCTCTGGATCCGCGCTTGCTTGATCATGCAGTCGGTCCTCGAATATCTCTGATTTGTGTGTCTTCCCTGCTGAAAACTCCAGTCGACCTGTTACTAGCGTGTCAAGTTTAGTCAGGTTTTGTTGGGTTTTTCGGGTTTTACTGGAATTTTGACCAGTTTTAATGGGTTTAAGCTGGTTTTCTCAGGTACCTGACACCCATTACCTGTTACCTTAATGGAATTTACTCGTGGCTGTCAGATACCTGTTAAACACCGACACCAATTCCCTGTTACTTGACTGAAATTTCTGCTGATTTCAACAGGTCTTCCCAGGTACCCTGTTAAAACCTGACACAAATTACCTGTTATTGATTGGAATTTCCAGCAGGGTTAGGAAACCTTTATCAAATAATTCTGAAAGCTTTACCAAGTTCCGGTGTGTAGGTTTTGGGAACTTGAAGACGTTAGTTTGAGGTAATGGTGAGGACAGTGTTCTGTTTAAGATATTGGAGATGGCGCATCTGAAAGAACAAATTCCTTATCCAAACGGTCATAGGTGGGTATAGGGATCACAATAGGGATTCCCTTCATCGTGGCTCATGGGCTATATAATCTCACGTTGATAATAGTATAGTCATGAAGTTCCCAATTTGTCCCTCTACATATTTGCTAAATCGTTTCGTTTTCCCTTTCCCTCTTCTTTTCCTGATTTTGTTTAGCAAAAGCTGAATTTATCCATTTTTCGATAAAAGGAGAAACGTTCCAAAGTCGGGCGAAGATCCTCGCAAAAAATGCAATGCCCAGTCTATTCCGGTATCGGTAACATAAAGAAAGGCAACACTCATGAAATTGTGCTTTTTCTCAAACATGGCGTTGTGGACAACTGATAAGGGTTGCTGTAGATATGAGAGTTCACCTTATACATTAACATTTTATTACATTAGACGGATAGCTTTGCAAGAGGTTTTGAAAATCATTCAAGTTCATTCAAGTTGAAAATGCTCACAGACTAACACTGGAATTTAAGTATAGAGGCTTTTCAAATGGCGTCATAATACTCCCCGGCGACCATGTCGGAGTACATGTTTCTACGTCGTAGACCACTATCGACGCGCTTGCTCCATGAATGTGTACACACCGCGCATACAGTACCACAACGCACACTGTACAGTGCGTTCAGCACAAAGCCATGTGTACTTGGCATGATTGTCCTCCATCATGGCGGATTCGTGGCGTCATTGAAAAGCCTCTATAGAAAAAAGATATGCTGATGACAAGCGTACACCTGATCGAGAAAAACTATCTTCACACAAAGATGAAATACTCCTGAAATAGACCTTTTGCATGTGATGTCACACAGCAAAAAGTACGCCCTCCTTTGGGCCAAAAACAAACCATCACCGACAAATGCGGACAGCTGATTTGCCAACCAGTCGAATACGCGCATATTCTGATACACGTCCAGGGCGCAAATTTTAGTGCGTGCGGCCACATGTTTCATTGCTTTGCCCCCAAGGTTGACGTCAGCCTGTGTCGTCAGTGCATAAGGTATATATCAATAAAGAGCCAAAATCGTCAGTGTGTATTATCCACCTCCTTGTGGCAAGGCGTTTTCCCTATAGGTATGCCAGGTTGCTGTCCGTAGTCTGGTAAATCCTTGCGCTACAGATGATCAGGAACTTTCCAATACAGACATAAAGCAATCTTTCTTACTAGGGCTCTTTAACGGATTTTTACTTTTGAGAGGATCCCTTGTAATCGATCCCACTAAAATTTAAGTGTCACACTAGGGAGCTGTAAGTCACACAAACTTCAGCTTAGATAATGTTTTTAAGGTCCTCAGATCGTTCGTCATTCCGTTAGAGAATGTTTTATTTTTTGTAAATGTTGTGGCAGCCAAACAAATCATAAAATGAATTCTAAGACATGCAAGTATTCCGAGGTTACCTTAATTTCATGCCTTCACTGACCTTGCTTGAAATGATCGCAACAGAATGTGTGAGATGCACTTTGATAGTAATTTATGAAATTGTCTAACAGGGAGTAATTTAACGCTACCACATATTAGCTGTGTTCAAAGGAAGGTCATAATGATATAGCCTCATGCACAGAGGAGTGCCATACATATTGACGATACTTCCATTGCTACTTTCTACATAACCATTCATCAAGGTAAGTTCCTATTAAATTGATCCAATTTCTTGTTCATATATGACCTTTCAATACTTAGGGTTATGTATACAGCACATGTATACCGAGATTTTGGAACCCATAGAGATAACATGCTTTTGGAAAGTTACCCCAGTAACTAAGTCCCTGTGGCATATCGGTGTTAGCTGTATCCTTGTGCGAGTCTCATACCTACTTACATTATTTCAGAAATAAACGTTACGAAAGAAGGTGGCCACGAATCGCATGTTAATACAATGTGGTACTATAAATTCAACTTGCGGCCTGAAGACGAATCCGGACAGCAAGTGATGGTCTGATTTCAATCGGCCATAGCTGGGGTCCATCACCTTTTAATCTTTCAATTTCTTTGCTTACCTGTATCATGGATGGATGTACACTTATTGTATACTGATTCCTTCAATTTCACTGAATATGAGGGTTTGAAATTCATGAAGACAATAATTGAAGACGATTTAAGGCCAATAGACCCTACTAATACCTGCCTACAGTCACTAAACACAAGGGGTGATCGGATTCGTCCATAGACCACTTCATTCCACTTGGAAATTTCCGTATCTATTAATGTGTGAATATTAATCGTTGGTTGCGGGCTGAAAAACTTCGTGGTTTTGGCCAGTGGTCTAAACAGCTTAAGGTAAAAACTTTTTTGAATTAAGTTCATACATTCTGGTAGAGGCAAGAAACAAGAGTTCACTGCCCTTAAAAAAGTCAGGCAGGGAGTCTTTGTCCTGCTACCATCACGGGCATTGCTCTTTAAGAGTTCCAGTGTCTTCTTCTTTAATGTCGCTTACAACAGTTGAGTAAAACAGTGGGGGTGGACTTTCACTTAGGGATGGTTCAAACCGTTGGTAAGAAACTACCCAAACTGGACACTGGATATGGTAACATTTTCACGAAAAAATCCCCCAAAATGGGACCCGTTCGACCAACGGTAACTTGGTTTCTCATCTTACAGTTCAGATGTTGGAATATAGACAAGGCCACGAGTAATTTTAACCAATAATTTTTAGAATACGGTAGGTTCTCAAGACATTATTAGAGATGAAGGCAGTTGTGACTCATATTGGGGCAAACATGCTCGATATATCGATATATGGTGATACATAGACTAAGTACGTGTATTGATAACCGACGGCAGAAAAATTCAAATATCTATAGACAAATCTGAACAAGTAAATGATGATAAGATTTTGTCGGCCAAAGCTTGGTTCAAGTTAGTTAGAGAGAGTTTTACGGCCCAGTTTCCAACCTTTTGGTTCAAGTCTAGCCGACCACGGCCTTTTCCAGTTGTGGCTTGCTGGCTTGTTTTCCATACTCCACTGCTTTTAAGAGTCTTTGGTATGACTCGACCTGGGAAGCGAACCCGGGCCTTCCCCGTGAGAGGTTGGACCAAACACGCGCCAACCAGCCTTGATTGTAGTTACCATTTTGATTACCAATACCACAATTGGCTGCAAGCTACCTGAAACTTTGTTAAGAAAAATTAGGTTCAAGTTTTGAATTGAATACAACAAATTATGGTACAGGAAGACGAAAAATACGATAAGATAGACCCCACAAATGGCCGCAAGATATCAAAATCACTTAGTAACCGAATTTGTGCACAGGTGAGATTCACTACCTCTGTTGGAACTTGACAGTCTCCTCATTAAACCCTGATGTGCTGCTGTTATCGTTTATAAAGAAATGAAAAATGTTTGCACAGATATGTGAATTCTTTGGTGTGATTATCTAATGCTAATTACCATTTTGAAGCTACAACATTAGAGAATTCACACCCTTGAAGCTTCGACAAACTTATCCTGTCCTTGAAGTCTAAGCTTCCTGGTTACGCAAGTGACAGAAAGCAACACTGTTGCAGATTACATGGTCCCGTGACCACCTATTTTTGTCTGCGGTTTTCTATTGTTTTAAAATTGGCCAAGTCGTTACGCTATCGACCAAGTCATGACGTCTACTTTCAAGGGACAGAATGTAGGCAACGATTAGCCCGATTGAATAAACTTAGTCAAGGAGGCCTAATATTTGTTAGAAACTAGTTCAACTGGGTCAAATATAAGTAAAAAATTAGTCAATATTGTTGACCAACGTGATTGGTCGATTCAGGCACTGCTGGCCTAATTTGTGTTAAGAGCGAAGTATTACATTTTTATTTCCTACAGGTTGAAAATGGAGGGCGAAAAATTTTATTTTCGCTTTGTCTTCAAGTACAAGGGTGAGTTTCCCCTACCTAATGTAACGAATGAAACAGCTATGAAAGAGCTAGAAGAAATGGAAGTCAGAGAAGATGATATATTCGTCATCACTTATCCAAAAAGCGGTAAGATTCAGGAAACGATATTTAGGACGTGCCAAATATCCTTGGGTGTGACTTACAAATTGATAGAAACCAAGTGAAGAGTCATATAACAGAGTGCAATTAATTTTGCTTTAACTAACCGGGACTGTTCCCTCTCACCGGATTTGTGACCATAAAATAAGGGAGGTGTTATGAGATGGATATCGAGCGGGAAACTTCTTCTTTGTGCTCTTATGGTTGACGACACTAATCTCTTTTGTGTGTTGTTCTTTATGACTCAAAAGGTTAAGCAGGTGTTAGGGACAAAGCTCAGGCCTGGTAAGTCGTCTGCTAAATGTCGAACATCAGATAGGGAAATTTGTCCTCATTTGCCTTGATATTGCCAGCCGTCCAAGAATATAAATTAATAAGACGGTTTTGATGCGTTTGGATGCGAAATGCAACCTACTTGTCTTGCTGCCTGTATTCCACTCTTTTTGGGTATGTCTTTTAGAACATGCGAGCGAAAGCGAGTATTAATGAAAATCTAATGCTAAGCCTTATTCTCCTTTTGTTATTTTGCATAAATCATCAGAATTGTTCTATAGTCGGTATCATTGTGATCATTAGGCATAGCCTGTCGTTTCAAATGTCGGTACAGAGTTAAGCAAGTATGGAAACTGTTTTCACATAACAGCATAGTTCCAAATAATCCCTTTTGCTTAGGTATTAAACAAAGAAATTCCATGTCCCCTACTGTTCAATAATCCCCAATTAAAGGATTTAGCCCCGACTTTGAGAACAATCTAATTGAACTGGATTGGAAATAGGTTTGTATCACAAAATGCTATGGGCTCCCTGCTGAAGTCACACCTGGGTATGTTGAGTCACAAGCCCAACGCAGTACAAACTAGATATTAGTTGGGTGTTTTCAATTGATGATGTTTCGACTTTTTCTTTTTTTACAGTTCAAGTATAAGACCTGTCACTCTATCATTCACCCAGCTAGGGCTCGCACATACGCACATAAAAACGCGCACACATCCTCAGCACACGTCGCAAACCGTGCAACTGAACAAACAGCAAAACAATTGAAGTCACAATACTCATTACATAATCAATTACACTTTGCATTTTGAACATACACATGCACATCATTTCAAATCCCTGTGACGATTTGGAATAAAGTTACAATCGGTTTTTCCCAAAGGTTAAGACCACTGTGTTCGAACTTTGACTTCCTTGTAAAGTGTGACCCCAAACAATCAATCTGTGAAGAAACACGTATGGCAATACACTAACTGCAAAAATACTCCATTAGTTACTTTTATTTTAAGGCTACGGCAAATACACTGTTACTCCCTGATAACCCCGCAAATTGCAGTTTTGCCCAAGAATTAACCAAAGGAAACAAGATTTGTACACTTACAGGTTACTTGGGTAACCAATAAGCTGTACTTGGTTTCCAAATACTAGAACAAGGCTAGTCGTATGAAACGCTTCTTTCGTTTGCATAGGCAGGAGGTATCATAACGGTTCTACTTATTCAAACGCTATACAAATTGGCCTTTCATGCTTAAACCTATGACCTACAAATCAGCAGAAATGCTGGCGAAAAAATTTTGAATGGAAATACGTTCGGTAAATAAGTTAGATCACGTGATGTATTTCCATTCCCGGACAGCAAATTCAACTCGAAGTTAGCAAACAATTGTGAAACTTAACGAACCTTGCAACAACGTTGAACAAAGTTTATTATGATTACGTCAGCTTATTCGCAGCCATTACAACAATCGGCCAGAATATTATCTGCTAATATGGCAGCTGTGATCACTTCTCTATCTAGTATTTATGAAGAGCTCGCTCACAAACCGGCTTTCTCACTGCAAGCTCCCAATATTTTGTTTCACTTATGTTTATCTTTCAAACAAAAGGTACTCATTGGATGCAAGAAATAGTTCATTTGATTCTAGTGAACGGTTATTCAGAGAGGTTAACAACCAAAGAAAGACGTCCCGTTATTGAGTTAGCTGACATTATGAACTCTGACCCTGAAATAGCAGCAGCCGTTGGACCAGTTCTGCGGGAAATGAAGAATTTCCCATCTCCGCGAGTATTGCCAACTCATGTGACGTATCCTCTATTGCCGAAACAGCTGCGGGAGAAACGACCAAAGGTAAGGCTTGCTATTTTATAGTTACCAACCCTTTGACTATAAGGATGGAATTTTGCAGAAACACAGACTCTTAAACTTACTATTCAAAATGAAGAGTTAACTCATCAAGGGTCCAATAGATGAGAAACTTTTCAAACATTTCATGATAAGTCGAAACACAAGCGCGAGTGGAACCGTTATTACACATACGATTGCACTTGTAGGTAATGACTCACCTCATTTGCAGTTGCAGACAAATCTAAACAGGCTGTTCTCTTTGACATCGTACACTCCCCCAAATTGAACAAAGACGTACTTATGGCGTAATTCTTTATTCACGCGTTGCCTGGGTGTATAGGACTACTACACTAAGCATTAGCAAATATTTTTCTTCAAAAGTGAAGCAACAAGTAATAAGCCTAAGACTAGCATTTTGTATCAATTTCTATTGATATCTTTCATTTAGTACGTGTGTGACAAATAGCAAAGTGGCGTTTAATTCCACAGAAAGTAAGTTAACAGACAAACAAATGTGTGATGGTGGGAGCTAGCTTTTGTAACTCGAAACCATCATGCGGTCGGTTTTGTTTACTTTTGTACCATAATGTTAAGCTGTCCCAGAATGTAACGTTCAAGTCTCATTGTGGGTTCCGTCGTTTTGGAATGTGATTCGGTTTAAAAATTAATTCCTATCGTTTCTGATACAAATTTTTATTGCATAAACTTTCTACTCATTTCCTCAATTACAAGATTTTTTCTAGTTTAGATGGGAGTTTTTAAAGTGCATTTGGGCCAATAGTTTCGTACTTGAAGAAATTAAGATAAAAATAGTCACCTATTGGAAAATACTCTTTGCATTAAATGTAATCTTTTGAAACAGTTTGAACATCATTATTACCATTGAAGACACCATGGGTCCTGTTGGGCTGTCAAAGGGGGTTTTTAAGGCAATTATTAGTGGGGATGAAAAGTTGAGTTTCTACGGGTGGGGTAGCTTGTAATTTCCTTCCCAGAGAAGAAAGAGTAACTCCTCTCATTTCTTTTCCTGTTTTATGAAATCCGATCAGAACAAGGTACTATGAGGGCACCTGAAAAGGTTGAGGGGAAAGGTACACTTGTTTTACTTTAGTGGATGCTAGCAATAGAAAAAGCTACATCATTTAGAAATAGTGTTTGACATGATGCAAATTCGTAGTTTTTGCTGAGGTCCTTGAAGACTATTAGGATGTCACATGGTCAGTGACCGATACAATTGCTTGCGAAGCGAGCAGAATTTCTTCCATTTAACAAGACAACATAACTTGTCATGGTAAGTTTTGCATGCCCGTTGTCACTCTGGCGTCTTTAGCCATCGTAGCAGTCCTGTATGACACAATATTGACAACGCATAACTTTTTACCGACACTTCAATTAGTTACTACAGTTGAAGGCATCTTAAAGAGCTTCGTGTAGCGTTAACAGCATTTTCGTCACATCCATAGCTTTATTTTGTATACCAGCGTGATTGCTCTACTATTCACCCTGTTTTGCACATTACAGTCCTCCTTTCTTCGCCTACAATCTGTTTTATTGATTTTAATAGAGATTGCTTTAACTTGAAAAGCTCCGATTGCAAAGGCATGTCAGGGTTGTCACCACCCCGGGAGGCACCGGCGGTGCTACCCGGCTCTCAAAATCTCCACCCGGTACCCACCATTAATATCAGCATCACAGCCCGGCACAAATTTCTTACCCTAACTGAAAAAAAAATTCTTAGATTTCTTTAGAATTGAGTGATAACTCCTCTTTTTTGTAAGCACTCTCCAACCTGAAAATATTTTTCAAAGGGGACATGGGACACCGACATCCATTGGACTGCTCCCTCAGGATGGTGATTTCAATTACAAAATGGTCTGGTGACAACCCTGAAGCATATATTTTAAAATAGTTTCCCTTTAATGTTTTTTCATGTGTAACTTTTGCTTTTCATTTTCCGCATTTCAATCTACTTTAGTTTTCTATTTCCTCCTTTCTTGTTATGTAACTGCTGATCAAGAGGCCTTGTTTTTTGCTATTTGAGAAAATGACTTGTGTGCTTCTTGATAGTTGTCACAGTCACAATGCAACCAACTCCCCAATATTCGCTACAGTAAAATATAGTGCTTCGTTTGAATGAAATATAAAAGTCAATAAGATGCATATATGTATATGTACATCCTAGTATTCAAAGAGAGTCGTCAATTTTAACTTGTTTCAACTCTCCTGTGTCATTTGAATAAACCTGGTTTTCGTTACTAAACGATTTCATTTCAGGTGATTTACGTTTACCGTCACCCGAAGGATGTAATTATTTCGTTTTACCATTTCCTTCTAAATTTGATTGAACCGGGAGTCAACCCAGCACCATTCGGGGACCTTTTTGACGATATTCTTTCCGGTGAATGTACGTACCTTAAAACCGAAATATGTATGTATGTGTATATATAAATATATAGGTCGAAAAATTGGTAATGATTCGATCATGAATTTTTATTCAACCCAAGAACTGGCATTGCCTTTGGAACAAGGGAAGAAATATAGATAAAGACCAGAAGGAACCGTTCCCTTTCCGGGCAAGTGCCTTACCAATGTACTAAACGTGACTGACGTGATTTCCGGCTCGACCCAAATAACAAATACCGCGCACTCAATTTCCCCTCCTTGTTACCACACAAAGACACAAAGTGTATAATTTTATTAGGTCGATCGTGGTAAGATCGACTGTAAATGTAGGTCGAATAATTGGTACAAGCAGATATAACAATTTCCCCCTAAGGTGAGAATTAGCGTTATATATATATATATATATATATATATATATATATATATATATATATATATATATATATATATATATATATATATATAAATATATATATATATATACATATATATAATGCTTTTTTATGCTTTTACTTACATCTTTTCGACCTACATTTACAGTCTTAGGGGGAAATTGTTATATCTGCTTGTACCAATTTTTCGACCTACATTTACAGTCGAAATTGCTCGAGTTTATGGAGGTTCTTAATTCTCAGCACCCCAACTTAAAGTTCACTTTTGATTTTTCTTTTTCTACTGTTCACTTTTTGGATGTAACTATTGTTAAAAATGAAGCGGGTTTAATCAGCACTGACCTTTATATTAAGCCGACCGACACCCATCAATTTCTTTTGTCTAACAGTTGTCATCCTGGTCATATTAAGCGTAGTATCGCGTATAGTCAAACTATGAGGATCCTTAGAATCTGTTCTAACCCTCAAACTGCAGTTCGTCGTTGCAATGATCTTGCCACATACCTTGTAAAACGCGGCTATAATCGACGTAAAGTTATGCAGCAGATTAAAAGGGCCCGTTCCAATTTTACCAACCCCACCCATCCCCCAGCTAGTACTGAAGAGGAATACAAGAAGGTTTACTTTACTGTTGACTACCATCCGGGGTTACCTGATATTAGCGGCATTTTACATAAAAATATGTCTCTTCTCCATTGTTCTTCACTAATGAAGCGTGTTATTCCTCACCCCCTGTTGTTAGCTTCCGTCAACCCCCAATCTCAAAAAATTATTAGTCCGGGCTAAACTTAAAACTCCTCCCAGTCGGGGGACCCCCTGCGCACCTTGTAATAAGAACAAGACCAAACCCTGTCAGTTGTGCGGTCTGCTTATTTGTAATAATTTTATTGTCAGTACTTCTTCTGGTAGAAAGTTCAAGTGCAGAAATTTTAATACTTCTTGTGATGCTAAATTGGTTATTTATTGTATCTTTTGTCCGACTTGTAATTATCAGTATGTGGGTCAAACTAATAACTTTAGAATCCGTATGAATGCTCATAAGTCAGATCTTTCAAAATGTGTTAAGGGTGGTTCTGGTTTTAAACATTGCACAGAGCTTTACAAGCATCTCAAGGCACATTCACCTACCAAGTTCTATTTTCAAATTTTAGATGTAGTGCATTCTTCTCGCAATTCGGATAGGGATAATCTTTTGGATAAAAAGGACAGGGAGTGGATTTGGAATTTGGATTGTGTCTACCCAAAGGGTCTCAACATAAATGACGGTTTTAACTGTCAAGCCAAAAAACGACGTGCTCGTAGACTGTAGCCGCCTTTTTATCCCCTTTTATGTCTCCTGCTTCTACTTAGCTTTTATCTCCTTTGTAGGGTCCTAGTTTTTACATTTTATCTTTTGTGTTGGGTTTGTTTTTAGATTTCTAGTAAGTGCTTTTTGCCTTTCATCCGTTTTATAGTGTCTGTTTTTCGTTTTGCCTTTTAGTTGTCTAAACACGTTTCTGAGGAAGGGGCCGGTGGTCCTGAAAGCTAAATATATGCTCTTGTTTTACCGGTTTTTACTATTTGTTTTATGTTTTTACTGGTGTGGTGCTTTTCCATTTGGTTTATATAAATATATATATATATATATATATATATATATATATATATATATATATATATATATATATATATTATAAACCATAAAGAAGATGTAAGTAAAAGCATAATTGATTGACTTGAAGATTGCAAATATACAACGACATTTAATTCGAAATTTTCGGTTTCCCTGGATCCTTTACCAACGACAAAACAAAGTAAAGTGAGTACAGTTATCGGCTTAGCCAACGACCGGAGTAGGGAAAACAAGCCATTGAGCCATAACTGGCAAAAATGCCGTGGCCGGCTCTACTTGAACCAACCGGTTGGAAACTAGGCCGTAAAACTCTATCTTACTAACTAACTTACCAAAGACCGGAGATGTTACTTAGAAACAGAACATGATAGGTGGTGATAAAGTTAAATAATTAAAATAAACAAAACTATGTCTGATGGAAGCTTCACTGATTAGAAATACCAACTGGTCTTGTTTACCACCGGAATTTAGTTTCAGAATCCAAATAAAATAGGCGAGCTTCCGGCGTTCGGTACAAGCAAATTGCCTCGAATGAGGGAGACCTTTAGATTTTGATTGAAATGACAAGGTTGAAGTGCGCCGCAGAACAGTTTTTTTTCAATGGTTATGAAACCTTTAGTGGAAGGACGTCTTGGTTTTGCCTACGTAGAGAAAATGCAAACAACATTATGATAGTCACAATTAGGTTTGGGGGACCGATGAATAAATTTGACACGGGGGGGGGGGTAATGGTATGTTCTCCAAGAATGAAGTGCTTGCAGATTTGGCAACGCCTCTTATTTCAGTCAGTACTGTCATTACTCATAGTTTGGCCTGTGATGGGTGCTTTGGAGGAAGTAAGAAGTCTTCTAAGATTAGAGAGTTGAGGAAGAAAGGGTCAAAAAGAGATTTGGAAGAGTTTGTCTCAAGGTGCGAGCAAGCCGCGGGATTTGAGGATGAAATATGAAAACGGTAGGGGGCGCTGAATGAGTAGTTTTACTTTATAAGAGAGAAGGTTACTTTGCTCAAAAGTACCAAGTGTTCTTGAGATGTAAACTTACATGAACTTTAATTGATCCCTCTTTTGATTGGTCTATTAATGCTAGTTTAAAGGTATTGTGACATGCCGCAAAGTGTCCTGACTTTTGTTGCAATTTCGAAAAATCTGATTGACCTCAGGTAGAGTCTTTTCTTCTCTTAATAATCCTTTTACTAAACCACTTGACAGTTAAACAGTAAGATATCTTAGAAATGATTTCGTTGGGATTATTTCAATACCTTTTATCGGTCTCCAAATACACCTCTCTAAAGAAGTAAACTAGAAGGTATAATATGAGACTTAACACGGTTTATAATCTAAACTTTAAATTGTTCTAAAGGGGAAGAGCCACCTTTTTCATTTTTTATCTTCTCCGTTTCATCTTTCGCACCGTGAAGCAGCGCCTTTAAACAAGTTTATCAGCAACTTACCGGTTGTTTTGATTGAAACTTTTAGTGGAACTTTTAAGTATATGTCACACCCACCTGCAACCCCCCCCCCCTTGATTACGTCTAATTATGTTTACGTTAATAAGTAACTACGTCCGCCTAACCGATTAAATTGAGAGAAGGGAGACTGTTAAAACATGCAGTAATCAAGATGAAATTTCAAAGGCCGTGAGTTTTGAAGACATGAAACAGGTTTGCCTGCTTACAATTGTTTTCCCCTAAAACACAATGTAGTTTTTTTTTTAGGGACATAGGGGGTCTCATAATGATGTGTGGGACATAGGGGGTCTCATAATGATGTGCCAGCTGTTACCGACCGTGCGTATTTCGAGGATAATTACTGGTGCACAACAGTACCTTAGCAACAAATTTTGTTCAATGGACGTCCGTCAAAATGGACGTTTTCCATTAACGCCATTAACGCCAAATATGCTTTGAGGAAAAATAATAATAAGCACTTGGTCGCATCACTGATCTTTGTGTTGGAAAAATAAACATCGTTGGGCCGCACGTAGTAGAGTTCCTGAAAGGTGTACACGATTAACCAACGTATCGGACTGGTTGACCAATCAGCTGTCTGCTTTTGTTTGTGTTGGTTTTTATTCCTCCAAATGCAGGCCTTTCTTTTGGATTGTGACATCACACGCAAAAATCTATATACCGTACACATTGACGTCACACTGGTGTCATGTTCGAATAAAAAATAATGAACACGCGGAAGCACCAATAACCTGTCTGTAGGACATGTATAGATTAAATGGTTGATTGCGTAACTTTTATTCTAAGGACGAATAAGGCTTTAAAATTTTTCAAGAAAATAAAACTTGTTTAAAATGAAGGTTAGGATTACTAGGCCTGTTTGTTCAAAATTCGTTTTCAAAATGGAAAGCAAGGGTAAAAACCTTTTTTTGGAGTTGAGATTTGGCCCATTTCCAAAAAAGGTGGTTCGTCTTTGGCCAAATTTACACTCATTTGTCCCAGTGGTATTCGAGCTAAGGGACTAGTTTTACTCGCGTATCCCATTGGTTGGTCATATTTCCTTCTCCTTTTGTCAGTGTTTTTGCATTTTGACATTATTTGCATAGAGTTAGTTCGTCCCTCGCGTGTAGTTGACGGGATTACTCCATTGGTTGATAGTTAACTTGTTGTATTACTTGGAAGACGTCTTTGTTGTGGCTCCGCGTCGTTATACGAATAAGGTCTACAGAAAACACGCTAGACAGTCACGTTGCCAGTGGCGGGAACGCTGTACAATATTACAATATTATGGTTGGTTGGCTGGCCGCGCGTAAGTTGGTTGGTTGCTTGTTGTTTCCACAGAAGGAAAACGTTGCAATACTTGTGCCTCTAAGGTAACAAAAATTATAGCGATCACCTTTTCGTCACTTTCTGCTGAATTATGATGTATTTCAGTCTGGGGTCACGAGGTTTCAACCCTAGAGCATCTCCCTCCTTGCTTCATTCCTAGTTTGACAAATGTTTAACATGCATGCCTTCCACCAACTCATGACCGTGTGTTTGGTCTAACGGTAGTGCATCAGCCTCTCACGAGCGGCGGAAGGCCTGGATTCGATAACCAGGTCGAGTCATACCAAAGACTATAAAAATGGAACCTACTGTCGTTGTGCGCGACGCTCCGCATAAGCAATGGAGTAGGGAAAACAAGCCAGTGAGCCACAACTGGAAAAAAAGTCGTGGCCAGCTCGACTTAAACCAATAGGTTGGAAATTGGGCCGTAAAACTCCATCTAACTAGCTAACTCCACCAACTCATTCCTGATTCCACTTATTTGCTCTGTTACGAGACGACATCAACCAGATTGAATCCACGGACGAGCAAGTGGAAAGTTCTAGAAAGTGCTAGCTTCGGCGTTTTCTCTCGAGCATATTGAACGGGTAACCCCAGAGAACATTCGCACAGTTACGAGAGTGTACCATCACCTACTGGAAACTACTGTATGATGTAATGGCCTAATAATAGCCAACGTGTGATTATAGGTTACTGAGCCCAGAACGTTCGCTGTTTGCTTTGTACGAGATCAAACGAGACGTTTCCATAAGAGTAAGTTCCAGACTTTTCTGGAAGAACTACCAGACATATAAAAGGTCATGCAAGCAGTGTGACAAGGAGAGAAGAGAACAGAAGATACACAGATAATACAGAGACCAGACGCCTGCTTCGCCGCTTAACGCTGTAATTGTGTCGCCTTTTACCGATCACTATAGTCTTCATCCTGCCTTCGCGGAACCGAGTCCTACGCTGTGCTGCTGTACAATCGACGCTAACAACACTACCCCTTGGACAAAGAGTGATACCTTAAGCTGTAAAAGATTGTAAGTAGATTTAAGATTAATTGTTGTAAATTTAAGGAAGTAAGAGGTGAATAATAATTACGTTGTTGATTTTAATCTCGCTCTTCTGTGGTCTTTCGCTGTTGTTGGTTTGAATTGCGACCAAGCCGTAACAGAATTGGGGGCCTATCCGGGAAAGAATTATATTACCAGGTAGAAAATTTTAGAAATTTCGTTGGAATTTGCAACTGTATTGCCCGAACTTCTTAGTCGTTTGTGAGTGCTTGACACAACCTCAAAATGCCATTCGATTTAGATAAATTCGTGGCTAGCCCCTCAATTGAGGAGCTTAACTCACTAAAAAAGTCTGAGATTGTTAAAGTCGCAAAACACTATGGCGTTGAGTTTCAGCCATTAATGCGGAAGGACGAGATTAAGAGATACATTGTAGAGTATCTGGTAGATGAAAGTATTCTGCCAATTACAGTGCTTGAGACAATCATGACCGTGCCAACTGACAATGCATTTGAATTGAAAAAGCTTGAATTGGAAAGAGAAGTTAGATTGAAAGAATTAGAAATGCAAAGGGAAAAAGAAGAAAGAGAAATGCAGAGGGAGAAAGAGGCTAGAGAGCATGAATTTAGGTTGAAACAACTGGAGTTAGGGGTCATAAAAGGCCCAGAACCTAAAATAGGCACAGATACTGGGCGATTTGATGTCTCTAAGCACGTAAAATTTGTGCCCAAATTTCAGGAGGATAATGTGGAGAAATTTTTCAAGCACTTTGAAAAACTGGGTGAACAATTAAAGTGGCCCAGAGATAAATGGTCAATACTCATTCAGAGTAATTTTACGGGCAAGGCCCAGGAAGTGTATTCCGCTCTGTCAATAGAGGACAGCATGGATTATGATAAAGTCAAAAAGGCCATATTACAAGCCTATGAATTAGTACCCGAGGCGTATCGCCAAAAATTTAGAAAATATCGTAAGGCGGATACACAAACATATGTAGAGTTTGCCTATCAAAAGGAAAGGCATTTCGATAGGTGGTGTGATTCTAAAAAGGTTTCCACATTTGAAGCGTTACGACAACTGATGCTGGTCGAGGAATTTAAACGGTGTGTGAGTGATGACATAAAGACTCACCTTGAAGAACAAAAGGCAGACAAATTGAAAGAAGTGGCAAATTTGGCTGATCAGTATGCACTTACCCATAAGTTTGGTAAAGTAGGTCAGACTCAAAACAAGAGTCAGTTTAATAGGCCAAATAAAAAATATGGCAATGGTACTAGTGGTGACACAGCAGGTAAAATTAGTGGATCTCAGTCTGGTTCCCTCTCTCCAACAAATTCTGGTAAAAAACAACCAGATTCTAGTCGTCAAAAGAACGACCAGGTCAGCTCAAATAAAGCTGCCTTTAAAGACATAGTTTGTGGTTTCTGTCAAAAAAAGGGCCACATAATAGCAAATTGCTTTCAATTGGCAAAATTAAAGGAGACTGAAACAGCTCCAAATGCCTTAGCCAATGCAGAAAATTCTCCAGGGGTAGTCGTGACTTTACGGCCTAATTCTAATGACCAAATTAAGGAAGAATACCTTCCATTCGTGTCTGAGGGTTTTATTTCCCTAGATGGGGATTCAGCTCATCCACCCGTCAAAATTAAAATTTTGCGTGACACAGGCGCAACTCAGTCGTTGCCTCTTGATGGAGTTTTGCCATTAACGGACTCTACTTCCACAGGGGCAAATGTACTAATTCAGGGAGTTGAGTGTGGATTTATTTCTGTCCCTCTTCACAAAATTAATTTGAAGTCAGATTTAGTTTCTGGGTCGGTCATAGTAGGGGTCAGACCTACTCTACCTGTAAAGGGGTATCTCTGTTGCTAGGCAATGACCTAGCTGGTGGAAAGGTAGTCGCCAATGCAATTTTGACAGATAAACCATGTGACTATAACAACACAGAGCAATTAGAAAAGGAATTTCCAGATTTATCCCCAGCCTGTGCTGTCACGAGAGCTATGTCAAAAAAGCTTGCTATGGATGATAATCTTAAACATCCAGCCTCCAAAAGTGAGGATACAGTTTCCAAAAGTGAAACAAGTAGGGAATCATGTAAGGATGATAATCTTGAACATCCACTCTCTAAAAGTGAGGGTATGATTTCTGAAAAGAAGGATGGTAAATTTAAGCCTCCGCCCTCTAAAATTGAGGAATTAGTTCCTAAAAATGGAACAACACTCCCAAAAGTGGAGTCAGAGTCCAAAGAGGACTCTAAAGAGAATATTGATGAAAGTGAAGATTCCTGGTTTGATCTCAGCCAAACTTTCATGGCCAATCTTCAGGATTGTGAGTCTCCTGTCCCCACACATGGTGAGGGGATAGAACAGGAAAGAAACATGTCTGACAAACTCCAACGAGACCAGTTGTCAGTCCAACAACAACATGATGAAGACCTTCAGCTACTATATGCTGGTGCCCTCACTGAGGATGAGTCGAAAGACGTCCCAGTGTGTTTTTACCTTAAGAACGGTGTTTTGATGCGTAAATGGCGACCACCTGATGCACCATTAGATGAAGAGTGGCGCATTTACCATCAAATTGTGGTACCTAGGGTGTATCGAAAGGAAATACTGAGTATTGCTCATGAAATGCCATTTGCAGGGCACCTAGGGGTCAATAAGACTTACCACAAAATTCTAAATCACTTTTATTGGCCTAAGCTTAAGAGTGATGTGGCCAAATTTTGTAAGACTTCTCATTCATGTCAAATGGTTGGGAAGCCGAATCAGAATATTCCGGCTGCACCCTTAAAGCCAATTCCTGCTTTTGAAGAGCCATTTAGTAGAGTCATTATTGATTGTGTAGGTCCTCTACCTAAGAGTAAGGCAGGACATCAGTATATATTAACCATAATGTGTGCTTCGACAAGGTTTCCAGAGGCAATACCTCTAAGGAATATTAAGGCTCGGACAGTCTTACAAGCTTTACTTAAATTTTTCACATTGTTTGGGTCACCTAAGGAGATCCAATCAGATCAAGGGTCTAATTTCATGTCAACTGTATTCCAACAGATGTTGTATGAATTAGGCATAGACCAAATTAAGTCTTCGGCTTATCATCCCGAAAGCCAAGGAGCTTTAGAAAGGTTTCACCAAACATTGAAAAATATGTTAAAGACATATTGTCATGACAATGAGAAAGATTGGGATGAAGGCATTCCATTTTTAATGTTTGCTGTCAGGGAGTCTGTACAGGAGTCACTTGGGTTCAGTCCATTTGAACTCTTCTTCGGACACACCGTTCGTGGACCATTGAAATTATTAAAGGAGAAGTGGTTATCAGATCCAGGTGAAAACATACATCTGCTTGATTATGTATCCCGCTTTAAAGAGCGTTTTCACAGAGCATGTGAACTGGCTCAAGAAAATCTGAGGAGTTCTCAGAAGAAAATGAAGGCGTGGTTTGATAAGACCACTGTGGAAAGAGAGTTTAAGCCTGGTGAGAAGGTGTTGGTGTTTTTGCCTGTGTCTGGTCAGCCACTTCAAGCTCGCTTCCAAGGACCTTATGTCATTGAAAGAAAGATCAGTGACACAGACTATGTCATCTTGACACCTGGCAAGCGTAAATCGAAGAGAGTTTGTCACATTAATATGATGAAAAAATATTATGAAAGAGAGGATTGTGACATTTCTAAGGATGAAAGTGTACATGATGTGAATGTCAATGTTAATGATGCATGTGATCAAGTGTGTATCATCAGTGTTGATCAAGAATTCAATGATAATGATGAGATTAATGCTGATAATGTTCCTGACATGTGTATTAAGTTAAAAAACTCTGATGTATTGAGAAATCTTGATCAGAAGTTAAGTCATCTGGATGACAAAGAAAGATCAGAAATGAAATCATTAATCAATGAATATGTATGCTTGTTCTCAAATGAAAAGTTTGTTTGGACAGAAAATTGTCAGGCAGCATTTGAATCATTGAAAAGAGCACTAATGAGTTCGCCAGTGTTGATTGCTCCAGACTTTGAAAAACAGTTTAAGCTGGCAGTTGATGCCAGTGACAATGGTATAGGAGCAGTTTTGCTTCAAGCTGATGAGCATGGTGTTGACCACCCTGTGTGTTATTATTCAAAGAAATTTGACAGACATCAAAAAATTATCCTACAATTGAGAAAGAAACATTAGCTTTGATACTTGGTCTTCAGCACTTTGATGTTTATTTGGGGACTACTAGTTTCCCTGTTATTGTATATACTGATCATAATCCTCTGACATTTCTGTCTAAGATGAAGAATAAGAATCAGAGATTGATGAGATGGAGTTTATTTCTACAATCATATAATGTAGATATTAGGCACATTAAAGGGAAAGACAATGTTGTGCCTGATGCTTTGTCAAGAACTTAATCTGATGGAGTAAATTAAAAGTCGTACTGTAATTTGGAAATTTTGATGTTGCCTGCAGCACAGTATGTGTTAATGATGTTACTACTCATGTATTATCATATTGTAAGACAAGTTGTATGTTATGATAGCACCTTCCACTTGATATTGGAATGCATACTGTAATACTATAGTTATCACTATAAAGTAATATTGTAGATATTGTAACCTAAGTTTTGTCCTAGACGTCCAAAACTCTTTCAAGGGGGGAGTGTTACGAGACGACATCAACCAGATTGAATCCACGGACGAGCAAGTGGAAAGTTCTAGAAAGTGCTAGCGTCGGCGTTTTCTCTCGAGCATATTGAACGGGTAACCCCAGAGAACATTCGCACAGTTACGAGAGTGTACCATCACCTACTGGAAACTACTGTATGATGTAATGGCCTAATAATAGCCAACGTGTGATTATAGGTTACTGAGCCCAGAACGTTCGCTGTTTGCTTTGTACGAGATCAAACGAGACGTTTCCATAAGAGTAAGTTCCAGACTTTTCTGGAAGAACTACCAGACATATAAAAGGTCATGCAAGCAGTGTGACAAGGAGAGAAGAGAACAGAAGATACACAGATAATACAGAGACCAGACGCCTGCTTCGCCGCTTAACGCTGTAATTGTGTCGCCTTTTACCGATCACTATAGTCTTCATCCTGCCTTCGCGGAACCGAGTCCTACGCTGTGCTGCTGTACAATCGACGCTAACAACACTACCCCTTGGACAAAGAGTGATACCTTAAGCTGTAAAAGATTGTAAGTAGATTTAAGATTAATTGTTGTAAATTTAAGGAAGTAAGAGGTGAATAATAATTACGTTGTTGATTTTAATCTCGCTCTTCTGTGGTCTTTCGCTGTTGTTGGTTTGAATTGCGACCAAGCCGTAACAGAATTGGGGGCCTATCCGGGAAAGAATTATATTACCAGGTAGAAAATTTTAGAAATTTCGTTGGAATTTGCAACTGTATTGCCCGAACTTCTTAGTCGTTTGTGAGTGCTTGACACAACCTCAAAATGCCATTCGATTTAGATAAATTCGTGGCTAGCCCCTCAATTGAGGAGCTTAACTCACTAAAAAGTCTGAGATTGTTAAAGTCGCAAAACACTATGGCGTTGAGTTTCAGCCATTAATGCGGAAGGACGAGATTAAGAGATACATTGTAGAGTATCTGGTAGATGAAAGTATTCTGCCAATTACAGTGCTTGAGACAATCATGACCGTGCCAACTGACAATGCATTTGAATTGAAAAAGCTTGAATTGGAAAGAGAAGTTAGATTGAAAGAATTAGAAATGCAAAGGGAAAAAGAAGAAAGAGAAATGCAGAGGGAGAAAGAGGCTAGAGAGCATGAATTTAGGTTGAAACAACTGGAGTTAGGGGTCATAAAAGGCCCAGAACCTAAAATAGGCACAGATACTGGGCGATTTGATGTCTCTAAGCACGTAAAATTTGTGCCCAAATTTCAGGAGGATAATGTGGAGAAATTTTTCAAGCACTTTGAAAAACTGGGTGAACAATTAAAGTGGCCCAGAGATAAATGGTCAATACTCATTCAGAGTAATTTTACGGGCAAGGCCCAGGAAGTGTATTCCGCTCTGTCAATAGAGGACAGCATGGATTATGATAAAGTCAAAAAGGCCATATTACAAGCCTATGAATTAGTACCCGAGGCGTATCGCCAAAAATTTAGAAAATATCGTAAGGCGGATACACAAACATATGTAGAGTTTGCCTATCAAAAGGAAAGGCATTTCGATAGGTGGTGTGATTCTAAAAAGGTTTCCACATTTGAAGCGTTACGACAACTGATGCTGGTCGAGGAATTTAAACGGTGTGTGAGTGATGACATAAAGACTCACCTTGAAGAACAAAAGGCAGACAAATTGAAAGAAGTGGCAAATTTGGCTGATCAGTATGCACTTACCCATAAGTTTGGTAAAGTAGGTCAGACTCAAAACAAGAGTCAGTTTAATAGGCCAAATAAAAAATATGGCAATGGTACTAGTGGTGACACAGCAGGTAAAATTAGTGGATCTCAGTCTGGTTCCCTCTCTCCAACAAATTCTGGTAAAAAACAACCAGATTCTAGTCGTCAAAAGAACGACCAGGTCAGCTCAAATAAAGCTGCCTTTAAAGACATAGTTTGTGGTTTCTGTCAAAAAAGGGCCACATAATAGCAAATTGCTTTCAATTGGCAAAATTAAAGGAGACTGAAACAGCTCCAAATGCCTTAGCCAATGCAGAAAATTCTCCAGGGGTAGTCGTGACTTTACGGCCTAATTCTAATGACCAAATTAAGGAAGAATACCTTCCATTCGTGTCTGAGGGTTTTATTTCCCTAGATGGGGATTCAGCTCATCCACCCGTCAAAATTAAAATTTTGCGTGACACAGGCGCAACTCAGTCGTTGCCTCTTGATGGAGTTTTGCCATTAACGGACTCTACTTCCACAGGGGCAAATGTACTAATTCAGGGAGTTGAGTGTGGATTTATTTCTGTCCCTCTTCACAAAATTAATTTGAAGTCAGATTTAGTTTCTGGGTCGGTCATAGTAGGGGTCAGACCTACTCTACCTGTAAAGGGGGTATCTCTGTTGCTAGGCAATGACCTAGCTGGTGGAAAGGTAGTCGCCAATGCAATTTTGACAGATAAACCATGTGACTATAACAACACAGAGCAATTAGAAAAGGAATTTCCAGATTTATCCCCAGCCTGTGCTGTCACGAGAGCTATGTCAAAAAAGCTTGCTATGGATGATAATCTTAAACATCCAGCCTCCAAAAGTGAGGATACAGTTTCCAAAAGTGAAACAAGTAGGGAACCATGTAAGGATGATAATCTTGAACATCCACTCTCTAAAAGTGAGGGTATGATTTCTGAAAAGAAGGATGGTAAATTTAAGCCTCCGCCCTCTAAAATTGAGGAATTAGTTCCTAAAAATGGAACAACACTCCCAAAAGTGGAGTCAGAGTCCAAAGAGGACTCTAAAGAGAATATTGATGAAAGTGAAGATTCCTGGTTTGATCTCAGCCAAACTTTTATGGCCAATCTTCAGGATTGTGAGTCTCCTGTCCCCACACATGGTGAGGGGATAGAACAGGAAAGAAACATGTCTGACAAACTCCAACGAGACCAGTTGTCAGTCCAACAACAACATGATGAAGACCTTCAGCTACTATATGCTGGTGCCCTCACTGAGGATGAGTCGAAAGACGTCCCAGTGTGTTTTTACCTTAAGAACGGTGTTTTGATGCGTAAATGGCGACCACCTGATGCACCATTAGATGAAGAGTGGCGCATTTACCATCAAATTGTGGTACCTAGGGTGTATCGAAAGGAAATACTGAGTATTGCTCATGAAATGCCATTTGCAGGGCACCTAGGGGTCAATAAGACTTACCACAAAATTCTAAATCACTTTTATTGGCCTAAGCTTAAGAGTGATGTGGCCAAATTTTGTAAGACTTCTCATTCATGTCAAATGGTTGGGAAGCCGAATCAGAATATTCCGGCTGCACCCTTAAAGCCAATTCCTGCTTTTGAAGAGCCATTTAGTAGAGTCATTATTGATTGTGTAGGTCCTCTACCTAAGAGTAAGGCAGGACATCAGTATATATTAACCATAATGTGTGCTTCGACAAGGTTTCCAGAGGCAATACCTCTAAGGAATATTAAGGCTCGGACAGTCTTACAAGCTTTACTTAAATTTTTCACATTGTTTGGGTCACCTAAGGAGATCCAATCAGATCAAGGGTCTAATTTCATGTCAACTGTATTCCAACAGATGTTGTATGAATTAGGCATAGACCAAATTAAGTCTTCGGCTTATCATCCCGAAAGCCAAGGAGCTTTAGAAAGGTTTCACCAAACATTGAAAAATATGTTAAAGACATATTGTCATGACAATGAGAAAGATTGGGATGAAGGCATTCCATTTTTAATGTTTGCTGTCAGGGAGTCTGTACAGGAGTCACTTGGGTTCAGTCCATTTGAACTCTTCTTCGGACACACCGTTCGTGGACCATTGAAATTATTAAAGGAGAAGTGGTTATCAGATCCAGGTGAAAACATACATCTGCTTGATTATGTATCCCGCTTTAAAGAGCGTTTTCACAGAGCATGTGAACTGGCTCAAGAAAATCTGAGGAGTTCTCAGAAGAAAATGAAGGCGTGGTTTGATAAGACCACTGTGGAAAGAGAGTTTAAGCCTGGTGAGAAGGTGTTGGTGTTTTTGCCTGTGTCTGGTCAGCCACTTCAAGCTCGCTTCCAAGGACCTTATGTCATTGAAAGAAAGATCAGTGACACAGACTATGTCATCTTGACACCTGGCAAGCGTAAATCGAAGAGAGTTTGTCACATTAATATGATGAAAAAATATTATGAAAGAGAGGATTGTGACATTTCTAAGGATGAAAGTGTACATGATGTGAATGTCAATGTTAATGATGCATGTGATCAAGTGTGTATCATCAGTGTTGATCAAGAATTCAATGATAATGATGAGATTAATGCTGATAATGTTCCTGACATGTGTATTAAGTTAAAGAACTCTGATGTATTGAGAAATCTTGATCAGAAGTTAAGTCATCTGGATGACAAAGAAAGATCAGAAATGAAATCATTAATCAATGAATATGTATGCTTGTTCTCAAATGAAAAGTTTGTTTGGACAGAAAATTGTCAGGCAGCATTTGAATCATTGAAAAGAGCACTAATGAGTTCGCCAGTGTTGATTGCTCCAGACTTTGAAAAACAGTTTAAGCTGGCAGTTGATGCCAGTGACAATGGTATAGGAGCAGTTTTGCTTCAAGCTGATGAGCATGGTGTTGACCACCCTGTGTGTTATTATTCAAAGAAATTTGACAGACATCAAAAAATTATCCTACAATTGAGAAAGAAACATTAGCTTTGATACTTGGTCTTCAGCACTTTGATGTTTATTTGGGGACTACTAGTTTCCCTGTTATTGTATATACTGATCATAATCCTCTGACATTTCTGTCTAAGATGAAGAATAAGAATCAGAGATTGATGAGATGGAGTTTATTTCTACAATCATATAATGTAGATATTAGGCACATTAAAGGGAAAGACAATGTTGTGCCTGATGCTTTGTCAAGAACTTAATCTGATGGAGTAAATTAAAAGTCGTACTGTAATTTGGAAATTTTGATGTTGCCTGCAGCACAGTATGTGTTAATGATGTTACTACTCATGTATTATCATATTGTAAGACAAGTTGTATGTTATGATAGCACCTTCCACTTGATATTGGAATGCATACTGTAATACTATAGTTATCACTATAAAGTAATATTGTAGATATTGTAACCTAAGTTTTGTCCTAGACGTCCAAAACTCTTTCAAGGGGGGGGGGGGAGTGTTACGAGACGACATCAACCAGATTGAATCCACGGACGAGCAAGTGGAAAGTTCTAGAAAGTGCTAGCGTCGGCGTTTTCTCTCGAGCATATTGAACGGGTAACCCCAGAGAACATTCGCACAGTTACGAGAGTGTACCATCACCTACTGGAAACTACTGTATGATGTAATGGCCTAATAATAGCCAACGTGTGATTATAGGTTACTGAGCCCAGAACGTTCGCTGTTTGCTTTGTACGAGATCAAACGAGACGTTTCCATAAGAGTAAGTTCCAGACTTTTCTGGAAGAACTACCAGACATATAAAAGGTCATGCAAGCAGTGTGACAAGGAGAGAAGAGAACAGAAGATACACAGATAATACAGAGACCAGACGCCTGCTTCGCCGCTTAACGCTGTAATTGTGTCGCCTTTTACCGATCACTATAGTCTTCATCCTGCCTTCGCGGAACCGAGTCCTACGCTGTGCTGCTGTACAATCGACGCTAACAACACTACCCCTTGGACAAAGAGTGATACCTTAAGCTGTAAAAGATTGTAAGTAGATTTAAGATTAATTGTTGTAAATTTAAGGAAGTAAGAGGTGAATAATAATTACGTTGTTGATTTTAATCTCGCTCTTCTGTGGTCTTTCGCTGTTGTTGGTTTGAATTGCGACCAAGCCGTAACAGAATTGGGGGCCTATCCGGGAAAGAATTATATTACCAGGTAGAAAATTTTAGAAATTTCGTTGGAATTTGCAACTGTATTGCCCGAACTTCTTAGTCGTTTGTGAGTGCTTGACACAACCTCAAAATGCCATTCGATTTAGATAAATTCGTGGCTAGCCCTCAATTGAGGAGCTTAACTCACTAAAAAGTCTGAGATGGTTAAAGTCGCAAAACACTATGGCGTTGAGTTTCAGCCATTAATGCGGAAGGACGAGATTAAGAGATACATTGTAGAGTATCTGGTAGATGAAAGTATTCTGCCAATTACAGTGCTTGAGACAATCATGACCGTGCCAACTGACAATGCATTTGAATTGAAAAAGCTTGAATTGGAAAGAGAAGTTAGATTGAAAGAATTAGAAATGCAAAGGGAAAAAGAAGAAAGAGAAATGCAGAGGGAGAAAAGAGGCTAGAGAGCATGAATTTAGGTTGAAACAACTGGAGTTAGGGGTCATAAAAGGCCCAGAACCTAAAATAGGCACAGATACTGGGCGATTTGATGTCTCTAAGCACGTAAAATTTGTGCCCAAATTTCAGGAGGATAATGTGGAGAAATTTTTCAAGCACTTTGAAAAACTGGGTGAACAATTAAAGTGGCCCAGAGATAAATGGTCAATACTCATTCAGAGTAATTTTACGGGCAAGGCCCAGGAAGTGTATTCCGCTCTGTCAATAGAGGACAGCATGGATTATGATAAAGTCAAAAAGGCCATATTACAAGCCTATGAATTAGTACCCGAGGCGTATCGCCAAAAATTTAGAAAATATCGTAAGGCGGATACACAAACATATGTAGAGTTTGCCTATCAAAAGGAAAGGCATTTCGATAGGTGGTGTGATTCTAAAAAGGTTTCCACATTTGAAGCGTTACGACAACTGATGCTGGTCGAGGAATTTAAACGGTGTGTGAGTGATGACATAAAGACTCACCTTGAAGAACAAAAGGCAGACAAATTGAAAGAAGTGGCAAATTTGGCTGATCAGTATGCACTTACCCATAAGTTTGGTAAAGTAGGTCAGACTCAAAACAAGAGTCAGTTTAATAGGCCAAATAAAAAATATGGCAATGGTACTAGTGGTGACACAGCAGGTAAAATTAGTGGATCTCAGTCTGGTTCCCTCTCTCCAACAAATTCTGGTAAAAAACAACCAGATTCTAGTCGTCAAAAGAACGACCAGGTCAGCTCAAATAAAGCTGCCTTTAAAGACATAGTTTGTGGTTTCTGTCAAAAAAAGGGCCACATAATAGCAAATTGCTTTCAATTGGCAAAATTAAAGGAGACTGAAACAGCTCCAAATGCCTTAGCCAATGCAGAAAATTCTCCAGGGGTAGTCGTGACTTTACGGCCTAATTCTAATGACCAAATTAAGGAAGAATACCTTCCATTCGTGTCTGAGGGTTTTATTTCCCTAGATGGGGATTCAGCTCATCCACCCGTCAAAATTAAAATTTTGCGTGACACAGGCGCAACTCAGTCGTTGCCTCTTGATGGAGTTTTGCCATTAACGGACTCTACTTCCACAGGGGCAAATGTACTAATTCAGGGAGTTGAGTGTGGATTTATTTCTGTCCCTCTTCACAAAATTAATTTGAAGTCAGATTTAGTTTCTGGGTCGGTCATAGTAGGGGTCAGACCTACTCTACCTGTAAAGGGGGTATCTCTGTTGCTAGGCAATGACCTAGCTGGTGGAAAGGTAGTCGCCAATGCAATTTTGACAGATAAACCATGTGACTATAACAACACAGAGCAATTAGAAAAGGAATTTCCAGATTTATCCCCAGCCTGTGCTGTCACGAGAGCTATGTCAAAAAAGCTTGCTATGGATGATAATCTTAAACATCCAGCCTCCAAAAGTGAGGATACAGTTTCCAAAAGTGAAACAAGTAGGGAATCATGTAAGGATGATAATCTTGAACATCCACTCTCTAAAAGTGAGGGTATGATTTCTGAAAAGAAGGATGGTAAATTTAAGCCTCCGCCCTCTAAAATTGAGGAATTAGTTCCTAAAAATGGAACAACACTCCCAAAAGTGGAGTCAGAGTCCAAAGAGGACTCTAAAGAGAATATTGATGAAAGTGAAGATTCCTGGTTTGATCTCAGCCAAACTTTTATGGCCAATCTTCAGGATTGTGAGTCTCCTGTCCCCACACATGGTGAGGGGATAGAACAGGAAAGAAACATGTCTGACAAACTCCAACGAGACCAGTTGTCAGTCCAACAACAACATGATGAAGACCTTCAGCTACTATATGCTGGTGCCCTCACTGAGGATGAGTCGAAAGACGTCCCAGTGTGTTTTTACCTTAAGAACGGTGTTTTGATGCGTAAATGGCGACCACCTGATGCACCATTAGATGAAGAGTGGCGCATTTACCATCAAATTGTGGTACCTAGGGTGTATCGAAAGGAAATACTGAGTATTGCTCATGAAATGCCATTTGCAGGGCACCTAGGGGTCAATAAGACTTACCACAAAATTCTAAATCACTTTTATTGGCCTAAGCTTAAGAGTGATGTGGCCAAATTTTGTAAGACTTCTCATTCATGTCAAATGGTTGGGAAGCCGAATCAGAATATTCCGGCTGCACCCTTAAAGCCAATTCCTGCTTTTGAAGAGCCATTTAGTAGAGTCATTATTGATTGTGTAGGTCCTCTACCTAAGAGTAAGGCAGGACATCAGTATATATTAACCATAATGTGTGCTTCGACAAGGTTTCCAGAGGCAATACCTCTAAGGAATATTAAGGCTCGGACAGTCTTACAAGCTTTACTTAAATTTTTCACATTGTTTGGGTCACCTAAGGAGATCCAATCAGATCAAGGGTCTAATTTCATGTCAACTGTATTCCAACAGATGTTGTATGAATTAGGCATAGACCAAATTAAGTCTTCGGCTTATCATCCCGAAAGCCAAGGAGCTTTAGAAAGGTTTCACCAAACATTGAAAAATATGTTAAAGACATATTGTCATGACAATGAGAAAGATTGGGATGAAGGCATTCCATTTTTAATGTTTGCTGTCAGGGAGTCTGTACAGGAGTCACTTGGGTTCAGTCCATTTGAACTCTTCTTCGGACACACCGTTCGTGGACCATTGAAATTATTAAAGGAGAAGTGGTTATCAGATCCAGGTGAAAACATACATCTGCTTGATTATGTATCCCGCTTTAAAGAGCGTTTTCACAGAGCATGTGAACTGGCTCAAGAAAATCTGAGGAGTTCTCAGAAGAAAATGAAGGCGTGGTTTGATAAGACCACTGTGGAAAGAGAGTTTAAGCCTGGTGAGAAGGTGTTGGTGTTTTTGCCTGTGTCTGGTCAGCCACTTCAAGCTCGCTTCCAAGGACCTTATGTCATTGAAAGAAAGATCAGTGACACAGACTATGTCATCTTGACACCTGGCAAGCGTAAATCGAAGAGAGTTTGTCACATTAATATGATGAAAAAATATTATGAAAGAGAGGATTGTGACATTTCTAAGGATGAAAGTGTACATGATGTGAATGTCAATGTTAATGATGCATGTGATCAAGTGTGTATCATCAGTGTTGATCAAGAATTCAATGATAATGATGAGATTAATGCTGATAATGTTCCTGACATGTGTATTAAGTTAAAAAAAACTCTGATGTATTGAGAAATCTTGATCAGAAGTTAAGTCATCTGGATGACAAAGAAAGATCAGAAATGAAATCATTAATCAATGAATATGTATGCTTGTTCTCAAATGAAAAGTTTGTTTGGACAGAAAATTGTCAGGCAGCATTTGAATCATTGAAAAGAGCACTAATGAGTTCGCCAGTGTTGATTGCTCCAGACTTTGAAAAACAGTTTAAGCTGGCAGTTGATGCCAGTGACAATGGTATAGGAGCAGTTTTGCTTCAAGCTGATGAGCATGGTGTTGACCACCCTGTGTGTTATTATTCAAAGAAATTTGACAGACATCAAAAAATTATCCTACAATTGAGAAAGAAACATTAGCTTTGATACTTGGTCTTCAGCACTTTGATGTTTATTTGGGGACTACTAGTTTCCCTGTTATTGTATATACTGATCATAATCCTCTGACATTTCTGTCTAAGATGAAGAATAAGAATCAGAGATTGATGAGATGGAGTTTATTTCTACAATCATATAATGTAGATATTAGGCACATTAAAGGGAAAGACAATGTTGTGCCTGATGCTTTGTCAAGAACTTAATCTGATGGAGTAAATTAAAAGTCGTACTGTAATTTGGAAATTTTGATGTTGCCTGCAGCACAGTATGTGTTAATGATGTTACTACTCATGTATTATCATATTGTAAGACAAGTTGTATGTTATGATAGCACCTTCCACTTGATATTGGAATGCATACTGTAATACTATAGTTATCACTATAAAGTAATATTGTAGATATTGTAACCTAAGTTTTGTCCTAGACGTCCAAAACTCTTTCAAGGGGGTAAGTGTTACGAGACGACATCAACCAGATTGAATCCACGGACGAGCAAGTGGAAAGTTCTAGAAAGTGCTAGCGTCGGCGTTTTCTCTCGAGCATATTGAACGGGTAACCCCAGAGAACATTCGCACAGTTACGAGAGTGTACCATCACCTACTGGAAACTACTGTATGATGTAATGGCCTAATAATAGCCAACGTGTGATTATAGGTTACTGAGCCCAGAACGTTCGCTGTTTGCTTTGTACGAGATCAAACGAGACGTTTCCATAAGAGTAAGTTCCAGACTTTTCTGGAAGAACTACCAGACATATAAAAGGTCATGCAAGCAGTGTGACAAGGAGAGAAGAGAACAGAAGATACACAGATAATACAGAGACCAGACGCCTGCTTCGCCGCTTAACGCTGTAATTGTGTCGCCTTTTACCGATCACTATAGTCTTCATCCTGCCTTCGCGGAACCGAGTCCTACGCTGTGCTGCTGTACAATCGACGCTAACAACACTACCCCTTGGACAAAGAGTGATACCTTAAGCTGTAAAAGATTGTAAGTAGATTTAAGATTAATTGTTGTAAATTTAAGGAAGTAAGAGGTGAATAATAATTACGTTGTTGATTTTAATCTCGCTCTTCTGTGGTCTTTCGCTGTTGTTGGTTTGAATTGCGACCAAGCCGTAACAGAATTGGGGGCCTATCCGGGAAAGAATTATATTACCAGGTAGAAAATTTTAGAAATTTCGTTGGAATTTGCAACTGTATTGCCCGAACTTCTTAGTCGTTTGTGAGTGCTTGACACAACCTCAAAATGCCATTCGATTTAGATAAATTCGTGGCTAGCCCCTCAATTGAGGAGCTTAACTCACTAAAAAAGTCTGAGATTGTTAAAGTCGCAAAACACTATGGCGTTGAGTTTCAGCCATTAATGCGGAAGGACGAGATTAAGAGATACATTGTAGAGTATCTGGTAGATGAAAGTATTCTGCCAATTACAGTGCTTGAGACAATCATGACCGTGCCAACTGACAATGCATTTGAATTGAAAAAGCTTGAATTGGAAAGAGAAGTTAGATTGAAAGAATTAGAAATGCAAAGGGAAAAAGAAGAAAGAGAAATGCAGAGGGAGAAAGAGGCTAGAGAGCATGAATTTAGGTTGAAACAACTGGAGTTAGGGGTCATAAAAGGCCCAGAACCTAAAATAGGCACAGATACTGGGCGATTTGATGTCTCTAAGCACGTAAAATTTGTGCCCAAATTTCAGGAGGATAATGTGGAGAAATTTTTCAAGCACTTTGAAAAACTGGGTGAACAATTAAAGTGGCCCAGAGATAAATGGTCAATACTCATTCAGAGTAATTTTACGGGCAAGGCCCAGGAAGTGTATTCCGCTCTGTCAATAGAGGACAGCATGGATTATGATAAAGTCAAAAAGGCCATATTACAAGCCTATGAATTAGTACCCGAGGCGTATCGCCAAAAATTTAGAAAATATCGTAAGGCGGATACACAAACATATGTAGAGTTTGCCTATCAAAAGGAAAGGCATTTCGATAGGTGGTGTGATTCTAAAAAGGTTTCCACATTTGAAGCGTTACGACAACTGATGCTGGTCGAGGAATTTAAACGGTGTGTGAGTGATGACATAAAGACTCACCTTGAAGAACAAAAGGCAGACAAATTGAAAGAAGTGGCAAATTTGGCTGATCAGTATGCACTTACCCATAAGTTTGGTAAAGTAGGTCAGACTCAAAACAAGAGTCAGTTTAATAGGCCAAATAAAAAATATGGCAATGGTACTAGTGGTGACACAGCAGGTAAAATTAGTGGATCTCAGTCTGGTTCCCTCTCTCCAACAAATTCTGGTAAAAAACAACCAGATTCTAGTCGTCAAAAGAACGACCAGGTCAGCTCAAATAAAGCTGCCTTTAAAGACATAGTTTGTGGTTTCTGTCAAAAAAAGGGCCACATAATAGCAAATTGCTTTCAATTGGCAAAATTAAAGGAGACTGAAACAGCTCCAAATGCCTTAGCCAATGCAGAAAATTCTCCAGGGGTAGTCGTGACTTTACGGCCTAATTCTAATGACCAAATTAAGGAAGAATACCTTCCATTCGTGTCTGAGGGTTTTATTTCCCTAGATGGGGATTCAGCTCATCCACCCGTCAAAATTAAAATTTTGCGTGACACAGGCGCAACTCAGTCGTTGCCTCTTGATGGAGTTTTGCCATTAACGGACTCTACTTCCACAGGGGCAAATGTACTAATTCAGGGAGTTGAGTGTGGATTTATTTCTGTCCCTCTTCACAAAATTAATTTGAAGTCAGATTTAGTTTCTGGGTCGGTCATAGTAGGGGTCAGACCTACTCTACCTGTAAAGGGGTATCTCTGTTGCTAGGCAATGACCTAGCTGGTGGAAAGGTAGTCGCCAATGCAATTTTGACAGATAAACCATGTGACTATAACAACACAGAGCAATTAGAAAAGGAATTTCCAGATTTATTCCCAGCCTGTGCTGTCACGAGAGCTATGTCAAAAAAGCTTGCTATGGATGATAATCTTAAACATCCAGCCTCCAAAAGTGAGGATACAGTTTCCAAAAGTGAAACAAGTAGGGAATCATGTAAGGATGATAATCTTGAACATCCACTCTCTAAAAGTGAGGGTATGATTTCTGAAAAGAAGGATGGTAAATTTAAGCCTCCGCCCTCTAAAATTGAGGAATTAGTTCCTAAAAATGGAACAACACTCCCAAAAGTGGAGTCAGAGTCCAATGAGGACTCTAAAGAGAATATTGATGAAAGTGAAGATTCCTGGTTTGATCTCAGCCAAACTTTTATGGCCAATCTTCAGGATTGTGAGTCTCCTGTCCCCACACATGGTGAGGGGATAGAACAGGAAAGAAACATGTCTGACAAACTCCAACGAGACCAGTTGTCAGTCCAACAACAACATGATGAAGACCTTCAGCTACTATATGCTGGTGCCCTCACTGAGGATGAGTCGAAAGACGTCCCAGTGTGTTTTTACCTTAAGAACGGTGTTTTGATGCGTAAATGGCGACCACCTGATGCACCATTAGATGAAGAGTGGCGCATTTACCATCAAATTGTGGTACCTAGGGTGTATCGAAAGGAAATACTGAGTATTGCTCATGAAATGCCATTTGCAGGGCACCTAGGGGTCAATAAGACTTACCACAAAATTCTAAATCACTTTTATTGGCCTAAGCTTAAGAGTGATGTGGCCAAATTTTGTAAGACTTCTCATTCATGTCAAATGGTTGGGAAGCCGAATCAGAATATTCCGGCTGCACCCTTAAAGCCAATTCCTGCTTTTGAAGAGCCATTTAGTAGAGTCATTATTGATTGTGTAGGTCCTCTACCTAAGAGTAAGGCAGGACATCAGTATATATTAACCATAATGTGTGCTTCGACAAGGTTTCCAGAGGCAATACCTCTAAGGAATATTAAGGCTCGGACAGTCTTACAAGCTTTACTTAAATTTTTCACATTGTTTGGGTCACCTAAGGAGATCCAATCAGATCAAGGGTCTAATTTCATGTCAACTGTATTCCAACAGATGTTGTATGAATTAGGCATAGACCAAATTAAGTCTTCGGCTTATCATCCCGAAAGCCAAGGAGCTTTAGAAAGGTTTCACCAAACATTGAAAAATATGTTAAAGACATATTGTCATGACAATGAGAAAGATTGGGATGAAGGCATTCCATTTTTAATGTTTGCTGTCAGGGAGTCTGTACAGGAGTCACTTGGGTTCAGTCCATTTGAACTCTTCTTCGGACACACCGTTCGTGGACCATTGAAATTATTAAAGGAGAAGTGGTTATCAGATCCAGGTGAAAACATACATCTGCTTGATTATGTATCCCGCTTTAAAGAGCGTTTTCACAGAGCATGTGAACTGGCTCAAGAAAATCTGAGGAGTTCTCAGAAGAAAATGAAGGCGTGGTTTGATAAGACCACTGTGGAAAGAGAGTTTAAGCCTGGTGAGAAGGTGTTGGTGTTTTTGCCTGTGTCTGGTCAGCCACTTCAAGCTCGCTTCCAAGGACCTTATGTCATTGAAAGAAAGATCAGTGACACAGACTATGTCATCTTGACACCTGGCAAGCGTAAATCGAAGAGAGTTTGTCACATTAATATGATGAAAAAATATTATGAAAGAGAGGATTGTGACATTTCTAAGGATGAAAGTGTACATGATGTGAATGTCAATGTTAATGATGCATGTGATCAAGTGTGTATCATCAGTGTTGATCAAGAATTCAATGATAATGATGAGATTAATGCTGATAATGTTCCTGACATGTGTATTAAGTTAAAAAACTCTGATGTATTGAGAAATCTTGATCAGAAGTTAAGTCATCTGGATGACAAAGAAAGATCAGAAATGAAATCATTAATCAATGAATATGTATGCTTGTTCTCAAATGAAAAGTTTGTTTGGACAGAAAATTGTCAGGCAGCATTTGAATCATTGAAAAGAGCACTAATGAGTTCGCCAGTGTTGATTGCTCCAGACTTTGAAAAACAGTTTAAGCTGGCAGTTGATGCCAGTGACAATGGTATAGGAGCAGTTTTGCTTCAAGCTGATGAGCATGGTGTTGACCACCCTGTGTGTTATTATTCAAAGAAATTTGACAGACATCAAAAAATTATCCTACAATTGAGAAAGAAACATTAGCTTTGATACTTGGTCTTCAGCACTTTGATGTTTATTTGGGGACTACTAGTTTCCCTGTTATTGTATATACTGATCATAATCCTCTGACATTTCTGTCTAAGATGAAGAATAAGAATCAGAGATTGATGAGATGGAGTTTATTTCTACAATCATATAATGTAGATATTAGGCACATTAAAGGGAAAGACAATGTTGTGCCTGATGCTTTGTCAAGAACTTAATCTGATGGAGTAAATTAAAAGTCGTACTGTAATTTGGAAATTTTGATGTTGCCTGCAGCACAGTATGTGTTAATGATGTTACTACTCATGTATTATCATATTGTAAGACAAGTTGTATGTTATGATAGCACCTTCCACTTGATATTGGAATGCATACTGTAATACTATAGTTATCACTATAAAGTAATATTGTAGATATTGTAACCTAAGTTTTGTCCTAGACGTCCAAAACTCTTTCAAGGGGGGAGTGTTACGAGACGACATCAACCAGATTGAATCCACGGACGAGCAAGTGGAAAGTTCTTGAAAGTGCTAGCTTCGGCGTTTTCTCTCGAGCATATTGAACGGGTAACCCCAGAGAACATTCGCACAGTTACGAGAGTGTACCATCACCTACTGGAAACTACTGTATGATGTAATGGCCTAATAATAGCCAACGTGTGATTATGGGTTACTGAGCCCAGAACGTTCGCTGTTTGTTTTGTACGAGATCAAACGAGACGTTTCCATAAGAATAAGTTCCAGACTTTTCTGGAAGAACTACCAGACATATAAAAGGTCATGCAAGCAGTGTGACAAGGAGAGAAGAGAACAGAAGATACACAGATAATACAGAGACCAGACGCCTGCTTCGCCGCTTAACGCTGTAATTGTGTCGCCTTTTACCGATCACTATAGTCTTCATCCTGCCTTCGTGGAACCGAGTCCTACGCTGTGCTGCTGTACAATCGACGCTAACAACACTACCCCTTGGACAAAGAGTGATACCTTAAGCTGTAAAAGATTGTAAGTAGATTTAAAATTAATTGTTGTAAATTTAAGGAAGTAAGAGGTGAATAATAATTACGTTGTTGATTTTAATCTCTCTCCTCTGTGGTCTTTCGCTGTTGTTGGTTTGAATTGCGACCAAGCCGTAACAGCTCCAACTAATGATTATAAAAATTATCTTTTAAGGATCTACGCAAAGTTGTCCAAGACGTAGCCTGTTTTATCGGCAAACCATTAGACGACGCTACCTTAGGGCGTGTAGTTCAGGGCGCTTCCTTTGAAAAGATGAAAGAATCCTTCCAGAAAGATCACGAGAAGAACATTGCTGATGGCAAAGAAGTCGCCAATGCGAACATCTTTATCCGTACAGGTAATCATCTCGATCAATCTGTGGTATGCTATACTTTAATTAAGTTAAAAGTTCGGTAATCGTAATCAATTTTGTCTACAGAGAATAAGTAAAAGGAAGTTTGCCACAAATCAAAACATTTGAAGGCTTTCTATGTCAGAGGCATGTAAATTTGAGACCCCAAAAATCCATGCTTATCACGTCATTTGCATTTGCCTTTTATTTATTGTGACTCCCCCTGCTTGCAATTGGCACGTCACGGTAACAAATGAGTTTCGAAAAAAGGTACGACAAAGTCTATGGAATTTCAAAGCAAAGAATATTTATTAGCAGTCGGTGTAAATCTTCTGCCAGCTTACGAAAGAGAGATAATGTCATCAGTTAAAGCTGAAAACGCCAGGTAATGCTTGATATAAGTTACTTTCATCGCCTTTGAATCTCATTGTTATGGACTGTTTTTTTTTTTTCATAAATAAGTCAACCGGAAGCAAACAATACTTATTATGTTTCACTCCAACCTTCACCCTCTAAGCAATGCAAATCACTTTGGTCCTTCAGCTATCTCTCAATTTCACATCACAATGAAATAAACGGGGCGATGCGCACTGCTTAACAAGAAATTTCCTCATTGGCTAACGTCAGGCCTAATCCCTTACCCAATCCCTAACCCAGGCTTACAAAGAATGCAATCGATACAATACAATGGCAACAGCCGATCAACAAACACCTTGTTAAACAGTGTGAATCTACTCGAATAAACAAGATACGGAAACAGAGCTTTAGACAAATACCGTTTCACCTTCAGGAAGATATATTGAAAATTCGAGAAATTGTTGTCGAATAGGTGCTGGAAGATTTTAGAACTGTCGTTGGGGGTCGAAGATGTAAATGTTCCCTTTCGCTCAGGAAAGCTGGAATTTAAAATACCTAGGTGTTGATGAAACATTGTCAGCAACTTTTCAAGAAACTACCACACAGCTTTAAATTTTCAAAGATAAAATCAGATTAGGACTTTCGTTCAAGTCGAAAACATGAGTTGGCAAACTCGGTACTGAAGGTTGGTCACAAAATCACCTGCACTATGGAAACTTCCTCACCTCTGTGCCCATGCGTACTATTCCATTAGCCCGCCCGGCGAACGCGTATCATCTCTGAACCTAAATCAATTGACTGCTATGGAAATACTGGCAGTGGCAAATGTGTAAGCCCAGCGACCGCCGCGAAGAAGGCGATTCACATTACCTTTATGCCATTCCCATAATGCATTGCATGTAAACACACTATTCGTCTATTTAGGGACGTAAAACAGTTCGAAGTCTGGTGGGGTGGTCGAGTAGTAAAGTGGTCTATTCCAGCTGCTGTGTACCAATGTTTCTCACATGTGCATGGTTGAAATCCCGCGCTATGTACGCGAGTTTTTCTCCGGGTACTCCGGCTTTCCTCCCACTTGGAATAGGCTTGCCACTAAAATCGGTTTTCCAGCCGACGCGGTTGCTCACCGGCCTGAAGCACCTCAGGTGAACCAGTTAGCCGACTTTTACATTGCCTTGCCTTGTAGTCTGTAGTCTAGTTTTCTTTCTCTTACATTCAGGAAAAGCTGGACAATGGAAGGAAATTTTCACAACCGAGCAGAACAAGCTAGTTGATCAGTTGCTTCAAGATAAAATGAAAGATTGTGATTGGACAAGGGCCTATGCACCCGATTCATCCAGTATGTAATTTGATAAACTGTCCTTCTGCCTCGGCTGTGTAAGACAGTTTTCAACTCTTAAAACTCAGAAAGAAGTGCTTTTTACTCGTTTCATTCAGGTAAAGTTGAACACTTGAGCAGAAAAAGCGAGTTAATGAACCGTTTAAAGATAAAATGAACAATTGTGTGCTGACGAGAGCCCACTGCACCCAACTCATCCAATATGAAGGATTTAGCAAAATGTCTTCTGGGCTGTTTTAATATGGTTTATCATGAGGATCTACGATAATTAAATAAATGTCATTGCAGAGGAGTACTAGACGATAAAAAGGCGGAATCAGTGGAAATATATTTGATATTGTATGTTCCTAGTTCAAGTGTTACAAAATGTATTACCTAAACTAAGATAACATTGAATGGTGATTGTAGCTTAACGTGCAGATAAGACTATGTGCATACTTCATTATTTTCATTAAGAGTTACATTGACTGTTAGAAACGTTATGTTTTTTACCCTTTACCAACCTTATGAAGTAGTTACCTCACCAATGTTATGAGTTTCTTGACAATGGTGCTAGAATTTTACAAACAACTGTTTACGTGTATATTTGTAAGAGTATGTACAAAGCAAGCAGGGATTCCGCCAAAAACTCGAATAGTGGATTGGATCAATTACTGCAAAACCCCAAGTCCAAATTGATGCTATCCTTGGCCAACGCCACCATGGTTCAGGTGGGTGGAGGCTTGCCTAATGCTCCTGTAAGGTGCAACCTGAAGAATGTCAAAGGCTTTGTCGAATATTACTGCAAATACATACATATACGAGTTCCTTTTGATCAATTCCCTTAAAAGATGTCCTCTTCTTAAATCAAAAACCAAGATACTTACATTTTTTATTTTTATGAAAAAAAAGGGTTTTTAACCACCTTCATTTTAAACACTTGTATGTGCTTTTCGAGACACGATATCCTAAGAAAGCTGAAATAAATACTTTTCATACTTTAAACGTACTTTTTTAAGATAAGTGAAAGGTTCCTATTTTCTTTGGTGGAGGTCCAACTCCATTTTAGATCATTAGATATCAAACCGGAAAATTTTGTTAAGGAGCAGTTCCTTTTCACTCGATGAGTACTTTTTTTTTCAAAATAAATGTGAAATTGTTGTTTGTAGAGTAGTTAAGGTCATTTTCATTGGACTCTACCGACACAAAGGTGTATGTTTGAAAACCTTTTAAAATCGACTCTAAACACAACACTTCAAACGATAAAAATTACGTAAACTTTATCGCATACTTCTGTTGAATTCCAGCATATGGTTTGGTGTATTTAACAAATGAATTGTCTTCCTGCTTTGACCATGTTTTGCACCATGTATTAAATATTTTATATTTCGTTTATTATATGTTTCTTACCCTTTTGACATCCTGCACTATAGCTATGTATGTACCATTCATAAAGCATTCTCTTTCCTACGACCGTGTGTTTGGTCTAATGGTAAGAGCAGTCGCCTCTCACGAGAAAGCCCCGGGTTCTATTCCCGGGTCGAGTCATATTAAAGTCTCTAAAAATGGAACCTGCTGCCGTTGTGCGTGATGCTCCGCATAAGCAATGGAATAAGGAAAACAAGCCAGTGAGCCACAACTGCAAAAAAGGCCGTGGCCGGCTCGACTTGAACCAATAGGTTGGAAACTGGGCCGTAAAACTCCATCTAACCAACTTACTAACTACATTAGGTATATTTGTTCCGTGCTTTACTATATCCTATGTAGTGAAACTGGGATCTTTTAAAAAAAAAATCACATAACTTTTAATTCGAACGCGGAAACTGAAGGTTATTTTTAAATGTTACATTGCAAACACTGTTAAAGTAAAATAAATATCTTAGATAACCAACAATGCTAAGTATTATGACACTTTTCTATAGACGAATCTGATCAGCGCTTCTGTTTAGTGGCAGCCGTTGGTGGGGTCCATCCCCCTTAAATCCTCTTCATTTATTGTCTAGATGAATTTGAAACCTTCGTATTCAGTGAAATTGAAGAAATCAAGAGGCATTTTAATGTACAACCATCCATGTAAAAGTAAGCAAGGGAATTGGAAGATTAAAAGGTGATGGATCCCAGTTATGACCGACTAAAATCAGACCATCACTTGTCCGAATTCGGTTATACGTACTAAACATATTATGTTTAAAGATATTAGTAATAACAAAACCAAAACACCTTCCCAGCGCTCCACGAGCTCATCGGTCGTTACTGTGTGAATGCATCCTTTTACAGCTACACCCATACCTCTGTTAGTTACCATCAACCATACTCTCAGGTCAGTAGCGTACCCAGGATTGTGTCATGTGGGACATTTGGGGCACGACATGAGGGGGAAATCTAAGGATGGAGAGAAGGAAAAAAACCCGCTGTTTTAGGTGTTTTTTGCATTGCAAGGTTGGGTCATGGGGGGGGGGGGGTTCTCACCCCAAAACCACACCCGTGGCAACGACACTGTCTCAGGTACAGATCTGGGGGGGGGGCGGAACCCATCTTCTCTCGGCAAAAAGAATGAATAAGTATTTCGGAAGCGAATCAATGAGGGATATAAAGAAAAACAGACTAGAAAAATAAGGAAAAATCATGATATGGATTTGAGGAATACAATGCTACGTTGGATAAGTTAACTTTAAAGTGGGCATGACACAGCCAAAGTAAGTATCTCGGTAAACATTCTTTGGGTACAAATTATGTCCATAAATACCGAAATACGACGTTGTAAATTCCCAATTACAGGCCAGGCCCATTTGAAACCCGAAAGCGAAAAAACTTATGTGAGCGCGTCTCAAGATGGTGACGTCATTGGAGGCACGGTCAGTGAACTATATGCTAGAAAGGAGCATTCCACAATAATGTAGTGAAGCCCATTGAAGGTCACGTGATGTAGGTTAGTTTACTTCAAGTCGTTTCACTTTAGCCTGAACAACCGTTTATGTTGCCACACTGGTCTCCTATTATATATACTGCACACAGTACAGTAACGTAACACTATTGGCTAACACGGTGTTGGTACGTTTTGTTACAGTGCAGTATGGGCATAGCTATACTACGTTTACGCGGCCGCGGCCGGTAACGTGTGTACGTATATACAATTTGTAAGTAACAGTGTAATGTTTAGCGGGAAAGCTCAAAATGGCCGAGGCTGGTATAGCTATAGCCCTCGAACAGGGCTGTGTGTTCGTTCCTCTCACAACACAGCCCTTGCGCGGATACACTTCACAACCGTAGTAACTTGAGTCTACGCGGTATTCCGAATAATATACACTTTGTATTGTTACTGAAATCAAAGATGGTATTATGAAGACAGCTACGCAGGTGGAGCATCCCGTTTCGCCAAGTTTGCCACTCGTGACCTTTGACCTCTACTGAGAACAGTTGTCGAGAGCTTGAAAACATGACGCATTGACTTACTGTTACGGTCAAAATTGGCAGTGAAAATTCGGCCATTCTTTGATGAAACTTTGTGAACATCTTTGGTGGAAAGGTAAATACGATGCCAGAGATCATCTGTGTGAAGTTTGGTGACAATATTTTGTTATTTGGGGACGCAAGAGGTGACGTTCCGCCGGCGTCCTGGCTAGTGACTACGGTTGTGAAGTGTATCCGCGCAAGGGCTGTGTTGTGAGAGGAATGAGCCTAGGCCTAGGCTATGTAACGAACACACAGCCCTGTTCGAGGGCTAGTATAGCTATTGAGATCAACGTTGAACAAGTCAAGGGAGCTACCCTACGCGATGTACCACGGATCTACTGCATGTTTTTACTTTTTTCAGGCCATGGCTGGCATTTGGGCTCTGTCGCCGTTTTATTATAATAGAAGACAAGAGTCGTTTGTAGTAACGTCGGCGCTCGCTGCAGCCTGCTGAGTATTAACCTTAGTATTAATGTTAGCCTTATCTGATTACAAACCGGACTGATTAACTGTTTCGAAAATATGCTGCTACTGCTAGGCTATCTTGCTTTTCACCAACCAGAGAACAGGATGGACTGTGAAATATTTTCTTTGAATGGTACGTCATATGATATTGTTGTATTTTTTCGTCTTGTTTTCTTTTCTTCGATGAGTTCTAACGTAGCTAGCTAAGTCACCGTCGTACGTAGGCTTACCGTGCTGTATTGTTAACGAAAGCCTATTAGGCTAGTTGATTCGAGTTGAGACCTATCAGTTTGCTGAGTTGATTTGGAGTAGGCCATTGGAGCATGACACAAGTAACCTACCACTACTAACAGTTAGATGTCTAACTAGGCCTAAACGGATAGGCTATTATTATTTTTGGCCGTGTTGTCTTATTTGGGCGAGCTGTACATTAATATTTGGGCGACTTGCCCTATGACCATGCGTGCCGTGTACACGGTTTGACTTAACCTTAACGTTAGTATCAGCTGTCCAGTAGCCTAACATTTAACTTGAAATTATACTGAAACATTGCATTTGTATTTGTAATAGCTAGAAACTTGATTAAATTCTCTTGGACAATTTACGGTAACACGTGAAGGAGTAACCAAGTCTTTCTTAGGATGTTTTTCAAAGTTTTGGGTCATTTTTTCCATGGCTCAGATTTAAAAACCGGCGGAGGACTCTGCCAATCACCTCAGTGCCACGCACCGCTTGGTGCAAAAATGGCGGACACTCACGGATCTCCCGTCCATGGATTAAGTACAGGCCTGTTTACGTACGCACACGAGTCCCTTTTTCGTAAGGTAAGAAAGGCCAAATCTATCTTTTAGGACATTTTTGTTTCAAAATCGCAGTCAGGGCCGAGGTTTCGTATTACTGAGTTGGATTACGACAACGTAGGGAGAATATATTTGACTTATTCTTTCACAATACGATATCAATATTACACAAAAAGCTGCCTTACAAGAATTCAAGAAGAGGCACGCCTTAGAAGGATTCTGACCAATTTCGAAGCAGTTGATTCGTGAAATTGCATGATTTGACCTTACTCACCACAGTGAGAAAAAATATGCTTAATAACATTCGTGAAGTTAAACGACTTGAAGTAAACTAACCTACATCAAGTGAGCCCATGTCGGCTTCAATTTCGACGTATATTCCGTATTGACGTGCGTCCTCCAGTTATAGAGCTCATTGGGCACGGTTAGCAACACTGTACCAGGGAGCTCACAATCATCGAATAATGTGCATGTTAACGCGTTTTAGCGGGTGCATCATTACAAACACGGCGGTGCTACGATAGCAGTGAGCGTGGCCACTGACTATGTGAATTGTGCACTGCGCGGTGACTGTTTCGTATTGGCACCTTCACGAAACAGCTCATACAGTAAAGACGCGCTCGTAGTGGGGACGCGCTTGTTGTGGATGTCCATACATGTTCATAGCTGTTCTGTATAGCGCCTGAACCGCGTCTTTCTTGCACAAAAACAGAGCTGTTTTCACACGCGCGCATATGCACGCGAACATATTGGCCAATGATTTTCTCCGAATCTCCACCATGTTCCGCGTCTTTCGCTCTGTATGTTGGACGAGTATTGTGATGCAATCGTTTTCATGAAGTTGCTTAGATAAGATTAAACTTCACCGAGCGTTACATTTTAATAGTTCCACATCTAGATGGGCGTTCTTAAATAGGGCGGGGTTTGTGCCGCCAATTGCGTCATTAAAGTCAGCTGACCTGTTGCGGCATTTTTCGCAATTGGATTTTGAACGTTTACCTTCAAATATCATTAGTGAGCTTTAAGGTACGTTCACACTTGTCCGGCAACGGCAACGGCAAAAATATCCCACACAATAGAAAGTGAAAGACTGTTCACACTAGCACGGCAACGGCAATGCGGCAATCCGGTAAAAATGCGTCGGGTGACGTAGTTTTTTTGGGGAAGCTGTCCTAGGACAGAAAAATCTGGTTACGCACCCGGTTTTTTTGGTCTGATGCTAGCTGAAATGGTCCGTGACGCATACGGACACTATACACGCACGTAAGTGCAGAGAGTTCACACTCCGAACAAAGATGCACGAATACGTACCAATACAACTCACAGCAACCTACTCAGTGGACAGCGAACGATAACGCTACGCTGTGGAGCGAACCAAATAACGGCTGTACGGAAGTTGATAAGTGCCATCTCGACGGTCGGAGGGTTTCTTCGGACTTTCAATGGTCATTTTGGAAAACATTTCGAAAATGGTTTGGGGGATAACGGGGGTGATTCATGTAGGGGTGAGTCCGTTCTATCACTAAGCTTCTGCTGACCGGGGGGACATTGGTACTGGGGCACCACAGCCCCGAAAAGGTCCGAAAATTTGCGTAGCATATATATATAGCGTACAAATTGCTACTTTCAACGGTCTTTTTGGCATTGCGACTTTCAACGGTCATTATGGTAAATATTTCAAAAATGTTTTGCCGGACTATGGGGATGATTCATGTAGGGGTGGGTCCATTCTATCACCATACTTCCGATTAGCCGGGGGCAAATTGTCACAGGGGCTCCAAAGCCACGAAAAGGTCAGATAATTTATTTCTATAAGGTGGAGCTATGGTTGGGTTGGGTACGTTACTTGCAATGATGGCATTCTCGTGGGACCGGGACCCTCTATATGTTCAAAACCTTAATACGATAAAAATGAAATAATGCACTTTTTTCGCATGTAAAGTTTTGAATTAATAACGAACCCACATTTTGCGCGATCTTAACAGAACAATGCCAGTAAAATTGGGCACCACTATAACTTTTAGGGTAATTCGTTCTCACTTGTTCTCTACTCTAGTTTTTTCCGTGTGGTTTCATTTTTATTCCACCTTAGGGTGGTCAGGCACAACAGAGCTATTTTCTGTCGTCTTTGTACTTTGGTCCGGGTGCACTGTACTCATGCGGGCTAAAGGAACGACTGGCGGGAAAAATAATGCCTCCATAGTACTGTTCGTCGTCCATATTATATGTGTATGGGACTATGATTCGGGGTTTTTTTTTAATTTGTTTTTGGTTTTTGTTTTTTTCTTTTTGTAAAGGGGTCTACTAGCATAAGCTTTACTTTCTCAGTCCTCCTCCACCGCCTTGTTTGAATGTTGTATCATTTTGTATTTAAACTGTGGAAATAAACTCAAACTCAACTAAGATATTATCCTGGTTTTGCCGTAAGGGCAGGCCGGTTTTGCTATGTGTGTACAGGGCACTTGCAGAGATTCCGAGCCCACAATTACCCAAAGGTGGCATACTAATGAAAATGCTAAACTGTGGAAACTTTCAGTTGTAGGCTAAGTGAAAACCCCAAAGACCTGACAAATCGCTTGCATAAGATTTATTCAATTTTTTGTGTGGATATTCACTGGGTTCCTTAGTAGACAACTCTTTTATTGGTAAATGCATGGCACGGTGGTCTAACTTCCTCATTATGCGTTCTTAACGGATATCCTGTCTTGTAGTTAGAGAGGTAGCATCTTTGTGCGAACAGGGAGGTGTGATCTAGTTACACCTCCCTGGTAAGATGGGGTAGGATTAAAGACCGCAGATACTTTGAAGTCAGTCGCGTAGCCACAGAATGCCTAGGGTGGGGCCTAGCCCTCCCCCCCCCCCCCCCCCGATGTTGTTCAGACTCCCCAGACTTTTTGCGTCCTGATAAACATTGTTCCTCTGGCATTATGTATGTCATGTATGTCACTTATGTCACTTGAAAATTCGGCCACAACAACGAGAGAGACAATAGTTTAAGGTCACGGGGTCAATAGCCTACGGAAGCTGCTGTGGGGAGCGCTACGTCCGCAAATATGCCCCGAATTGAGCACGACGGTAAAGGGTTAAGAACGCCTAAAATTCAAAATTGAAACAAGGGACTGCATGCGTAGTATTAGATAATGCCACCGCCTAACCATTTTCATTCATTCATTTTTCTGTGCGTCTCTAAACACAAGAAATTGACAGTTAACTTGTATTAGGCAACAATCCTCGACAAAAAGGTGGGAAAAACAAGCAAAACAGGCAATGAACGGATCATTATCCCCCATCACGCCCCCATTCAATCTTGTGGCAGCCCAAGGCGTCCTGAAACTTCAACCTTGACACGGGATCGGGGTTTGTCCCATCAGGGACTTGCAACTCCCTGGTCCCATGTATTTTTGTCGAGGATTGTTGCTAGCGTAGCCATAGACATCTTTTACGCATGTGTGTGCTGTCTGGGGTAGGGTGGGAGAAGACGGAAGTTTTACAAATGAGTCAAGATATTGTACAGTAGTTACTAAAATTTTCTTTGTTTTGTTCCTACTAATATATTTTTTCTTAAAACAGAAAGAAAAAGCCCTGGTTTTATTTCTTTACTGGGCAAAATTCAAGACCAAAACAAGAGAGTAAAAGCATACAGTTGATTTTAAAAGCAAGCAAATCCCCCCCCCCCCCCCCCCTTAAGGTCTCCATACAATAGCAATTTCAATGGGAACTTTAATGTGGCAAATCGTGATATTGATTAGGCATAAATCAAACTTTATACAAATAAAAACCATGAGTCATTCAATTGAGAAATTTTCCATTTGTTTTTTGGACATGTGTGTGATTAATAATTAAACATAATTGATGTGCAGATTTTAGATTTTCGTAGTTTAAATCAAAGGACCAATCCTCTTACCCCAAACTGCACTTCTTGTGTGGGGTAACAGAAACTCCGACTCAATTGGCTCGGCATTTTGATTGACTGCTAATTCAAACAGTGCAGAGCAAAACAGTGCAAGACACCAAAGTTTGTATTGCACAGCATTAACTGCGCCGAGAGTGTTTTGATTACATACATACTCACCCTGAAGCGATAAACCAGGCTGAGATTGTGTCTGGATGAGGATGAATTTCAGACAATTGCGGAAGGGGCTTAAGTAAGAAGGTTAGGAGCATTGGTACTGTTTGGGGTGAGAAAAATGGGCCTCTAAGGCATGCATGGTAAGACTATTTCCATTTATAAAACAGTTAAATGGCCAGCTGGTGCAATAAACGGAGGAACAAACGACGCTTTGACGCAGTGGAGAACCTTTTCGACCACCCTATTTAGACTCTAGCTGTCAAACAGGTCCCTCTTTGGCATGTAGTAAACATTCATAGTGGAAGTATAAATTTCCAGCCATGTGTTTGAAAAAATAAGGGATATTCAGCTGAAATTAACAGGGCCGAAGACACTGAGAAGTTCCATTTCCGCAATCTGAGAGGCATTTTTAACCAAAATTTTCTCTGTACACTATGCGCCGACCAATGATGGCGCTCCGCTTAGAAAGTGTTATTCCTGCTTGCCCCCCCCCCGACATCAACCTTTGCCCCCCCCCCCCCCCTCAGACCCCAACTGAAAAAGTGTGGTTACGCTACTGCAAATCTTCAATGAACAGCGCACTACTTAAGATATCAGGCTCTATAAAACAGAACAGTAATTTGTGCACAATGCGATTTTACCAATGCACTTGGTTGTTTTCTTCAACCATTCTCCTCAAGACCTAGAAAATAGTGTCATTTATTCCATTGAAAGAGGAAATGGAAAGGTAAAAAATTGAAAACGCCAAAACGCCCAGCAACAATTGGGGGAAAAACAAAAGAAGTTAGCTGAGACTTAGAAAAATGATTTAGTCATCACTCAGTTTGATACGTATGCATGGAAAAAGGAAGTTAATTTTCAATGCTCCCAGCTCTACCGTCCGTTGTTGGTAATCCTGCATTCTGATTGGTTGAGCAGAGATCTGTTGTTTCACTGCTCACGGTCAATAAACGTAAAGAAAGTGATAAAGGTAAAGTTTTTCACACATTTTCAGTGGTAGGAATAAACCACATTTGTCAGATCATTACTGTCTCATAAGCCGTCTTGACTCCAAATTAGCAACATAATGGACTCGACTTCGCCTCGACCCTTATTTTGCCAACATGGAGTCTAAACGGTTTATTATTTATTATAAATGCGACTTATCCCTTAAATATCGGTACCACCACTTCATTGAGATTTTAAGTCAATTTGAAATATCCCGCAGTTGCACTTTCGTTTTAGTATTTATGTATAATGAGCGTATGCTGACATGAAGCAGTTTACTCACCCAAAATGAACAGATTTCAAGAGATGAACATATCGCTCTAATATGGTTTCAATAAAAATGGTTGTTCTGTTAAAAAACATATTTTAAAGGTATTTCATGAAAAGCACTATTAGATACATGATCATAATACTATGGAAAGGTGTAGCTACATACATCCAATAGGACTTGCCATCGGACGGCTTTTTACAAAAATTAAGGGGTAAAATAGTCATCTGGGGGACTCGATCTACATGCAGTGCAGCGAGATTAGGCATTTAACATTTCAAAAGAAATTTACACTTTTCAATGGCAGAAGAAGTCCTTTTTCGACTTTTGGTACATACTCTCAACGTCTATGTAAAAAAGCACAGGAGGGTCGTTCGCAACTCCCCCCTCCCTTGGTGACGTCCATGGATCTTGCGGGTATGAAAATTTTATATATTTTAATGTGTTGCGTTCGCCTGCTTCAGAAGGACCTTAAGCTAGGAATGACAATATGACAGTGATACTGATAAATCAGTTCGCATAATCTCTGATAGCACAGGAACCGGTACCTTCCATGTATCCCTACGGCACCCTTAATCCCCACACCAGGATGACACTCATTCAGTGAACTAAAAGAGGCGGTAATTAACCCTGAGTGTCACCTATCAATCAGGGCACGCCACTTGTTCTCTCTCGTTTTGCTTAAACTGATGTTCCCTATTTTTTCCCCAATGCCACAGCCTCATTGTAAAAAAAAAAAAGAATGTGGATATATTTTAGTCCGCCACCCCCCCCCCCCCCCCATCCTTACAATTATTTTGTCCGCTCAAGATTCGCTTGAATCTCGTCACTGCGGTCCTGTAATATTTTGTATTTGGTCACACAATTTGTTATTATAGTATTTGGCCGGGAGGGAACCACAAAAAGAATAATGTGAATTTTTTTTTGTCGGCATCTTAATTTTTGTTGTCCCCTCTCGGCCACCGTACAAAATCGATCAGTGAAGCAGACCAAAAAAGCTTCTATTTCGTGGGACCAAAAAACTAGACCCGGACCAAAACATCTAGCTTTTTTTGTCCTACCTCAGACCAAAAAAAAACTAGCTTTTCTTGTCCTAGGACCAAAAAAACTGTAAAACTCCGGGTTTTTTTTTTTTTTTGGTCCCGTCGCACAGGGGACCAAAAAAACTGCCACACCGGCAAAAAAGTGGAGCGATTCAACTCCATTTGCCGTACGGCAAAAAATCTGCCAACTTCAATGTACACCTGCCTGTCTGACCGGCGGGAGCCAACAGTACGGGGCAGGGACAATATGTGATATCCCGCCAAAAACAGTGAACAAATTATTTGGTTCACTACAACTGCAAGATGCCTCGAAGAACCGACCTATCTGCCGAGATAGTCGAAAAACTGGTGATTCTTGTGCAACAAGAATCATTTATTTACGACGTTACAAACCCTGATTACCATGACAAAGTTAAATTATTCAACGTGTGGGAAAAAATTGCAAAGGAAATGGGAAATCCCCAATTGAATGGTAACTATTTTCATCGTTTACGTTGATAGCACTAGCGTGAAGGCTACTGTATGTTAGTAGGCCTATTGTTTTTACAAGTCATCCATCTTAACTTTTATGTTTTGTCAAGGACGTAACGTAGGCCATTCTTGAAAATAATACCTCATTAGGCTTTCATAAATTATTTCCGCCTCTTGAGTGCAGACCTATATTAGCCTACATTACAATGTTAATAGAAGGAACATGGTCCGCTTATTTTTTCGTAAAACGTACGCTTGTTTTGTCTCACCTGACATGACTTCTAGGCTAGTTTAGACTAATATGTTGTACCAAACGTTATTCTAAGTTAAAAACTTGCTATGATTTGTTCAATAACAACATAAACTAAAATAACACTCTCACAAAAGTATTTGGCTCAAGTTCTGCCCGCGATAATCGGTATAGTTAAAAATCTGTTCCGGCTTTGGACAGCTTCTTCCGGGGAAAGGTCTCATCAAATGTCGATGTAATGGAAAAGCCTCATCTCCGAGAACGACGTAATGAAGCGGTCCAAGGTGGGGGCACTTGGCATTGGTTCACTGGGTGGCCAATTAAGCAATCCGTTTGTAATCACCTTCCCCATGTTTGAGTTGGCAAAGATCCCACCGTCGCTGTTTCGACCATATGCTCCCACGTCTATTGCAGTGAACTGCAAATTAGCATCAACAAGGGCAAGGAGAACAATAGAAAATGTGTTTTTGTAGTTGAAATATAGCGATCCACTGTTTCCCGGTGCTTTAATGTTGACGTGTTAGCCATCGATTGCTCCAACAGACCAACACAGTGGGGGAAATTCCATACATGCTCAAATCCAGCAGCCTTTTGTAACCATTCTTCATTGGTTGTTGGCACATTCATATAAATGTATGACAATGTATGACCAAATCACTGAACACACTTCTGACACGATATTGCTCACGGTAGAAACTCCTACCCGAAAACTGAATGCGAGGGAGTGAAATGATTCTCCAGTAGAAAGATATCTGGAAGGAAAAAATAATCTCACTGAATTAATGAGAAATTATTTATTTCTTCTTACGTTTGTTTGTTCGTTCGTTCATATATTTATTTATTTATTAATTCATTCATTCATTCATTCGTTCATTCATTCATTCATTCGTTCATTCATCCATTCATTCATTCATTCATTCATTTAATCATTTGCAATTTTATTACTCTATTTATTTTACAGAAGTGAGTCGATTGCATTTCCTTCAAGACGAGAATCTTTAGTGGATGCAGCTTCGGAACTCGCTAGTGTTTCGTCTCAATCCATCAAGAATACCACGACAATAAGAAAACCAACCCCGCCAAAATCACGAAAAACAGGCAAACACGCAGATGACTCCTTTGAAAAAAACCTTTCAGAGCTCGTCCATTGTTACAGAGAACAACGCGAGGAGCAACGCCAAAGAAACTACGAAACGGCAGAGGACGCCTTTTTTCAAAGTTGTCGGTTGAGAATAAAAAAAACTTTCCGAACCTGTAAAATCAGCCATACAGCTACAAATCTCTCAGTTATTTTTTAATGCAGAGAACCCCGACCTCCCAGCCCAACCGATTCTTCCATTGCCCCAAATTATGGGAAATAGAGGGGAACGCACAATTACAATTGACACAGTGATTTCAGGGCATGACTCTATACCCGACAACATTTTATCAGTGGCCATGGACATGGCAAACGTTAGCAACACTTGAAAATAAATGTTCGTGATATATATTTTTATATGCATATATATCGTTTACTTACAATAGCGTCTCCTTGATGATTAACAGAAAATACCTGTACAGGTTGCCGTGATTTTGCTTTTCTGAATGTATAATAATCTCTTTTCGACTTTTCTTTATTTCCAGAGATCGTTTTTCTCAGAAAGACCATCAAGTTTTTTTAGTTCGTTTCCTGTCTCCTTATTTTGTATGCTGCTATTACTTGTTTGTTTGTGATAAATCAAAATTAAATAGTATACCAGCAAACTTTCAAGTTAGCCTTATGGGCATTTTGGGGAACAATTGAAATAACACTTAATCTTTGCTGAAGTCAGTACATCAGGTAGGTCTTTGTACAAGCTGTTTTGGCAAGAATTTTACTTGATGAAACAGGGTGGCCCTAAGACCTTATTCTTGTCTGTCTCAGCTCAGACTTCGTCGCCATCCGATACGTTAAATCTATCTATCTAATCGAAATGTGTCAAGTTGAAAACAAATCATAAAGATTTCAATGCAAAATATCCTTGCGTAATTTTTGACGATTTTTAATTTTGCGACGTCCCTAAATAATGAGTTCATGACCAAAACAAACGCGTTTCACAAGAAGTATAAATCCAAAAGATTGTTCTCCTCCTGATACTTTCCATATGACACTTGTTAATCCCAGAAACAAGTTTAACCCGTATATTTATAACAGGATGGCACCAGGATTTGCCTGAGGGCTTTTTTCAACAAGTACTTAAAAATCTGGATTTTTTGGGGGGAAGAAATTTTAAAATTTTTGAAAGAAATTTGGCTTTTGTAAGGACCACTAAAAGATTGGGGTGTTTATTCGGGTGGGTGCGCACTGTTTAACAAAGTGCTTCTTGATTGGCTGTTGCCACTGTATTGTATCGATTGTGTTCTTTGTTAGAGTTAGGGATTATGGGTGTCGTTAGCCAGTTACGATTTTTTGGTTAAACAGTGTGCATCGCCCCGTTTATTGAAGAATCTGTCCTTCATATGGTCAAAACAAAAACGTTTATTAGGCTACAGTTGAAATTCGTTTGGGTTTATGCGTACTAGGCCTACGTGTGCAGGATTTTAGACGAGACTGAAAGTTTGCCCGAAAAGTTGAAACGAAGATATGAAAAGTAAGAGCTTATTATATTGGGCAGATTTTGGAATTTCATGAAAGAAAATTTGGTTTCTGGTAGGGGCATAAAAATTTAGGTGTTCATTAACTGATTTGCCTTTCAAGAGCAAAGGTAAAATGTCGAGGTGCTTAACAGAGTTGGCTTTGGTTATTTATTTTACAGAGTACCCATCGAAATTGAAAAATTTTGCCTTTTTTAACAATCTCAACCTTACATTGGAGAATATTGTAATTTCATGACAGATTTTGGAGTTTTTATATTGACATAGGCATACGAGAGTGTTTCAGTTTGGAAGGGGTAGAATCGTCTTTTTGTCCGAAAAATATAATCCTGCCCTAAATACTAAGCGGAGCGCACGTCATTTTTAAAAAGTTGTGAGTCCCCAGACAACAGGTTTTGGCATTTCCCGGGCTCGTACGTAGAAACAAAGCAGTTATTATTTAATTTTGCCACCAAAACGAAGAATACTTTGCAAGCATTCATGGTTTTGTTAAGTAATCTGTTCGACCAAAACACTATCTAGGCGGAGCGCCACCATCATTTGGCGCGGAGCGTACAGAAAATTGTTAAAAAATGTATCCCCAGACAGCCGGGTATGTCATTTCCCAGACTTGAAAGTAGAAATGAAGCCATCCGTTTCAATGAAAGTTTCACTTCAATAGAAAAAACAACATGGTAAGTGAACAGAAAATTTCTAGGTAACAGGTACTGCTACAATTAGATTCAATGGTCTTGTCTCTTTTCGGGGAAAACTATGCAACAGAATTGAAAACATAATCAAATTTTTCACCTAATAAAAATCTTCGTTGTATTCATTTGCAAGGTCCACTAAATAAATGAAATTTTCTACGCGACTGCCCGAAATCCAGACTTTATATGAGCCAACGTGTTTGAAAATATGCCACGTTACAAGGTGGCTTTAAAGGAATTTTAAATCAGACTTTTGGCCATGGGGAGACATTCTCACGCTAGCGTTTATTATTATGTGCAGCTGAAAACGGCCTGGCTGATTTTCATTACCGTTGCTCGAATTAGGTTGTCGGGGCAGGCCAGATGGCATTCCACCATTTGGCACTCCATGCACATGAACAACCTCTCGTCTGTTTTTGTAAGGTAAATTCGGAATTGTGAGTTTACTCGAAGAATATTGTCTTTTAGTAAGCAAAATCAAGAAGATCGTCTGGGTGGCTGACGTTTATCAGGCCCATTTTATTTTATAATGGGCCTGTAGATCGGAAGGTTCCCCGACGAAATTGGATTTTCTCAACAACAAGGGGGAAGCCTCCCCCGACGGGGACATGACCTTGCACGCATGGATTGAAGGTAGAATGAGGGATAGAAAGCTAGTCATTTCTTACTAGCTTCTTACTAATCATTTCTTATTAAAAGCCGGTTCCGATATGAATTAAAACTAAAACTAGAAAATAGTTCACAAAGAAAACATGATAGTTCATGATTATCCATCCAGAAACCTAATCAGTCCTTTGCGTTTTAAATTTTTAGGCCTCCCCGAAAAATTGCCGTCCTTTCCCGACGGGGGAAGTAGATAGGACAAGGTACATGGACTGAAGTATAACAGAGCTAAGGAGATGTGATTGAAAAAGTTCCGACATGTAGCCTAGTAAAAAAGCATTGCAAAACAAATATGTTGAATATCACCCTTTTTTGTTTATTAATTTTTATCATTATAAGGCCTCCCCGACGAAACCTTCCCCGACCGGTACCAGTGCTTCCCGACGGGGGGGGGGGGGGGGATCCCCGGTGGCGCCACCCCCGAGTTATAACTACAAGTAATCATCATACTAGAACACCCAGAGAGTAAGCAAAGTTTACCAATGCGTCAGTTAAAAGTTATTTGGCCTACATCTTACCTAAATTACGAGAGGTGCCGTATATATATTGTAACGGCGGGCTAAAAGCCCTTGTTATTTAAGCTATGCTTTTTACATACTACCTGCAAGTTGTCACAGTCTGTATGTAAGATTTCGTTTGTCAGTCTGTGCAGGCCAGTTTTACCCTGGGAGTGGGTTGTTTTCTTACTTAAAGTTGTTTGTCGGGGGGATTAAGTTATTTTTGTACTTGGGCGATTATTCTATCCCTGTCAGTCATGGTCACCCTTTATTCAACTCACGTGTACTGGCCATGTGTTAGCGTAAGCCTCAGATTAGTGCTCCGTGCATCACAAGACTTGAATGGGCGCACTAATTGGATGTATTATGTACTCGTCTGGGTGTCTCTGGCCCAGACGTTAAGCTGTATTGTTACGGTTTGGTTTTTAAGGGGAAGTCGTAAACAACTCGGGGAGAAAGCCAGTTAGCCGGTGTCTAGAAAAGACACGTTTAAGGAGAGACTAGGAGGGCAATTCTGAGTTGGACGGCAGGCTTCACGCCCTGAAGCCGCCAACTTTTATCTCCATCCGGCAGGTTTTAAGTTTCCGAGGAGTTTTCACCCTGTTTTCCAAGGAATAGCCTTCATTATTTTTGTGTAATTAAGTTTTTTAAGAATATACAGACCAACCGTTTATCACTCTCTGGAGTCATTTTTCCGGCGTTCCTGTTTCTGGCCGATCAAAATACAACAACTCAGGCCAAGATCCCCACCCTGCTGGCCTCACGCTACCCATCCTTGAAGCAACCCCCCATATTCGTTGCAATATATAGTGTGATTTTGTTTAGTACAAACTAATTTTTTGTGTCAATTAAATTGACCGATAAAGTCGTTGAAAAAACATGGTATTACTTTATTAAATTGGAATCACTTACCTCAGGCAAATGGCTAGTCTCTCTTCGGGACTTATAACCTCTCTAAAACGGCTCGTCTTGGTGAGAAATTTGCCCGTGAAAAAGAGCAAACGAGCAAACTGTTCCCACGTTACTCTAAAATACTGAACAAATTTCTCGTCATCTGTTTTAAGTTCTCTAAAAAGGTGATTAAAGACGCCGTGTTCACCCCTTCTTTTCAAATTATCGTGCACTAACCATCTTCTCTTCTTCCGCCCTTTCTTCCGATCTATTTGGTATGCTATTGCCATTAAGAATAACAGCTCCTCATCAATGTCTGCCATGTTCTATAATGGAACAAATTTGTCAGATGCAAATTCCCGTCGGTATCATCCGGTTAAATTTTTACCGTATGCGGCAATAGTTTTTGCCGTCATATGTGAACAACTATGCCAGATTGCCGTTGCCGTTACCGTTGCCGTTGCCGCTGCCGTTATATGTGAACGCACCTTTAAGGTACGTTCATATACAAACATATAGCGGCAACGGCAACGGTAACGGCAACGGCAATCCGGCAGAGCTGTTCACATATGACGGCAAAAATTATTACCGCATACGGTAAAAATTTTACCGGATGATATTGACTGGAATTTGAAACTGACAAATTTGTTCCATCAGGGAGGTGTAACTAATCACACCTCCCTGGTTCCATTATCTGATTATCAAACATGGCAGACATTGATGAGGAGGTGATATTTTAAATAGCAATTGCGTGTCAAATAGATCAGAAGAAAGGGCGGAAGAGGAAAAGATGGTTACAGCAGAATAATTAAATCTGAACAGAACTTGAGCCAAATACTTTCGTGACAGTGTTATCAAAAAATTCCCCCGGAAAAAGTCTAGCTAAACCACTGTTGCAGATGGCATAGATATACTTATCTATTACAGCATGGCTGGCAAAAAACGAATATTCCCACCTTTTTCAGTGCGCAGTTTCATTTGAAAAAAATGAGGTGTGGCATTTAATTTTTTTTATGAAATAATCTTTCTTGTTCGTAGAAAAAGCGAAAAATCAGCATCAAACGTGTACCTTTGGGTCATTTGCGTAGGGTGAGGTGCATAGTCCAAAATTGTCCCCTCCACACACACACACACACACACACACACACACACCACTTTCATATTCTTCCTTTGCCACCGTGACTGCATTATGCTTGTCTGGGTTAGAAGTCAGGTCGGGCCAGGCAAAGTAGGCATACGTTTTAAGGAAAAAAGTGAGCGACCCATGTTCCTAAGTTACCATTGAATTGGGGATTTCCCATTTCTTTTGCTATTTTTCTCACATGTTAAAATATTTTACTTTATCATGGTAACCATGTTTTGTCACATCCTATATGAATGATTCTTTTTGGACAAGAATGACCAGTTTTTCTATAATCTGGTCAGGTAAGTCAGACCTTTGAGGCATCTTGCTGTACGCATCCAAATAATTTAGGCACTATTTTTGGCGGGATATCACAGAACGTCCCTGCCCCCGTACCGTTGGCTTCCGCTGGTCAGACAGGCAGATGCTTGCACACTTTGAAGTTGGTAGGTTTTTTGCCGTACGGCAAATGGCGTTGAATCGCTCCATGTGCGATTGCTTTTTTGCCGGACGCATTTTTACCGGATTGCCGCATTGCCGTTGCCGTGCTAGTGTGAACAGTCTTTCATTTTCTATTGTGTGAGATATTTTTGCCGTTACCGTTGCCGTTGCCGCTGCCGTTGCCGGACAAGTGTGAACGTACCTTTAGATTTCACGACGCGGACTTCATCTGCAACGACGTGACGTCATTTGCGTATATGCCGTTTCCGAACTCAACACATAATGACGCTACACCAAGTTGTGAAACGGCAGAGGCAACGCAGAAGGTGACGTCATTGCGTTGTGGTTGACGTCCGCGTCGTGCAATCTAAAGCTCACTATTTATGCCGAATTGTACAGGTTTTTAATGGGTGTGAGATGATATTTGTAAAATACTGTATCGAATCTTGCAATTCACAAAATTTGTTGTGCCCGTGTCATGCCCACTTTAAATGTGGTTGTTTGGTGTACTTGGTTCATTATTTTTGTCTTACAAGAAAACTTGATTGTATTAATTCTTATAGTGACCCTTGCAGTTCCTGTCATAATCCATCATCAAATAGACCAGTCGAAAGAAATAATACTTTTCAAATCTTGGGACAAAATATACTTAAATTTTTAGGGCAATTTCTGAGTCCCTGGAAGATCCCTGTCCTTCAGTTTGTTGGATTTGTCACATTCCATTTTTTTAGTACCCCACGCACGAGCCAGCTGGTAGTGACGCCCGCTGTAATAGTATCTTTCCGGCCTTTTTGATAAAATAGCCATGGATCACTCTAATGTAATTCCTGGATCCTAAACCCTCCGACAAGACATCCTGGCGTGACTGGCGTCGTTCAATCGATCTCCCGATTCCGTCCGAATTGGTTTCAAGGTGAAGAATTAATGAAATTGTGATCATCGTGGCTTGATAAGAGTGTGCACGGATAAGACCATTTGAACACAATGGAGTATTTTAATGTTTTCGTCCCACATGCCAACATTTTTGTTACTAAACCGGGACTCTGAACCCCCCCCCCTTCCTCCCAACACACACACGCGCACACACGAGGTGGTGAACGACGGATATACAAGCATTTGAGAAGGGTATCACGTCTCAGATTATGAAATGGAGACGATTATTTTCATTTTGCTCCGACTGTAAGCTAAATAATCTTCCCCATAGAGTGCTAGTAAAATGAAATGTCTTCGACATACAGATATTCCCAGGTACACACTGTCCAGGGGCGTACTCCCATAACTATACACCGACTACTATTTTAATGTCCCTAAGGTTACGAGGTTTGTGATTATTAATTGAGATGAACAAATTCAAGGGTGCCCCGCTTTGTGCATAACATGTAAACAATCTCATGTACTTGTCTCTGACAGGGAGTTACTGTATTCAACACCTGCCCGTATTCGTAGTGTTCAAAGGCGCGTCATTATAACATAGCCACACAGAGACGTGACATACATTTATAGTATTGACGATACCCTCCTTGCTACGTTGTAACAACATCAGTCGTCAAGGTAAAAGGAGCATAAGGAACATAGGAAATTTATCCAGTTTCTTCTTCATACATTAACTCTTTGGAATTCAAGTTCTATACAAGATTGGAGAAAGCATATTTAGACTGTACTTGAGCTAGTGGGAAGCTGTGCAAATAACTACCTTAGCACCAACCTTGGCTTTTACATCAAAGCAACCTGTACAACAATATATCGGTAACAGTTTCAAAATTATACAATTGTCGCAGTCGTACTGGACGACTGGGGATCTGTAGGGTCCGTTCTATAGTCCCCCGTCTCATTGTTCCCCCATCTCATTGGTCCTCCCTCTTATTATTTCTTCTCATTGGTCCTCCGTCTCAATGGTTCCCGGTCTCAATAGTCCTCCGTTTCATTAGTCCGCCGTCTCATTAGTCCCCCGGGTTAGGGTAAGGGGGTTTAGGGTTAGGGTTAGGATTAGTATTAGGGGTTAGGGTTAAGATTAGGATTTAGGGTTAGGGTTTATGGTTAGGATTAGGATTAGGGTTTAGGGTTAGGATTAGGGTTTAGGGTTAGGGGACCAATGAGACAGGGGAGCAAATGAGACGGGGGATTAATGAGACGGGGTACCAATGAGACGGGGGACAATAGACATTATCCCGTCCTGGGGAAATTTGGGAAATTTTTTGCCAATGGAAGATGGGCTACAGGCAAAATGATGAAACATTTGGTGCTAGGGGGGTACGCTTTCCCCTCTCTCCTATCTGTATTTCCTCTTATTTTTTCTCTTCCTTATTTCCCCTTACTTTTTCCTTGGGGGGGGGGGAGGGAACATTCCCTTTGCTATACCGTTGCTGCTCTGTCCGCCCGGGCACTCTCTATATGAGACGGTAAAAAAAAGTAAAACAATTTTTGTTTTATATACCCTTCTATCCACCCGTGCACTCTCTGTAGAGACGGTAAAACTTGAAGAGTAGTACTATTTTTGTTTCATGCAGATTGAAAATGGAAGGCAAGAACTTTTATCTTCAATATGTCTTCAAGTACAAGGGTGAATTTCCTCTACCCCTTCTGACGAATGAAAAAGCTATGAAGGAATTTGAGAAAATGACAGTGAGAGATGATGATTTATTCATCCTTTCTTATCCAAAAAGTGGTGAGTTAGTAAGGTGGGTTAGTTAATTAACTAGAGGTTTTACTACTCAATTTTAACCAATTGGTTAAAGTCGGACCGGATAGGTTCTTTTATTCTGAGCATGAGATTTTTGTGAAAAAGATTGACAGTCATAACACTGATGTACGAGTTACATTCCAAGTCTGGTAGACGGTATTACAATATGCCTCTTCGTGTTCAGGTAATGGGGATATATCTTTGCCCGCCCTGCGACTGAAAATGGGGGCATGGTTGCCCCCTGTTGTCGCTTCCTACGCCTATGATTTAATTGCGTCTATCAAAAATCAGCGATGCATTATTTTCTAAAAGGTGATTGTCTCCACAGACTTTCTCCAAAGGTTAGATTTTCCTTTTTGCGAGTAACATATTGTTTAACTATCTTTCAAACTCACAAGGAACTCATTGGATGCAAGAAATAGTTCACTTGATTCTAGTAAATGGTGATGTAGACAGATTAACGACCAAGGAAAGGCGCCCCACTATTGAATTAGCAGATGTTATGAGCTTTGACCCTGACGTTGTAGAAGCCGCTGGACCAGTTCTGCGAGAAATGAAGGAAGCACCATCCCCACGAGTATTGTTAACTCACGTTAGTTATTCTTTATTGCCGAAGCAGCTGCGAGATAAACGTCCAAAGGTAAGGCTGATTTTTTATTTTCATCAAAAGTTTTAATTTAAAGATAGAAGTTTGCAACGATGTGTTTGGCTTACTCTTCAAAGGCCCAGTTCTCTCACCCCAAACAGTACCAATGCTCCTAACCTTCTTACTGAGGCCCCTCCCACAATCGTATGAAATTCATCCTCATCCAGACACAATCTCAGTTTATTGCTTCAGGGTGAGTATAGAAAGACTCAATTTAAATAATCAAAACACTCTCAGTACCGTTCATGCTGTGTAATATAAGCTTTGGCAATCTGCATTGTTTGAATTAGCTGTCAATCAAAGAGCTGAGCCAATTGAGAATTTCGGTACCCGGGTACCTAAATTGTAGTTTGGGGTGAGAGGTTTGTCCCCTTAAGCAGAGTGATATCTGGCCTATTTCACAATTGGATTTGCACTTCACTTACCCATTGTAATAAATAGGACCCATTGAAGACCCCGTTAAACCTATTTGTACCCTTTTAATGTCCTACATAGAGCGTAGCTCCCTTTTAATGTCCTACATAGAGCGTAGCTCTCATCAACGAAGGGGAGCTCAGAAGAAAAATCACCAAAGAGAGCCATTTTCAAGGGGACCAGATGTGTGACAATAATATTAAGTCAATGGCAGCTTTAAACTGACGGGAACGAAAAGAAGTTGCAGGTTGCAGGATCTAGCACCTGGTTCTTTTCTTGTCTCCTGGCCTAGCGCCACCACTTTCTACGATGTAACTGCTTCAGTGTAATTGTAATATTATTTGAAAAAACGCCTCCTTGATTAATCCCACAAATATGCCTCTTTCCTAAAAAATAACTATTTTCATTTCAGTTAATCTACGTTTATCGTCATCCGAAGGATGTTATTATTTCATTCTACAACTTCTTTCTTAATTTCGTCAAATCGGAAGTCAGCCCAGCTCCATTTGAGCAATTTTTCGACGGTATTATTTCCGGTCAATGTATGTAAAATTATTCATTTCATTTATTTCGTCCACACAAATACAAGTACATAATCAGAAATGGTACAGTAGAAGTATGGACAGGATACTAGAACAAACACATAAGTGTCTAACAAGGCTAGCAACCTTTAGAAAAAAAAACAACTTAATCACAAAGGATACAAAAACAAAACAGAGAGAAGAAACAGAGAGAGAAAAAGAGAAGCGAGGAAGGACAAAGAAAAGGAGACTAACAAAACAAAACTCAGTATTTATCAAGTAGTAGAATCTTCAATTGTTTCTTAAAGGAGTGATACGATTTAAGTTGTTTTAAGCGATTTGGAAGGTTATTCCATAATATAACACACTAGTTGTTCAAAAGAAATTTTCCATGCCTAGAGTATTGTCTAGTAACGAAGAAAAGACCGTTGTTTCTTGTGCTTGTATGCGAAGCCATGTTGCGATTTGTATGAACAATAGTTCTAAAAACATTGGGCAGAAGGTCGTTGACATATTTGAAAATAAAACTTTGCATCTTGAAAATGTGAATATCATCAATTTTAAGTAAACCAAGGTTGCAATGGAGAAGGTTGGTTGAGAAACGTCGATGTTTGAAAGAAATCATTTTTAAGATTCTATTCTGTAATAGTTGTAACGGTTTAAGAACAGAACTGTTTGTCATCCCATAAATTTCTATGCCAAAAGCAACCTTTGAATAAATAAACGAATAATAAATCTGAAGTAAAACGGAGTGAGGAACAGAAAACCTTAGATGATAAAAAATATACTTAACAAGTTGGTTACAAAGGTCATCACTGTGCGGTTTGAATGACAACTCATGGTCAACAATGAGGCCCAAGTATTTTGCACTTTCGGTTCTACTGATTTTACTGGAGTTAAGAGTGAAAAAATTTGGACATGAGTGGGCATTACGCGCTTTGGTATGGACGACAGTGTAGGTCGTTTTTCCCAGATGAATTATACATCTTCAAAGATAACGCATAGTAGAAAAGAGACCCTTACTTTCGCGCAGTTATGCTAGCCTTAAAAAGATGTAGGCCTAGGCTATATTGACAAGCAGGACTCGGTTTGTTTCCACATGATACCTGTATTGGAAAGCCCAGTGAAAAAACCCACAAGCAATGGCCCAGTTTTCTTATGTGAGCACCTGTCTTAACCAGCCCAGTAAATGCGTATATGGAATCGCAGTGTTGTACTCGAGAACGGGTTTTCCCGGTCTCGGAACCCTGTGGTCTCCGTCTAGGTCTTGCGGTCTTGCGGTCACGGAAATGGTTCAGGTCTCGCTTCGAGACCGGCCAAAAATTTGTCGTTTTCATGTTTTTTAATAAAATGAATAATGTTTAAAAATAATACATTGAATTGTTATGTACATTATCAGATGCATTGATACTTCTTCGCATTTATTCATTTACTCATTTTTGAAGTGAGGTGCTTGCTGTCCATTGTTATTTTAAGATGTATATCAATAAATTTTTTATCTAACCTCATCTGTAGCGTCCAAAACCCTACTACAAGAGAACGGTTCGGGACCTCACGCCAAACAGAACACGCACGACTCAAGAGTACACTTAGCACTGATTTATTCCTCTCTTCGACGTAAACTTGGAAAGCACTTCTGATACACCATTTTATCATTTCCCTGCCCTTATATATGATAGGATATTCCTATAGGTATTATCACTCGGCAAGGGTACGCTTGAGTAATCATATAAGGCACAGAACATGTCAGATTGATCATAAGACTTTTAGAGAAAGTTGCACATCAACAACAGCGATTATTTACGTATAAAGCCCTGTCCACACAGGATGCGTTGCGTTCCGTTCCGGATACGACACGTTTTTTCCGCATCCTTTCGGATACGTCAAGACGCATGCCTGTCTGAACAGGATGCGTTCACACTACGTCAATTTCGATGCGTCGCTTTGAGATGCAGTGTATAGTTTCCAATGACAATGCATGCTGATTGACAAAAAAGTGTAAGTTTTGTGAAAAAATGTAAAATTTGGTTTGTTTTATTCCTAAACACATTCAGTTTGTCACAATCTATCCGAATTTGTACAAAATTATTCATTTCGGTTTATCTCGATGGATTTCAGTCAGTGGCGTACCCAGGATTTCTCTCATTGAAGTGTAGGGACATGCAGTATGTTGCGTGATCGCCGCCTCAGTGGGGGAGGTGTCCTAGTGGAAGGGGTGTCCCCTTCCTCCTTTGAAGGCGTTTGAAAAATTAGGTGTCCTTGCATGCAATCTGGTGTCGTATTAGCTACCTTTTGAAGTAAAATTTGTGTTAAAAAGTTTGCGTATTTTTTTGGAACAAAAACAAATCGGCATCAGTGAGGGGAATGGCCTAACGGCCTTCCCCTGTGTACGCCACTGATTTCAATGGATTGATTGGAATGGAGATTTTCTACAGTCAGAGTCTATCATTATCAAGTTGAGTAGCCCAGTCGAGTGAAGTATTTTTTGGCCCAGATCGATGGTGGGGCGCTTGGAGCGCAACGATTGAGGAGAAGGGCTCGATCCCGTGTGCCGTGAAATGTCCCTGTGCAGCCATGTCTAGTGTCCAGACTTCTCCTGCCTACCGTCCCAACAAGAATACAATTGTTTTTCCACTACCGAAGTCAATATATCGCAAGGAAAGTGGGTACCCAAACAATCATAAGCTTACGTATACATTCCCAATGTTGTGAAAAAATGTCCCAAAATGAGCTTTTCTACTTATTTTACATGCGTTTCATTGTGATTTTAAGCTCAAACATAGTACCATTTTGCATCCATATCCCGTTAAACTGCATTTCATGAAATAAAAACATGAAAGAAATCAAAGTTGACGCATGCTTCCGTACGTCAACTCTGTTTCTGAACGCACATGGACTTTGCCAAAATTTGACGCATCCGACCGGATACGTCAACTTTTTTTCCGCATCGATCGTGACGCAACGCAACGCATCCTGTGTGGACGGCTCCATTGATTTACGTGCAAAGTGATAAAAGTGACGTGCCGTGTCGTATCCGGAACGGAACGAAACGATTCCTGTGTGGACAGGCCTTAAAACTTACAACCTACCGATGGCTCCGGACTACAAACTTCCTTTTAGCCCATGCATAAATTCCCGAACCGAACTGAACCCAACTAAACAATCTCATCCAGGCTAACAAAGTTATAAACTTCTCGCAGTCAGTAGCAGGAAAAGAACAAATAAAATTGATGATGGTAAAACAAGACTGTCCTAAAATGAAATTTCCTGCTGCCACTCCATCATCTTACCTTTATAAACTCCGCATAAGCAATGGAGTAGAGAAAAAAGCCAGTGAGCCACAACTGGAAAAAACAATTCGTGAAAACTCTTAACTAACTAACTAACTAACTTAACCTTTATAAATTCATAGTTTACTCTTCACAACGTCAATTGCTGTGTGAAATAGGCTAATCATGGAGTAAAAAATATTCATCTTTGAGTCCTCACTCCCACACTCCATCTATAAGGATTAAACTTTCTTTTGTAAGTTGGTGAGTGGGTAATTTGTTCAATGAAAACGAGGATAATGTTACACAGCACTGCATAGGATTATCACACAGGTTATGTTACTCAGCGTAATCAAAAGTGGCAGTCCGGTATTGCACTGCATTGCGTGTTCACTGTGTGTGTTGAATACCCCTAAATTCGCAGTCTTCAGTGCTATCCATTTCTGGCTGTTATGGATTGTACTCAATTTGGCTACAAATAACTCTTAATTGAAAAACAGGATGAACAAACATACCAGTTCAATATCAAAATTTCTCAAGTTGTCCGACATCGAGCAAGCTCTCTGCAGGCATGCTTTCAAAACTCATGTTCCTCAAGATAGTTAGTTAGATGGAATTTTACGGCCCAGTTTCCAACTTATTGGTTCAAGTCCATCCGGCCACGGCCTTTTTTCCAGTTGTGGCTCCATATCGAAAAGTTTTGTACAAAAACGATCATTTGCTCATTTTACACCCAAATTTCTAAATATTTCTAATAAAGGTAAGCTGAATGAGTTATGTTTCGAAATGATATGCCTAGGTAAAAGCAACCCATGAAACGCCGAATTTCATTCGAAATACATGATTTTTGACGATTTCAAAATTCTGTGACGTCATAATTTGGGGGAATTTCCCCCAAATAACGCGTCATTTCATTTCACACAAACGCGGTTTACGTCAAAATTATAGATCCAAATGAAACCAACTCTTTTCCTCCTGCTACCTATAACATGCAGCTACCAGAAACGCGTTTAGCCATTTCGATATATTTGTGGCTAGAAGTATTAATCCTTTAAATTAGGTAAACTTGGGGTGAAAATCACATTTTTGCTTATGGACATCGAATTCCCATAAAGTAATGATTTACCACAAAATTAAAGGGTGTGCCCAATCAAAAAAGTATTTACTGGGTGTGTAATAGTACGAACATCACAAATCCAAATTAGCCTAACCTTAAAACACAACCCCGAGTACTACATTAAGCAAAAAACGAGCAATACACCATGCGCCCACACAATGTAACGCATTTGTGAGGTTTATGATCGAAACTTTTCTATATGACTGGCTTGTTCATGTTCCTCAAGTACAATGAAGGCACTCCGTGGGGGTGCGAGTAGTTCATGTTCATGTTTGGTCCAACTTTAACTACTTAGAGTTCTGCGACTCATTTGTCTGTGGGATGGGCAAATTCACTTTCATGCATCAATCGGCATTAAATTCACAACACTAAACAATAATGTAAATGTTCTGAGGGCCATGAAGTTGGTCACGTATTGTCCTTCAGTGGACGTAATAGCTTCTTCTGGAAGCAATGAGAAGTTCTGGTTTCGCCGAACGGCCCTTTGCCAGAGGGTTGGGAGGACTTTAAAAAAGTAAAAAAGTATTTGATGAGTAGGGCCACCTGGGCTGTACGGGACGGGGCAAAGGAAGGAGGCTGCAAGGTTTACAAATATTTTAGTGTTTATCGCTAAATCTTAACAAGCTGAGTTGAACTGATAACTTCAGTTTAAAATAGAATCTTTCTATGTTGATATTCATATTTAGTTATGCATATGCATTCTGCATATGCAAATAGTCTAATGAACACTTATCCTTTTCGTCAAGTACTTTCTCCATGGACTCTCTGGTTAAGGGTCAAGGGGAGAAACTCACATATTCTGCTTCCTAGGAAAATACTGCCTCGAAATGGCAACACACTTGACCTTCAAATGAGTTGAATGCTCTCTACACCGATGGTTGGCTAGATTTAAGGTTTATTAGATCGAACAACAAATGAAACCACAACCTGACCCTAACCCTTGCTCTCAATCTGTTGGAAATGTTGTACTCTATATTTGACAAACACAACACTATTAAAGCCTGAATATCCAAGTTATTTGTGAGATTACACTGCATATAATTGCAGTTAAAAGGACCGCCATCTTGGATTTAACATCACGTGATTCATAAAAAGCCCAGCAAGTAGCTAAGTCCTAGATTAATGGACAACGAAAACATATAAGTAGACACTTGCAGTATTATTTTATCGTAAATATAAATATAGTTATGGGAGGAATTATGCAAATCTATTGCCCTATGATTCTCCAAAGCGTCCGGAATTAGCGTAAATAAATTGCTGGACCCCAAATAAACCAAACCAAAAGACACCAACGTTACCATTCATGGTTGAATGGAAGCTTAGGTATGGGAAAAATATGTATAACTTTTCAAACTATATAAATTAATCAAGGAAAAATATATACAAAATTTCAGGTTAATCAAAAAAAAAATCCATTTTTATGCCGGACTATAATGTTCGATCAATGTTTAATGTATTGTGAAAATCAAGTGAATCCTTAAGGAAGTGAATATTCGATTTTGTAAGAATCCCCCTTCATCATATCGGGTCCAATCCGTAACTTCCACATGTCCGACTCTCACGCGGAAGGCCCGGGTTCGATTTCCAGGTCGAGTCATACCAAAGGCTCTAAAAATGGAACCTACTGCCGTTGTGCGTGATGCTCAACATAAGAATGGAGAAGGGAAAACAAACCAGTGAGCCACAACTAGAAAGAAGGCTGTGGCCGGCTCGACTTGAACCAATAGGTTGGAAACTGGGCCGTAAAACTCTACTGACTAACTAACTAACCCATCCTTGGCTGTCTGAAATGAACAGATTGAACACATGATCTTCGTCAAAAACCGTAAAATGTGATTTAGATAGAGATGTTATAATCATATGCGATTGTAATTCAAGCGCCACATTGAATTGGTTCATGAAGTTCAACAAATTTTTCCAAACTTGTTAAGTTTTCTTCGCATACCAATGAAAAATGGTCAAGCGTAGACAATCCCAGTAGCCTACATACAAATAACTGCTCTTTGAGTGCGTTCTCAATTCGGTTTTCAAAAATTCGTGACCAGACACGTTTTCTATAATTATGCACAAAAACCGTTTCAAGTCAGAACATCATAAAATTCAAAATGTTTACATTTTCTGCAACTATTAGATTTAATTTGAAACTTGACTAATTATGCTAATTTAAAGCATTGTCATGTGGCAGTGACCCTTTAACACTCTCATTGAGTTATCTATATCAACCAAATGAGCCCCTTTTAGATGCCGTGGCCTTTTTTTAAAAACGCAGTGCCTATTCAGCGATTTATCATATTATTTGTTTCTCGTACGGCTTTTTGCAGTTCTCTATGGCAGTTGGTTTGATCATGTGTTGGAATACTACAGCCATAAAAACGAGGAAAATATCTATGCAGTACCTTTCGAAGAAATGAAACAGGTTTGCTTTTACGATTACGTGAAAATCTAAAATTTCAGTAACCTTACCTGAGGATAAAATAACGAAGGGCCGTGCAATACAACTATCGGTGTTAATGCACGCGAAGTGCTCTTGTAATTGTAGGGATATCAAACATAACAACAATGTTTTGGTTAGAAAGTCTAGAAAGGAAAAAAATCTGTATTTGTGAATATCTTCAAACTCCAATGAATGACGTAGCCTAACATGAGTGCCACACGTACTCATCACCATGAGTTTACCTCTGGATAACATACTGTCACCTGACTGTGACGGATCAATTAAGTCCAAGATTATCACTACTTATGAATGAATATGGAATCTTGTAGTGGCCATATGGGATCAGATTTAAGGAGCAATCATTTCACACGTAGGCCATAGCTCACTCTTCATTACTGAACTTTTGACATTTTTAGATGGAAACATCAATATTCTCGTAAGTAGAATTGTAAAATGTGTGATTCTTGAAGCTGAGCCCAGCCAACTTCATTTCCAGTTTTGTGTCTTTTGTCTCATAGACTATTCAAAGATTTAAAATTACTGTTCATTACTTTTGTGAAACTGTACAATTACTAGCTTCAAAATTACTTGGCTTGAACAAGGTTTTTAATGCATATATATTGCGAGGTGGAGCTGGACTTGTATCAAACTCGGGTCGTCTGAACTCGGCTTGGACTCAGGTGGAATACCGAACTCGGAACTGGCCAGGAATTCGAGCCTCCGGTATCGGAATTGGCTCGGACATGGATTCAGTGAACTCGGCTCAGACCTGTTCTTTAGTGCGCCCTCTACTACATCGTATATTTTACTGCGACCCTCCTTACTGAGACAAGGTGAAAACCTGTCTCCAGTTCTTTTTGCCCTGTATTTAAATGATTTTGAGCTATTCATCAGTAATTATTATCCAGGATTAACTAAGCTTTCAGAATCTGTGAATTGTCACTTAAATAATAACGATGTTGAAGTGTTTTTTAGACTTTTTTGTCTCCTCTATGCTGATGATACTGTTGTTCTGGCCGAAAATGCTCGTGATCTACAATTTGCATTAGATGCTCTTAAGTTATACTGTGATAGATGGAAATTAACGGTGAATGCCAGTAAAACGAAAGTTGTAATTTTCTCCAAGGGTAGAGTAAGGAAAAGGCCTGTATTTAAATTCGATAATGTTGTACTTGAAATTGTTGATGATTACACCTACTTAGGTACTGTGTTTAATTATAACATTGAGTTTAATAAGGCTAAGAAGAAGCAAGTTAACCAGGCAAGAGGGGCCCTATATAGTCTCCTAGCAAAGTCCTATAAGTTGCAGTTACCCCTTGATCTACAATTACAATTATTTGATCAAATTGTGCTTCCTGTTCCCTTGTATGGGTGTGAAGTATGGGGTTATGGAGACATTTCGCAAATTGAATCATTCCACCTAAAATTTTGTAAACGAATTCTTAAGGTTCATAATTATTCTGCCAATTGTATGGTTTATGTGGAATTAGGTAGTCATAGGTTAATTAAGACAACTGAAGTTAGAATGATCACTTTTTGGGCAAGAATTGTTAATGGTAGAAAACACAAACTTTCATATAATCTATTAAGAAGCCTGCATGAGAAAGGTATCTATAGCTCGGGTTGGATCACTAAGGTTAAAATTATTCTTGATTATTCTGGTATGTCCTATGTTTGGAATTCTTCGCCCCTTAATAATGAAACTCTAATTGACATTCATCGGCTTAAAAGTTCGCTAAACAGAAGACTCTCTGACATGTATGAGCAAGACTGGCTTTCAGAAGTGTTTAATTATTCTCAGTGTAAGAACTATCGTATTTTTAAGACTAAATTAGAATTAGAAAAATACCTCGTATGTTTACCTATTAAAGACCATATACATTTGTGTAAGTTTCGTTGTGCTAATCATAAACACCCAGTCGTCGCTGGAAGATTTCTTAACATTATTTACAACGAAAGATTCTGTCATTATTGTGGTTCTGAGAGTTTGGGGGATGAATTTCACTATTTATTTGAATGTAAAATGTTTCACAACGAAAGGAAAACTTACTTAAAACGCTTCTTTACTGTTAATCCTAATTCAATTAAAATTACACTTCTTTTTAAGAGTAGGAACAAATTCGTTTTAAAAAATCTTGCTAAATTTGCAACTCTCATCATTGATTTTTTCAGTTAATTTATTCATTTTTCTGTTAGGCTGGTGGCGCAGTTTTCTCACTGCCTTCATAAGTTGTATAGATGTACTTGTTTTTCTTTTTATCTCGCTCTCTCTATCTCTCTTTTTCTTTTCTCTTCTCATCTCTTTGCCATCTTGTAAACTTGATTCGTTTCTTGTATCATATTATGAAAATGTTCTTTGCTTTTGTCTTTTTGATTCTAAAACCTCAAATGAGGTAAACAGAATAAACTGAAACTGAAACTGAATCCTGAAAATGTCAAGTATAAAGAGTGGCCTCGATTTTGCTTCCTAGCAGGATTACTTAGCAGGATTACATGTGATGAAGTCTTCACCAAGACCACATCACAAGCTAATCAAGAGACGCCTTGTTAAACATTTCGCATCTTCCCCCTACTTTTAAGGTTTATTAATCTCTTGTAGCATCTGGTAAGGTTCCAAGGAATGTATTCTGAGTATAAGGATCTGTTTTAAGAGTCTGTAATCATGTATTGAATATGTAACCTCTTTGTGTACCATTATTTGCGCTCATTGGTGGTTAAGAGAAGGCCGAGGGGTGTGTGATGAGTCTGATGACAGAGTTATTTGAATTAAAAAACGTCTCTATTTTTGAAGTATAGGACGTATCCACTTGACCCGAAAGGGATGTAGATATTTACAAATAATAATTTTAAAATTCATTTTTTATTAAAGGATCTTCGCAAAGTTGTGCGAGATGTAGCCTCTTTTATTGGCAAACCCTTAGATGATGCTACCTTAGAGCGTGTAGTAGAGGGCGCTTCTTTCGAGAAGATGAAAGAATCATTCCAGAAAGATCACGAGAAGAACATTGCTGAGGGTCGGGATGTTCAGAAAGCGAACATTTTTATTCGCAAAGGTAATAAACTCAATTGATTATGTTAATGGTAAAAAATTTGAGACCCATGTCGATCGTAATAGCGTAGTTCACGACATGATGATTATTACATTTCTTCTCAGAAAAAAAAAATAGGAAATAAAGCTTGGTTAAAGTTTTATGAAAAAAATGGAGAACCTTGGTAATTGTAAATTTAAAAACCACACGACATGACATACCATCACATCCTGATAACATATGTAACATCCCGATTACGTACATATGACAGTGGATGAGAAAACTGGATGTAAATTTTGAAAAAAAGACTGCTCATTAATGAGTGCTATGATGTTGTATGTGTGCTTGCTTCGAGTGCATTTTTAAATTTAACATGTTTAACCGTTGATTTCTTGAGAACCACAAATTGGTTTTCAAAATTTTTACCGGATTGTTAAGGGTAAGTACCCCTCTCACTTATCAAAACGTGATTTGACCGTAGAAACTTTTATAAGGCTGGGATGTAACTGCAAAAGGAATATTTTACACAGACCGTCCAGCAAAAAACTTTTGTTGCCTGTGTCATCTTCCAGAAAAGTAGAACCAGGAAGAAAAAGATGGCAATTGTTTTTCTGCTTCCTGTTGATTTTCATGTCTACGGTTATGTCGTCAGACATATTAAAGGGGCAAGCAGAGTTAGTTGTGTCGTCAGACATTTTCAAGAGGCAAGCAGAGTTTGTTGTGTTGTCAGACATATTAAAGGGGCAAGCAGAGATTGTTGTGTTGTCAGAAATATTAAAGGGGCAAGCAGAGTTTGTTGTGTTGTCAGACATATTAAAGGGGCAAGCAGAGTTTGTTGTGTCGTCAGATATTTTCAAGGGGCAAGCAGAGTTTGTTGTGTTGTCAGACATATTAAAGGGGCAAGCAGAGTTTGTTGTGTTGTCAGACATATTAAAGGGGCAAGCAGAGTTTGTTGTGTTGTCAGACATATTAAAGGGGCAAGCAGAGTTTGTTGTGTTGTCAGACATTTTCAAGGGGCAAGCAGAGTTTGTTGTGTTGTCAGACATATTAAAGGGGCAAGCAGAGTTTGTTGTGTTGTCAGACATATTAAAGGGGCAAGCAGAGTTTGTTGTGTTGTCAGACATATTCAAGGGGCAAGCAGAGTTTGAAAGAGAATATTGACCTTTTGTTCCAGTACATCGTTTTTCCTTCTGAACTAATTGTTTACCAAAATATAGAACCATTTAAAATGTCTTTCAGATTAGAAAAAGGGTTAGTTTGTATTTATTACAGTTGAAAGCAGGTTTCTGAAAATTTGTCGGGTAGCAAACTTCCACACAAATGCAAGCTTAGACAGTCTCCACTACACTGTAACCAGTCATGACGTTAGACCGTGGTCACTCATTATTTGTGTTAGTCTTTAGTCATAGTACGGCCGTAGGGCAGAATTAAAGCTGGAAAAACTTGTAAAAACAAACTTTGATTGCCTCTTCAATTTGAGACGGTATTTTGCGCAATCCTTTAAATCCGTGTAACTCGTCAGTACCTCAGATATAAAAGTGGAGCAATTCGATCAGCAAAGCTAGATCCTCCAGCATTTGGAGCAATACCGTCTAATCCCTTTGTCATCGGCATCAAATGTTTCGCTCACAACCGATTCAATCAAAATCCCATTGTTTTACTCTTAGTTTCACTATTGGGTAGATAAACCTTGTTAGTCTCTAGGTATCCACCGAGGTACTGCATTAACAGCAACAGTCACAAATTTTCACCCACATAAATATCAATTGACTATTCTGACACAGGACGCCGTACTTACTAGAAGCTTAATGTCCTGGGGAGGATCGTGTCCACTTCCCATAAGGAAACCCCTTGAATATATGACGGTAGAAAGATTCAATCTGGCGCAACATTCCGGGCACATTTCAGGAATCTCTTTACAAATTATTTACAATTCTCACAAGGGAAGCAATCAATGGGTCTCCGTCGTTAAACTGAGGGGCAGAGGATTACAGGTAGGTGAAGTAATCAGTTTTCATGCTTTTTCTCGTTTCGTCCAGGAAAAGTTGGACAATGGAAAGAAACTTTTACACCTGAGCAGAACAAAAGAGTTGATCAGCTGTTCCAGGAAAAAATGAAGGACTGTGATTGGACGAGAGCTTACGCACCTGACGTATTGAATAATTGAGTAAGAAGCAATATCTCCTGGAGATGGCATTTTGTTTAAATTCTCTCAAGAGGAAGACAAATACGAATCGTGTACATTACAATTGAGTTCATTATTTGCCCAGTTACATAATTCAGTGATAGGCAGACAATATACCCAATCACGTTAAATTTATCCAGCTCTAGGAAGGATGAATGTTCTAGGTGTTGAGTGCAAAAACTGCCATGCGTCTGGTGATAACGATGTTTTTCCAATGTAGGAGACTGAAGAAAAAAAACAGTGGAACTTGGAATGGGCAGATTTGTCCTTAAATGGTGTACCTCTCATAAACCGCCTTTTACCTTTATACGGTCTTGGGCTATGTTAAGCCCTTCCTTGTAAAAGTGGGCAGCGTAACGGTCAAACGATAAGGTTGCATTTTTATGTATGTCACGGTTATCCCGGCGACAGTTTGGTTCGGTAAAAAACATCAAGGTACTGGGACACTTGCACGCAAACATGAAATAAGTACAAACAAGAGGTTGTTTAAATCGAAGAGAAGAATGATAAATATTTGTAATCACTTTCTCTCGCGTGGAGCTAACATGAAAAAAGCTTACGGTTTATAGAACACATTCAGCACATGTACCCCTTTAAGGTGTTAAGTTCCTTTTTACACTTAAAGTTCTCTTTTGATCTCGAAACGGCACTCCTTGTGCTCAATATACTAAAGGAAAATAAAAATTTTTAAGTGCTTTCTGTACTTAGAACAGTTTTGTTGTACAAAAACTCGATTCCAGTAGCCTTGGCGACGAAAGGTAAAGAGATCCTTGGTCGTCCCACCGTAACCGAGGACTGAGTTTACATATATAATATACAGTTACTGGTCGTCTCTCGAGGGTGTGGCAGGTTTGCACGCCCTTCTGACTGAGTTGGAATTACATCCCCAGACCGGAAGCTTGCAAGTGTAAACCCGTAAAGCATTCATAGAACTTGTACTCAACCATTTTTGGGTACCGGTTAAATTAAGAGGGTCTCCCAATTTTCCTTCCAGAATCTGACTTGGAAATACATACCCAATTTTGTAGACGCCCTCTGTTTACTGTTTCTGGGCACATTAAATATACCTTTCACAAACTTGAACAAGTCTGAAGACATTGTCCCTTTTAGACCAGAATTGCGTTTAGCTTGAACCATTATATTTAATATTCCTGGAATTTCACAATTTTACTGTCTCCTTGCCTCTTCGTAGAAATATTCATATATGAAATTCAATAGTTTCCCAACGAGTTATCTCGCCTAGGTCTGAAAATGATGTCCTCCTTTCAGCTTTTCAAAGTTAAAAACATTTTTCTAAATTAAACAAACTTCCCTTTTCCCAAACTTTCTTATCATCAAGAAACATTTTCTGTTGAATTAAACAAGGTTCGTTTACTTCTAAGATTCATTTTAATAGCCTAAATAACGACTAACATTCATACGATTCATTTACGTCCTAATTGTTTCAGGACATTAGTTTTCTCCATTTTACCAACTTTACTTTTTTTAAAGACATTTCAAAATCGCAACATGCATTTTAGCTTAGTCCATTACACACAATTCAACATTTTTAGATAAACATCATCTCCCCACAAACTTTTACTTAGTATAGAAAAAAAACCAGAAATCTTCTTACCATTAATATGGCCTTTACGGAACGAAGTACAGAGGTAGCTGGCTCTACTTTCCCGGCTCCATGCAGATGTTGTCGAATTCTCCTTCCTACATCCTTAGATACCCTAACCCTATCTCGCCATAAAATAGTGGGCTAGTAAGTTGCACGCTGAAGGAAGAAAACGTCACACTCACTGCGGAGACCTCTTGAGACCAAACTACCTTTCTCGCTGTCCAGATATGTACTGTTCTAGTTTTCTAATCGAAAGCCTCACGCAACCTATGAAAAAGATGCGGCGCATGCAAGGTTACCTATGCACACGCATTTTTAGACAAATTACCGATTCTTGCTCTATGCGGCTGTGCACGACTGCTACAAACTATGTAACATGTGACCGATTAGACTTTCTCAAGTCGACTTTTGACAATGTATGACTTCAAGAGCTTTTCACCCAGAACCTTTTCATCGTCAGTCGGTGTCGACAGACAAATTGATGCTCAAAAAGGATTCAGGGTATGCAGCCCGGGCCAAAGAAAATATATCTGGTACGTTAATGGAAGTAACTGGTGTTGGACATGAGGTCATGAGGTTAAGAGATGCAATCAGTAACTAGAATCAACGTACCCCAATTGAGTTCCATAAAGGTGATGAGGTGCCTGGTTTCAACCCTCCTGCTATTTAGCATACGAGAAACGTTTGATAAGTACCAATTTAAAAGTAGCACGATCACTGTAACTAGTTTTATTTTTTGAAGTGAAACGAGTTGCTTTTTGTGGAAGTGTAATGGAAAAAATAACGAGTCACTTTCGGCCGTTACAATTACACTGTGACTGGAAAAAATCTGGACAACGTCTACCCACAAGCCATGCATTTGGTGGGTTTTGTAGGGAGACGGTGTTGCTTTATTACGCCAGGGAGTTTCTAAAGACTAGCAACTCCCTGATTACGCTAAGCAGATTCCGTCAAAGTTCCCGGGGAGTCATAGCAATAGGCGGATTTTGTATTCGAAAGGTCGTTGGATGCGAGTAGGCCCTACATTACCTTGATAATATTTTTCGGCGAAGAGGGATTAAAGAATACATATCCTTCCTATAACAGAGAAAATTGTAAATTTCAAAAAAGGGAGACCTTATGTTAGTAGGGGATAATAATCTTCCTTGTCATAAACGACGGTGTCATGGGTAGTGCGGGCAGTGAAAACACATCCCAGCAAGAATACTTTAAAATAAGAACCGATAAATTGTAATAACAAGGTGCAGAATTAGACAGACAGGTCTTCATTAAAAAATGAATTTAAGGGTTGTGGTCACAATTTGAGGAAAGGGGTTTCTAAAGTTGATTTATCAGTTACTTTTCCTCTGCATTACATGTCGTGAGAAATCTGCCCTGTTTAATGTAATTTATGTAATTTTCACAAAGTTAAGAAGTAAATGCGATATCTTCCTACCCAGACCGCCCAAAAGGGTTTAAACGAAGCTAGAAGATAAAACAACGTCGTTCAGAATCTTCCAAAATATTTAAAATCGTCTCATTTCAGTTGGCTTATGTTTCCGTTTGATACGAATGGTGAAAAGATCACTCGTCACACACATTTATGTTACACAAGATGACAAGTCATTATGTGTAGTAACAATGTATTATGTCAAGAATCTCAACCCTAATGTCGGCTAGTAAAGATGCCATTATTAACGTTAACGCAAAACAAGTCTAGAAAACTACAGTTAAAATGTCAGCTGATAAATGTTTTGCACTTTACCCATATTTTGAAAACATTAAATACTAGGACAAAATTAATATTGTGCGAGAGTTATTTATGTTGATCAAACTGAGGAATTTCTTTAAATGATGCTGTTACATTACTCATTCTAGATAGCCCTGTTTTATGTAAGACCTCATACCATCAAAGAAAAGATAAGCCAAAAAATCAAGAAATTTTAAAAGCTTTATCCCTTAATTAAAGTGTACTCAGACTCAAGAATTAAAAATGATATATTTTACAGGTTTTAAAATAAAGTTTATCCATCCAACTCTCATTGTCATAGCTAATCCATTGCTGACATATTGAATGTTGAAATTTATTCCCTTAAATGCAAATAGTCCATTGCTCCATAATATGCGACGTAGGAAGAAGTCAAAAGATTTGCCAGCGCCCCTAATCCATCATACGGAACGTGATATAGGGTAAGATTCGCAAAAGATACAAATACGAATTTCATTTCAGAACCTAATGATCAGAACCTGACATAAGCAAAACACATTTCCTCCAACCCTTTTAGTGGATTGTCCCGAGCAAATATGATCTCCCTCCCCAGTTATAGGATCAATAAATAACGGAGAGATGCAGGTAAAAAGACCAATTTTGGCTGCGCTCATTGGAAAGTACCTTTAGTGAATTTTGTCATTATGGCCTCTTGGCCAGCATCACTACAGGAAGAGAATGGCTTCAGCCTAGTCTACAAATTTAGTGGCACCGCGTAGCGATATGTCCTTGTTCTCCTCCTCGTGCAAATCATCAAATCGTATGCAAACACATCCCCCAGCGGATTCATCTTGTTGAACGATCTGTTTGTGCAAAACCGTACCTCCCAACTTGTACAAACTGAAATACAGAGGTCCGGAAGGGGAGGGTCCGTTGCAATAATACTTGCATGCAAAGCTCAACTGTTCTCAGCGAACTTGCGCCTTGTAAGTTTGGCGGTGAACTATTTTTGGGAGTATTTTAAAGGTGTGTGGTTTTGTGTTTTGAGCAATTTGTCTTTTTCGCCGTAAAAGCTGACTTTTAGTCCGTTCTAAATAACGTGTATTATGTACGGAGGTTGCTGTTTGCATTACTTTCTTCCACGCATATCACAATAACTTTCGCCACCCTATGTTTTTGCGAAAAGGCTGTTAAAATGGACCGCAGACACTATGCCCAAAGAAAGACGCAGCTTATAATGAATGTTTGGAAAGTGCAGTCCGAACGTATTGTGATCAGCAAGAGAATTTTTAATATTTGGGATTGAATTTGCAACAAAGCAAGTCAAATTACATTTTTAGTTATATACAAACGGTAAATACCGTAATCTTAATATTGTGACAAAAAGTATTCTGCCATACATATAAAGTAACTCTTGTTGGTGAACTCAGTGGTTACTTCAGATTTCTAGCTTCTTTTTTGCCAGTTTGCTTGCTAGCCGAAGACAGGTAACTTGATAACCATTGAATTTGTCATGTCATCTCTGCATATTAAACACTTACTCTTTTCTGCGGAAATGAAAACGTCGTGTTACATCACATTTTCTTCTTTGCTACAATCCCCTATAAAATAATTAGTAGCAAGATAAGTATCTTGAGACGTATTTTCGGTTAATTATCGGATAATGGGCATTCACTTTCAACAGATTCTTAAACACTGATTTATTTTTCCACGTATAATGTGACTCGAATCAAATTCTGTGACTAAATTAGTTACAAAATTATCTTTAACTAAAAAAATCGGTTCAGGCTTAGTAAAGTTATGCACGCAAAAGTAATTAAAAAAAGCGTAAATAAAACTGAAAATTTCTAGACAAATGTGTCACGTTATTGATATTTGGGACAAAAACAAATCAAACAGGTACTTCATGTTCCAAATATAACGGCAAACGTGTTCATAATTTCAAACAAGCGTTATTGTGTTGACGTTTTTAGCAGTGTAGTACACACCTAGACAAATAGTCATTGTTTGGGTTGTGAACATCTTATAGGAACTTCATTTGCTGTTTTCTATCGTTCAAATATCGGCCAAGTCATGACGCCCAGTTTCAAACAAATATATTTTCTAATGTTTCTTTATTTTTTCTCCCTTCCGGCCATTACAAACATTATATTAAACGCAAGCTTTCCTCGTTTTCTTCCCATTTATAGTAGACCAAGTATGCGACTATGTCTATACTTCTACACAAAATGCGCTACATGAGATGAAACAATACCGTGATGATTATTACTTAAAAAACAATAACATGATTATTATTACTTGATGGCATTCATCACTTAGTCTAGTAAAAATGTCATTTGTAGATGCATCTTTTTGGCACATCTTATCAACGGGAAGCGTGGTAGTCCTGGTTTTTAAGACTAACTCGTGTTATAGGTAATGCAACACATCAGTTTGAACTTTAAATCCTAGAAGATCGGGTAAACTAATATTACAACCATTTGCAATATTGTAAAAAGAAGAAACAGTGCATTGCTCTTTTCTACCAAGACTTTACTTTAAAGGGCAAGAGCAGTCACCCCCAACTTGAAGTTAGACTGTCCTGTTTCATGGTTGGCTCTTGATAGTCTTATGCGGACAACATTTTTTCACTTCAAATGTAAATTTTTGTTCAAGGCTACAAAGATTTTACCTGATAGTGATGCACCATCAATGACAGACAAAATAAACTGATTAACAGCAGCTTCTTTTGCAAGCAACATATTGTGAAGACCGTGTATTGGTAAGTAGGAATTTGGTGAAATCAATAGGACCTTTCCTTTACGAGTCACATTATTCTTCTGTTACCTCCAAGGTCTTCATACAGGCACTTTAAAATTTATTAGTCTTATGGGATATTTTGAAAGGCTAACTCTTCATAAACTTTTTCACACTTTTAGCGTGACCGTAATAAATTTTTAACAGTTATAACATATTGGTATCGAAATGATAGTTTCACATCCCTAAACTTGAAGTTTTTCTTGGTTTCAGCACGGTCTAAAACGTTCTAAATAAGTTTCCTACTTGTTGTAATCTACATACGCTGTGCTGCCATTTCAACTGTGTTGGGAATTATACTTTATTACTTTAGCAGAGTTCTACTTTAAGGATCTGTTCCACCGATTCTGCATAACAAGGTGGCTCTGCATTGAGTTTTTATCAGATTCTGAAAATAGTTATAGTTTTCACATCGCAGCAAAGGCTTTAGACACAGGAACAGACTTCAAAATCATTTAAATTTTCTATTTTAAGTCAGTAACGCAAAACATAATTCTCCTTGTGTTTATATTTCTATTCTTATTCTGTCCTATCCTTACGCAATTAATTGTCATTCTATAACCGAACCAATACTTACATATCAACAATCACCCTTTTTCTAACTTTTCTTCCCACAAATTCTTGTGTAACAATGAAATGAAATACCTAATCAAAATCACAGGGTCTAAGCCATGGTAGCCAAACATCATAATCCATATTTTGAATTAAAATGAAATGTACCTCCAGAATCTAAAATACTCCATTCCATTCAAAAAATTATATTTCTAATTTGTACATTTATGAAGCCAGTTTTATTTATATAATGGCCGCTTAAACTAAACGCTACTGTGCATCAAAGCTAGTGAACTTGAAAAAAATGACAAAAGAACAAATAGAAGTCACAATCAGGAAAACATTTCGATATTCTTATTAAGGCATATCGATTATTTTCATCTACGATTAACAACGCATGAAGATGCAAACTTTTATATTACATTAAGAACCGAGATCGGTTTTCAATTGAGTAGGTCATAGGGATATTCCTCTTAAGAAAAGTCTTCCCAAAACACGTGAAGTGCTTGACGATCTATTTTGTTGCATTTTTTATCATTTTATATTTTAGGTCAAGGGCGGTTTTAACTGTTATAAACATTTTTGGGTAACTTTGCAAAATTACCATAAAGCATTATAGGAACCCTTTGTCTATATTATGGAAATTATGGAAATTATACACTATGGGAAAGTTGCACAGTTCCTGTTTGGTCCAAAACATCTTCAAGGCTAAAAAATGTCTGATTCCCCTTCTTCGCCCAAAGGGAGACGTTATCAGTGTACCCTTAATCTTTTCTTTTCAAATAGTCAATAACTCACTCCGTGATTCATCAAAGTGCTTTGGCAGTTCAAACAAATTTTACTGAAATTTACAGCTTAGAAGTCACTTTGCAACAATTATGCCCTTACTATTGTGCTCTAACTGTTTGTTATCAACTCTACGCAGCTTACAGTTTATAGTTTCTCCTTGTTATATTTTTGTTTTAAGAAACTGCAGCTGTGCACATTTTAATGTCTACCATTGTTTAGTCTATGAAGTTAATCCTTTTAAAAATGAAAAAAAAAAATTGCAAAGAAGATTATTGCTGAACGACACATGGCAAGTAAAATGGGCATTCCCTCCACTTGATCGTATGGAAGCAAGGTACTGAAAATCGATTTTGGAAGGTAACTATACATTACTCTAACAGGGAATAGCAATGCATGCCCAATAGTCGGATTGAAAAACGTAGTGAAACAGGAAGCTGCAACATCGTTTACCACAATCGTGCCGTTCATTGTCATTGGACAAAATGCTCCTTTGCAGATTTTTTTCGATACTGCAACAATTACATCTGATGTCAACACACCATCGATTACTGAGAAAATAGACTGATTTACAGCAACTTCTTTTGCCGGCAACAAATTGTGAAGGCTGTTTACTGGTAGGTAATGATTTGGTGATACCAAGAGGACCTTTCTTTTCTGAGTCACAATTTCGATATACAGTGTTTTTGTTTCTTTGTTAGCATGGGTTAAAAGATATACCCTTTCATATTTTAAATTTCCCATAGAATCGTAGACCAGTACCTTATCTCCAACCTTCAACGATGCAATCGACATTTGAGTGTGACAAGTTGATACCATACATGTGTTGGGGAAGCATTCTGGTTGAAACTTGACCAAACTGAGTGTTGTATAGAAAGTTACCCATTCTTCAATTTGAACTGGCTCTATTGTCCAATTTAAGTCATTAAATATGTGGTTGAAAATTTCTTCAAGAAATTTTTTAATTCTCTCCTTGTCTAAACTAGCGTCATAATTTTCTGATCTTTCATCAATTATTTTAGCAATTTTAGCCATCACTTCTTCTATTCTTTCTTGGAGCAAATTAAAATAACAGTTCCGAACCATAAGCTCTCTGTGGGATTCAATAATTTCAACGATTTTATGTATAAGGTTAGCATTTGTATTGAGGTACTCTGTGCATAACTCTTTCACCCTTGCATTTTCTAGTGTGTGTATGTATGACATGAATTTGTCGACTACGCCAGCAATCACATCATTGTTTTCTTCAGAAAGCGCATCTTTTAATGTTATGAGATCTTTTTCAGGGAGATTTCTCATAAACTCTGGGATAAACGTATGCACTTTCTCTTCTGCTTTACACTCATCTAAAAATGTTGCTTTTGAAGATACAAGATTTTCTTTAATTGTGTTTATTGAACACGATCGATCTAAAGTCTCCTCCATGTATCCTTTTACAACTGAAGGATCTTCAAAAACTGTTCTTGTCACAAACTTTCGAACATCTGCAATATTATGCAGACAGTTGTTAGCTTGCAATTTAACAAGAAGCGAAGTAAAGATTTTTTCTGGCAATGCTTTAGCAATCTGCATTTGCCTCAAATGTTTTTGTGATGAGCTTTTCATAAAATTGTCAACGTATGTCAAGATATCTGTTTCCATTTTTTCCAAACTCTCTCTTTTTTGGATTTCCTGTACTTGTTTTTGGGTAATCGTTTCCCTTACGTTATCCATGAGGTTAGTAACTCTAATACAGTCGTTGACAAATTGTGTATTTTCTTCAATGAAACGTTTTAAATGATTCCGCGCTTGTTCTTCAAAATGTTCGCTTATTTCCTCTGATTGCATTATATGTTTTATCTTTTGTTCGAAGCAGGCCTGAAGGTTTTCCAGTTTATCTAAATTCATTTCAAAGGACACTAATGATTCGCACACGTATTTTTCAAGTTTCCCATTCACTTCTATTTCATTTTCCTCAAATCTTTCTCTTTGTTTCTTCAACTCGTTTATAAGTTTTTCATTACCCTCAATGCATAGCTCGTGTGGATAAGATCTTCCCTTGTTCCTAATTACTACTTCGGCTAGGTTTATCAATAGACGGTTTCGTTGTTTGGAATACTTAAGAGTATCTTCAAACGAGTTTTCAATTGCAATTACCCTCTCATTGACTGCAGTAATAATTTTGGATAGTTTCCCGTCGTGATTGCTTTCATTCTCAAGGAACTGTGCCAAGGATACCCTTTGAAACTTAGTCTTCGAATGAGTCAAAATGAGAACACAGTTGTCGTATACGGTCGGGCTCAATACGTCCTGCGAAAAAAAAAAAAGAAAACAAACATTAAGTCACACATATTGATACATATATGCTTAATAATTCCTACCAAAACAAAATTAATAAAAGACTTACCTTAAAAGACTTTACTCCATTGCTGAGGTGTAACATGTTAAAATTGATATTCACTTAATAAGCAATTGTCGGTTTCACAATGCTTTGTGATGCCCCCATGTGACAACTAACATTTGTGATGCCCCTCATGTGACAACTAACATTGCCGCTTTTTTCCTTTTGAAATTTGAATGTTTATACTACCTTAAAATCGCCTGTTGCAAATTTGTTTGTATGATGTACAGAGGGGATTGCTATTGTCAAATATTGATACATCAGTAAGGAAATAATCACATTTTGGGACAAGATGCAGCAGCTTTCAAGAATACAAAGGGCAAAGTTGAGTTATTTGAGTGAGTATTGCAAAAATGAAATCACAAATGCTGCGTCAGCTACCAATTTAAATTGAGGTATAAAGCTTCATTAATTCATACCTAAGCTCAGCAATTTGCAGCGAAGATGGGAGTTTGTGTAATTGACTTCATGTTTCATACTTTGTAAGTAGGGTTCCATGCAAAGTATAGCCTACTTAGTTGTTTAGTGCCAGGTTGCAGCTAGTTTACGAGTGACTCTCTTGAAAATGAATTCCCTAATCCCTGTTAAGAAATAATTTCTTAATGGGAGCTAGGGGGCACGAAATTAGTCTTATTCAATGTGTAAGTCAATGGGACTTATAATTAGTGGCCCGCTACCGTAATAAAGACTTTTTTATTGTAACCCAACACGTTTTATTTATTCCGCTATGACTTGATGTAATTAAAGTGTAACAACGGAAAAACTGCCTCTTCTCGTGTATATCGTTTGATGGCCTCTTGATCGTTGATGAAGTCTGCCAGCTGGATTCTACTACATGGCAACCATATATTTTACACAATTTCGCAATTATTCGCGTGTAGGACTCACAGTCGAATTTCAGCCAGCTATATTCTTTATTAGCTTTAACTTTAAGAGGTACAATTTGCAGTAAAAGCTAGGGAAACGTTCGAAGTTGGTTTATCACCAATTGGGGTTTTATGGAGCAGTCTTCTTGAGAACTAAATGCCTATTATGATCATTGGGATTCCTTGTGTTGAGTCGCATTCTCGTACCACAAATTTATTTCAAAATTTTACCTTTTCTCTTTATCATAAAGGAAATCTTTCAAAGTCAAAACATAATGATAACCAGTTCTTATGAAGACTGACTGTACCATTCAATGACCTGGTCAAAGCTTCGTATTGTATGGCAGAAGGGAGTGAAAATTCTCGCAAAAAACTCTTCTTAAACTTCCCGCGCATGGGCACACTATGAGCTACATCGACACCGCTAGGCTACATAAGAAACCTCAGAGATATAACGTGATCAAACCGTGGTTTTCACACTGGTGTCACTACTGACTTCAAACATAGCCCTTCGCTGGTATCTCCCACATCGTGAAAATGTCCCCACCCAAATATCTAAAACAGATCGCCGCACTTGTGTTGACCAGGTGCTCTTACAGCGCGTTGTGTGGACAAAAGTTATGAATGCTTTAATTACCATGCAATGTAAGACTTCTTTCAAATTTGTCAGAGATGTTTTCATAGAGAATCTCTTTAGTCTGTTGACTGATATTGGAATCGAGTTTTAGAAATGTAGCCATCTGCATTAGCAGCATATCGTCTAATTCACATCTGAGTGTGTCAGCATAAGGGCGGGCCGAAATGTTTGAAGGACTTTGAACGGAAGTTTTAAATTCTGAGTTAATCATTTTGCAAAGTTATGTTACAAAATAGAAGGAACCACAATAGTTTTTCCCTTTTATTCTAATTGTGACATTTATTAAATTCATTGCTTGGGTTATCAAATATGCAATATTTTAGTCCTGAAATACAGTGAAAGATACTTTGCAGGCAGACAAAATAAATAGGAAGAAAATTGTGTCAATAGCTCTTGTTTCAAAATACATTGAAAGCACTGCCAAGGCTGGAAGAAATGTTTACTTTCCGTGGAAGAAATTCAAATTTCCCCCAATTTTTCAATGAGGCAGTCTATACATAGTAAGCTTAATTTCCCTCCAGTTTCCAAATTTCCTTCCAAACACCATGATTTTAAAGCAAGGATCTTCAAAACTTTCTGGTTTTCCACCCATAGAGACTACTTACACCCTTTGACTGGAAAGGCCTGGATTCTGACTGCTCTGAAGGAAATGCTAAGTATCGTTATAACAAACATAAGAGAACCAGTTATTTGATTCAGAGGGAAAGAATTGACAACGGAATGAAAGATAAAACCTGCCTCCCTTAGCACAGTCAGAGAAATATGATCCACACATTACTTTAACAGGCAGATAGCAGTTTGATGCAGTGTAGCATATACTCATGAAGGACTAGAATTTTGAGCTATTGACTTTTTGTTTAACAAAATGGACCCTATGGCAACATCTTGGGCCTTGGACCCAAACTCCCTGTAGGTAATGACGGTACCAACAACTGAGTCTCATCACAAAGAAGCATCAAAATTTACAGGGCAATTTGGCACATGTAGGAGGTGGAACACTTTGCAGAATTTCATAAAAAGGGCCAAAGAACCAACATGGGACCTTGGACCAAAAGTTTAAAAGCCATACACAGATCACTATCCAAGAATTCTTATTACAGACTGAACACGGTTTTACCGATAATGTGATAGAAGGCTGAAACATTGTGTAATAGTTTTCTTTTATTCAATAAAATCGACCTGAAAGTCAAATCTTTGGCATTCGACCCAAACTTCCTGTACACAATGAAGGTACCAACAATTGAACGTCAATACAGCCAAGCATCAAAGTTGTACAGGACAATTTTTAGGAGGTGAAACATTTGTAGAACTTCATAAAAAAGGGCCAGAGTACATTTATGACAAACCATCAACAGTGTACAAGATTATCAGTAGGAGAAGAGGATTTTTTTGCATAATTTCATAAATAGGGCCTTTGGGCCCATATGGGACCTTGAGACCAAAATTCCCTGAACACCCCAGATAGCCCACATAGACACATAGAGAGACAGACAGACAGATAAACAGATAGGGTGACCCTGCATGATAACAATAGTTCACACCAGCATGCTGGTATGAGCTAATTAGCCAATTAGCTTGTTCCTTCCTAAAGCTCGAATCTCATGCAGATGAGCTACAGAGACATGATTTTGATACTTGCCAAGTCATTTCGGAGATTTCCTAAAATCTCCTGAAATGACCAGCTGTTCACATTTTCAGGTACAATGTGGGTGAATTTCCTATACCAGCGAAACCGCGCGATAAAAACGCAACATTTTCAGATAGCGGCCCACTTATTATAAGTCTCATTGACTTACACATTAAATTAGGCTACTAGCTACTAGCCCCCTAGCTCTCAATAGAAGTTTTCAACCAGGACATGCTACCCTCTGATCGAAGCTCACCATCTCGGTTTTCACGGCACTTTCAAATTTCCATACCATGACTACTAATTTTGAGCTAGAGAGTCTTGAATGATAGGGATGTTTCCATCGCAATTGGTATTTGAATAGAAGTATCAACGGTAGGGCAGTCCACTTGGAAATAAATTGAAGCTGAGTTGGCATTTGGCCCGTTACTTTATGTCACACCCCTGCAAATTCAAATAATTCGTTTAGTTCGTAAAATCCCGTCGCAAGGTAAGTAAACAGTATTGTCGTTTGCATGCAAGAAAGAAGAATGGATGTTGAACTAGATTATAATGAGAAAGAAATCGGTTTTCCTCAGTCTTTGCTTTCCCCATCATGAAAAGGAACTTCTGGCACCGAAATCACCATTTAGTTAGTCAGTTAGATGGAGTTTTTCGACCCAGTTTCCACCCAATTGGTTCAAGTCGAGCCGGCCACAGCTTTTTCCAGTTGTGGCTCACTGGCTTGTTTTCCTTACTCCGCTGTTAATGCAAATCATCAATGAAAATCATTTAAAACAAACACTGGCTTTCATGCAAATTCAAAATATATGTCAGATAAAAAAATTAGATATTTTAAAGAGGAAAAAACAACAAAAGAAAAGTTGGAAGAGGAAAATTGTGAAAATTATTCAAAAACCCAAGTAAAGATTTTGATCTTGGGGAAGAATCAGAGAGCCTGTTAGAACTCACTGATGACAATCACGCACTTAACCAGGATGAACATAAAGTTAATGCTACTACTGAAAGCTTTTCAAAAGGAACTTCAGAAGGAGATATTATTTTTCAAGGACTAGTATCTGAGCTAAACCAGGGAATAAAGCAGGCCCACCTGTACAAGAAAAAGTGGCCACTTTCGTTGCGAACGCTTGCACTAACAAACACACAGCAGCAAAACATAAAAAACGCTGCGAGCGATGGGAGAGATCAGAGAATGTGGATTTACTGCAGCCCACACTTCAATAAACTGGTCTGTCCGGAACCATTTGAATAAACTAAAGGACCTAAAGGCGAATGATACTGAACCTCAAAAATTTCAACCAGAATGTAAAATATGATCATTTTATAATATATATGGTACTTAACAGTCGGCGTTGCTGCTCATTGAACAAAACTGCTTCTATGGCATCTTAAGACCTACAAGATGCCCAGTACACTGTGCCAGTTCATCCCAAATGAGCTAGCTTCGCCAACTCGCATATTACCGAAGTTGTTAATAGCAGTATTAACCGAGTTGCGTAAACAGGGATTTCCATGCTTAAGTTATATAGATGATATTAACATTCAAGGTACATCAAAGGAAGAGTGCTCTCAAGCAGTGACTCGAGCAATGCGTTTCTTTCAAAATCTAGGTTTCAAGGTCCACCCTGAAAAGTCTGTTCTTGAACCAAGCCGTACATTATCTTTTGGGGGTTTGTTTTTCACCGCATCAGATCCTCACGTCGAGATCAAAGGGTTTGCTTTTACACTTGATCCCCCGCGGTGAATCAAGTCAGGATAAAGCGATCAACAAACAGAGAGTGACGCAGTGAACTCGACTTATCCAGGACCTCGTAATTTTCATGAAAGTGTAAACAATGTCCCATACATACATTGTACATATACACCAATTGCAAGAGAGAATTAAACACGTTTGCACTCGTCACTGAATAAACTGTGCAATCTACCGTCGAAAAGTGAGCTTCAAAATAAGCCACTTGTTATGGACTATTATATACTAAAACGTCAAACGGAGTATAGTATGTAGATCGGTGTACACCGTGTGCAGTGCTAGTGCAAGTGCAGCTCAGGCTGTACAGCAACTGTTCCGCGTTTTTTGTTTTATTTCGTGGGAGAAGCGGGAAGTTGCGTCATAGGTCAAGTTGATCTCGGGTCACCTTGATCCTCCGAGCTTTCACACACGGCTTTTTGATCCCCGCGCGAGATTTGATCTGCCCTCGTGGATGGATAAAAATCTCCGGATCTGATCCTGAGTACGAGAGCTTTCACACTACAAAGTTGATCTCGATTGGTGGATAAGATCCGGATCTGATCCCCTGGTCGAGATCAAGTGTGAGAGCACTCTTATTAGATTCACAAAAAATGACTTTGCACCCCCAAAAAGAAATGAATGTCATGAAGCATATTCAAATTCTTAAGGCGAAACTCCCAAATACCGTGAGAGAACTTGCTCAAGTCATAGGACTATTGGTTTCACTTTTTTCCAGTCATTAAGTTTGTACCTTTCTTTAAAAAATGGAACTTATTGATTAAATAACTCAAAGAAAATCGAGGAGACTATGAAGAGAGTGTATCTTTGTCAAATGTGACACAGGAGTAAATAGAATGGTGAGAAAAACCTCCTGTTTGCATACAATCATATCTTAGAACCAGAATCGCTTATGGTCATTGAAACAAATGCCTTTTTAGTAGGCTGGGGTGCAGTCTGCCAAAAAATGTCGAGAAAACCAAATGGAAAATGGAATTCCAGAGGGAAAAGGTACCTTATCAATATATTAGAACTCCGGGCAAATTTTTGCGCTGAAAACATTGTGTTCAGTTTTGCATGATGTAAAGCATATTAGAATTATGACAAATAGCACCACTGTAGTGGCATACGTTACAGACATGGGAGGCAAACGCTCAATGGAATGGAATGAATAATAATAATGGCTTTATCAAAAAAAAAAACATTTTTCTATCATATTACCATTTGCCAGGGAAAGCCACTAATTCAAAGGCTGATTTATTACCACTTAAGTTTAATGAAAGCACTGAGTGGATGCTCAATCAAAATGTATTTCATAAGGTTGCTTCCCTTTGGGGGAAACCCGACAAAGATCTATTTTCCTGTCGTCGTAATATACAAACGTCCCCATTTGTCTCATCATGGACATCAGATCCAGATGCTCTCTTTACAGCTGCTTTCTCATTTAATGGCATAACTACTTCTTCTATGCCTTTCCTCCATTTAGTCTCATTGGCAGAGTCTTACAATAAATCGACGAGAGAAAGGGCAAGGAAGTCTGATTTTTCCGACCCAGGCTTGGTACCCCAAACTACTTTTCATGATCATAACTATTCCAAGGATCCTTCCACTGAAGGAAATCTCCTGGACCTTCCAGCAGTCGTAATAGGCCGTAGCCATTGTGGCACAAAATCCAACTAGTAGCTTGTCTCATACCTGGCAAACACTCCGACGTAGAGGTATTCCAGAGGACACAACCTCTATCATCTTGGCCTCATTGAGGAGGTCAAAACAGAGGCAATACTTATGTCATCGAAGGAAATGGTATAGATTTTGCACAGCAAGACAAATTGATCCACTTTGCCCTACTTTATTTCATGTGCTTGAGTTTGTAACATTTCTATATAATGCAGGACAAGGCTACAGTTCAATAAATACAGCACGATCAGTTCTGTCTGCCTTGTTGAGTTGCATGCAAAGACATACAGTAGGTTCTCAACCATTAAAAAATCGCTTAATGAAAGGAATATTTGAATTGATGCCGTTTAAAACCAGATGGCTATATCTGGGATGAATCAATAGTTCTGAGCCATTAAGGACCAAATACCCCATAAATGAGGTGTCACTTTAACAGGTTTCTCAGAAACTGCTGATGCTAATAGCCTTAACAAGGGCTCAGAGGCTACAAACACTCCACCTCCTTGATAGCAAATATCTTCAAATTAACGAGGATAATACTGTCTTTTTACTGAACAGTCACTTAAAACAGTCTCGACCAGGGTCGAAGCAAACGGAAGTAGTACTGCAGTCATATCAACCTGATGCCAGGTTAGACAGTTTTCAACTACTCAAGCAGTAAGCTGACATCACCCTTGAGAGAGAGTAAAACGAAACACTTCATCAACTACACGCCTTGTCTAAAGATAGTTTAGCAAGAACGCTGAAGGAAGTTTTTGCGTAAAGCTGGAACAGATGTAGAGGAAAATAGAGCTCACCGTACACCTGTACACGATCGGGAGCCGTGTCAGCAACATGTACAAAAATATTCCCGTAGAAAAAATCCTCCTAATACCTGGCTGGAAATCCGAGAAAACCTTCGCCAACTTTTTACAAGAAACCAGTTCCGTCAGAAGGAAGTTATTTCGCACAGACACTCATGAAAGAATAATAGCAACCATTAGAACAGTATACTGTTTCAGAGGGGAAAAAATTGTGATGTTTTATGTGATAACCAAGCAAAACTTAATGTATTAAAAATAGAAATTGAAATCATGCTTTGATTTATGTTATAAATACAGCCAAAGAAAATTCGATGTTTTCAAGATAGATATTAGCAAAACCATAATGCTTTGATTTAGAATGTGGTGTAGGCCCATTCCAGAAAGATAATAAAATCATTGGATTTTTATTATGACATCCAAAAGAGAACGTTTTATATGCCCCAAGAATGTGCATAATAATGTAAAAAGTATTCTATGTGCGGTACTCAAAATATTTGCATAATAATACAGAATGTGAGTCAAAAAAGAACTAAGTATTATGACGCAGATCATGATTTGAGTTGGGTATGCAACAAGAAGGCGCATATCAAAGTAATTAAGATACAGTTTAATGTACTCAATGTACTCAAAGTATTTCCAAAGTTACCAAGAAAATTAAAATGTGCCAGTCTAAACAATGGTTATGTAGATAATCGGGTATAGACTAAATGCATGAGCCGGTATTTTTTATGGTAGCCGTGGCCTACATTATACTTAGGGGGTAATCAAGTGAGGAATTAAGTTTTAAAATATGAAAATTGTCAGCCTTATTTTGTTATTTGTTTTACATGCCACACGGGACATAGGCTATGGGGGGAAGCGAGTGAGTGGATGAGAGGGCCGTGTAGTTGACTGGGGCACCCTACATACCCATTCCAGATTTATTTCCCTGCCCCAGGTTCCCACTCCCGAAAATTGGCTATTTTCGCGTCCACTTGTGTAATCTAATACATTCTGCTTTAAAGGTTAACAACTTAACATACTGCTATAGTAGCCTAGACACTGCCACTGATGAGCCCCGATACACACAAATCTTTTTGGTTTTCACCCTTCGGTTTCGGCCGAGAGGACTTTTAAAATAAAGGGAACACACAAATATGCCACATTGCTAGCGTTGGCCAACTCCGTGGACAATAAAGTCTTGGAACGCAAGGAAACTTGTGTGCACGGTTGAGTAGGCCTAAACGCATACGATATAGAAATAGGCTTATAGTTGCCTAGAACTATAGTGCACAGAGTGCACTTCTGTTATGCGTTGCTGTTACGTTGATTGATTGCATGTGTGTTCGATGTCACATCAGACCAACATGAGACATCGAGTGCAAAATTAACTCCTGTAGTAGGTTATCATGCCTACACATGAATATTATGTATTTTGCAACGGGGTAACTTTTCGTCGGTTGCTTAACTGGCAATCGTCCAGCGAGGTTATTCTGCTAACACCGGCAATGCTTACAGTAATCGGATCAAAAAGTAATGTAAAAGCCGCAGCAGCAGCAGATAGCCGATCGGATCATCAAGAATAAATTACATGACACAAATTGCAGTGAGTATAACTAAAAAGGCATCAGTGTATTATGGGTATAACACAACGCATTTACTGAGTCTTCAGTTAAGGAGCTATATGAAGAAATACAAATACTTAAACTTAAGAATACAAACAACATAAGCCAACATAAATAATACTTATGTGTTGCTCGCCGACACTATGGCTGAGCGCTAAATTCTCAGGAACACAGTCAAGTCTTGAATTAGTCGAACGTCTGCCTTTACGTTCACCCATATGCATACTTACAATTTGTTGGTACCAAACAATCACACCTCCTAAAGCCCAATCGAATGTTACACAATCCATACTGGCAAAACCAATTAACACTTATACACTACACATAATTGTGTCCCGGGTGCACCGCATGGATATTCATAGCTTCTTCCCAGTGCATCTTAAAATTAGCATATTCTACGAGTGCAGTAGACATGACTGACCAACCACACGCCTGAACTTCAAAGTGATCAAGCATGCCACGGTCAGGAAGCATTCACTAGCATCAAGTCAACCATGCCGAGGGGACGCCGAGAGCTTGTTCTGTAGCAACTACCGCATCAGCTTCTCCAGTGACTTTTGACTTTGATGGTAGCAACTGTACCCAAAATTATCTACCAAAATCTCGGAGATATCTACAAGAAATTATTCGCTGCACCAATACATCGGCCCTGTGTAAATTGTGCAGCAGCTGGCAGCTCGACAATTAATACTCAGGACTGAAGTGTTGTTTACGGCAATAATACCAGCACCACTACATCGACCAGCACGAGGTCGGGTCGGTGACTCCATTTTGTGGCCACCTGTATTTTGGAGTTAGTTAAGACTTGAGGTGAGGCCAATTATAAAATTGATTTTCAATCTCTAAAAGATCACGGACAGCATGAATTAAACATCGACAGTCAATGTCAGGAATCTCAAAATGTGGAAAATATTAAATAACGGCTGATATATTCACTTCAAAATCATCGCATTCCTTCGCGAACAGTTCGGTGATACTACCGTTGATTCACAACAAAGCTACGCAGGTTACACAGTATACAGTTTCTCTTCCAAAAAGCAACAGTTTCGGTCTTCGTAATTGGATTAGACATCAATAATGCAAGTTACAATGGATTTAGAATAAACAGTAGAAAAATATCTCCCATGCTCCTAATCTTTTAAGACACTATAAATATAAATTATAACTTCTCTGCTCTTTAGCCAGAAAAAGTAAATGTAGTAACAACTACAAGTGAAACTTCAGTCTCTCTAGAATTTCTCTTTGAGTCTAAGTCTAAAAATGAACTGCTACAACTTTTGCAACATCTTTTTTAAATTTCGGGGCAACAAAATTCTCTTAAGATTACCGAAGAAAGTCGCGTCCACACTTAGAGACTCGGCATATTGCAAAAAGACTGTCTTGTCGTGGTGAGCGACTGAAGACTAACTAGTTTTAAAGCATGGTGTCCACATAATGCCAGAAGTCGCGGTTCCATGAATTACGAAGCGATTCACGTCAAATTATAAAAGAGGCAAGAAGGTGTTCTCTCCATTAATTAACTGATCTTTGCAGGTCTTATTTAGTCTGTCATTGTTGCCAATTACACGTTTCAGTTTCATGCGACGGTCCCATGAAACTGGGTTGCGCGTCTGCTTGCAACTAGTTGCAAAGCATTCCACACATTGCAACGCGTCTAAACAAATAAGTTGCGTCGCATCGAGTCGCATAGTGTGAACGGGGCTTAGAGGAACCGGAAGGAACACACTCAGAGGTCGTCTTCCAGGTAACATTGGCAAACTTTTCATCTTGTAAACCCCCAACTTCCTGTGGCTTAGGCCATCCAAGAAATCAAGAAATCTATATGAAAAAGTGACACACTACATTCCTCCCAGCTGCATCCCTATTGTGACATCACACATATTTGCCACTGTATCATATTTGACGATTTTTACCTAGAAAGAGTGTATTTTCTATTTGGTGAATTGGATAGATCTGCCGTTCATTTTATGGATAAACACCTGTCCATTCATGAAATGTACACACTTTACACTACTACGAACAGGTTGACCTTTGTACACTGTCACAGTCTAAAAGCACTGCAACTACTACGTGCAACTTTTACACTTACTGAACCCCCTGTGTAAAATTACACTTTTTCGGTGTACTTTTACACCATTTTTACACATATAAGAGAATCAGCAATATGCAAGCTCCGCCTTCATATTCAGATTTTCCACAAATTTTACACTTATTGTTCACTTTCTATGTAATACCCTGCTACTCTCCAATATGATGGATGGAGCCAAGGGACGGACAAAAGTACACTTATTTTGACCTTTCTGACCCTACTTTTAAACTGCTGTCAAGTCCTAAAATTGTTAACAAGCACCAGCAAAGTTTCAGTTGTCAGCTCAGAATAACCTGTTAAGGTCATTAAAGCGTGATAACATGTCTCAGAGGAACAATTGCTAAATAGCAAGCTATTACAGTATAATGCTGCAATCAGCACTGTGTAAATGTGGCTATCCTCACACTGTCTAGCTATTATCAAATACCATTAGTTTGGAATGCAGTACAACTCCTTTCGCTGGAAAAGCAGGAAACGGCACTTTTAGTGACATCAAGTTCATTCAGTGGTGTATCTTTTGTCAATCTTTTCGACTATGTTCAGGACTAACTATGGGCTATTCAAATTGCTTAATCGATTGGCCGCTATTGGAATAGACTAAGAAACTTTCTACAAACCAGACATAAGGGAAACAAGTGTTGTTGGAAGTGGTGGTAAGAGAGTTATAGGCTAGTCCACTGATTGTTGATGAAAAGATCAAGTTGTTCAAACGAAGAGTTTTAAAGGTAAATAAGCTCCCTCATGACTCATATTGCTGGAACATTTTCTCAATGTGTTATTTATGAAAGCGGGTTGATTATAATCTTAAAGCATGTAATTGCCACATTTGAAGCAATAGAAATTCATAGTTCTTCAGAGATGTAGCACACCGCTTTCTGAAGGGGGTGTAGAATGAGATTTGCAGTTGGAGTGGCTTTGGGTCCATCACACACAACTACTGCATTTTATAGGGGGGAAAACCTACCTGTCGAACAAACCGTCTGTCAATAATGACAATCTCATCATTTTATGATCATTTCATTTAACATAATTTAGCAAAGTTAAATCAAGTACAATCTAGAGACTGATTAGTTTTCTTTTGTTAAATTAAAGTCTGACTCCATGGTGCAGGAGCATAATTATACTATAGCGACGGGCAAAGTACACCTGAGTGATTTCTTCATAGAAAGCTTTTGGGCCAGTGAGACAAGAATGTTAGTCTATGCCCTGTGCCAATTAATCCCTTCACAAGTTTTCTTTTCATCGGGCAAATAATGGAAAATAGGTTTTCCAGAATTTTTTAAAATTTATTTCAAAGTTATATGGTTAGAGTAAGAGTCTGAGTTTGGCGCAGGTGTGTTGGAGTTATTTGGCCTGTCTTCATAATCTGGTATCAATTCACACAGATTGGTAAAAAACTTATTTTGAAATTAGGGGTGTGGCCTGTTTTGATCTATTTCAAAGAAACTGATTGATCCATTGGAATAAATGTTTCATTGCCATCTTACGAAAACAACATTCGTGTGATTTCCCCCTTTGAATGCCTTTGTGGTCATTGACGTATGGAGGGGGGGGGGAGTTAGGCTATGCCCCTTCACGGATGCCATTTTTTTCATCCCCAAAATACCTGGCCCTACTTCAGTAACACAGATTTTACTTCAAAAGAGTGCATATGTGGCACCAGATTGCATGAAGGGACACCCAATTTCTCAAAATTTTTCAAAGGGGGATTGATTGTCTTTGCAAGGCCCCCTCAGTGATGCCAACTTTTTTTAATTCCTAAAAATTGGCAAATCTTGTCAAATTCCAAATTTTACTTTAAAAAATTAGCCTCTGTTTCTCCCTGGTGGTACCGATTGCCTCTGAGGACACCTACCTTTTTTTAAAGAATTTCCAAAAGGGAGGACCAATCCCTTTAGACTTCTTCACCGGCCTTGATAAAACTACGAAACGGGGACAGGGGAGCGGAGGGTATTCAGGCGCGGTGAGAAATACTTGCTATTTATTACGCAAGAGATGTCAGGAGTAAAATCATTACAGTAGGGAGTTCGAGAAGTCAAAGACAATTTCATCAATTCAGTGGATCTTTAATTAAGCAAATAGCCACATTAGAGAAGCATTGGGATATTTAAAATTCCTTTGTATAGCTTCCCCGAAAAGAAGCAAGACCATTTAATATAATCAGATAGTAGTGGTAGTACATTTTATGTGGTAATTTTCTGATCACTTAGCATGTTGCCGACTTTTTTCTTATTGCAAACAAAAGCTAAACATAAAGACTGTTTACATTCTCTTTACAAGCATGAAAACGCAATATTCAGCCATCTGAGGGGTCGTTTTTTAACGAAATTTCTCTACGCTCCGAACCAACCAATGGTGGCGTTCCGCTTAGATAGTCTTTCGGGCAAAATTACATTTTTAGGTCAGGGTAGATCTAAATAACTTTCTGATCACTTTGCACTTTGCGAACTTATTTTGAAGTATTTTATTGCCATTAACATAACGAAAAACGAAAAAAGAAGTATGAGTCTGGAAATACTATTTCCAGCCATCTGAGGGGTCTGATTTTTCGAAATTCTCTGTACGCTCCGCGCAAACTCTTAGTGGCGCTCCACTTAGATAATCGTTATGGCAGAATAACGTTTTGTGGCCCATGAAAAAAACCCTTCATAAAATGCTCCCGTTCTCCTTTACCAATCGATGCCCTTTTATTTTGACTACTAAATCTGTGCAAATTTAATGGCAAATTTTATTTCGAAGGGTAGCGTAATGTACGGAAGCGTAGAAGGGACATGCAAAAAAAAAAAAAAAACTCTCTCAGCAAAATGACAATTTTCGTAAAATTGACATTTTGACGACTAAAATTAAGTCTTCAAAATGACAAAAATCCGAAATTTGGCGTTTTAATGAACTTGTAAAAACGTTAATGTTCCGAAAGTTGTCATTTTGCCGAGTTAAAAATTCTCGACAAAATGACAGAACAGAGTTAGAACATCTTGTCAAAATAGCAAAATTCAGAAAATTGTCATTTTGCCGAATAAGATCATCTCGTCAAAATGGCAAAATTTAGTAGAAGAATGTCATTTTGGCGAATTAGAACTTCTCATCAAAATGGCAAAATTCGAAAGATTGTCATCTTGCCGAGTTAGATCATCTCGTCAAAACGGCAATATTCAGAATGTCATTTTGCCGGGTGAGAACTTTTTGTCAAAATGGCAAAACTGAGAAAATTGTCATCTTGTCGAGTTAGATCATTTTGTTTCAACGGCGAAATTCTATGGAAGCGTTAAGCAGATGCACGTTTACCAAATGCAGTCTAAGTTTGGAATATGAAGCAGCATTTATTGCATCTTTTGACTTAGAGGCTAGGAATGAGGAAGTACATGGAATGTTGGTCTTCCATGTTAATAAACTGTTCATATGAATGACTCAGAAAAATTTACCATTCTGGCAGCAGGTGTTACACCACTTTATTTTTTCAAGATGAATTTTTTGCGACTTATATACATTTCTTTTATTTGCTTTCCCACAATATAATATCATGTGGAATATGTACTAACTGACTTTTACTACAAGTTTACCGAAGTTTAAACACATACTTGACTGCCGTATGGAATGACAAATTAAATATTGACTGTATAGTATTTACTCTGCTGGGAGTAAATGCAGCACTCACATTTTAACACCACTTAACGCATGAGTGGGATGTAAACCAAACATGCACTAGTATCGAAAATTGACTACACTGCATGCTTATCAAACAACCCATGCACCTACAGCCTCGACATAGAGAAAATAGCTTTCATATGCCCTACATAGTAAAAGCACATGTAAAACTACGTAATGCAGATCCCACATAACATAACAATTCCCCACATACCTTTTGCGAATCTCATGTTAAACATCGATTCTATTTGACTCCCGAATTTGGTTTGTTAAGGTGTCATCAAGTTAAAAACATAGTTACCGCATTATCTTTACATTTTGTAACAAGGTGATGAAATGTTTACTAATTATTTTAACATTTTGCAGAAAATGATGAAATGTAAAATTTTTTTTGAAAGATCAATTTCAGTCTCAGTCTCGGTCTTGGACTTTGTCGGTCTTGGTCTCGGTCTCAAATTCTGCCCTGTTCTCGGTCTCGACACCTTCTGGTCTCGGTCTTGGATAGGCTGAAAACACTGGTTCAGATACCCTTGCTCTAAAAGGATAATTAAATCCCAGTTGTTGTTTTTGTCTTAAACCAAGCTTGGATAGCATTCAAGTAAAAACTATGACAAACTTTAGATTTGTAGCTGTTGTTTTCAATTTTAAGGGCGTTTAGACTTTGCTGACTTTAACGTCCCAATAACAACGAAAAAAGGTGAATATAGGGGTCCTTTTGAGAGGGGTAGCAGAGAATAGAAAGAAAGATATTTAATTGTAGTCTGATATGTTGCTACACCTTGTACACCTATTAAACTGGTAGCATAGAGAGAGGGGAAGGGGCAAAGTGCCCACCGGAAAAAAGTCAAATCGGTGAGACCGTAAAATGAAAGAAAGAGATAGCCCCAACCCCAAATTCGAATTTGAAAGGCTCTCTAAAGTCTGGAAGTTTTACCACCGCCTCCTGCCTCAATAGGTCAGATTGCTCCATACACACAGATATACAGAAATGTTTCGTTATGAAAACATGTGTATTTAGTTTTAATGACGGCTCACTTTACTCTACCTCTTTAAAATGTAGAAATAGGAATCTAAAGCAGATCCGTAAACCAGTAGCGGATCCAGAAATTTGCAGTGGGGGTCTGCATGTGGATGGGACATCAAATGTACACTAAGCGAAGCGCCACCATAGGTATGTCTGTTGTTAAGTCACTGATGCCTATTAGAATTCAGGAAATGGGAAATATATGTCATGTGTAAACTGTACGTAGTGTTATGTAGTATAGCTGCACCCTCCATGACCTTTAACAGGAATGCCATCTTGTTGTTTAGGAGCAACTCTCCTTCCTTTTGTCCTAGATTCCCAGGATCCTTCCTGTTTCCCGTCACGTGTTACCGGTGAACGTGACAACCTGCCTCACCCTAGTCCCATCACGTGTATGCTGTATCCCATATTATCAAGGTGTGGCCAATTTCATCCTCTAGAGCCTCCACATTGGTCATTTAGATCAGCACATTCCTTAACATTTATTTAATTTGGTGCGTGAAAACTTTTAACCAATCAGGGGACTGCATAAGTTCCGATCTCCTAGAGACATGAAAGCTCCGAGCGTGCAAGTTTTGGTCACACACTGGTGCAGCAGACCTCAGACGACGAGCACCTGAGTCAATATGTATATAGTTAAATTATAATAACTTTTTTTAGCCGGCTGTTAACGGAACGGAATAAAGCCGCCAATCGTCTTGAATCAGAACTAAATCTTCTTCATCTGTTTACTTATTTCTCAACTCGTATCTCCTACCCACTCTGCATCATCCCCGTACAAGCCTTCGTATCAACAATTGGCCCGTCATCTGACAGTAGTCATAGCCCCACGTATTGACATAGACACACATGCGATGTCACAAACAGCGTTACCAACGACCGTTGGCGGAAAACGCTAGATTTAGCATTCGTCATTGCGCAATGTGTAAACAAAACGGGAATTTACCAAATCATACGGAAGATAGATACATAATAATTTACATTTTTCATTTTATTGAAGAATAGGACACAAAAATACCGTAATCAAATAATGTAACAACTATCACTGTATTTTTAAAAAGTAATTAGGCCTAGGCTACAATTAGCGTGGCTATCTATACAATTTTTACCATCCCGGTGGGGGGGGGGGGGTATGCATTCCCCTCATCCCCCCCCCCCCTCTGGATCCGACACTGCCGTTATCCGTCATTTTTCTGCAAATTGCATGCTAAATTTATCACTTGCAATAAGTGAGTAATCATCAATTTTGTGCAAAAATGTTGAACTGTTGAAATATTGTACGTTTGCATTTTAATTAGACATTTTAGATAATTAGACTCATTTTTTCACTTTGTTGCAAAATGTTAAGATAATGCGATGACTAAGTTACTCGGCATGATGACAATTTTCTGAATTTTGCCATTCTTACGAGATGTTCTGTTTCGGCAAAAGGACAATTTTCGGAATTTCGCCATTTTGACAACATGTTCTTACTCGGCAAAATAACAACTTTCGGAATTTTGTCATTTTGACGAGATGTTGTTTGGTCGGCAAAATTTCAATTTTCCGAATTTTGCCATTTTGACGAGATGTTTTATCTTGTCAAAATGACAAGTTTCCGAATTTTGCCTTTTTAAGGAGCCCGTTAAGTCGTCAAAATGTTAATTTTACGAAAATTGTCACTTTGCCGAGACAGTTCTCTTTTCCTTTGAATGGCCCTTCTACGCTTCCGTAGTAATGCCATAAGATTGCATGTAAAGAAAAAAGTTCGTTTCATCCTCACGAACCACCACAATTTAACTTTTAACACTGACCCTGTCAAAGTCGAAAATCTTGCACCATTATGCATCTAGGCTCCTTGAAAAGGCCAAAATTTTCAAAGGTCCCCTTCCCGAAGGTCAACGATCACTCAACGTAATGCATGTCTCCACCCCCAGTCAAAGATACCCTGCGTACGCCACTGTTTGTGTTCTTGTTTGCAAGTCAAACTCCTCCCCACCTTCTCAGCATACATGCGTCAAGTTTACAGCTCTACTGGTTCCAGGTAGACGGCTGAATTGTTAAACCCGCTACACAGTGCCACAACCTAAGACCCTGCGTCTTACAAAATTTTCATAAATTATAGACATTTCTCTCTTAGTTGTGGCAAAAGGACTAGTTCAACACTGAGGCTTAAAAGAATAGCCCTGAGCCAAATTCATTTTTTGAAATGTTAAAGAGGAACATATTCTAAGCAGTTTGGTAAAACTTTCATTCATTTCACGTATTCAGTTGTCGAGATATAAGCAATTTAATATGACAAATTTTCCACATGGAATGTTCTTGGTGTAGTCAGTGATGGCGCCACTGAGGGCAAGAGGGGGAATTGCCCCCACCCCCTCGATTCTGCCCTTGCCTCCCCTCCAAACTTGCCCCCAAGTAAGTTGGGTTAACAGAAAAAAATATTAAAGTACCTCTCAAGAGATTTGAATTTTCATCTAGAGATATGCCAAAACCTCAGAGGAGCTGCTAGTGACCCTATCCTTTCCCCTTAGTTTGTCCCTCCCCTATTTTGATGTTCTGGCACCGCTACTGAGTGTCATGATGGTACTGCACCAACTGCTCCTATCAGCCGGTTACAGCCCACCAGACAGAAGGTCTGCGAGACCGAAAATGTAATAGGGTTCAAAAGACCGAAAAGAAATAACGGTATGTGAGACCGAAAATGAGAAAACATTCGTGAGACCGACATTGAAAACCCGCTGACCTGTATTCATTTTAGGCTTGCGGGCCTTTTCTCATTTTCGACCCGGCGGACCTTTTCTTAGTTTCGGTCATTTTCGGTGTCTCTTGACCCTCTTCACACTTTCGGTCTCATAAACTCTTTCACATTTTCGGACTCGCAAACCTTGTCTTACTTTAGTTCTGGCGGATACTTTCTCATGTCGTATAACAGCCCTAATAGATTTCTGCCTTATCTCTTGGCAGTTCATCTTCGTTTACTAGTGCAGACAGTCTATGTCACATATGTTACTTATTGCTGTCAATAGCTTTCATGGTAACTGAAGCAGAACCACAACTCCAGGCGACACAAGTTGACCTTCACCTTAACTGACCTAAAGTCAGGTCGGAATTACTTTTCCTGTATAGCCAGATAGACAGGGAACACCTCCATGGTATAGCCACCATGCATGGTTATGTCAATTAGTGGTCTGATTTGCAAAAGCACTGACACATATTAAGGGCAAAACCTACATAAAAACTTGCGAAGACAATGCTGCTTCTCTCATCCATTTTCCCCAATTTAGCAATTATCTTTATCGTTACTAATTCCCAGAGCTATAAATAGACAACCTCTTGTATGGTGTAAATCTGTCAGTTCATGACCTCAACCCAAAATATGAGTCGTGCGCTTCACTGAACGGGAAATACCCTCATTTGTTCTAGTGTAGTTATTGGGGGGTTAAACGTTATCACACATTCCAAGCATTCCAGTCAATAGCAGGGCAATTTATTATTCATAAACATTATTGAACGTTAAGTGAAGTATAATATTGCCATGGTTAGAGTGGAACCACGCTGATGTCCTCTCTTTACTCAGGGTTGTAAGTCCATGGCTGTTTGAGTGAATTACGTGATCGGAAATGTATCCCACTGTCTTGTCTTGGTAAAATTGCTCAGAAATTCGCCATTCACCAAACAATTTGTTATTCTAATTTGACTAAAAACTGTGCAATGATACAGCAAAAGTGTTGTTTCCTTTACATATTAAACATAAAAATGTTGAAAAGGGCAGGGAGATATCTGCTCTTTTGTATTGTCATTCTTAGAAAATTTCACTTTAAAAGTGGTTATATATGTTGTTCATCAACTAAATCAAAACTGAATTGTGAAACGTTTCCCGAAAGGATAATTAAAGGAATGTTCCAGAGACAAAATTCATTAACTTCAAGATGTGCAGAAATTTTTTTTTAGGAAGCGAAAAATTCATCTGACAAGAGCATATAACGTTCGGAAGATACAAATTTATATTTTTTTCTTTTGATTTGGTGCATCATGTAAATCTGTGATGTAATCGCGAATCATTAATTTGACATTACATTCAATTTATTTATAATTTTGATGCCGCTGCAGGAAATATCAACCAACAGTGGTAGTTGTACTACACGTATGGTGAAGGGTAATGCTTGATCTACAGGCAAAGATATTTGAACATTCCCACAGTATAAAATTTTAAGGACAAAGGGACTTAAATTTTATAAAGAAAACAAAAGAAATCGGAGACAATGAGCACACATTACATAACTCTTTTGGCTATGTTAAAGAGCAGCGGTATTTTTTTAATAAAAATAACCAATCTTTAAAATGAGATATCTTGAGTTAGGAAAAGGAATTGCGACAGGGTTTGAAGTACACCGTGTGGAATATTTTTTAACAAAACCCCGGTGAAAAGCCACCGGAAAGCCTTTAAATAACCGCTGACGGAATGATGCCTTCCCAACGCGTATTAGACGGGTCAATTTATGCCCAAAATGGCCCAAACCTCAAAAAAATTGCAACAAAAGGTTTTCCACTGTTTTTAAGTTCTTTGGGGTGTACTTTCTAAGAGGAAAAAAATCTATCAAAATTTAACCTCGGAAAAGGTGTTTAACTGGTCAAATCCAAAATGGCCGCCATAGACCATGTGGAGAAGGGATAGGTGTCGTCACCAGAAAGCAAAATTTATGAGACCAAGTGAATTTGGTCAATTTTGGGTCGCTCATTGTGAAAATCGAGAGTATTCTGGCCATATCTGGGCTTTTCTGAGCCATTTTGACGTTTAAAGTTCGAAGGGCGCCCTCTATTGGTCAAAAAATCTTGTTTTCTACATATAGTTAGGCCAAATCTCACATCAGGCATTGACTGATGTGAGATTTGGCCCTTTAATGCTGTAAAAGGATGTCTACTGAAAAATAATGGGAAATATTAATATATATATTAATATGCAAATTAGATAGGGTAAAAAGACAAAATATAGTGTTAGAAGAAGAATAAGCCGAGGATTTGAGTCATTGGAAATTACATCAAACTAAACCTGCCTAACTAACACCAGATCCTCGATGAAGAATATTGACATTGGTGACTTTCATTTTTGTCTTCATGTGCCGTAGTTGCCATAGCAACACAAAATTGTTTTTCTTTACTAAACCCCATTCGGTTGTCCTGAATGACAGGGATATTATGTATCTTAAAATCCCAGGTCTATATAAATCAGGAACTTTTTGAGAAGTACTATTTTTAACTGCGGCCTATATTTTTTAAGTATCAGAAACACGATTTGACCTTTAACCCTATCTAATTTTCATATTAATATGAGTATTAATATTTCCCAGTGCTTATCAGTAGACAGGCCGCCGTCTCTATAGGGCCTCATATTAAGGGAGTGTCATGGTCCGAAATTCCAAGTCCTTTCACGTTACGTCACAACTGGGAAAACAGCCCACTGCCGGGCAAAAAAACAATACTGTCTTAGTGCAACACTTCTCAGCTAGCTACACTAAATGCGCATGCCCGTCAAAAGGGGCGGGGCTTGTGACATAGGTGAAATCACTCTATAGGACGAGGCCGAAGACTATCTAAGAGGAGCGCCAACATCTTATAAATGCCTTTAAATGTGGCGAGTGGGTGACCGGAAGTCCTATCAATTTAAAAGGTGTCTGTTGGCTTTGTGTAGACTTTGGTGTTCAGCAGCCCTTGGGTTTCAAAGTTCTTCAATTTGAATATCAATAGAGTGAGGTCTAAATATGTAGCCGATTTGTAGGAGGCCTCAATCTAAATTAAATTGAGGCATGAATTTTATTAATTTCATTTACTAGACTAGTGCAGAGAGTTCCGAGATGTTAAAAAACGAAAGAACGTCGTCTCAATAGCAAAACCAGCGAATGTTTCTAGGATCAGTCAGTACTTTGTTTTTCAAGTTAGTAACTGAAAATGTCTCATATTTCCGGCGAGGCTTGCCTCCCCCGTGGCGCACCCAACTTTGTAGATAAAATTTACCGTTATAAACCAATTTCTTGTTAGGATGAGTATAAAGAGGTTGCCGAGGGATACATTTAGTGGAAGTTATTTGGTATTTCGTAGAGGCATTGCCTCGTATGTTTTATACGGGCTTCCCTGCACCTCGGCGGTTGGCTCATGCCAAAACATTGTGACAATCATCTCAACTTGGGCTATAATGAACCTAATGACAGTAATGAAGAATAAGTATATCTGTTTTAACAGTGACAGCTTAGTAAGTTTCAAGAAGGGAGTTAAGCCTTTCAGTTGTTGACATGATGTCACCCAGTGCTACTGTATCAGTCTTGCTGATCAAATATTGTCCAGTATACTGTATCTGAAGGGCGTTATTTACTAGTCAAGGTATTGTTACGAGACGACATCAACCAGATTGAATCCACGGACGAGCAAGTGAAAAGTTCTAGAAAGTGCTAGCACCGGTGTTGTCTTTCTAGCATATTCAACGGGTAACCCCAGAGAACATTCGCACAGTTACGAGAATGTACGATCACCTACTGGAAACTACTGTATGATGTAATGGCCTAATAATAGCCAACTTGTGGTTATGGGTTACTGAGCCCAGAACGTTCGCTGTTCGTTTTGTACGAGATCAAACGAGATGTTTCCATAAGAGTAAGTTCCAGAATTTTCTGGAAGAACTACCAGGCATATAAAAGGTCATGCAAGCAGTGTGACAGAGAGAGAAGAGAACAGAAGATACACAGATAATACAGAGACCAGATGCCTGCTTCGCCGCTTAACGCTGTAATTGTGTCGCCATTTACCGATCACTATAGTCTTCATCCTGCCTTCGCGGAACCGAGTCCTACACTGTGCTGCTGTACAATCGACGCTAACAACACTACCCCTGGGACAAAGAGTGATACCTTAAGCCGTAAAAGATTGTGAGTAGATTTAAGAGTAATTGTTGTAAATTTAAGGAAGTAAGAGGTAAATAATAATGAAGTTGTTGATTTTAATCTCGCTCTTCTGTGGTCTTTCGCTGTTATTGGTTTGAATTGCGACCAAGCCGTAACAGTATGCAATGGGTAATAAGCCTATTTATCATTTGCTATGGCCTGAAAATAACAAATCAAAGTTGGTTTCACAAAATTTTGCATAAAGAGGCTATATCAAAGCATCTGGTTATGGATAATTGCATCCAATTTGTTGATGCCTTTAAACTGAAAGCGTCTTTAAACTGACAGTTCATAGTAACCACCGCAGTAATCGATGCAGATGAGGAGGGCTGCTTCTTCTTGAAACTCACTAGAGCAAATTGATCATCTGAGACCTAGTAGAAATTTGACACTGTTAAGTGTGGAGTTTAACCAGCATATTGTACCTATAAAGGTACTACACTTTATTTTTTTTCAAAATGGCGGACAGCTGCTATCTTGGATTTACGAGTTAACCGATCGATACCAAAGCTACATCAGGTTTACTCCAGTGAATTTGCCATATTAGATGTAGTCAAAATCGACACTTCATTCATCACTCCAACTCATCAAGTGCCAGTTACATAACATTTTATCATTTTCAAAATGGCCGACAGCCTCCATCTTGGATCTAGGTGTTGGAATGATACCAAAGGTTCATGAAGTTTCCCCCAGTGCATTCACCATGCTAGATATAGTTAGAATCGACATTCTCTCATCACTCCAGTTCATCTGGTGCCAGTTATATAACATTTTATCATTTTCAAAATAGCGGTCAGTTGCATGTTTCTTGAATTAAGGGATTAGAATGATACCAAAGCTACATCAGGCTTACTCCAGTGAATTTGTCATGTAAGAAATAGTCAGAATCGGCACTTTTTTCATCATGCTAACTTATCTGGTGCCAGTTATATAACATTTTATTATCTTCAAATGGCGGACAGTCGCCAACTTGGATTTAGGTGTGAAGAAATGATGCGAAAGGTACATCAGGTTTACTCCAGTGCATTTATCATGTTAGAAATAGTTGGAATCGACAGTTTCGGCATCACTACAGTTTATCTGGCGACAGTTATATAACATTTTCTCATTTTCAAAATGGCGGCCAACGGCCATTTTGAATTTTCTATTAAAACCACCTTTTCCGTGCTTCGAATTTGATAGATTTTTTCCCTCTTATTCACTACATCCAATAGCTTAGAAAACCATTGAAAGACCCTTTGTTGCAATTTTTGGGGGGTCAGACTCTAAATTGACCCGTCTATATGTCTTTCCTCTGTAAGCTTTCTTCTCGGCTTCTAAACCCCATTTGAAACGCGATATATACCTGTAACGTAACTCAATGTCAATGAAGGTTAGAAACATTTCAAAGGAGGTTAAAGTTCTTCTCTCATCAAAAGTTGCTGTTCCTCAAAGTTTGAACTATGAAGTAAAAATCTGTTATCATGAAATGGCTGAGTCATCAAACCAATTTTCGAAAAAGCCGGTCATATATGTAGCTCAGACAGCCAGAGACTGATCAAATTTGCATAGTTTTATAGTTCTTTGTGAATGGCTCCAACTTTACACCTGGTAAGAGATCTCTCGCTCTTTTCAAACAAATTAAGGAAAAAAAGACTTTGATGATGCCTGAAACGGCTAATTTCAACATTCTCCGGGACTCTTCGGACCCAGTAGCGGATTAAACATTGCAAAAACTTAAACTACTTAAAATCGCAATTAACTAGCATGTTTGAAATCGCTTCAAGATTAATCAGTGGCGTCACTAAGGGACATAATGGACATTAGCAGATTTCCTTCAATCATAACCTTCCAATGCCCCCTTCCTAACCCCTCCATCAGTTCTTAACCTTGCTTTTAAGTATGAAGCGTATGTGCCTCTTTCAACATGTTTAAGTCGCATACGCATAAAACTATTCATAAAACGTTAATTATAAAGATCTCGAGACTTGGGTCACCATAAGGAAGCTGGAACATTTGGAATTGGGTGCATAGACATAAAGCTGAAAAAATAATTTTGGCAAGCGGGACTATATGAAATTGACTATAGCCTATACCAAACACAGTACCAACCATGAATACATGAATACATGTCAAGGACCCTCCAATCGTCATTGTTATGGTTATGGACTACCACTTTGAGTGCTTAAAATTACTTCGAGCAGTGATCAGAAAAAATCCCCAAAATGGTCTCGGTATTCTAGCTATCCACTATTAAAGTGAGAACGATATATTCGTGAACTTGCAGACTACACGCTGATATAAATATGCACCACATGGGCTTCCTTACAGCTGCACTTTTCATGAATATCTTAAAGTACTTTTTCACTAGCGAAGTGTTAGTAGCTAGCTCATTGCTGCCACAGGCATGCGTAGTGGACTACGGAGCTTTTAAGGTGTCGTTTAATAGACCTTATATCTGAATAAGTTTGTCTATCTTATGCAGTAACGTAAGTCTATGATCCTTTTTTAAAATTGACTTCTAGATACTTTATTGCATTACTTTAGTATATTAGTAGAACTGAACATTAAGTGTCTTTATATTTTAGTATTTTTCAAGAAGGATATTGAAATTTTAATAAGGATATTGAAGTTTTAGTAATAATAATGGCATGTTTGATATCTCAGCCAATATCTCGGTTAGAGAAAAATATCTAGATTTCCACTAGCAAATACATTATTCCGGTGTATAAATACTGCCACTGCCACAATGAGCTGGGGGAGGGGGGAAATATTTTATATATGGTCCTGTGAGCATTCTGAGATGTCATTTTCTAGACCATAGTGCTTATATGCAGGCCACGTATATTAAAAACGTTGGGATGGAAACGAAAACGTTTGTATGTTTAAAAGCGTAAGCAATTAAGAGATAAGGTTTACACGAATTTGGCAGAAGGGATCACAGTGCTTGAGACCTCACATTTTTCATATACTTTGGGGGGGGGGGGCTCTGTTATCACCTCCCTATTATGTTAGAACAGAATTCGCCGCAGCTGTTATTATTTTCCATGTTTAGGTAGACGCAGTGTAGGTCAAACGATTATTTTCAAACGGACAAGAAGTTGTGCTGAAGTCCGTCAAGAATCTCAACAAGGAAAAGAAGAAAACGTTTCAAATATTTCTTTAAGTTAAACATTTTGCAACAGTACATAGCACGTCCTAACATGTTTTAGCATATTCAGTATAGTTAAAAAGTTTTGAAATATTTTAGTATTCAGTCGTCAGCAAATATACTTCAGCAGGATAGGTTTCTACTTATGTTATCAATACAACCAATAACCATAGGTAACGTCTGAAAATACATCCCAATAATTGGGTGTTTGAAATACAACTTTGTAACAAGCTTAACTTCTTTAACTACATGCACTCTAAAAACAAGAGAGTGAGAGTGAATCTAGTCACTCTCTAATAGAGTGAAAAGTGTAAATTCACTATATTGGAGTGTTAGTTCACTCCACGGGTAGTAAAATTCACTCCAAGAAGAGTGACATGTACTCTAAAAGGAGAGTGTCAAATTCTCTCACTCTTCTTGGAGTGAATTTCTGCTGTTTTGTCGTATTTTGGCGTGAGATTTTTATTTTTAGAGTTAGAGCAGAGTATGAGTCAAACTGCTGCGTGAATGCAGACCTGCGGACTGTCTAGGGCATAGAAGACACGGCACCCCATGTTGAGCACCGTGTCCCCATTTACATGTGAACACTAATCCAAAAATAGCATGCATGCCGATGTTTTACCAAAATTAGGAAGTATCTAAAGGCACTTACTGATGAAAACGATTGGTTTCACATCTTTCATGGCTTCGGGTTCACTGCACAGTAAGTACAAATTAGCCAAGTGGTATCTGAATTGACTAACCACGCTAGCCACTAATATTTGACTAATTTGTTTATTTCTTAGTAAAGGACTAAAGGATATCAGTCAAAAACAAGGAGGATTAATATTTGTCAAGGACTAATTCAATTGGGTCAAATATTAGTGAATATTGTTGACTACGTGATTGGTCGATGCAGGCACTGTTATAGACTAATTTTTGTACAGTGATCTGCATGTCTCCACCGGGAAGCCAACCCTCCAACCGAAATTCCAAATTCTCTCCAATAAAAGCTCCATATTCGACATGTTTTGCTTCAAAAAAGCGAAATTTTCCGCCCGTGCAAATTGCAATTCTTAAGCAGAGATGCTCGCTTATACCTTCAATTTGGTAAACTTATCCGAGCTCTGGAGGTTAGAAAATCGGAAACCAGATCATCAAGTAACACCAGTAACTACAGTGCTATTTTTATAAATTTTGTTCATAAAATTCCAAAATTTCTCCAATATACCCTCTTGACCTAAAAAAATTCGTCAGAGCCTCATTTTGTAGGCGTTGGAAAACATTATGCAGCAACAACGATCTTTGGTTGCCGCTCAGTCTCAGATATTCCAACAGGATATATTCTTCAGTTATCCCCAACTTTTCAAATTTCCTTACAAGAAACTCAGAATCCACACTTTTCTGCAATACAAGCTCCATATTTTCAAATATTTGAAAAAAAGAAAATAATTTCAGCGCGCTTCGAGCGCCACAAGTTACATCCCTAGTACCGTGGTGTTCACACTTAAAAATCGTAAAATTTGTAAGTCTACCCACCCCTCCCCCTTCCCGTAAAAATGTGTGGCTACTCCGCTGTGGACACCTCACCAGGACAGGAGAAAAAATTTAGGCCAGATGTCTCCTACACTTCGAAAATCAATTCGACGTTCCTACCTGCTTGGGTAAAACCACACTGAGATGCGAATAGGCCTATTCCGGATGTCAATATTTCACCTGAAAAAAATTATTAGCAGTATTTGAATGCGATGCAAGAATGTCCATAACTTCATTCATCTCTTCATGACACCTTAAAAGCTCCGTAGAAGTCAAACGTACACTAATAACCTGCTTGTTTCATATCTCTTCACCCATGCTCATTGCCTGCTCACCATTCTAGGGTAGTACAGTAAAGTTGTTTGGCCATTTTGGAATTGGAGATAATGCTGACATTCATTTCAGTGATGCAGGAAGGGACGGTGAGGACTACTAATGAGTGTTTGCGTGTATGGGTAAAAAATGTTTACTTATCATAGTAGCTGTAAATAAAAACTGCTCCCACATTGTCGCAGGCTTTTTACCAGAGGAGGGGACGAGAAATGTATGCCGGCGGGGGATTTTCTATTTTCTTGGAGAACATGCTTTTATCTGTACGATAAAATATGTCATCCCTCGATGATGTGCTTGATCTGGCTTTCAGGAAAGAAATCATTTCAAAATTACCCCAAAGAATTCTTTCTCTCAACATAAACCCCCGTATTTTTAAATCTCCTACAACAGAGTCTATCAGAATTTTTAGGCGTTCAATGAAGATCCAATATTTTCAAAACTAACCTATAGTGTTCCGCGAAAACAAGTCAAAAACTTTCCATTACACATTCCATTCGACATCCTTCGTCTTTATCAGGGCTTGTCTGCTCTGTCCCCGTCAAGGAACTTGGCCCCTGTCGGGCAAAGCCTGCTTTGCCATGCAAGGACTGCATGCACAACTTCGTTGTGTATTAATTTTACCAGGCTGGTGAAGAAGGGGCTATGTCAATGTTCCCCAAGGTTCGCTGTTCCCGAGGTTCAGTGTTCCCGAGTCTAAGGAACATCCTCACTTCTGGGAACATCGAACCTCGCGAATAGCGAACCTTGTAATCATCTCCAAGTCATCGAGATATCATGAAAACGAACCTTGGGAACATTGGACCCAGGGAACATCGGGTAGACCCCGGTGAAGAAGGCTGTTTTCGGTATTAACATGTTATGAAGTTATGATAGCAAAGTACTTTTTTCCAACTTGCAGTATTGCTCTGCTATTTCTGGACTGTCTTTCTACAACAGAGAAAAACTGAATGAAATCACCAAAAACTTGTTGGTAAACTAATACGTTTTAAAGCAGAAAAACACGAAGAAAGCCTGTGAGAAATCCTTTGCTCTGTAACCCACCCCGTTCCATGCCATTGTTCCTTGGCAGATCAATAAATCCAGTTCTTGCCTTCCTTCATCCTTACGATAACATGTAAAATCACAACAACCCCCTGTTGTCAGTCGGCAATAATGCTTAATTTTTCTCTTAAGAAAGAGAGGTTTTTTGTAATAAAAGAAGCCACATTTTGCATGCTAAAAGAACCCTTAATTTTTCGTCGGAAATGTTGCCTTCCTTACTCTTTAGGAACTCACCGCCTCTGTCAGAGGTTTTGTGTTATTACCCCCACCGACTCCCCGTCGGGGAGCTTGGTCCACTGTCGGTAACTCTGGTCTTACAAGACTGTCTACAAGTCTAGACTATTTTTACAGGTATAGAAACGAATCAAAAATCTGTCTACCATTAAGAAACGGTACATGTTCGAGAAATTCGCATAGTCATATGCTCGGAGATGTGGTCAGAATAACTTATGCCTCCTAATCCAAATGGTAACCGACATAATCGTTCACTCTACTCAATGAAGATACAAGCCTAAACAACTAGGACATGATTTTTTCTTCTGATGGAAACTGTAATGACTTATGTATGCCTCTTTTGAATGTGTTTTGCACATTAAAACTCAGTAACCGAGATTTCTGACATTTATGGGCATGTTGTAGCTTCTTCTCATCAAATTAATGAAACATTAACCATTGCTCCTGGAAAGCGAAATGATAAAAATTAACCTATTTCATGGCTGAGGGCACCACCAAAAAATGTGAAAGCCAAACACTGTACAACGTCAAAGTAAGAAAATTAAAAAAGAGCTTATGATCAATCTTTATTTTTCACTCTATCAATTGAACTTGAAAGTGCCTACTTTCACTAAGTTAATTAAAAGCTTGATTACAATAACACTGTTGAAGGTTTCAGTATCCAATAATTTGTCTGAAAAGGCGTATTCCCCAAAAGAGAATAGCCTTCAAGTGCAGTGGACAGCACCCCCCAGTTTGAACCAACCAAAAAGGAAATCATATGGGACTTAAACAGGTACTTGAGCAGTGTATAACTACTTAGTTCAAAGCTGTCCCAAAGATTACACCATTTGGGGTTTCAACCAGGTTTGGAGAACGAATAACCCTTTTTAGGGCACACCCATACAGTAGTTTCACCGGCCCAGGAAGGCTTTAAGGCAAATAAGGTGTCCAGTCCTCTTATCCCTTGAAAATTTTAAGCCTTTCTAAGAGCCTAGATGCAAAATGGTGCGCAATTTTTGAAACTGGGAGAACAAATCTTGAACTTGAAGGTTTAGTTGTGGTGTTTTTGGTGTAATATTTTTTATCCTTAAATGCAAAACATTTTTTACTGGATGGCGGGGGTAGGGGGTGGGGGAACGTTCCCACATTCCCCACTCCTAGTGGCTACAGGTCTGGTCTTAGCAATCACTAAGTGAGAAATCTTGATGAATAGCTGATTAGAAAACTACTTTACAACTTCGCTTTTTCACTTCTTGGTGTTTCACCTATCAGTGAAGCCCTGCATGGTTTCACAGAAAATTCTCTTCCAAGAAATTGGACAAACGTCATCAACCACGGGTTTGAAGTTTTACTCGTGGCGAAGATATTTTTGTACAGATAATATTTAATATATGATCAGATTGATGAAAATTCAGATTAAAATTAAAAATGGGTTTGCTACTATTCAGAGTCAAAACACATCTTTTTTATTACGGATGCTTATTTCTCCCAGGCTGTTCTTAGCCACCAAAACTTTTGAAACGCCAATTTTACACGTGTGCATCACGAGGGAGATTGTCCTTACACTGAAGTCGGGTATGCTTTTGATCCAATCCAGTTAACTATAGCATGCAGTCGACCTCAAGGGTGTCTAAAGTTTTTTTTTTTTGGTTTAATTCAAGATATACAGATGATCAAAGCTGCACAGGTTTATAGGGTCATTACTTTATCATCGCTGGTTACGGACACTTTGAGTCGAGGTTGCTCATGTGGACAAAATTCTACCTTGAAGGCTTGACAGCCAAGACCTGAAGGGTCTTCGGTCGTGGAATGGCAGAGTGGTTTTTTTCCAGTGACTGAGCCATGATGTGGTTCACGTGTTCATTGGTTTAAATCCCGTGGGGATGTTCATGCAGGGTTTCCTCAGGGTATCCTTTCTTTCACTGGCAACCCACTTGGCATTATGCTTGCCACTAAAAACGGTTGCCCACTTGACGAAGTTGTCGGACAAGAGCACCGTCGGGTGGAGCAGTTAACTAGCCCATTTTTTCCTCCAGGGCTGTTTTGCCTCTAACAATCCAGTGAAAATAATGGGGCGGAAGGAGCTAAATTCCTCAATACTCGGTTAAAAGCCACTCTTTCATTTCTTGGTTAAATTTTCCTCAATTCCTTTCTATTTTCTTTGCAGAAAATTCCATACGCTAGAGTGCCCCAAACTGCATTTTACAATCTGAATAAAATTGCAAAAATATTAAGGAGACACCATCCATTCCCCAGGCTAGCGATACCACTTCAGACCCTCTTCTGGAAAATCCGTGATCCGCCGGTGTGATATGCTGTTTAAATTCTTCTACCACCCCTTAAACTTTTCAACCCAATTTTCCCTTGGCACCCTCGCATTCTTTTAGCGTCGTAGAAGTTGACCTTACAACCTTTCGTATTGGGATTTGTTCCTTCTGTTTATGCTTTCTGCTTGTGTATGGTGGTAAAACCAGGGTTGTTACAACTCCCTGGTAAAACATACCAGAATATAGAGCGTATCTGGCTAGATGTGCCAAAATTGTTTTGTTCACCCACCTTTGACATGTACTGCAGTCCTTAATGGAAAATTGCTTAAATTACTGGACTCGCCTCTTTTGTCAGTTTAACAGTTGGTGCGCTATAATTAATTTAGACCTGTAATCTCGTGGATAGAGTGGGATAGATGCATAGATACTGTAGCTAGCGAAACTTGCGTGACTCGATCTGACCCCAGTAACTAATTCAACCCCAGAGAGTTAGTTGATAGATAGTGCAGTGAATGGTACAGAACAGTCCTCCAATATGGTTGCAAAATATGCAGACTAAACTCATAGTAGGCTACAAATCGATGTTACCAGGACGAGCACTACGGCTGGAAGATCTTTTCAGTTTTAAAGAATTACAAAGGGGAGAAAAGGAAATTGGGCCTACAGTTTACTATGAATACCTGGTGGTTTGAAACATTTTACAAAGTGAAGCTAGGGTCACCCCCCCCCCCCTTAGGTCCCTCCTTATAGAAACATCGATTCGCACTAATAATTGAAACAGTACTCCACTGACGAATTTTGGGAGATACATCCACGCCCATAAATAATGCACTCTCGTGTGTAAATGCTTACGTCCTTGTGCATTGACCCTCGCTCGAGCGGTATCCTCCACTTTATGCATTTTCCATGTTCAAGGGTGTGCAGTGTGACTCCAGGGGGAGGTAGGAAGTAATATCCCGGTGGGGATTGGTGCCCCCTTGAGTGGAGGAAATTTTTTGATTCCGTCGGGAGCCTAAATCCGTAGGATAACATATTATCGCAATCGTTAGTTGTCCAGACAATTATATACATGATTTTGCTCATAGAAAGGGCGAGCTCTTTCGCTACAGGAGTCAAATCTTCCATTAAAATAGAACTATTTCCCTCATTTTTGTCACAAAAGTTTATTTTTTCGAAGATTCATTCAATTAAACTCGAAATTGCATTTTTTTACATAAATTTGAAACAACCCAAAATTTTTCAAGGCTCATCTTTGTCACAACTAAAAGCCTTGGTCGTGGCATTGGGTAATTGGTCCCCCGTAGTGCATTGGGAACTTTGCCCCTGCTGTCGGGCAAATCTTGACACCGCCCTTCTCTTTAACCTTCTGATATTTCAGTCACACACCTCCTTTCCTAGGTGAAATAGTTGTATTCTGACCCCCTTGAGGAATTAATGTCACGGTCGGGATGGGGGTGGGAAGTAAGCTTTACTTCAAGAATGTTTAACTTTAAATGGGGAAAAACAAAAAAGGGAGAAACTCTATAACATAATAAAGCAAAACGTCTGTATTTGCATTGAAGTAGACCTATATGGAACATTTACTGACCGTCCTTGAGCATGTGCATAAAACTGCCAACAATTTTAAATAGACCAACTGGGGAAGGGGGATGTAATTTCCTCTTTATAAGTGTACAAGGATTTAGGTTGTCTGATGTGATGGAAGGTGCAGCAGTAAAAACAGGCAAATATGGTAGGACTATAATACTGTGTTTGATACATAACCCACCGATCTACTGCATGTGGAGTACTCAAAATGACACAACTAAGTCAAACCATTACCTATAGAGAAGTCCATAACAGCTCCCTAATCAAACATCATAGGTAAGCCTAATCTGTTGCACTGTAAAGAGATCCAATCCTTATTCCTTTTACCTTTCTCTCTGACATTTTTCACTTTGTGAGGTCATCCGTGCTGAATGACAAATTACTTTTTACACCAATGTTGATGCGATATTAGTGGTGAGTTACGTCTAGCGATTTTCAAATTGGTGTAATTGTTTTTACGATTTGACCCAGGGTTAAGTGGTTGGTGCGTGCAGTTTGGGTGAGTGACAGGTTGATGTGTTGGTGTAAAAATGGTGTAAAAGTGAGTACTGGTTGACAGGTGACAGTAATTAGGTAGGCGGTGCTATGAACAAGTGTACTTTTGATGTACTTTTGGTGTACTTTTAGAGTGAAAAGGTGAACTGCTACACCGTATTTACACCATTTTTACACAAAGTGGACCTTTCGTGTAAAAATGGCACTTTCTAGAGATATAGCTAGCTAGCATATATGCTCATACCTTACCTGCAACCAATATTAAACACACACATACACACTCGGAGAAGCACATTTCTGAGAGCAACTAGAAATTGAATTTGCATGGCAAATCCGACACGACATAGCCTCTGTGAAACAGAGGTGGTTGTAGTCTAAGGTATTTTTCAGATTTAACCTGAGAATAATTATTTCACAACAGTGAAGAAACACCAGAAAAATGATGAGGTATAGGCCTAATTAAAGTAGCTCCATGATCTCAGTGGCTTCTTCTCGGATGCCTGTATGTTTTAGAACGACTCATGATCAAGATAATAGATTGTATTCTTTCCCGAAATCTTTCAAGTTCAGTGAATTTCCACTTTTCAGTGGATATTCAGTTGCAGTGGACGTTAAGATATGTTTTCATATTAGAATACAAGGTGTTCTGTGTGAACATTATATAGAAAGTCAAAGCCACTGAGCCAGAGTCAAAGTGACTGTTTATGAATTCATGCAAAGTTTTTGTGAGTTACCAAAACCTAATACTAGGCCTCCTTTGTTGGCTTCACTGCGGTTGCACCTTTGTTAAGCTTCGGGGGGATGTGAGGTACAACTTCAGAATACCCTTACAGTAAGCGTTATATCCAATTAAAAAGACGACGCTTCAAAACAGCATCATGGGAAGAATCATGATTACATGACTCAACAGTGTATAATCATTACGGAAAAGACCATATATTTCACATATCATGCGATGTTCAATTGAAACTGGGCGGGAATTAGGGATTATTATCCTCCACTGCACAATATGGCTAAAACAACCCTTAATTTGTGGCAGTGACTGAAAAATAGACCCCACCGTGACTTTTAGAGGATTTCATTATGGTAAAAAATGTTCACTGAGAGTAGGCTCACCAACAACCACCCAAAGAGAAAGAACACTCAACCCCCCTCCCCTTAGTTGTAATAATCTAGTTGTCTATCCCATTTTATGGATGCCTCTTAAAAAAATTATATGACTACATTTTTCTTGTTGAATTGTGAAATTTATGGGCTTTAATTCATTGGACCGGTCTAGGCCTATATATTTAAGCCAAAGTCTTGAAAATGTTAACAACAGTATGTGCATAGGCGAAGGTACGAGCATAATTTTCTATGAGGGGCAAGAGCATTTTTTGCCCGAATAATGTCATCGTTTATCATGTTTTGCCCATGTCTTGCCCGAATAGCCTAGACCAACTGGTTTATCCAAATTGGGAGGGTGAGTGCCCCCCTGCCGTATGCCTTTGGGTATGTGGAAGAAAAATTAAAAACATTCATTGGTGAAATAAGCTGTTGTTTTTTAAAGCAAGTTTGGGAAACTGTTTTTCCCCTTTAAAAATGGAGTTGCATTTTTGGTTTATATGCCCTTTTTACAGCGCTCACAGAATGCAATATTTCATCCCAAGGTGTATGGGAAACAGCAGTTAAAGTCATTGGCAGGGATGGTATTCTGTAGGCCTCACGTTAGGCCTAGTTGTTCGCTGCGGTAAATGCTTTTAAACCCGATAAGACAGGGGTGGCTCCAGGATTTGCTCGACATGGGGGCTAAACTCCCCGACAGGGGGGGGGGGCAGAATTTCAAGGCCCCGACAAAGGTGATGTTATGTCCCGGTGGGACGTGACTTGGTAGAATTTGAGGCGCGCGCAGCGAGCCGAAATTTTGGGCTTTCTTTTTAACAGATACTTAAAAATCTGGAGTTTTTTTTTAAAGAAATTTGGCTTTTGTAGGTACCATGAAAAATTTTGGGTCTCTATTGGGGAATCTGTCCTTCATATGGCATAAATAAAAAACGTTATATAGGCGACAGCTGAAATTCTTTTGAGGTTACGCGTTAAATCGAGACGAGACTACAAGTTTGCCCGGAAAGTTTTTCCCTTTTTGAACGAAGATTTGAAAAAAGGCTTATTAAATTAGAGAAATTTTGGACTTTAATGAAAGAAAATTTGGTTTTTTGTAAAATTGTAATAAATATTTGGCTTTTTTAAATTATATGCCTTTTAAGAGCAAAATTAGGCAGTATGCTGGGGGATTAACAGACTTGGCTTTGGTTATTTATTGTATGGAGTATCCATCGGAAATGGCAAATTTTGCCCCTTTTAACAATATGAAGCTTATATTGGGAAAAAGCTTATGACAGTTTGGGCGTTTAATGGAAGAATCTTACCTTCTCATGAGAAAAAATCAAGTAGGGGGTGATCTGTAGTTTTGTTAGGTTTACTGAATATCATCATGCAGATTCATGCCCTTAGACCATATTGGAACATTTTCCTGAGGGAAAAAGTTTGACTTCGCATATATTCGAAGTTTCATTTTTTACGTTATTGCCATAGGCGTACGGGAGCGTTCCAGTTTGGGAGGGAGCAGAATTGTTTTTTGTCCGAAAAGTGTAAACACCGAAAGACCATCTAAGTAGAGCGCACAGAAATTTTTGAAAAATTGACAACCCCCAGACAGCAGGAAATAGCATTTCCGTGTTCGAAACAAGAATTTAAGAAGTCCGCTTTCGAGCTCTCTTTCGCAATAAAATTTTCACTACATAATACTGCTCCCAAACGAAGAATAATTTACAAGCGTGCTTTGTTCTGCTAAGTAATCTGTTCGACCAAAATACTATCTATGCGGAGTGCCACCATCAGTTGGCGCGGAGCGTACAGAAAACTGTTAAAATATCTAGCCCCTCAGACAGCCGGAATGGCATTTCCCAGACTTGTTACTAGAAATGAAGCAGTCGTTATTTTGAGCTTCCCTATGAAATGAAAGTTTCACTTTGACAGACAAAAACCCAAATTAATTAATGATCAGAAAATGATCAGATAGAAGGTACTGCTACTAGTAAGTGTAACGGTCTTGCCTCTCTTCGGGGGAGGGGGACTATGCAACGGAATTGCTATAATTGCAAGATTCACTAAATAAATGAATTTTTTTACGCCTGCCCGAATTTCAGACTATAAATGGTTTAATGTTCCAACGTATTTGAAACTATGTCACGTTACAAGGTACCTTCAAATAAATTTTTCAGTCAGACTTATGAGGAGACATTCTCACACTACTGTTTATCAGTAAGCGTAACTGAAAGCGGACTGGTCGATTTTCATTACCTTTGCTAGAATTCGGCTGTCGGGACAGGCCAGATGGCAGACCATCGGAAACTGCATGCACATGATCAACCTCTCGTGTGTTTTTGTCGAGAAAATTCGGAATTGTGGTGAGTTTCCTTGAAGAATATGGTCTTCTAGTAAGCACAATCCAGAAGAAATTTCGGGTGAATGAAGTTTATCAGACCTGCATCTTTTATTAGTTTACCGTGGTCATGAAGATGAAGGTTCCCCGACGAAATCGGATTTTCTCAACAACAGGGGAAAGGCCGGTGTAGCAGGTTTTTTGGTCCCCTGTCCTACGGTACCAAAAAAACTAGAGTTTTCGAGGTTTTTTGGTCCTAGGGCAAGAAAAGCTAGTTTTTTTTTAGTCTGGGGTAGTACAAAAAAGCTAGATGTTTTGGTCCGGGTCTAGTTTTTTTGGTCCCACGAAATAGAAGCTTTTTTGGTCTGCGTCACTGATCGATTTTGTACGGTGGCCGAGAGGGGACAACAAAAAAATGGTGACTTTTTGTTTTTGTTCGCATCTTAATTATCTTAGGATTCTGAGTTATTTAGTCAGGATTCTGAGACAATTAAGATTCCGACAAAAAAATTCACATTATTTTTGGTGGTTCCCTCCCGGCCAAATACTATAATAACAAATTGTGTGACCAAATTGTAAGGATAGGGGGGTTGGCGGATTAAAATATATCCACATTACTTTTTTTTTTACAATGAGGCTGTGGCATTGGGGAAATAAATAGGGAACATCAGTTTAAGCAAAACGAGAGAGAACAAGTGGCGTGCCCCTGGTTGATAGGTGACACCCAGGGTTAATTACCGCCTCTTTTAGTTCACTGAATGAGTGTTATCCTGGTGTGGGGATTAAGGGTGCCGTAGGGATACATGGAAGGTACCGGTTCCTGTGCTATAAGAGATTATGCGAACTGATTTATCAGTATCATTGTCATATTGTCATTCCTAGCTAAATGTCCTTTTGAAGCAGGCGAACGCAACGCATTAAAATATATAAAATTTTCATACCCGGAAGATCCATGGACGTCACCAAGGGAGGGGGAAGTTGCGAAAGACCCTCCTGTGCTTTTTTACATGAACGTTGAAAGTATGTACCAAAAGTCGAAAAAGGATTTCTTGTGCCATTGAAAAGTGTAAATTTCTTTTGAAATGTTAAATGCCTAACCTCCCTGCACTGCATGTAGATCGAGTCCCGCAGATGACTATTTTACCCCTTAATTTTTGTAAAGAGCCGTCCGATGGCAAGTCCTTTTGGATGTATGTAGCTACAACTTTCCATAGTATTATGATCATATATCTAATGTGCTTTTCATGAAATACCTTTAAAATATGTTTTTTAACAGAACAACCATTTTAATTGAAACCATATTAGAGCGATATGTTCATCTCTTGAATTCTGTTCATTTTGGGGGTAAACTGCTTCATGTCAGCATAGGCTCATTATACATAAATACTAAAACGAAAGTGCACCCTGTGGGATATTTCAAATTGACTTAAAATCTCAATGAAGTGGTGGTACCGATATTTAAGGGATAAGTCGCATTTATAATAAATAATAAACCGTCTAGACTCCAAGTTGGCAAAATAAGGCCCGAGGCGAAGTCGAGTCCATTATATTGCTAATTTGGAGTCAAGACGGCTTATGAGACAGTAATGATCAGACAAATGTGGTTTATTCCTACCACTTAAAATGTGTGAAAAACTTTACCTTTCTCACTTTCTTTACGTTTATTGACCCGTGAGTAGTGAAACAACAGATCTCTGCTAAACCAATCAGAATGCAGGAATACCAACAACGGACGGTAGAGCTGGGAGCATTGAAAATTAACTTCCTTTTTCCATGCATACGTATCAAACTGAGTGATGACTAAATCATTTTTCTAAGTCTCAGCTAACTTCTTTTGTTTTTCCCCCAATTGCTGCTAGGCGTTTTCAATTTTTTACCTTTCCATTTCCTCTTTCAATCAAATAAATGACACTATTTTCTAGGTCTTGAAGGAGAATGGTTGAAGATAACAACCAAGTGCATTGGTAAAATCGCATTGTGCACAAATCTCTGTTCAGTTTTATAGAGCCTGATATCTTAAGTAGTGCGCTGTTCATTGCAGATTTGCAGTAGCGTAACCAGACTTTTTCAGTTGGGATCTGAGGGGGGGGGGGGGAGGGGGGGCAAGCAGGAATAACACTTTCTAAGCGGAGCGCCATCATTGGTCGGCGCATAGTGAACAGAGAAAATTTTGGCTAAAAATGCCTCTCAGATTGTCGGAAATGGAACTTCTCAGTGTCTTCGGCCCTGTTGATTTCAGCTAAATATCCCTTATTTTTTGAAACACATGATTGGAAAGTTATACTTCCACTATGGATGTTTACTACATGCCAAAGAGGGACCTGCTTGGCAGCTAGAGTCTAAATAGGGTGGTCGAAAAGGTTCTCCACTGAGTCAAAGCGTCGTTTGTTCCTCCGTTTATTGCACCAGCTGGCCATTTAACTGTTTTATACTTGGAAATAGTCTTACCATGCATGCCTTAAAGGCCCATTTCTCTCACCCCAAACAGTACCAATGCTCCTAACCTTCTTACTTAAGCCCCTTCCGCAATTGTCTGAAATTCATCCTCATTCAGACACAATCTCAGCCTGGTTTATTGCTTCAGGGTGAGTATGTATGTAATCAAAACACTCTCGGCGCAGTTAATGCTGTGCAATACAAGCTTTGGTGTCTTGCACTCAGTGGCAAGTTGCCCCCCCCCCCCCCCGGAAAAATTAATTTTGGGGGAAATTTGGTGAAAATGGGGAAATTTGATGAATCCTCTTATTATTACAAAATTTCACAAAAATTTCTCAAAACTTTTGTCAGAATAAGAAATTGTGAGACATTTCTCATACATAATTCGTATTTTCATGCAGCAAATTAACTCAGATTTCGTCAGTGTCGCATGAACCGGCCCAATCCGTGTTCAACAGAAATGTCCTCGCCGCGTAGCAGATTGAATGATCTCTTGTGTTTGTATACGCACGGGGGTTATGATCAGTGCATTTCAGTGCACAGGAAGCTGTTATTCAGGTAATACTTTGGGAGTTCAGTAAAAGGATGTGAAAACTAATAAGTCACTACCGTAGACCCCGAGGTTGTTATGTTCTTCTAAAAGCTAGCAGTAGCTGTACGATTTTACTCTGTGTACATAACGATGGATGGGGCTGAAACAATCCATGGCCAACGATAAACTTAAATTTAATCTAGAAATTAGAATTAACGGGATCCGTTGGCATACTTAGATTTTGTTACTTAGCCTAATCCTTAGAGGCTTACAAGCTAGTTCGGGAAAAAAGCTTTCTGCTCACTTTGAGTGTAACAATAAATGGATAATGAGTGCCTTGTAGCCTTCTACACTTAACAGACTGCTTTTCTCACAGGATATCCTGTGTAATCGAGCCACTATTAGGCGTCCTTAGTGGCGTGCGAAGGGGAGACCATTGGGCCATGCCCCCCTCACAGATGCCACTTTTTCTTTGTTCTAGTTCGTAGTCTAACTTTATTAACACAGATTTTACTTAAAAAAATAGCATATGTTGCACCAGATTGCTTATAAGGACACCCAATTTTTCAAAAATTTTCTAAGGGGAAGGATTGTCCCTGCAAGGTCTTTCAGTGATGCCAATTTTTTTTAATTCCTACAAATAGACCTAGGCAAATTCTGTCAAGTTCCAATTTTTACTTAAAAAGGTAGACTCTGTTTCCCACTGGTGGCATCGATAAAAAAGACTACATGTTTAGATTCTCTTTACAAGCATAAATGCGCTATTTTGACCATCTGAGGGGTCTGATTTTTCGAAATTTTTTTTACGCTCCGCGCCAACCAATGGTGGCGCTCCGCTTAGATAATCTTTATAACAAAATAACATTTTGTGGCCAAGAAAAACCACAAATACCGATCAATGCTTTTTTATTTTGACTCATAATAGTGTGCAAATTTTATGACAAGTTTTTCTTCGTAAGGTAGCATAAATGGCCTAAAGAAATGCATGCCAAGACAGAAAAGTTTCAGTTTTATCCTTATGAACCACCACGATTCAACTTTTAACACTGTTCCTGTCAAAGTCGAATATCTTGCACCATTTTGCACGTAGGCTCCTTGAAAACGTCAAAAAATTTCCGGACACTCTTCCCCTTAGACCATACTGCATGCCCCTCCCCCTTCAGAGAAATCCTGCGTACGCCACTGCGTTAGTACATACAAATAAACCAGATATTGTTTACCAAAATAATATACTTTGTTATTTCTGATTGCTCTGTGTTATACTTTAAGATTAAAACACAGGTTATATTACAAAATGACATGGTAATGTTGTTATACTTGTAAGTTTGCATATTTTATATGAAATACATACAAATTGACCGGGAAAAGTTTTGGGGAAATTTTATACCTTTGGCCCCCCGCCTGGAAAAAATCCTAGCTACGCCACTGCTTGCACTGTTTTGCTCTGCACTGTTTGATTTAGCAGTCAATCAAAATGCCGAGCCCATTGTTACCCCACACAAGAAGTGTAGTTTGGGGTCAGAGGATTAGTCCTTTGATTTAAACTACGAAAATCTAAAACCTGCACATCAACTATTTTTAATAAATCACACACAGGTCAAGAAAATCAAATGCAAAATTTCTCAATTGAATGAGTTTGACTTATGCCTAATCAAAATCACGATTTGCCACTCTAAGTTCCCATTGAAATTGCTATTGTATGGAGACCTTAAGCGGGGGGGGGGGGGGATTTGCTTGCTTTTAAAATCAACTGTATGCTTTTACTCTCTTGTTTTGGTCTTGACTTTTGCCCAGTAAAGAAATAACCAGGGCTTTTTCTTTCTGTTTTAAGAAAAACATATTAGTTTTAACAAAACAAAGAAAATTTTAGTATCTTCTGTACAATATCTTGACTCATTTGTAAAACTTCTACTCCCACCCTACCCCGCACAGCACACACATGCATAAAAGATGTCTATGGCTACGCTAGCTACAATCCTCGACAAAAATACATGGGACCAGGGAGTTGCAAGTCCCTGATGGGACAAACCCCGATCCCGTATCAAGGTTAAAGTTTCAGGACGCCTTGGGCTGCCACAAGATTGAATGGGGCGTGATGGGGGATAATGATCCGTTCATTGCCTGTTTTGCTTGTTTTTCCCACCTTTTTTCTCGAGGATTGTTGCCTAATACAAGTTAATTGCCATTTCTTGAATTTGGAGACGCACAGAAAAATTAATGAATGAAAATGGTTAGGCGGTGGCATGATCTAATACTACGCATGCAGTCCCTTGTTTCAATTTTGAATTTTAGGCGTTCTTAACCCTTTACCGTTGTGCTCCATTCGGGGCATATTTGCGGACGTAGTACGCCCCTCATCAGCTTCCGTAGGATATTGACCCCGTGACCTTAAACTATTGTCTCTCTCTTGTTGTTGTGGCCGAATTTTCAAGTGACATAAGTGACATACATGACATACATAATGCCAGAGGAACAATGTTTATCAGGACGCAAAAAGTCTGGGGAGTCTGAGCAACATCGGGGGGGGGGGGGGGGGCTTGGCCCCGCCCTAGGCACTCTGTTGCTACGCGACTGACTTCAAAGTATCTGCGGTCTTTAATCCTACTCCATCTTACCAGGGAGGTGTAACTAGATCACACCTACCTGTTCGCACAAAGATGCTACCTCTCTAACTACAAGACAGGATATCCGTTAAGAACGAATAATGAGGAAGTTCGACCACCGTTGCCATGCATTTACCAATAAAAGAGTTGTCTACGAAGGAACCCAGTGAAAATCCACACAAAAAATTGAATGAATCTTATGCAAGCGATTTGTCAGGTCTTTGGGGTTTTCACTTAGCCTACAACTGAGAGTTTCCACAGTTTAGCATTTTCATTAGTATGCCATCTTTGGGTAAATGTGGGCCCGGAATCTCTGCAAGTACCCTGTACACACATCGCAAAACCGGCCTGCCCTTACGGCAAAACCAGGATAATATCTGAGTTGAGTTTGAGTTTATTTCCACAGTTTAAATACAAAATGATACAACATTTAAACAGGGCGGTGGAGGAGGACTGAGAAAGTAAAGCTTATGCGAGTAGATGCCTTAACAAAAAGAAAAAACAAAAAAACAAAACCAAAAACAAATAAAAAAAAAACCCAAATCATAGTCCCACACACACATAATATGGACGACGAACAGTACCATGGAGGCATTATTTTTTTCCCGCCAGTCGTTCCTTTAGCCCGCATGGGCTAAGTGCCCATGCGGCACAGTGCACCCGGACCGAAGTACATAGACGACAGAAAATAGCTCTATTGTGCCTGACCACCCTAAGGTGGAATAAAAATGAAACCACACGGAAAAAACTAGAGTAGAGAACAAGTGAGAACGAATTACCCTAAAAGTTAAAGTGGTGCCCAATTTGACTGGCATTGTTCTGTTAAGATCGCGCAAAATGTGGGTTCGTTATTAATTCAAAACTTTACATGCGAAAAAAGTGCATTTTTTCATTTATATCGTAATAAGTTGTGAACATATAGAGGGTCCCGGTCCCACGAGAATGCCATCCTTGCAAGTAACGTATCCATTCCAATCATAGCCCCACCTTATAGAAATAAATTATCTGACCTTTTCGTGGCCTTGGAGCCCCTGTGACAATTTGCCTCCGGCTCATCGGAAGCATGGTGATAGAATGGACCCACCCCTACATGAATCATCCCCATAGTCGGGCGAAACATTTTTGAAATATTTACCACAATGACCGTTGAAAGTCGCAATGCCAAAATGACCGTTGAAAGTAGCAATTTGTACGCTATATATATATGCAACGCAAATTTTCGGACCTTTTCGGGGCTGTGGTGCCCCAGTACCAATTTCCCCCCGGTCAGCAGAAGCATAGTTATAGAACGGACTCACCCCTACATGAATCACCCCCGTTATCCCCCAAACCATTTTCGAAATGTTTTCGAAAATGACCATTGAAAGTTCGAAGAAACCCTCCGACCGTCGAGATGGCAATTATCGACTTCCGTACAGCCGTTATTTGGTTCGCTCCACAGCGTAGCGTTATCGTTTGCTGTCTACTGCATGAGTAGGTTGCTGTGAGTTGTATTGGTACGTATTCGTGCATCTTTGTGCGTGTATAGTGTCCGTATGCGTCACGGACCATTTCAGCTAGCATCAGACCAAAAAAACCGAGTGCCTAACCAGATTTTTCTGTCCTAGGACAGCTTCCCAAAAAAACTACGCCACCGGCAGTCTTCTCCGACGGGGGAATGACCTAGCGGATTGAAGATGGGATGAGGGATGGCAAAGCTAGTATTGATTGAAACAGATTTATATAGGCATTAAAATACCGTTACAAAGGAATAGAATAGTGCAACAAAGAAAAAAAAACAGTTCATAATCATCCATCCAGTAACTCTAAGTCCTTAACGTTCATTTTTAGTCCCCCCCCCCCTTGAACGAAATTCCTGCCCTTTTCCCGAGGGGGGAGGAAATAGGAAACGGGTACATGGAATGTGGTATAATGGCGCCAAGAAGAAGCGATTGAAAATCGATTCCGATATATATTAAAATATTATTTCAAAACGAAAAGATATGTTCACCCATCTAGTTATTTCAGTCCTGGTAGTTTTTTTTTATTATTTTAGGCCTCCCCGACGAAACCGCCGACCTTCCCCGACGGGGGGGGGGGCGGTGTTCCTTGACGCGCCCCCCCCCCCCCCCCGCTGGCGCCACTCCTGCGTTGAGAACACTAGTTTGAAGCTTAGGCCATCATTTTAGGTCAAAAATTTGCTGTAAGGAGTAATTTCAACGGTTAAACCGATCCCCGAATCTAGCCTAGATCCTAGATCTGTGCAAACGGAGACTGGAGTAAGGACTGTGTATATTATAGTGTGCCTAAGAAACGAACACACAGTCTTCACTCCTGAAGCAGAGGACTTAGCCTAGACTGTTAGTCTAATGCTACCCTTCTTGCCTAGGCCTACAGCTACCTCCGAGAAAAGCTGAAATAGAGTCTGCTTTGCTTTCTTTGGTAATTTTATATGCTTAATAACGTGTCTAGCGTGATGAAAATGAACCATAATAATGATATTCACCAAAACAAACAGGTGCCGAACGAACTAAACTGTTTAATAAACGATCCCTTCGCAGCAGTGTATGCCACACCGGTATTTGCGGTACATGTACTCTACATGTTCAACTTATACATGCTTTGTACATGGCCCCTATACAGTCCTGCACATGATAGCAGACGAAAAAGTTGTCATTTTCAAAACTTCGCAAGAAAGCAGTGACAGATCGAGAGACCAGATCATACACGTATCATATGTGCTAGACAGATATTAACCAACTTGTATACGTACTGAATCTCGTAAGCAAACTCTGTTACTTCATTCGGTGTATGAATCGTTATAAGTGAACCAGATTATCAGCTAAATAGGAATTATCTTCCAAAAATATGTTAACATAGCTTCTTCTGTCCAAAGTTTACAAAATCCTATCACGCAGAGTCCCATTTCCCATGTTAATTGTTGATAACCAACGATTTACCTTGGAACTTACTGGCATCCGATCATAAACATTACGGAAAAGGTGTGACCATGATGAATCACGCGAAGGCTACTTGGCTGTTCTAGTGACCAAAACCAAAGAGGTTTTGTATTAATCCGCTCTAAGCAAACTATGAGCTTAAGGGTTTTATTTCTCTCAAGGACGTATGTATCTGAATTTCGGTGTGTAACAAATCGCGAAATATCCGAAATACGATTCCATGGACGTAGCCTGTCAGGCTACGTAATGAGCTGTGACCTGCAACATGGCACAGTTAGGGCTTGCCTGGAATTATTTAGCACACTGCCATTAATGTATGTATTCATGTAAAAGAGAATAGCGAAAAAAAAAACAATGATCACTAAATATGGCCGATTGACTCTCGTCTCTCTGACATGGTGTCATAAGTATTGATAAAATCACGGAAAATGTGAAGCAATTGAAACCTCCGAGTGGACTGTGCCTAGAAGGGAATCTTTCTGTGAATTGGAAAAAGTTTTTACAAAGGTATCAGTTGTAAGCAGTGGCAACAGGGGCCAAAGAAATACTGGAGAGGTACAGTGGTCGTTGTTCCTTCACGTAATAGGTGGGGAAACCTTAGCAATATTTAACACGTTCAAGTTCGAACGATAAGGCGATGAAAAGAAGTTGCAGTCTTTCAACGCTACGTTAGAGGACTTCTAAAACCCCACAAGATCACAAATTGGGGTGAGAAACTATTGATACCTATGTGACTGATCTCAAAAAGGAAAACTTACGAGTTCGAGTTTGGCAATCATGAAGAGAGAGAGATCTTAATAACAAATAGGATTGCATGTGGAGTGCGTAGCACAGGGCTAAGGGAAAGATAACTTCGTAGAACTGATCCACACTAAGCAAGGCACTAACCATGTGCCGAGCTTCAGTGTTTAAACAAAACACAAGTGTAAGATCTTCAAATAAGTCAAGCAGGAGAAACAAAAAATTTTGATCAAATAATATGTCAGAATACCAACACGTTGAGGAATACTAGTGTAAACACAAGGTCTAAACAACAAAAAAGGGAATCTAGCAGTAGTGCAGAAACAAGTTCAGGTGAACGAACTTAAAAGGGCAGTAAAATATTTAACTGCAAGAAGTTTTCGTATGAACATGAGCCAAGAAGTTGTCCAGCCTATAGTAAGCTCTGTAAAAGATGTGGAAAACCTACTAACCATTTTGCTAAGATGTGCAGGGCCAATCAAATGACTAAGACTGTAAAAGAAATAAAGCGTGAGAATAGTGATGATAGCTTCTGAAGGTGACTTGGTCATAGATGTTGTGCATATGATTAATGATGGATTCAAGGCTGAGGGAATGCATGAATGGAAGTTTCATCTAAAACTGAAAGGAATGAAGTTACCGTTCAAGATTGACACTTGAACTGACGCAAATATAATATCCAAGTCCAAGTGTATAGGAAGTGTGCAAAGGATGTGGCTATTCACAAAACGTCAGTAAAGCTAAAAACCTTTATCTGGTGAAAAGATACCTGTTTTGGGTAGATGTAAGCTAAAGTGCATACTTTTTTACTAAACATTTGGGTTGTTGACGTGGAATCGCAAAATATTCTAGGTCTTAAGGACAGTGTTGATTTAGATTTAATCCAACGAGTACAGGCCATAAGTGAAGAAATGGATTGTGCTTAAGGGCTGAATGAACTCCTTCCAAGACATAAGGAAGTATTTTCTTGGACGCACCAACCAACAGCACCACATTAAATTAAATAGTGATCACAAATCATGCGTTCATCCATCAGGAAAGGTTCCTCATGCTATGGAACAACGCTTAAAGACTGAGTTGACTAGAATGAGAAAAGAAAATATAATAGCTAAAGTTACTCATCCGACAGATTGGGTAAATAGTACGGTTATTATAAGAAAATCCAAATGTTCGCATCCGGTTCCAAAAAGGCCATGGCAAAGAATTGGTACCGATCTATTCCATCTTGCAGGAAAATATTACATATTGGTCATAGATTATTACTCAAAGTATGTTGAAGTATGTCAACTGGATGAAACGACCAGTCACAGTGTGACTGATTACCTGAAAAACTTATTTGCAAGACATGGGACACCAGAAATTTTAGTATCAAATAATGGTCCTCAGTACAGTAGCGCATTTTTCAAACAGTTTGCAGTAGAATGGGACTTAAACATTTAACCTCTAGTCCAGGTTATGTAAGATCGAATGGAATGTCTGAAAGAGTTGTTCAAACAGTGAAGAGTGTTATCAAAAAAGCAGTAAAAAGCCATGGAGATCCTTATCAAAGTGTTTTAGAATACAGAAATACACCTATTGATGGACGACTAGAAATTTCAGAAATTGTAGCGTGACAGGTCTGCAAGGGGTTTAAAGTCTCTTGATAGGAGAGATGTCATAAGAGTGAGAAATGATGGGAAATAGGAACTAGGCGTTGTGAAAGAAAAGCCTGAGTATCCTAGATCGTATCATATTCGAACTCCAACAAGTGAATATAGGAGAAATAGAAGTGATTTCTTAAAACCAGGGACCTCTCTGTTAAAACTAAGGGAGATTTTCCAGATCTGGCAAATGTATCCCCAGAGAAAATCCTCTCTGAGAGTACATACGAGTCTGATGACCAACCAGAAAGAGTTACCAAGACAAGGGACAGTACAAGGACAACCAGTGGCAGTCAGATAAAGAAAGTACATAGATATATTAAAGAGTGTTAACTAGTAATATACTTTTGTTGTTAACAATTTTAGTTCTAAGCAGTGTTTTGTTTACAGATAAGTTAATCTCAACTTTGATATGATACATATTTTTCATTACACGTTCAGTTTTCAATTTAACATGTTGTTACTAGTGATTTAAAGAAATCTTGAAAATTCGATTAGAAGAAGAGAGATGTCATGAATGTATGTATTCATGTAAAAGAGAAGAGCGCAATCAATAAAGATCACAAATGACTAAGAAGGGTATGCAGATAATTAAAAGTTTTCTACAAAAAGTATTATAAACATGATAAAGTCTACATGGTTACACACAGAAACATAAAATCATTGTAGGTGTGCACATGGATACAGAAATTTTGAATTTATTTCTTTAAATGAAAGAGATAGTAACTACTTCTTAAATATTAAATCAACCAATGGTTAATACCTTTTTCTAAAGTCCACCCTCTGGCAAAGGGCCATTTGGCGAAACCAAAATATTCACTGCTTCACGAAAAAGCTATTTCGTCCACTGAAGGGCAATTGTTAATACCTTTGGTAGAGATTCAGGTATTTCATGCAGATAATATGCTAACGATGAACAAAATACTTATCTACTTGTTTATCATTCAGTTCACAAATTGCTGTAGCCTTGAGTTGTGTGTTATCGTCACTACGAATGATTTTCTTACACATTAAAGTCGTCTATCTCAATTTCATTCCGCACCGGTGGTTTTGTATTAAAGGACACTAACTCAATGGTGTAGCCAGAAGGGCGACGGGAGCGGTCGCCCATGAGGAAAAAAGGACCAAGAAGAAGTGGCCAAAATAGGAAGAAGAGGAGACAGGGAAGTGATATCCCCCCCCCCCCCCAACATCAAATTTAGAGCAATTTGTATCTAGCCTGCACTCTGTATGTCAAAAGGTTTCAAAGGGGGGGGGGGACAGCCTTTCTCTTTAACAGACCCTCCCCCACTACGGCAATCAGTCATCATTTTATCTGCTATCCCCCAAAGATGAACTCTTAGCCACGCATACTAGATTTCATAAATAAAGGAGTCTAGAACGGATGAATTTGTAATAGTGCCCGAACTTTATATAAAAAGGTAATCATAAAGATGCAAAACCTCTCACCTCGATATATTGTAAGCCAGCCTCGTCTTCTTTTGTGAACTTGCTCTCAGGATTGTAAATGATAAGAAAAAGATGAATTCCCTCTGGAAACTTTAGAACAGTCTTGACAATTTCTTTACCCTGCCATCGATTTTGAAATGTTTGAATAAAATCATTGGCTCTGGTATTAAACAAACCAGGCGAATCTATTACTTTAACAACAGTTTTCCCCTCCTCTACTTGAGCTACAGAAATAGATTCAGTTTGTGAATAACTTCCAAAATTTTCTTCGAAATACCTTCTGCCCAAGATGGTATTGCCAGTTGCACTTTTTCCAGATCCTGTCTTACCAAGCAAGAACAAATTAAGAACAGGTGGCATATCATCGTATGCATGGAAAGAGTCCTTCGAACATTCCAGATGAAGAGTATTACTCTCATATGATTGCCACTCATGTAAAATCTTCTGCAAATTTGAACAAAAATAGTTAAGTGTTTTTCAATAAATAAAATATGTTCATGATGTAAACAGGTACGTTTTTTTTTTCAATTCTGCTTCAAAGGAATTGCGAATTTGGAAGAATATACTAAGAGAAGATAATAATAGACGATAACCAGAAAGCCAAAAGGCTTAGTGATTCCTTGCTACTGGAACACCTTTTTTTCAAATTGACAGTGCTTGATAGATTTATCTTTACAATTTAGGCACAGAATATCAAGGGTTCATTTAAAAAAGATCAAAACACACTTGTATCATGTTGATGACCTATAGATCCCAACAAGCACTGAACCCCAGTGACATCAGATGACCTTTGACCTCAACCAAAATCAAAAGGGTTCTTCGATTTTCTGACGACCTCTGAATACCTGACGTGAACTCTGGTCTGTACCAAAAACAAGAAGGCTCTTTTGGTGTTAACCAGCCATTTGAGAGGTCTTTGTTGTTTAACCTCTGGTGACCTCAAATGACCTTTGACCTCTATCAAAAACAATAGGCTTCTTCCTCTTAACATCACAAATCTATATACCAAATATTAGAAGTATCAGTTTCTTCTATCTTGAGATATTGTGTTAACAAGCTATTTTGGACGTTTTTGCAGTTTCAGAGCAGGTGACCTCAAATGACCTTTGACCTCTACCAATAACAATATGCTTCTTCATCTCAACATCACAAATCTATATACCAAATATGCAAAGAATCAGTTGCCTCTATCTTGAGATATTGTGTTTACAAGCCATTTTCGACGTTTTCGCAATTTTACCTTGTCTATAAAGGGTGAGGTTGAGTACGTTATTTTGAGCGCTTGAAAGACTAAGCGGAACCCCGAAATTTTGAAAAACTGAGACCCTTATCATAGCCCGAAATAGAATTTTGTATGGGTAAGGCCTTACACAGGCGCTTTGAGCAGCCTCGAAGGACAAACGTGGAACATTACTGATGTGAGGCCTTTAGAGTGGATCCTAGAGAAGGTGAACCGTCCAAATTGACGAACCAGAATGCAAAAAACATCGAAATTCCGATGGTACATATGTTCCATTTTAAAAATACCATGATACCCTACATCGCCTCCGTCAAATGATATATTAACATGCCATTGGAAAATGATTTTGTGTTACCACAGATGACCTTTCACCTGCCTCAAAAACAGTAGCGACCATCACCTAACCATATTACATGCACATAGGCCTTCTCCTGACTATGAAATATCCACATACCAAGTATGAATTGTTTCTAGTTTCCCACCTTGACATATCATGTTAAAAAGGGTTTTTAAAGTTTGACCCATGGTGACCCTAGATGAACTTTGATCTCTGCCAAAAATTACAGGTAAATCTTCTTGTCATTACACATCCAAATGCTAAATATGAAATCTATCCAAGTTTTCAACTCTGAGATATCGTGTTAACAAGATATTGATGGTTTGATATCGGGCCAGATGAACTTTGACCTCCGTCAAAAACAGCACTGTAGGATTCTTCGCTTACTATGGGGCATCTATATACCTATTTTGACAACTGTCAGACATTCAGATGTTGAGATATCGTATTAACGAACAAAGTGTCACATATACACACAAGCGCACCAACAACATCACCATCGCCATCACCATCGCACGGATCGCATGCGACAAGAAATCAGTCTCGTAGCTAGGGATTTCGGTCAGGGGGTGGTCTGTATGGGCTTTTAGATGTTCGAATGATGTACCTATGTGTTAAGTGCCCCCTGAGAACCATCAATTATGCAGTTTACATATGTCACTTCTTTATCAGTTAGAAAAAGTCTACAAAATCGCTGGGATGAAAGGTCTGCTAAGCGATCTACTCCTATACCCTCTTCGAGAAAAATGAAAGCAAGCGTCATTACTGTACATGTGATATTTTGGGTTTTCAGTCCACGAAAGTACCCTAAAGAAAAAAGCATTTTCATTGCATCATCATACGGTGTCACGTTTATCATCAGAATGACTACTTAAAGAAAAACAAAAAAATAATTTAACAGTGATAGACTACTCTACAATTATAGACACACGGACAACAGTTTTATTCCATTTTATTTTAACCTAAACGCTCTTTTCCAAAAATTGGCATGAGGAACAGATTTAAGGGGGCTGGAGCTAATTTAGGTCTGTGCACTCTTTTATTGTTCACCTTAACAATGTTGTGTCTCCTTCCTAACACCTCCCTGGTTTAATTTAAGGTTGATGTCGTTACAACGACTCTTTAACTTTCGTGCACAATAGGAAGCTCCTGTGAGGATGTTGATATGTATTAAATGTGATTTCATACTTTGACGCCGTTATTCTACTAGTCATGGTGAGTCACCCACTGCCTGGAGTCCCTGATAATCTAAAATTTATGTTTTGCTAAAGCACGTGAGAATTAGTAATTGATTAATTTTTATGAACACGGTTTGAGGTTGGCCTGTTGACGTTGGATTCCATTATGTTGACAGTCATTGAGTAAGTAGTAATTGACAAAGAAGCCATTCAGAAGGTTTGTTAAATTCTTTGCTGCTAGCCCCCGGCATTACCTTAAGTAATCATATAAAAACGACCCCCTAAGCCCCTTTCAGTCCTGGCCTGGTTATACCGAAGACTTTAAAAATGCAACCTTCTGCAATTGTGCTTGGTGCTCAGTATAAACAACGGATCAGGGAAAACAAGCCAGTGAGTCACAACTGGAGAAAAGGCTGTGGCCGTCTCGACTTTAGCCAATTGTTTGGAAACTGGGCCGCAAAGTTCAATCTAACTAACTAACAAACTAAGCTCCTGTGGCAACTGTTGTGAGATCTGTTGCTACCATGTTTTTGCACGATCAAGGAGCTGTACGCTCTCTGCACGATCAATGTAAAATGCAAAAAATGCATGTGATTGCAAAAAGCTTTTACGAATGCAACAGCGGTAATTCAACAAAAGTGGTCGAAAGCGGTGCGCCGGCCTAAGGGCAGAGCATATTGTTTTGCGTTTTTACATCAGCTAAAGCACACGTAAAAGTGGTTATTACCCGTTGCCCGTTCAACAATCGTGCGCACCAAAGATCAATCTCACGAGCGTTGCACTTGCAATTGTGGTTTGTGGGAAATAATCCGTAAAAAGGGTAATATCTTGACCAATATTTCTGCTAACACTTAATATTTTCCCTTTTTATCATCTCCCTACTTAGATTTATATTTCTACATCCGCAGGCTTATTTCTGAATACCACATCACACCTTGTTATGTAGCAACAGATTTGGCCTCCCCGGCGGCCCGGCCCCTATGTGATAATGAATATGCATCACCTCTTTTCTGTTCTGTGAAAGTCAACTGATTTGACGTATAACTCAGGATAACTCAGGGGCGGCGTCAGCTGGGTGGTAGGCCAGAAAATTTAAAAAGAGAAGGAAAATAGGGCGAATAAGGGAAAAAGGAGGACAGGAGCACTCAACTCCTGCTTTGCCCCCTGTCCCAACTATCAAAATACCCTGCCGCCGTCCCTGGTCTAAATTACACTAGCGGCTTTCGACTCGATAGTCGATAGCAAAAGAAAGATTCGATAGCAAAAGAAAAGGAAAACACAAACTTTTGGGGGCAAATTACCTGTTGTTCAGAAGTTTTTTTGTCATTATGTTGAATCTGCTCTTTGTCTGTAAAGAGAAAACAAATTTAACGACAGAACAAATAAACATCGTTTCACTATTACTTAAACTGACCGATGTATTAGAAAAACAAAGGTTGAAGGATTTTTATTTGATCACACTGTGAGTAGTTATACTACTCTAATATATTAGAAGAACAGTCCAGTTTCAAATTTACTTTTGACATTTTTAAGGAAAATATGTTCTAAGTATTCTGGTGTAATTTTTATACATTTCCCATGATCGGTTACTGAGATATTAGCAATTGAATGTGGCAAATTTTCTACATATGATGAACTTTATGCAACTAAACTCTGATATATTGATACCATAGGTGCATCCTGAGCAATGGAATTTTAAAACTTTATCTGCCTTAGGTGGAAGAGACCCGTAACTAATTCAAGATAACCCTAATAAGATGAAAATGAAAGAAAAACAAAGCATTGACCAACAATGTGAATCAACTACATCACGCCTGCTTCACGTTCATTTTTTAAAGAAAATGTGTCAACTGCTAATATCTCAAGAATTGAACAAGGGAAATGAATGTAACTTCCACAAGAATGCTTAGAATACATTTCGGTTCCTCTAAACGTATGAAACCTTAATTTCGGCTCTGGACTATTCTTTTAAAGATAGGCGACGTTCTATTTTACACCAAGTAACAATTTGCTTCTTTTAGGCATTTTTGTTAGTCATGAGATTTATGCGAAAGTCAAAATTGTTGGGAATGCTTAGTTTCGATAGGAACTGCTCAAGTGTAGTCCTACAAGGTCATTACTCCAAGCAAATTTGAAACAATAGGCGTTTTTGTATGTGTGTAGAGGGGATGACAAGGTAATAATGAGTACAGTTTCCAAACTTATAATCGAGACATTGATTTTAAATGCTATAAATTATAAACATTAATGTTTTAGTGTTACTCTAATGTGATAGGTTGACGAAACGAAAACAATTAAATACATTTGAGCATTTGTTTCTCCTACCCCATATTTTCACTCCTTCACATATACGATTACTACAATAACACGTTATTTGATTTAGCTTCTAATACATGGATACATGCCTATCGTAAGTTGGCAGACATTGAACTAATTGTGTTTATGGTTAAGTGGACTTGCAAAACTTTTTAAAACGTTTTTGGAACGCCATATGTCCCCACACCATACCGTTTGTACGACAAATACATATGCCTGTAAACTAACATATTGCGCATTTTTCAGTCACTTAGGTTCTAAAATGGAAAGGTAAAGTAAAGGCTTTAAAGATAAATATGTTTAAAATCAAGGCCTATCCCCCCCCCCCTCCCACAAAAAAAATGCAGTGGCGTAACCAGCGGGGCAAGATGGGTAAACTGAACCCCCGGCACAAAAAATGGGAAGGGGGAAAATCGGGAACGAAAGAAAAGAAAAAGAGGGAAAGAGAAAAAAGATGAGAAAAGGAAGGAAGAAGAGAAAAAGCAGAACGGGGAAGAAAAATGAGAAAAGAAAGGAAGCAGGCCAACTATAACACAAAAGGGCAAGATTGATATGCATTCATGGAACACTGTTTTGGTCAATATGTTTGCATTTAATTTCAACAGATATTTTTCAGAATTTCTTGTAGTAAGTGTACTAGTCCAGGATGTAAATTGGCAAAACCTATTTAAGTGGTAATTCCTGAGTGACAAAGTGGCAAGTCGGAAACACAAAGTTCCGTTCTATTTTACATCCGTAGTTCCCATAATCTTTGTTAGTTTGTTAGATTATTTTCAGTCAAGTTTAGTGTTCGCCAAGCAAATGACTGAAGTGATTGTATAAGTATGATTTGGACGAGATATATCGCACATTTAAGGATGATGATTTGTGAGTTCATTTTAGTCGTTATGCTGCGTTTACAAAGAGGACACGGTGTTCGCGACATGCTACACGCTACACGGTAGTTTATACCGCGATATCCGAAGCGATTCCCAAAGTGACAACTTTTTGCCGAGTCCCGCCTTTTACGACATGGTTTCTTGAGACGAAGACACCTTCATTGCAATCCCTGCTCTCTGCATCTATCTAATTAAGTAACCCGACATCGATGTATAACTTCCTCATCCCTGATCCTCCGCTAACCCATGGCTGGTGAGGAGGCCGGTGATGCGCCAATTACTGACCCGGTTGCAAGATTTAGAGTTGCAGTGTTTAACAGAATTTACAGTATTCTTATTGGTAAATTACATTCACGTTTCGAAGATTTTTAAACGCCTGTGATTCCCTTCATATGCATGCCTCATACCTTTTCAACGTTTAAGTGACACCGAGGCATTTCATCATCTAGACCTTGCAATGGCCCAATTTTATTAATTTTGTTTATTCTACAAAAGCGCAACCCAGAAATTAATGAAAACCTGCCCAAGTCTGCTTCTGAAATGTTGCAGTTGATTTGAAAATGGATAAACAATGCGTATCCAGTTTTGACAACTCTGTATAGAATATTAGCCACTTTTGCAATGTCCTTAGCCAGTAGTGAAAGTTCATTTAGTAACCTAAAGTTACCAAAAAATATCCGAGGTCCACTGCATCGTAGGAAAGACTTTCCTCTTTTGCCCTCCTCAGTATAGAACGCGCCATTTCTGCGAGTATTGACTTCGACCCACTCATCGACACATTCAGTAAAATCATAACTGAATAGTGAAACGTTTCCCGAAGGGATTATCTGCATGGTCAGAACGTTAGACTTGAAGCGGCTCCACTTTTGAATTTATTAGAAATTGAACCGTAAAAACTTATTCAGCTGATTTCTCTAAACGGCGTATACGTATAGCCTACCTTCCTCTTGTAATTATGCCTTTTCTCGACTTCCGTACGTTCTCATTCTTCCTTGAAGGTCTCAATATACCTATTGAGTCACTAAATGCCCAATAAAGGGTGGATACATTTCAAAGGAGGTAAAAATATTTCTAACATCAAAATGCACCGTTCCTCAAAGTTTCAAATCATACAGTAAAAAAATATAATTACGTAAATACATTGTAAAACAAATAGAAAAAATACTTTGACTTCGTTTAATTCCAAGAAAATACTATTATTTGTAGAAGAAGAAGGAACAGTTGTCCACTTTAAAAATGATCTTGTCTAGCGAAAGTAATCCCAAGCGATTTCAGTAGACCTTTATTAAAATAGCAGTTACAAAGGATTGTGGGATAGAGTTTTGGTGTTTATAATTTTTGTCAATGGCATTTTACTGTGGGTAAAATGACGTACACCCAAAACTATATCCCACAATTCATTGTAATTGCTATTTGGAAATAGGTCTATGAAATACTGTACTGGCTTTACACAGTGAACAATACTGTAGGTCTTCAGTAAATTAGGAGCAGCTGGGAACCAATACCAACGTTAAGGAAGTCAACGAACCATTGTATACGACAACACAAAAGTGCACGATCCTACACTAGTTTTCCAAAATTGGTTCCGTCTGCACGACTCAATAGGTTTTCCCATTCTCCTTTCGGGAAACCAAGGACCATTTGACGAATAGAACTGAAGTATACGACAACACAGCCCACATTTAAAGATCGTTCATATAAGGTGACCTATCCCGTGTAAGAACATCAAGAGTGTATCTTTTCCTTAAACATTTAAAAAATGTTTATTTTGATGTTATTTATCAGATATATTTTCATATTTACAAACGAATTGTTAAACTCGAGTTTGTGTAAATATTTTATTTTACTTGAAGAAACCAACTCATGTAAGTATTGTCCATATTTCATAAACATTTCACGCATTTAGGATGTGAAAAGTAATCAAAATTTTATTCAGATGGTGTTGGCGGAGGAGAGGAGCGGTCCACAACACAACACTTCCCTTGAGGCCCTAAGACACCCCAAAACTAACACAGTGTACACCAACTCAACAGCTCAATCAGTACAAAGTCGGGAAACCTCTAGCCTATAGCCCCCTCCCCCCCCCCCCCCCGACAGTCAGGTCTGGTTACGCCACTGCCCAAATGTACACCGCTCTCATAGTTGAAATAAAGGTGGATCTTTGAATATCAGTGGAAATTAGGGACCCAAATACAGAGTAACCCCTGTTCACTTTCGTACTTAACGTGTCTCATTTCATCCAGTTATCCATGAATGCGTAGCCAGGGAATGCAGTATGCACTTTCAAAACTTCATAACAGTTCTGAAATGAAGCTTAGTTAGAGGGTGCAATTACCGTTTCTTCTGTTTTTCCTTTAAGAATGCATACTTCCCGTTTAAAAATATAGAAACGTAGCTTTAAAGCAAACGTTTACAGGCATCTTACAACAAATACAGGGCTCAATTTTTTATGTGAATTTTTAACAAATGCAGTGCTCAATTTTTTTATATGAATATTTGAAGCTTTTATAGGAATGATAGATTCCCTTGAATGACTACATTATCGGTACGGTGAAACATGAAGAACGTAACTTATGTTGTACAGTATCTTCATGTTTGTTCCCTTGATTAGTCAAAAGCTTTTCAGACTTTCTGACTGGCTTTCAAATACGAATTGCTTAAGGTAAATGCCCTTCAACCCGTATTTTCACTGTAAAAAGGAAGAAACTCCAATGTAATTTGGATTTCCTTCTTCCAGTATTTGTCGAAATGAACGTGTTTAGGATTTTCTGTACATAACAATGAGGTCTTTTCAAGACAGATGTCGTGAGGAAGTTGAAAATTTCGCATGCCCTTCCGTAAAAACAACATAACATAACATGACGTTTCCTTACGTGGAATGCATCCGCCCTTAATGGGTCACTTTAACTTCCAGTTGCACGGAAATCGTACAGAATCCATTTGATTAAAATAACAGCCAATTTGCTACTTTCATACGTTTTCTTGACTTTATATCAACTTAAATTAACTGTGATATCACCAAAAACTCATTAAAATGCTATAAAAATGAAATATTTACCTTCATCTGATAAATAGTCACGACGGTAGGTTTTAATTTCTTCTGCTACCGCATGCATATCCAATTCAGATAAAATATTCTCCAAAACGTTTAATTTCCGAGGACCAAGCTCATTTATCTCTTCCATGTGATTGAGTATATCCATGCCCAGTTTCATTTTTCCCGCAACAGCAGGTTTTAGTGTCAACAATGCACACATGCCTTGTACTTTTTCTTTCGTCAGATGCTGACTGATTTTGAACTTCAAGCGTCCGAATGGATTAATTTCACCTTTGATTTCTTCATTTTTTACTTTCGATTTACTTGCCATCCTTTCTAATTTTTTCAAAGTAATTAAAAAGGAGAGAGATTGTAAGTCTACGGCTACATTTCATTTAAGTAGAAGTTCACTGGTGTTATAATATCTGTATTTTTTTAATACTTATTCAGTTCTGTTTTGCATCAAATTGACTGTTCCGAATATGAGTGTTGATGAGGGATTTTGTTTTTGACAAGAAGTTGGCGAGAACACATTACAAATAATTCCAAGACGATTTCAAGGAACGTGGGCGCACTATCCAGACTAAAACACTTTTTGCCAAGAACTATACTTATTACACTATACCATACTCTAATTATTCCCCACATAAATTATTGTTCCATTGTCTGGAGCGGGGCTAACAGTTCTTACCTTAGCCAACTAACTACATTGCAGAAACGAGCGGTTCGCCATTAAGCTCATGAAGATCCCAGGGACCACACCAGCCCACTATTTAAAAAAGTTTCAATTACTCAAATTTACCGACATAATTGATTACAACAATACTGTATTTTCTTACAAGGCTTGGAATAGACTACTACCAGGTACATTTCATAATTTTATAATTAGCAATACTTCTGTTCATAGGTATAGTACTAGACACGCTAACTCTGCCCATCGCCATTACTATTTTACGAACATTGGACCGTTTAGCTTGCGTAATCGTAGCACTAAAATCTGGAATACCCTCACAGACTCAGTAAAAAAATTCTGTCTCTCTGTTTGTCTTAAAGAAGGCGATTAAGGAAGGCATCATTGATAATTATTAAGTTTCCTTGATGAAATTGAAATTATCCTTAATATCTTTCAAGTATGCTCATAATTTTTCCAAATGTGTGTGCATAATACGGAGACATGTCATAGTTATGTATGTACGTTTTTCGTTTGCTGTTTGTTTGTAGACGTTGTAAGTATTAGTTATCTTTTTTTCTTGGTTATAGGGAGTCATCCACTTTCTTAAGCTAATTTTGGTTTTCTGGATGACTTCCTCTCACATCATATTGTAATGTAATGAAACAAATAAATGAAATGAATGAAATGAAATGATATTTGGCTCTTGTAGGTTTCATCCCAAAGGTGCAAACCTCTGCTCAAAGACGAAGCCAACCCTATCTGCTCCACAGAAACATTCAATTGACCCGAAAAACAATTGAAACAAGTTCGCTTTCAAGGGTATATGAAGGCCCCTAACAGGCTGTTTGTAATGACCGATGTCGAGCAACATGGATCAGATCCAATTACTTACCAGAGGAAATTCTGCAGTCTACTACTGGAAGCATTCAATTGTTGTAGATATATACATTCATTGTTTACATATCAACCCCCAATACAATATCGTGCACTGGTTGAGGAAATGTGATCACTTATCTTTCAATAGCGACGTAACAGATTACCGTCAGGAGAAATCCCACTGGAAATTCCCTTTACAGCTTTATGTGTGATGACGTCAATAAGTTCAGTTGGAGCCATTTTTCTTGTTCATGAGAAATATTTCGTTCAAATTTTTGAAAGAAATTTCTTGTCCAAATGAGTAATCGCACTATCCGATCGAAATATAACGCTGTTGGTACATTCATGGGTTGTAAAATGAGGTATAAGATTAGAAAAGGGAAGTAAAATCATGATTTAAATAGACAATGCCAACGGAGACACGTAGTAATTACTTTCACATTAATGTATGCTCTAGTGTGTTACGTGTAAATCGCAACGTCTGCCCGTTGTGTAAACTACCCCTAAAACAATGGAAGTGAGAGAGCTTCGATGACAAGGTCGAAGCAATAACTACGGTAAAAGTGTTGCTTACAATTCGAAGTATCTTAAAAGTACCTGTTTGTATTCTCTGCTAGATCATGCTGTTTTGAAAAGGCTGGTTAATTGGCCAGACTGTAACCTCTTCTGGATGTGCATCAAGTGTTACTGTTACATGTTATAGCCTATAACAACAAGCTACTAACGCGCAGCTTTATAATGCACATGCAATAACTAACACAATCTATGCCAGAATATTTAGTGAACAGGAAGTACATTTAAAGGTAAGAGCGCGATAGGTCAAAGTGCCTGATGGGATCAAGCCTTTGTCAAGCATCATATGATCACTATGAAGTGCATGAATTGTCCCCTTATAGACTGAAATGTGAAATTTATACATTTCGTGACATCCTGGGAAACCATTTGCCTATTAATAATAAGGTCATCGCAATTATGTCTTTCCAGGGGCCCACAAACTGGCCTTACATACGGATTTTCCATTGCAATAACGGATAATATAATTTAACCGACCGGGCATGTTTGTCCTCTTATAGTCCCCCGTCTCTTTAGTTCCACACCCTCAATTAACTTAATTCATATAATTGGTTCCAGTGTCATTTTTCTCCGGGCTCATTATTCCAAAGACTATAAAAACGGAACCTACTGCCGTTGTTTTTGGTGCTCAGCATTGGCAATGGAGTAAGGAAAACAAGCCAGTGAGCCACAACTGGGAAAGGGGCCGTGGCCGGCTCAACCTGAACCAATTGATTGAAAACTGGGTCGTTAAACTCCATCCTAACCTAATCATTATTCCGTTTCATTAGTCCCACGTCTCATTACCCAGGGTTAAATTCTATTCGACACCATTTGGAAAAGTTGAATGGTTCCGAATGATTCTGAGTGGACCCGAATGGACCCGAATGGTCTCATATGGATTTCAAATGGTATATGAATGGAAATGTACATCTGAATGGTTTTCTGATCGCGTAGCTGAATGGAATGCAAATGGTTCGTGAATGGTTTTGGTATTCGCAAATGGTTCCGAATGGTTCAAACTGGAAACCATTCAGTGAATGGTAATATTATGTACATCAATGGAACATGTCCAGTTCAACATGCATGTACATGCCGATGTAAATGGTCAAGTTGTCTGTTGGTATAAGCCAACCTGTTGCAAATTCATTTGAAAGGATATGTAAAGCTCAATGAAACAAATTTATAACCAACTGGATTTGGTACATCTCTCACAATTTGTACTAGGTACAATTGGAGGTGTAGACAGGAAAGTAAGAAACTGTATTAAAGGCCCAGTTCTCTCACCCCAAACAGTACCAATTCTCCTAACCTTCTTACTGAAGCCCCTCCCACAATTGTCTCAAATTCATCCTCATCCAGACACAATCTCAGTTTATTGCTTCAGGGTGAGTATAGAAAAACTCAATTTATATAATCAAAATACTCCCAGTACCGTTCATGCTGTGTAATATAAGCTTTGGCACTCTGCATTGTTTGAACTAGCTGTCAATCAAAGAGCTGAGCCAATTGAGAATTTCGGTACCCGGGTACCAAAATTGTAGGTTGGGGTGAGAGATTTGGCCCTTTAACCTTAACCAGTTTAGATTCTTCTCAGCCTGAATATTTCCCTGATCATTTCCCCAGGCACATTTTATTTATAGGGATTTTGGAGGGGGCGGGGCACACTTATCAAATTTTGTGGGGCTCAAATGAATTGGAGGTTACAGTAAAGCCATCCATAGCAACTCGAGTAGGCAACAAACCGCACCCCTGGATTTCCCTGAAAATTTTAGCTTCAGTTTTCCCTAACAATATAACTCCCCTCCCCTACCTTGGAAAGGATACACAGAGATACTGTAATGCACAGCACGGATATCAGCTGTAATAGGAAATTCTTCCTGTGATTCCAATACCCGACCCACGCCCGAGACCTCTTGACTCCCTTCCCCACTCCACTTTCTGGCACTTTCTTAGCCCGTACTTGATATCCTCGTTTACCCCAACAACACTTGAAGTTTTTGTTGTTGCAGCTTTGCAGCCTGGTATCATCTGCAGTCCAGAGGCACAACCTCCTAAATTATTGTACTCATATCTTCTCTCCATTTTCTCCATACACAATTCCAATGCCCCTCCCCACCCCATCATGCTGATGCATATCTTTGTTGCCTTTCAAGTTGCTCATCTTTATAATAACCGTGACACTGAACAGGATCAAAGCACAAAGCAATGCTTGTTTGAATGGAGCTATTACGTAATAGCTTGGCATGCACACAAAGCATGATACAGCACTGCGCCATAAAGCTCACAGATGCTGCACACCCATGTGTACATCACATGTACAGTACAATGTAACATAATAGGCGGGAGCACAGCTAGTACAAGAGCTACTGTACTTACACTACAGAGAGTGCTGTGCTGTGGTGTGCAGGTGTCATGAATTCATGAAACGTGAAGTGAAGGGGCAAGACTGCTTTCCTTAGAGGACTTTAATGAAATTTTGAAGCACAGTAAGTAAAGGAACATGTTTCTTAAGTATTGCACCAGAGAGACCAATAAGGAATGAACAGATGTTAGTGAAAATTAAGAGCCAAAGACTGCATCAATGAATGGTTGCTGCTGTGTTAAAGCAGCTTATGCTGTTATTTTTACGTTTCCAGTGTTCATCAAATGTATGGGCTGTACTCCATACAAATGCAAAAAGCTTTAAAAACTAACGTACTTTAGTCTTTTCTCCGAAAATGAGCAAAAATTCGAAAAGATTTCAACGGTTTCTAAACGCTATTCTGCCTTATTATCTTGCTCTAGCTACGCCCAATGAATTTGATGCATATTCAGAGAGGGTCATTTTGAGAAGGAGTCAAGCAAAACGTAAACAAAACAGACAGTGAAATTTCGTTCAATTGATACATACGTTATTCAAACGGCCTTTACGTGTCCAATTTGTACATCGCATCGAACCGCCTGCGCAATTCGTTCGTTTCATTTATGAACCCAGATTCAGTGACAAATTCCTATTCACTTGTTTCGGCTCCATCGTTCAGTTTTTAATTTTGTCGCTGATTGTGCTATTTGAATCCGTCCCAAGTTTCAAGATGATGTTCATTTTCTCTTTGATTTGATGCCGTGGCTTGGCACTCAAAAACAATCTTTGGGTTACATACGTGTGAAACTAACTGTCATTCTGTGTTGGGCCCGAACGGTTGTGAAAGGACCCCTGTAATGCATGTACACAACATGTGTGATACATTGGCAATACGTACAACGTTGTGCCAAAGGGTAGGCATAATTTTTCGTCATTCATTTCTTGCATTGTGATTGGTTAAATTGAGATAAGAGCCCGTTGTCTTTGCATAAGAGTTTAGCCGAAAAAAGTAGATGAAGTTTTTTTCTATTGTAATTGGCGCTCTAATTAGTGAAATTTCGCCGGAAAAAAACCTGGCGCGAAGGATTTCTATCGGGTTGGTATCAAATGGAAGAGCAAGATTGAAGATTAACGATGAAGGCTATTTTTTTCATCAAACAGCATAAGCTGCTTTAACAATCAGGCCTAATGGGTAATGTTTATAGTAGCGGTTCCACAAGACAATTCGTAGCACTAACTTAGTACTGTAGTAGTAGTATACAAAGACTAACGTTAATTTATGAAGCAGACCTTTTTAGGGAGGGGAGGGAATGGTGGGTGGGGTGGTGGACATTTAATAGCCAACAAGGAAAAGAAGGACAGACATATTATATGCTATTAATACACGTAAAACCCTCTACAAAGAGAACCAAGCTTAATTTTATTGAATCCAAGTTCATTAACCAAATTTTGGAGAGTCATAGGCCCATTATTACTGGCCTCGGCTTAGTCATACTCAAAACAGTTGACCCTAGATCATGGTAAAATTTATAGTTGGAGTAAAATGTTTTTTAATTTGGGGGGGGGGGTGGGGGGGGGTTATGAAGACTGTCTCTTTCCCTTTGGGTGCTGACCCAAAAATAACACGATGGAAAATGAATTCCTTTTTGCATGTTTCCATCTTTATCTGTATGTACAGTTCTGTAGCATCGGGCCTAAATAATAAACAGGTACAAAATTTGTTGCAGGCCTAGGCCTATATTTATTTGTGTACGTATGATAAATAATTAGTTTTCGAATTCAACTAGTCTCCATGTATGGCCTCTAGCAAAATTTGACTGCAGGCCTAGGCCTATACCACAGTCCCAAACAAACAGAGGCACCGTCTTTAATAAAACGAAAGCAGTCACCCCAAATTGAAGGAGGTCTGTTAGTTTCCGCCCGTTACTTTCCACCCCTAAAAATCTTGGGGCGGGAAGTAATGTTTGAACTAACATGCGCTAACAATAACTTCAGATTTCAAATCCAAGTACCAGACAACAATGACATTTGTGGCTAGGCCTAAAACGTTTTCAGTATCCTCATCAAAAATCATCCAAAAGAATGAATTTTATGACCTTTTTTCTAAACGTCAAGTCTAGTCACAGACTTGTATTTTTTTACTAATAAGTAGTCCGCTTGTCTATGGGTAGACTTATGCTGAATGTGTGAACAGTTGTTCACAGCACTGAATACCATATACCTGTACGTAAGTATGTATAAGTATAGTAAAGTCTACAGTGAGAATGTTGCTTGGAAAGACGTCAACATGGCAGTAACGGGTGTCGCATTGAATAGTAAAAGACATCGATGAAGTGTGAAACTTTAAGGAAAAGTTGATGGAATCTGCATTTGACAAAAGTATCACTGATGTCACATTCCATTCCATTACCTTCCGCCTCCCAAAAAGATGTTTCTGCTAAAAATAAAAGGGGCGGAAAACACCGTTTTGGAGGGGCGGAAAGAAACGAGGGCGGAAACTAACTGTAACCAACTTGAAGTAGTGTAGTAGAATGTCCTGTTCCATGACTGGCTGTTTAATTAGAGTTATGTGACAACATTGTTTCTCTTCAAATATGAAATCTCCTGCTTGGTTTACCCATAATATGCAATATTGAAGTCTAAAAATATGATGAAAGATACTTTGAAGAGAGATAAGAACAAAATTGTGATGCTTAGCTGTTGCTTTTAAATAAATTTCGGGGGACTGTTTTTGACCTTAAAAGCTTACGTTTTCTTTTGTCAAGAACATTTTACCCTTTAAAACCAAGTTAGTTGTACAACTTTTTATATACTTTTAAAATTTTATTTTTCATTTCCCAAACAGAATGTTATCATGGTGAAACCGTCTCCTGCACATCTGATGGAGTTATTTTTCAGTGTGTCTTAAATACTTTTCATTTATGTCTGGACTGCTGTGTACCATGTAGCAGAGTCAAGCATTTATAATCATTTTAGTGAGTGAGGAAATTGTACTGCATACATGGAGCCATGGACTGAACAAGTTATCCTGCTATTGAACTGTGACACCAATGAACTGGTAACCTTTTATGGCCTGCTTCCTTTTGAATAGTGATTTTCTGGTTTGAAACTACAAAGCCTGTTTTCGTTATCACATAATATGAGCAGTCCTGATTGTTGAATTATAACATATCCATGACATGCAGGCTACTGTACCTTTTGATGTTCTTGCTGTGGAGTAAGAATGAGTCCTGAGGTTGGAGAACTACAGAACAGCGTTGAAGTAGATACTGTAAAGCAGTTACAGGACAACTTATGAGAGGCATCTTTAAATTGACCACAACACTCAAAAAGATATTTGCTACAGATGGCTATGGACCAGTACCAATTTACAAAGGAAATGATGGTGTCCTAGTTTTTGTGCCTCATTGAAATCTGATAAATTGAACGGTCTTGTTTAAACTGTCAGGATGATGTAATTAAGAAGTGCCGAATCCTTGGTGTGGAATATTTCCTTTACTCATGAGTCAATGGGAGGATCGGACGAAGAATACAGCCATTGGATTTGGAAACAAAATAAATTTTGGTGGACCTTTCATGTGCCCTGTGTGCAACCTCTAAAGGCATTTAATTGTGTTAAAACATCTTACTTTTTCAACTTTGATAACCGTGAGAATATTTTTTCATGGACCAAACAGTTACCAAACTTTGCTTTAGTTGGGAAATGTGAGAAGACTGAAGCCTACTCTATGACATATTTTTCATGAAATACATTTTACCATGGAAATCCCCATTATTTTAACTGCAAATGTTAAATAACTGGTGCTTAAAGTAACAGTATAAATTACTTGGTGGACCATTTTAATATTTTGACCGAAGTTTGATTTTAATATGAAAGTCAGAAGTTTATCTTTTTTACTATGGACAAAACATTCTCTTCGATAATTTTTCTACTTTTTCTTTCTTGGAAAGAAAACCTACAGTGTGATTTTTTTCATTCCTTCAGTTTACTGAAAGGTGTACCCTACACTTGAATTACAACGAGCTATATTTTTTGTCTATAATATTGTGTTTGCATATGAGTGCGTATTACATGATTTTGGACACCATGAACTGTTTTTACATGCGTTTAAGTTTGTAACAAACTTGCCAAGTATCAACTGACTTTTGAGTTTGAGTGAAGTTGTACTCATATGGACTATTTATGTTGTTCTTCATTTACCTTGTAAGTATCAGATCCCAACCATTACATGTAATATCCTTCAACTGGGTTGCCAGCTGCATGATGTGCTATCCATTATTACTGTTCTGTAAGCTTAACAGAATGCCATCAGGGGATAATAAATGTACACTTTGTTGCTACTATATTTAAATTCTCCATGAGAGGAAACTCCCCTTAGCTCATTTGAAAAATTTGAAGTACCCAAGCAGAAAAAAGATAAATCATGAGAGCCATCACTGCTTTTGTGTTCAGTGTATTAGAAGAATACAATCACAATGCCTCTGTTGTGCTGGTCACTGGACATTTCCTGAGTAGCTTCATGGATCAATGCACACGCACAATACTCCATTGAAATTGACTTAATCCATCTAACCTGCCATGTGCCTGCTATGGCAGGTACCAAATTTGAAAAGTAGCTAAGGGGCTTTTCCCAGCATGTCACATTGTCTTAATAAATTTTGGTTTTACAGCAACTGTACAGTATTTTCCATCTCGAACTTGCACATAGAAACCATTGGCAGACCATTTGTGGGTGGTTTCCTGTTTAAATTATTTGAAACTGTTGAGATACATAACATGATGAACCATTCACAAACCATTTGTGAATGGTTTCAGTCATTACATTCAAAAACCGTTTGCATGCCAGACCATTTGAAGACCATTTGCAAATGGTACCATTCAACACCATTTGGGACCAGCAATACCATTTAAAGACCATTTGCATACCAGACCATTGGGAGACCATTCGCAAATAGTACCATTCAACACCATTTGGGACCAGTTAAAAACCATTTGCGCACCGGACCATTCGCAGACCATTTGCAAATGGAACCATTCAGGACCATTCAGAAGTGTCCAAAAATACAGTGTGAAAAATACCACTCGGAACCATTCAGACCATTCGCGAATGGTTTCAAATGGAAGTTAACCCTGGGTAGCACACTCTCTCATTATCCCCCAAACTCATCAGAGTCAGCGTTATGGATTAGGGTTGTTGGACTGGGTTATCTGTTATATCTGTTAGGGTAATAGTTAGGAGATAGGGTTAGGTATAGGTGTTACGCGACACGATCTCCTAAAACCAGGCAGACCAATGAGACGGGGACCAATGCAACAGGGAACAAGTGAGACGGTGGAATAAAGACATAATCCCGCGGATAAACTCTTGTTTTAATTTTTTGGCCTGGTGATGTTGTACCTCCTTTTTACACATGTGAACAGGAGGTAATGAGGGGCGATGTAGAGTCCCCAAAATTTATGAAGCTACGAGCCCGGATACTTACATCCTATTTACATACTCATCTCCCGGCCTCGCTTTCTGCCGTTAGATTTCTGGCTGTTATAAGGACTTTGGTTTTCTGTCATCATTTTCCGGCTGGTGTGCGTTACCTGTTTAGATATCAGTAGGTCTTCTGTTCTTTGCCTTTACGACGCACATACTCAATCCACTGACTTATCAAGATCGTTCCTTCAGCTTCACTCTCATCTGGACTACCACCAGCTGTGACAGACCTTCGCAAGGTCTTACGGTGAACACATTTTACTCATTAGTTTGATGCTAATCAAGATGTTTTGTATGTATTGTATGTATTCATATGTTTGAATCTCTCTTCTCTCGTTCAAACTCTCATCTCAGGACCCTATCCTAGGGCTCTGCATGAATATTTGCAAGCGGTAAGATGACGTCTTCGGATGACCTTTACACTCGTGATTGTTGAATTGGCCCCTCGACCCCGGTACGGCTAGAAAATTCTGCACCCCGGATAGACGGGTTGTCGAGACTGAGATGTCTAGCCACTGGCGTAACATGAGAAAATTCAGTGTCTATTGGCAAGGAGTTCTGAATCTGGGTACCCTTGACGCCACTTTGGTTGAATTACCGAAAAAAAGTCTGAACACAAAAGCTACTCCGCCCAAGTTTGTAATGCTTTCTTTACTGCAAGAAGCTCCAGCATATTGATGTGTAAAGAGCTCTCCTGAATGATCTAAAGGCTCGCGATTGACCCCCCCCCCCCCCCCGACGCGCCCACCCGCTGTCGTCCGAGAAAGTTTTCCAAAGAGAAAGTTTGAGAGGAGTCGTCTTCCATTCTAGGAAGGGTTCTAACTCGCAAGAAGAAAAACGATCGGGAGTGACAGAATGTCTTGGACCTCGGGCTGGACGGGTCTAGAAGAAACAAATGGATCGGCCTGATGTAGAGTCTGCAGAAAGGCAGGATTTCCACCATGCTAGAAACCAAGCCGAGGAAACAAAGCAATAGACCAGCCTGAAAAGGCTTCCTCCTGGACAGGAGAGCGGCTGCTAAGGTAACGGCTGTAATTCTCTTCTGTGTGGGTAGTAACACACCCCGCTGAAGGCCGAGAAGGACCCCGGGGTAGACAATTCACAATTCACTCTCCAACCCAAGTCCTGAAAAACCTGAAGTGCAACTTGTGTAACTTCTTGACATTCCTGACGAGAATTGGCTATGGATTAGCCAATCTTCTATGTGGGAAAACAGAGTGATCCGCACCGAAGGAGGTACGCCAGAACTGCCTTCGAAACCCTGATGAGCACTCTGGGAGCAGTGGCAAGACCAAACTGGAGAACCTGAAACATATAGTCTACGTGTTTGTACCGGAAGAATAAAGGATATAAATATCTTGTGGTCTGGATGGATCGGAATATGAAGGCCTGCGTCTTTCAAGTCTAGATAGTCACCCACATTTCTTGAGCGCAAGAGGGTATAACGGTTGCGAGGATTTCCATGCGAAATCTTTTCGGACGAATAAAATTCTGGCGAGGAGCCCAAAGGCCGACCCGGAATAGGCTAACAAGATAAAGTTACGTAACGTAAGGGAACCCAGCTAAACTGAAGCTAATGGGGTGAAGCCTAAGCTGCGTAACGTAATGCAAGGAAGATAGGCTAGTGATAACAACATCTGCGACTAGACCCCAAAAGAGGACAGAAAACCTAAAGGCTTTGAAGTCTAGGCTAGTCACCGACGTTCCTAGAGCGCACCAAAAACCAGAAAGTCTTCAATCGTAGGTCTTGTCGCTTGGCGTCGTTAGTTTTCGTGGCAGTGTGTACCGGGCTTTACAGTGCCGGTTTCGCGTTGCAGGAATAGGGGGAGCTTTAAGCTAAGCATTCCACTCTTTTTGACGTGTCTGAATAATCTCGTTGCAAGGAGTTGCGTTGCAGAAAGTCACACAGTGTGTCACGTCGGCTGTAGTCCTGGCGGTGTAGCCACTTTCACCACTAGAGTTCCGTCCTGTCTTAAGCCGTCGGTCCGATTGAAATTGTTCAACCGTAGTTAGATGCAATCAGTGCGCTTTAATCCCGGGTCACACGGCCGCGACTACCAAAGAAGTGTCTACGGTTTATGCAAATTGTCCACGATGGAGAGTCTTCGGTAGTCGTGGCGGTGTGGACCGGGCTCAAGGGGCTTACATAACACGACGTGGCCAGGGAGACGCGGTGTCTTAACCCACAGTTCATGGTGTAGAACTGACGTTCGCGTCCTGAAATTTTTGCCCTCAGATTTCCATTACGAGGAGTAAAACTCGTGTGGTAATATTCGAACTTCATTTGAATAGCGGACGCGCCAACCGAGTTGTTGATGGTAACAGTATTAAGCGGAAAGAATAAGTCAAACTTGAGTTGCTTTTACACCAAAAGGGTTTCAAGCGTTGGCGTTTCGAGCGTCCAGCACAATAGCATATGGAGGGTCGGCGGCTCATTTTACCAGCTATTACAAACGAGCAAATGGAGCGTTTCACTTTACTTTTTCGAATTGAACGCGTCTGGTTGAATATTCATAAAACCTATATCATCATGGACAGAAGGAGGACCGACGGTGTGGTTGCTTTCACATTGTTGGAAAAACGGAATATGAATTATCAAAGAAGTGTTGGTGATTTTTTTTCTTCAAAATGTTTCCTTTTCAGCCACTAAGCTTAGAAAATCTTAAGAACTGATGATCGCCATGGTTACTTTCTGTAACCAGAATGCAAAAATGAATTGAGGTTTCGATGAAAAATAAATGTACTGTTTCAAATTTGCCATTATTCACCATGACCTTCTCACTCAAATGTTATACCTGCATGTTCAAAAGATAATTTTGTTATTCCAGATGCCCTTTTGACCTCAACAAAAGCAATACATAGATGGATGGATGGATGGATGGATGGATGGATGGATGGATGGATGGATGGATGGATGGATGGATGGATGGATGGATGGATGGATGGATGGATGGATGGATGGATGGATGGATGGATGGATGGATGGATGGATGGATGGATGGGTGGGTGGGTGGGTGGGTGGATGGGTGGGTGGGTGGGTGGGTGGGTGGGTGGGTGGGCGGGCGGGCGGGCGGGCGGGCGGGCGGGCGGGCGGGCGGGCGGGCGGGCGGGCGGGCGGGCGGGCGGGCGGGCGGGCGGGCGGGCGGGCGGGCGGGCGGGCGGGCGGGCGGGCGGGCGGGCGGGCGGGCGGGCGGGCGGGCGGGCGGGCGGGCGCGCGGGCGGGCGGGCGGGCGGGCGGGCGGGCGGGCGGGCGGGCGGGCGGGCGGGCGGGCGGGCGGGCGGGCGGGCGGGCGGGCGGGCGGGCGGGCGGGCGGGCGGGCGGACTGACGGACGGACGGACTGACGGACGGACGGATGGATATCTTGAGATATCCCTTTAACAAGATTTACAGACTTTGACCCCAAGGGACCCCAGGAACCCCAGATGACCTTTGACCTCTGCCAAAAAATTAGGGACCATCCCCTGACCATAACGCATGTACATACCAAATATGAAATCTATCCAAGTCTCCAATTTTGAGATATCGTGCTAACAATATTTTTAGACCCCAGATGACCTTTGACCCCCATCAAAAACAATAGGCACCCCCTCCTTACCATAACCCATCAACATACCAAATATATAACCTATCCAAGTTTCCTATCTTGAGATATCATGTTTACGATGTTTTCTGACTATGAAACCGCTCGTGACCCCAGATGACCTTTGAACTCCGCCTAAGACTACAGGGACCATCTCCTGACCATGACCCATCCACATACCAAACATGAAATCTATCCAAGTCTCCTGTCTTAAGATATCGTGTTAAAACATTTTTCAGACTTTGACCCTCGGTGACCCGAGATGACCTTTGACCTCCGCGAAAAACAATAGGGACTATCTCCTAACTACAATCCATCCACACACCAAATATAAAATCTATTCAAGTTTCTTCTCTTGAGATATCACGTTAACCAGATTTTCAGACTTTGACCCCTTGTGACCCCTGAAGACCTTTAACCTCCGCAAAAAACCAAAGGGACTATCTCCTGACTATAACGCATGAACATACCAAATATGAAATCTATACAAGTTTCTTATCTTCAGATATCGTGTTAAAAAAAAATTTTCAGACTTTGACCCCCGGTGACCCGAGATGACCTTTGACCTCCGCGAAAAACAATAACGGCCATCTCCTGTCCATAACGCATCAACACACTAAATAAAATATGAAATCTATCCAAGTTTCTGATCTTGAGATATTGTGCTCTCGAGATTCTCAGACTTTGACCCCAGGTGACACCAGGAAACCTTTGATCTCTGCGAAAAACAATAGGGACCATCTCCTGATGATAACGCATCAACATACCAAATTTGAAATCTACCCAAGCTTCCTATCTTCAAATATCGTGTTAACGAGATTTTCAGAATTTGACTCCGGTGACCCCAGATGACCTTCGACCTCCGCGAAAAACATTAGGGACCATCTCCTGACAATAACGCTTCAACATACCAAATATGAAATCTACCCAAGCTCTCTATCTTGAGATATCGTGGTAACGAGATTTTCAGACTTTGACCCCGGTGACCCAAATGACCTTTGACCTCTGCCAAAATCAATAGGGGCCTTTCTCTCAATATGGCGCATCTATGTACCAATTCTGAAAACTGTCAGACATTCCTATCTTGAGATATCGTGTTAACGAGCAAAGTGTCACAAACACACACACATAAACACACACGCGCACACACACATACACACACCATCGTGAATGCATAGGTTTCTCTTTCACCGAAATAAAAAAAACGTTCACAAGAAGTTTTTCTGCCTAGTGTTTTGAGCACAATACATGGGTCGTCATAAGTGACTTTTCGATTCAGGACGGTAGACCAATTACGACGTGGAGTTAAACGCACGGGCACGCGGCGTTCCCTACTGACATTTAAGGCGTTTCGGCTTTGTAGACGACGGTGCGGCGGTAGAATGATTTCCAAACAACACTGACGTGCACAAAGCTGCTATGCTTTGGCAGCGCTGCATCTACACTCATCGCTAAAATGTAGTCAAATTGTCACATTTAGGAAGGTCACACTTAAAATAAGCAGAATCTACAAAATTGTGAATTTTTTTACCTCAAGACAGCTTCTTCCCTTAGCTCAGAACGGAATCATCCGTTCAAATGGTTGACCAGATCATGCAGTGTTGTTTGTCATGTTATTTTGTCAGCAGCATGCCTGCACAAAATGACATTCGTTTGCATGCAGGCAACTTGCAAATTTAACGTCACAGAAACACTGAAAATCAACAGGCGCAGTAGTGCTCGCTTCTGTTCATGCGCAGTCCAGTTTTTTTTTTTTTTCAGCGCGTTCCGTCCACTTTGTCTACCATCCTTAAATCGAAAAATCCCTATTATACCGACCGAGACTCTTTACTCGCTCGCGGTGTGCATGCTGCGCGCGTTTAACTGTTGTCTTGTATTAGGTATTTGATTCGCTTTGCAATGCCTGACAGCCACGTAGAAGCCATGCCGTGGTCACACCTCTGTAAAAACAATTGCGCTGTTGGTGTTTCGGGAATAAAAGCAATAACAGTACTCAAATACACTGCCGGAAGTGTCTGCATGACCCTCGCTGGATGGGGGCAAAGTCTTCTAGGAATTCACAACTGTCACTACCTGTGGAACTTTTTATGAATAAGAAAAACAAAACCAAATTTGAAAAAGGACAAATTGGGAAATTTGAGGGGTAGGGGGGCTCGGACGTCGGCGACCCTCCCTCTGGATCCGCCAATGTTTTATGTCACTATTAATTCGATTTAATGTCAATTTAAATTTTTAATGCATGCATTAATTTAATTTAATGTCAGCATTTAAACAAATTAACGCTGACATTAAATCGAATCAATGTTGACATTTAAGGGTTTTTGTGTCAACATTAATATAAGGAATCATTAAATGATTTTTATGTCAGCATTAATTGAGGATCATGTCCACTATGGCCAACCATAAACGAGAGGGGTGGTAAAATATGTTCACTCTATGTTAAAGATCATATACTTTTTCAAGCTAAGCATACCAATCAATTCGAAAATACTTCGCTGATAAACTGATATGTGATGTCCATGTATAATTCATACAGACGCTCTTCCCATTAACCTGATTGGACGGAGGGCGTGACCAATTTTTCTGTAATCCAATGCACACGTTCATTCGCTTGTTGTAGACACAACGCGCGCACTCGGTTTTGTCTGTAGTGGCGCGAAAAGTTGAAGTTGTTTACAAATCGCGGGCGTCATTTTATTAGTGCACGTTTTCTAAACTTATGCGTATTCATATATGTGGCTGTTTGTACGTAATTTCGTTATGTTAATTTGGCCTGGTCCATGTGGGAGAATGTAGAAAATTGAAAAGAGAAAGGAGGTAGCCATTGGAAAGCTTACGTTATAAGCAATCAAGCGCTGCATTAATATAGACGATCTGTGCTTCTATTCACAAACAGCAGTAGGTCAAAAGTTCATTGCAATTGCTTACTATGTCAAAAGATGCCTTCAGAATCTCCTCTGGTCCCCATGTAAAATTAAAGTATTATGAGTCTCTTTATATTATACGAAACATAAGACATTATGTCACACAAAACTGAAAGAACATAACTGAAATTTTTGTAAGAAACAGAGCACTGACCATCGAAATTCCGGAACCGTACTGTTTTCTACAGAGTGCGTTTTCGTTGCTTAAGGCACGCTAACACACGCTCAGTGGGGAAAAGAAACCCCCATGACCCAACCTTGCAATGCAAAAACACCTAAAATAGCGGGTTTTTCTCTCTATCCTTACACTTCTCCCTCATATAGTGCTCCCACCCCCACCCCACCCCCAAGACACCAAAACCCTCCCCATGCCGCAATCCTGGCTACGCGCCTGGGACTTTCCACCGTTTTTCGTATAGCAACGCCATTGCATGTTGTTAATTTTATTCACATAAGTCAATTCCTTTATTTTAACAATATATGCAGTCAATATTCTGCTATGAAAATTATTAAAATGATAGTTTGTTCCCCGGTACACTAGAACACTTTGACACTTCAGTCTGTACGTCGCTGTGAGGTTTTGAAGGCTTTAAATTTAAGGAAAAAAACTGTATAATGTGGTGTTATAATCTTAAGGGCAAATAGAATCAACTCACCCCTGAGGTGTTCGTCTGCTTCTGGATGCCTTCTTCCTGGCGACAGGGTACTATTCAGTATATCTGGCGTAGTCGGTGGCGACGGATGGTCTTATCCCCGACAGCGCATGCATTTAATTAGGCTATGCTAGTAAAGTCGTTGGCGCAAGCTTGGCGCCAACCGTTAGCTCTTCGCACAGTGGTAACTATACTATTACTCACAATATAAAAGCAATGCACTATACAACATACGTTGATGCGCCTATTACTAATAACTGAACAAGACTCGCTTAGTTTTACAGAGAATAATACGGATATATTGTGCAAAAGATCCTGTCAGTACTGGGGCGGCGACTGCTTATTATCTATAAGCTTATTAATAAGCTGCTGAAAACCCTATAAATAAAGGACGATGATGAAAATGGCAGGAACTGTGGGATGCCTTTCCCGAAAACAAATTACACCGAGTAAAACCTACGGTTGGAACTGGAAGATATGGAGTCGCAAGTAAACGGAAGGATGATTTAGTTCTAACTAGGGCCCGCATTGGTCACACTAACCTAACCCATGCCTATTTACTAACGGGGATAAAAGACCATATTGTATACACTGTGACTGTCACCGTCAGTCACATTCTCGTTGACTGTTTTTAATACTCCCATATTCGTCAGAAATACTACACCGTGCACGACCTAAAAGCTTTGTTTGAACAACAGATACTTCTCTTATTCTTGGCTTTGTCAAGGAAAGTAAACTTTTCAGAAATTTCTGACATGGCTCCCGCTCTTCTGTCTTCTCACCTTTTTTATCATTTTTAGGCAGTTTTGCCTCAATATTTTAACTTTTTCTAACTTCGTAACACTATATAACACATTGGTGTTGGTGTGTCGTTATACCCCATCTAACTAACTGCAAGGTAACCTTCGTTCGCATTGCTCTTTCGCAATTAGCAAACATCTGGTTGATAAGTACACAACCTTCATGGGATGCCTTAAGAGCCAAAGTTTTACTACTACTGTCAACCTTTGCAGCTAAATAAGAAGTTAAAATGCTATTTGGTTACGCACATAAAAAAAATCGAAACTTACAGTTCCTTACGAATATTTTTTTCTTGCTTGGAGTTATCTTCTCATTAATATGGCTATACGAGCAACGGTACAACATAACATGTTAAGTACAAGAATAGAATAACCCCCTAAGATACCCAAATATCCGTCTTCAGTACCCGTCGTATCGGTTCCATCTTGCTGATCCCCATTGATTAGCTTACTCCGTCTCATTGGTCTCCCGGTTTCATGAGCCCCACTTTACATTATTCTGTCTCATTACACTCTAAAAAGTGTTGTGTAGAATTTACACAACATTGTGTAATTTATACACATATTGTGTAAATTTATTACACAACCATGTGTACTTTCTACCCATTTGTTGATTGGTGGACTAGTCACACAATGTTGTGTAAATTCTACACAACACTTTTTAGAGTGTAGTCCTTCGTTTCATTAGGTTCCGTGCCACCCTGGTCCTCCAACTCATCAGGATTAAGGCCAGGTCACACAACAGGACGTTACCAACATCTACTTGCCTCACACTGACTACTGCCCCAACATCAACGGCTTTATTAAATCAAAATGGCAAGAACTGTGGGATTCCTTTCCGGAAAAAAATTGTACCGAGTAAAACTTACGGGAGGAACAGGGAGAAACGGAGTCCCCAGTAAACGGAGGGATGATTTGGTCCTATCTAGGGCCTGCATCGGCCACACCTACCTTACCCATGCCTTTTTACTTCACGGGGATGAAACACCATACTGTTTACCTTGTGACTATGCTGTCACCGTCAGTCACATTCTCGTTGACTGTTATGAATACTCCCATATTCCCCAGAAATACTGCACCGTGCCTGACCTAAAAACTCTGTTTGAACAAACTGATTCTTCCCTTATCCTTGGTTTTCTCAAGGAAAGTAGACTTTATACAAATTTCTTATATGATTCTCGCTTTGCTATCCTTTTAGTTGAAATTGACCCCAAGTTGTCAGTTCAGTTCAGTTCAGTAAGACATTTATTCCAATCTCTTACCATAATATAAAATACATAACAACATTCTGAGAGTGGTAAAGGTAACGAAATCACGGTATGTAAGAAATCAAGCTTAAACACACCACAAAATAATTACTTTACTTAACAAAACAAAGTAAGAGACTGAGGAGTAGCAACTAGAAGCTCCTAGGAGCTTGTGGGTGTTGACACCCCTTAGAAACAAACTGAATACGCGACAAAAGGAATAGAAACACAAAAACACGGAAGTTCAAAGGTAGTTTGCAATAAAATGAACTTTAAGCTGCTTTTTAAATGCATATGGTGTTTTACACTTAGTAACTTCAAAGGGTAAAGAATTCCATAATTTTGCTCCTAAAAATCGAAGACCAAGTTGAGATGACCTAAGTCTACAAAGGAGAGCGATAAACTGATTTGAAGTACGACAAGGGTAATAATGGCTATCACGAAACTGAAAATGAGTACTAAATATTGACGGGGTTCTGTTATGTAGCCAGTCAAAAATAAACAACCCGATATGATATTTAAATCAAAAATATTAAGAAGGTTGAGACTAGCAAAAAGAGGTGCAGTAGGATGATGATAGTCTACTTTGCATATACATCTAATTGCCCTTTTCTGTAAGATAAAGAGAGGTTGAATTCTGGTAGCATACGTGGTCCCCCAAATGATATTACAGTAAGTGAGATAATGTATAAGGGTATAAGGGTAAGGGTATTATACAGGGAAACCAAACTTTTCCTAGGAAGAAGTTGACGATATCTGTTAAGTATCCCCACACCTTTTGGAACTTTCATGCTAACATACTTGATATGAACAGTCCAGGTAAGATGAGAATCAACAAACACACCAAGAAACTTAGTAACATTTGGACACTGAATGTTAATACCACAAAGTTGTATGTTGTTTACACTCTGATTAAACTGCTTAGAAGGTGAGGTAAAAATAACAAAACTGGTTTTCTTCTTTAACTTTTCCTTTTTTGGTTTTACCACAACATTGTTACTTTGTCTAACTTGGTGACACTATATGACAAGTTCTCGTGTTGGTGTGTTGTGACTTCTCATTAGCATATCCTCCATCTTTGGTCGGAAAAAACAAAAATTTTCCAATCTGTGAAGATAAATGAATTGTATCGCCGGACTACGAAATTCTAAGTTATACCAATTATTCCGTGACGTCACATTCGCAGACAGCTTTTATCGGACACGCGTAGACCGATAAAAGCTATTTGTCAATGCGACGTCACATATATATATAGTTTATATTTCATTTCCGTGGTCCTCTCGTACCCATCATATATTTACACAAGATGACAAATATTTGGTTCTTTCCATCATGGATGGAGGAGATTTTAACTAAGGCTCTTGTAAATCGGATTGTAATCCGATCCGATAGAGCTGTAGTTTGACCTTGGCTTTAGAGTTAGTTATTAAGGTTGCTGGCCAGCGTTATGGGTTAGGGTTAAAGTAAGGGGACAGAGTGAGGTCTAGGGGTTAGAGTTAGAGGACACGATCTGAAAACTTGGGACCAATGAGATGATTGACCAATGGGATGGTGGACTAATGAGACGGACAACTAATGAGCCGTGTCACTAATGAGACAGAGAACTAATGAGCCGCGGCACTTAGGAGATGCATGATTAATGCGATGGGACACTAATGGGACGGCACTAATGAGACAAAAGACTAATAAGTTGGGACACTAATGAACCGTGGCACTAATGAGTCGGACCGTAATGAGACGGGTACTACTGAGACGGGTACTAATGAGCCAGGGCACTAATGAGCTGGAGCTCTAATGAACCGGGGCACAAAAGAGATTGGGGACTATAAGCATTATTCCGATGCCCAGCAACACAATCAGATTCCAGCACCGTCCAGCACAATCAGACTTTGCACAGTCATAGCACAACTTGTCTAAGTTTATTTTGAAGCAATTGACCCAGTGGTATAAACAGGTGGTTCCACTCATTAACAGCTCTATGTAAGAAGCTGAATTTTCTACCGTCAAGTCTGGGGAAATTGGTGGTGTGTAGTGAATAAACCCTTCCAGACCGGGCCAAAACGTTGTTGGGATGAGCAGTACGAAGGCTACATGGGTTTGAGTAGCCCATTAACTTTAGGGGGACCTAGCCCTATCCATTGTTTCTTGGCAGTAGCACCTTGAGTGAAAAATGGCAACAAGCTTCATGTCTAATTTAACATGCGAAAGCCAGAGTAGAAATTATTCCGAAAAATAGTTGATACACTATACTCACTTTTTTGGAAAACATTACGAGGTTGCCTCAATAGCGATCAGAAGCACCTGAAGGCAAAATGCCACCCCATATTTATGTTAAAACAGAACATAGATAAAATGCTCCTATCATGGTAACTTTTTTATCAGCAGTAAAAGAATTCATCTCAATGTGGCTTCAATGAGGCTCTAATGTCCAGACGATCTCGGCAAATATTTCCATTAGGTGAAATAAAAAAAAAATAAAAAAAAAAAGGGTCCCCAGAATTTCGAACCGTATAGCTATATGTAACTACGGCAATGGAAGTTGGTCTCCGAAATGTAGTCGGTCAAATTCAAGAGTATGCGGCCCCTGCATGATGTTGGCGCCCCCCCCCCTTTTGAAACTGCCTCCCCTCCCCCCCCCCCCCCTTCAGATAGGGGCAGGATCCGCCCTTGCTAATACCAACATATCGTATGGAATGTTATTCAAAGAGACAAACTGAACAAAACATATATACACTGCTGGTCAAAAACTAGGCAGGTAGTCTGGCAACAAAGAAGACCACCGGGTCCACATGGCTCACGCCACGGGCCCAAAATATCACCATAGAAGGCGTTGCAAAGATTCTATCCAGGGTAACAATGCTAAGTCAAAAGACACTCTCAAATTTAAGATAGCTTGACTTCCTACACTACTACGCGACTTCGTAACATGTTGCAGCTTGAGTTTAATGTTACATGATTGCCATCGTTTCATTATCTATGCATAGGTTTTAACATGTGCATATTGTGAACAAATTCTCTGCAATGTTGATAGAGTCAATGCATTACTGCATATGTTGGATACTGAATACGAACACCACCTAAACAGTAAACGAACGTATAGTATTGATTTTTAGAATGTTAAACAGAAACTGACTGCCTTGGCGAGCTGTTGATCCTATATTCAAATTTTACTAGATCAACATCGCAGTACTGCACCACTTCTCACACAAGTACCAGCTAGTACTCACATAAGTACCAGTACTCACATAAGTGACTACATTCACATTAGAATAAGCTACTGTATTCACATGTGTAGCAGTACTCACATACCTAACTATATTCGCATAAGTACCAATCCTAAAATTAATACCTGTACTCATCTAAGTACCAGTTAGTACTAACATAAGTATCAATGCTCACAAAGCATCCCAACTTGTCTTTGGTATGACTCAATCCTGGAATAGAACCCGAGACTCCCTCCCTGTGAGAGATGGATGCTGTTACAGGCCTTGTTAAGCATCTGCCGATATCATATCAAAAAAGTGCTCCCTTTAGGGACACTTTCTGAAGGCGAACAAATTGACGCATTGAAACACCTGGCAATTGGGATATGCTATCCTCTACTTATGCTCAATAGGCTACCTCAGTTCCCTGTGTTTGGCCTGCTTTACGTGGGTAATAAATGGGTCCATCATAACTATGTCTTGTTTCGGTAATGTTGGCTGATAGTTTCCAATCTGTGCCTTGACTGTGTATTTTGGGGCAAAGGTAGCAATACCGTTGCTACTTTAGTCTACACGAATCAACTGTATTCTGTACGAGATGGACGTGGATTGGTATCGGAGTGTACTGCCTTCCACACTAACGGTGGCAGAATGCATTTGGAAACTTTCCGGGGAAAATTTGTCTTGTTCAGCACAGCTGTTCGTAGTGAGGCTGACGGGTTGAAAATGGTAAATTTTCATTGCGGAATCTGAGTGTTCGTTTCAGGAAGTTGTTTCCAATTCATTTGTTGTTGACTTTGCTCGGTTAGGCTGTCAAGCAGTGATGCGGAGTAAGGTACTCGTCAACCCTACCGGCCTTTTGGAAAATGGCTTTAAATTGGGGATTCACTGACATCCGTTGGATGGGGACGTTCAATGGCGGTCACGGAGAATAGAAGCGGTTGGTATCCGCTTACCCCTGTGCATCAAATTAAAAGAGACGGCATATCTCGCCGGTGTTCATCCACAGTCACTCTGCATGGCATAGGGTCGTGGGTGCATTAAAAGGCTTCCTGGTCCTCAAAACTTTACACTTAAAGCTTATTCAATATCATAGATGTGCTATTACGAAAGTACTTGTTGAAAGAGTAGTATGGCCGCTTTCGTGTTTGATGAGTTTGCATAATTATTCGTGATAAAAGACAATTAGCCTTTGCACCCTGTTTAAACTGTTGGCAGTAAAGACCTATGTATCAAAGTATTGTTCTGCATGAGCCACTTGTTTAAAGATTAGTTCCTTTGAAAAAATTAATGTTCCAGGCATGATATTGAAGCGGTGCACCTGGAGTAAAGGAAAAAGATACCTTTGGGGCAATTATACAGCTTACCTTTATTCCCAGTAGTGGGTCTTAAAATAATGGCATAAATTAAAATTTCTGTTTTATCTCCATCCAAATAACAATAGCTCCATTGTTCATACCAAAGGGGTATGTCATCTGCTACATCTAGAGCAAGTTGCTTTACGCTTCTATTATAAGAATGCCAGTGATAAAATAACGGACGCGAATCAGAGCCAAATAGTAATAATTTGTATTTAGAAATGGTGACCAAATACGATACATGGTTATACTTAGGAAATTTCAATAGTTCCAATATTGTAACCGATGTAACGACAGAACCTTACTTAGGGAAGGACAAGCCCCATAGGCTAATTTCTATTGTGCTCATTTTTTGCCAAGTCAATAGGCCGTCAAAGGTTATTATGCCTTTCAAAATTTATATCGTCGTCAATACTAATAATGCCATATGCGACTTTTGCAAGTCAGGGGCAGTAGCCCCTCGAAATTTAGACAATAAATTTAGCATTCACTTATCGCGTAGAGGCAAAAATGGCAGCTAATGCTTTAGGACGCATGACCAAATGCCTCGAATTTTAACAGCCGCATTCATACCACTTTGTGAAGGAAAGGATAGGAAATGAAAATGTTTCAATAGAATTACTCTCTAGGAAAGTTTTCTATCAGATGAAGGAAACGATATGGAAAGTTTAGAAAGTCATGACTTAGAACTTTCTACGCAAGGTATCTACATGCCTTAAAGGGCATCGTTCTCTTCTCCTCTGACCGAAATCCCCATCTCCGTCACTGCATATCAAAGCTTTGATATCTGAATAGGCCACCTCTGGGTAGGATTTGAATGATTTTGCATTGTTTGTTGATATCAAATTGCATGAGGATAGCCAGTGAAAGATGGAATAAGAAGCTTATCATGGATAATTTATATCTCTATATTAATGATATTTGTAATGTGTTGATGGAGGTTTAATTTATTATTTTTTGCAGATAACACAAACATATTCTGATCCGGGAGAGATATTCAACATGTAAATGTTTAGGTAAGATCTGGTACAAATTGAGATCCTGGTTCATGGTAAACATGTTATCCCTAAGTGTAACTAATGTTATGTTGTTCTCGAAGCGTAAATGTGACAAGAATATTACTATTAATGTTAATAATTGCATCACAGAGAGGTCTCTATTACTAAATATCTTGGGGTAGCTATTGATGGTGATTTAAACTGGAGGAACTTATCAAAAGAGTAACTATAAAGTTGCTAAAAGTCTCCCAACTTTGCAATTGAATTGAGTTAAATTAAGTTGCTCTTAAAAATTATCGTATAATTATTATTTTAGGGGGAAGTTTCATAATTTTTTTTCAAACTTCTGCTCTCTCCTTTTCCATTTCTAAATTTTGGTTAGATCTGTAGCACTATGTTTTCATAGTATTTCCCCTCCAATCTCCCTTAATTTAATATATGAAATTGGTTTGTAATTTACTGTTATTCATTTCGTTGTTTTTAACTGGAAACACATTCAGCAACAAAACCAAACAAACAATACACCTTATACCTAAATGCAATGGATATGTAAAACAGTGCAGCAAAGTGAAAACAGCCTAACTTAGCTTACTGATATCTAGTTAGTCAGTTAGTAAGTCAGTCAATCAGCCAGTCAGTCAGTCAGTCAGTCAATCAGCCAGTCAGTCAGTCAGTCAGTCAGTTAGTCAGCCGGTTAATCAGTCAGTTACGCAGTCAGTCAGTCAATCAGTTAGATAGATGAAGTTTTAAGGCTCAGTTTCAAACCGATTTGATTAAGTCGGAACGACCCTTTTTCAGTTGTGGCTCAATGGCTTTTGATAAAGTGGGACTAGGCTTAAGTAAAGTGTCTCAGTATCGGTTTTACACAGTCACTTGAAGCAATTAGAAGCAAATTATTAAAGTCTTGAGAGCGCTTAAACACCTACTTACTGCTGGCATTACACTTGGCCACGATTCTCACGATCTCCACGTTTTTTAAAAAAGCGTGGAGCTCCACGATATATTAATGACTTTTTCTTTTTTCCACTCTTTCAGACTCTTTCAGACGCTTTCCAACGTTTTGTTACAATTTATAACGCTTTGCTAGGAAACCAGTGCCTTCCGGTCAAGGCCTGCAACGATTTTCATTACGTTTCCTCAAGTTTTCTTACAATCACCGCGATAAGCTCTCGCGTTCTGCCACGTTCTGCCAAGTCCTGTTGAGGTCTCTCAGGTTCATCAAGTTCTGTTAAGATCTCCTAAGATTTATATACACGATTTGACCAAAGTTACCACGATTGGATCCCGATTGGGGTATAAAAAGGAGGCCGGGAGCCACTCTCTCATTCCTTCCAGAGAAAGCAATGAGGAAGCATGCATCCAAGAGATGAAGAAGATATTGAATTGGCAATTATGGTTAATGCTTATATAGTCGCTAAAAAAAGAAGGCAATGGCAACAAGAAGAGGCAGAACAGTGCAGGGTGGAAGAGAGAGGAAGGATGAGGAGGCCAAGGAGAAGACCTAGGAGGTGGTGGGCGAGACCATGTTTAAGTGCAGAAAGAAGGAACCAGTTGGGGCACCATTCTCAACTTCTTAACAGGGAACTCAGGTGTGAAGATGTTAGCACCTACGTCAACTATGTAAGGATGCCTCCAGATCTATTTGATGAGATCCTGGAAAGAATAAAACCAAACATAGAGAAACAAAAAACGAAACTTCGAGAACCCCTCTCTTCCGGACTGAGACTAGCCCTCACTCTAAGACATCTGGCCACTGGCGATAAATACCCTTCACTATCCTATGCCTTCAGATGTAGCCAATCGTCCATATGCCATATTGTTCCGGAAGTTTGTAAAGCCATTGTCAAAGCATATAAAGATGAAGTCCTATCACGTGTGATCCTGTCCTATCACGTGTGAAGAATGGAAAGCTATAGCATTCCAATTCGAGAAGGATTGGAATGTGCCACATGCAATAGGGGCTTTGGATGGAAAGCATATAGCTATCCAAAAGCCAGCTAACTCAGGCAGCTTGTACCATAACTACAGAGAATTCTTTTCCATTCTACTCCTGGCATTGGTGGATGCTGATTGGAAGTTTATCTGGATTGAATTGGGTGGTGTCGGTCATATGTCAGATGCACAGATCTTCAATGACTCAGAGCTGTCTGAATGCCTACAGGAAGGTACCATACCGATCCCACCACCATGCCCTTTAACCAATGGTGATCCAGATCAACAGATCGGTTACTTCATTCTGGGTGATGATGCTTTCGGATTGAAACCATACCTGATGAAGCCATATGCAAGGAGACACATGCCCAAAGAAGATCTCATATACAACTACAGGATCTCCAGAGGACGATGGGTCGTAGAAAATGCCTTCGGTATTTTGGCAAAGAGATTCAGGTGTCTCCTTGGGACATTGGAACAGGGGCCTGAGACAGTGAGGGACATTGTCGAGGCTGCCGTGGTACTTCACAACTTGCTGAGGATTAGGTATGTATTTCATTTAAGTTTATGTTTTGTTTTTTTTTTTTTGTTTTTTTTTTTTTTTTTTTTTTTTGTTTTTTTTTTGTAAAATAAAGTGTCTAATCTGTTGATGTAGAAATAAAGTGCAGAATATGTTGACGTAATATTTAAGTTTAGAGAAATCTAAAGAGTATATCATTTTAATTTGCAGGGATCCAGCTCCAACACATGAAGTAGACCATGAAGATGAGGAGTACAATGTAGTACGTGGCACCTGGAGAAACTCGGTTACATGGCAGGACGTGCAACAACCCCTTGAAAGGGAGGAACAGATCCACTACGGAAGCAAAAGACCAAAGGAACAGCTGAAGCAGTACTTCAACTCACCAGGTGGAGCAGTTCCATGGCAAGAAAACATGATACCAAATTTGAACAGTAAATAAACTGTTAACAGTAATCACTGTGATACTTTCACTGACTGTATGATATGTTCAACAGCAATAAATGGCAATAAACAAAAGACAAACTCAAATTTCTTGTAAAATTTATTGTTTGAGCTCAACAACTTTGACAGCTTAAAAACATTTTTTTTTTCGTAAACAAACTTTGAAAACAACATTGGAAACATGTGAACTAATTGGAAGCACAGTAACATCGGCACGCTCTTCCGGAGAAGGGGATCATATCAGTGTCTGTGTCACTATGGAAGGGATATAAAAGGAGCTTTTCACTCGTCTTTCTGCACACATTCCCTTGGGATGTCTGCGTCTCGTGCCAGAGATGACAGGTCGAGATTTGTCTGCCTGACAAAATCGTCTCCAAGAGGAGTTGGTGCTGAGACCGGTAACCGGAAGGGTGCGGAGAAGGAACTGACATGTGACTGGCTTCCCTGCAGTAGCTCCGTGTACGTCTTGCGGTGGGTACCTGATGGGTGTGGTTGGGTTTCTGTCGCATGAGTCATAGAGGCGCTGCCCATTGGAGGAGGGTTGTTACACCTCTGCTGAGATAATTGACTCTGCATCCATTGTCCGTCTTGTCACTGCCAGACGCTGGAAGTGCGTCCCTGGAGCTGTGCTGGCCATTGACTTGGATCCGGCTGCCGGTTCTAATACTCCTGTAACATACAATATTAGGACTAAATGAAAATGTATATTGGTGAAGTATTGCAAAGTTTATGATAGTTTTTAAATTTCATATTTTACAAAATAACCAAAAACTACTCGCCTGGCTTTGTGGTTGGCACTGCGGATTTTGCTGTTGATCTGTGAACTTCTGCGTCGATCCCTGACGCTCTGCCTTGTCCTCCATTTCATGCAGGATCTTGCGAATGCGGTCTTCGGCTTCCCTCCTGAGTTGCCCAGACAGCTGCTTAAGGGAGTTCTCGACGTATAGGGCAAAGTAGCTCTCGGCAGCAGTAGATGGAGTAGCAGTCTTTTTAGCAATGAACTCCCGGAGCATGGTCCCTATGAAACAAAATAAATAAAAGAAGGAAAATTTGATAAAAAAATAATTCAAATATTCAATTTTTTTTAATAAAAAATAAATAATAGATAGATACAATACAAACGTTACTTGCCTAATTCAACAAACTCATTATCTGCGGAGATGGGTGGCGTTGGAGGAACTGGGCAGTAGGTGTAGTAGCAGCGGCAGTGTCATTGCCTGTATCACTGGATGATTGCACCAACCCAGAAGCTGCAGTAGGTCAGAGGACAGAAGCTGAATTTATTTTGGATTTAAGGCTGACGATATTCCTCCGCACGGTTTCGATAATATGAGGTGCCAGGAACTTGAAATTAGCCCACACCCACTGTTCGGTTGCACTGAATCCCTCAGCTCCCTGGCCAGATTTCTTCGCCGCGTGTTTCAATCTTTAAAAGAAATAAAACACTTCTTGAACGTTTTCTGAAGTCAAACAACATAATTTGTATTAATATTTTTTCCCTTAAAGCATTTTGTGCTTGGTTAATTAAGTGAAGAAAAGTAGAAAATGAATAGATTGAAGACTGATTTTATCTTTTAATTACACAGTTTATAAAACTTAATGAAGTTTTCTGTTGTCAACTAAATGTAATATTATTTGATAGGCCTATTTTTAAATCGTAATAACAGTAACAAAAATTAAGGCATAAAATGTACTTTACCTGCCCAACTTTGTCCTCTGGCTGTTATACCAGGTTTTGAGCTCATTTGAGGTTGTTCCCATCTTCTCCGCTTGTTGCTGCCATAAGCTCTCCTTTAGCTAAGTGTTTTTGTAATCGGCTCTACGCTTTTCATAAAGGCACGGATTCGCCTTCAGGAAATCTATGATTTCCTCCTTTTCTTTATCACTGTAGGAGGTCGAAGTCCTCTGCATCCTGGCCTTCTTCTTAGTGACTGGCATGTCCGAAAGCTCTTCTGGTGAGATCGGCTTGTCCAAGAGCTCTTCTTGTGTGGAGGGTGCATTGGAGAGCTCTTCCGGTGAAGTTGGCGTGTCGGAGAGCTCTTCCTGCGATGGTGTCATGTCTGGAAGCTCTTTCTGTGGGGGTTGAGGAGGCGATCTTGGCGCTGGATTTGAATGGACTCTGCTTGGACTTCTCTTACCGGCGGTGCTTGAGGAGGCGGAGAAGCTTTGTCATTTTTGGCAGAGGTCTTCCTTTCTCTTTTTGGCGGCATTTTGTAGGATTAAACCTGGGTCCAACAACACACGACAAATAAAAGAAACTGGGCTATAGCTGGTTTCAAAGGTCAGATGTTTTCGCGTAAAGCGCTGAAATGGCAATGAATCTTGGAGAGCGTGGGGCCCTTTCATACGCAAAATCGGAATCGTGCGGGGACCTAGCCTAACGTGTCAGATCGTGGAAGCCAAACGCGGCGACCGTAGTAGATCGTATCAGAGCGTGAATAAATTACTCACGTTCCTCAAAGCATCTTGACGAATCGAAGTAGAGCGTGTTCCTCAAGTGGTGGATCGTAGTGAAACTTGAAGAAATCGTGTTTCAAAATCCAGCAAGATGCCCTGCGATAGTGCACCAAGGTCTGCTTCGCTTTGTCACGCTCAGTTCAGCTGTACTACGATTCCCACGTTCTTTCAAGTGCTTTCACGGTTTGGTCTCAGATCGGGATCATCGTGGGAAAATTTTTGACAGTCAAAAATTTTGTCACGTTCATCACGATCATCACGATTCTACTAAGATCCCTCAAGACCACCACGATTCTGTCACACGACCCCCCCCCCCCCCACGCTCATCACGATTCTCTCAAATTGTGGAAATCGTGGCGATCGTGGCCTAGTGTAATGCCAGCATAAGTTAGTGAAAGTGACTCACTACAGCGAACAACAAATAACGTCTCATATACCTACTAGTTTGTCATACTAACTAACAGTAGACCAGTGTTGAAATTCAGTGGAAACGATAAATACGAGATTTTCTTTCCCAAAACCCGGGTAGCAAATTAAAATCCTACATTAATCGAAGTAAAGCATTGTCATGCCGTGACGCTTCTTCTTGACAATGCAACATAGACGCCCCAGTATATCAAAGGCGATGTGGGGTTTAACTGTTATCTTAGTTTGTTTTTGATCTGTGCCATCAAGTTATTTATGCTTCATTGTATTCACATTGCGTGCTAATTTATTAACGATATGTAAAACCTTACTCTATCAAGTATATATGCAGTGTGCTTCATTTCCTTCCAGAGAGGATAAGGTGTTATCAGACAGAGAAGAAAGATGTTTCAAAAAGCAAGAAGGAAAAACTCATCATGATAGTATTTACTCAACTTTACGGGTTACAAGTAAATATAAGGATCATTTTTAAAGCAGCTTACTTCAGTTGAATCATGACATTTAACATTTTTTTCCAAAGCTGTTAAATTTTCTACACATCCCAATGACAAATGGTCCAACTTAGACAGTCATCATATCCCGCATACAAATAAGTGTTTTATGACTGATTACGTCAGGTTTCAATTCGGATTTTTTAAAAGTTCGTGACTAAAACCTTTTTAAAGTTATGAACAGAAACCATTACAAGTCAGGACAACACAAAATACAGAATTTTCACTTTTAAGTTTCGTAACTGTTGGATATGAAACTTGACTCGCTTTGCTAACTGTAAGCTTCGTCACTCTCATTAAGTTGTCGATATTAACGACTAAATGAGCCTCTTTAAGACGATACTGTTGTGATTACCATGTTCTTTACTTTCTTTTATTATTCTCATTTTTTCAATTCTTACAGTTCTGTCACATTTTATTGAAAATGCGACAACTTAGCTCTAAATATCTTGAACACAACACAGTTGCATGATGAATTTATTGGTCCCTCTTAAAGTTTCTTCCTGCCAAATTAAACAGTTAGGAGACAGGCAAACATAACTTGATTAATACCGTGTGCATAGAAATTTAGGCCCCGAGGAGCCCTAGGCCCAGCATGCGAAGATTTTTGTTTATTCCTGCCGAATCCATCGTGTAATTGCCTATGCAACTCAAGTAGAATAGCTGCTGAGAGTGTGTGAAATAGTTACACCACTGTCACTAGGGGGCTGGAAATTTGACAACCTTATTTAGAACACAGAACAGCTAAGTGTTGAATATCAAAATTGAAAGAGGTTAAATTCAGCATGGGTTTCAATGCAAATGTTATCAGTCTCACACAGAATGAGTACGCAAATTTCTCTTGTATATCAAACTATTTGATTGGAGCTTAGACTCTTCCCACGCCCCGTACTGAAAGAGAGCCTTGGGCCCCCTACATTAAACCAGAAATCCAGAAGTTGAAATCCTATCTACCCCTTACTCCTGAACACCCGTTGGGTGTAGGCTTCTTACAGTTGGTAAATGACCGCTCTCGGAAGTAAATGAGCATTCCTCCGATAGTGGGAAAATTTGCCTGACTGAATATTTATAAGCAATTTCTGCATCTCTCTTCGAATTACTCGATTTCTTTAATAAAAGAGTGTGCCTCCAAATGTGAGATAAAAGTCCAGGCACAAAGAGCGTAACAGCAAAGAACCTTTGACAACGTACCTACAAACACAAGTACTTAAACAATCCACTTGCACATCTTTACACAGAAGTTGCAACTTTGTAGAGTTTGCAAATAAAGTTAGCGTAGGACAAAGAACGTAGCAAAATTGATCGACAACTGAAAGTTGGCACCTTTGAACAACCAAGGATTATGCGTCTGTGTTGTTCCTCAAGTGCAAAGACTTAAAACATGCCAGAATTTTCCTTTCCTAAAATCAATGAAAGAACATGGACAAGCAGGCAAGTGGATAGAGCATTCGACTTGCAGTCGGGAGGTCTGGAGTTTGACACTAGCCGGGTCATACCAAAGACTTAAAAATGGGATCTTCTGTACAGCAAAAGCAATGGAGCAGGGGGAAAAAGTCGGTGAACTAAAACAGAAAGTCGGCCGTGGCCGTCATTTCTTAAATCAATTTATTTGAAACTGGACCGTAAAACCTCTAACCAACTAAACTAATTTAACTAACTAAACCTACATAGTTACTGGGAGTATAAACAATAGAACAGTACTTGATTTAACAACAGTAATGAAAGTAGAATGATGTCACACTTGTGCAGAGTAACCGATTCTCAATGAATACATTTGACAATGGCTGAAGTCTCCTATTTACTGGAAGTGTCCAGGGAAAACTTGACTCGATTAAATTTTTAATGGGTACATTTGTAAGAACAGCTTTTTTGTTTTCATCCATGAATACTGATTTTAAGTTTTGGACTAAATCGTTTGTCAAAACAGGTCATAGAAACTCTCACCGATAGAGGACATACTGAGTTACTTCATTCGAAACTAGAAACTGTGGGATTAAGGTTTATTCCACTCAAAAAGTTTATAAAGTTGGTAAAGATATAAACAAGAGATAGGAAAGATGATGTTGAACAGTTACACTTAAAAACAAAGATGCTCAACTTTTACCCAATCCGTATTAGTTCCATTGCAAACTTAGAGCTTTGATAAGTATTATCTTTGTTTTGCAAAGCTTTTGATACTATAAATCATGAAATTTTATTGAACAAACTGTACAGATATGGAATACGAGGTGTGGCATTTGATTGGTTTAAAAGTTATCTTTCTAATCGTAAACAATTTGTCCGTTTTAAAGGGAAGGACTCTAATCTTAATAATATTAATATCGGCGTTCCGCAAGGTTCAATACTGGGACCTCTTCTTTTTATATTATATATCAATGATATGTATAAGTCGTCAAAATTACTGAAGTTTATATTATTTGCCGATGACACAACTGTTTATTATCATAATCCTGATGTCAATCGAGCCCTCCAAGTTGTTTCTTCAGAGTTAAAAATGTTTCTGAATGGTTAGCGTCAAACAAGTTATCTTTAAATATAAGTAAAACTAAATTATTGGTTTTTAACAATATGAAAGGTGACACTGCACGTTTTACTATAAATTTTAAGAACACCATCATAAGTAGTGAAAATTCTACTAAGTTCGTAGGGGTTACAATTGATAATAAACTTACATGGCAGGATCACATTCATAACGTTACTAAATCCGTTTCTAAAATCGTCGGTGTTATGAATAGACTAAAACATTATATTCCTAGTTGTTCCTTGTTAACTATCTATAATGCATTAATTTTACCACACCTTACTTATAGTATTTTATTATGGGGTAATGCCTTGCCAACATATACAGACAAGCTTTTCATTCTTCAAAAGAGGGCTGTACGAACTATATCAAAAGCTTCACCATACACTCATTCTCTTCCACTTTTTCACCATTATAATGTTCTAACTCTAAAGGACGACTACAATTACCAGTTAGGCGTTCTTTTGTATAGGCACAACAGCGGTCAACTCCCTCCTGATTTCCATTCCTTTTTCAACCTTAATAGTTGTCATCACAACTATCCAACAAGAAGAAGAGATGACCTTCTCCAGCCATATACTAGCGGGGTATTTCTCTGGAACTCTCTTGACATTAGCATAAGAAATGCCCCTAACCTTAATCTATTCAAGAAGTACTTAAAGAAATCCTTCTTGTTATTTTATGTGGATAATTTATTTTACCAGCTTAAAAAATAAATAAATAATCAAATAAATAAATAATTAAAACTCTGGCTAAAAGTAAGCATCAAACTAGCAGCAATTCTTTGTATACAATCATGTAAATGTTATAGGAGTCATATCCGTATTTATATATTCTAGTTGTGTAAGCAATTAAGAACATCTCAGTTATTAGGGCCAGACTAGAAAAGCTTGCAAGCTTCATCTGGTTCCTTTTCTACTGTCTTCATACTCACGTTTCTTGTAAATGTTATTACGTATTGTATCATAATAATAATGATAATGAATGTACGTTTGCATGTAGTACATTTGAAAAATAAACAATAAACAATAACAGTGGAAAACACATTCCAACACGTTTTTACCTGGGTGTCTGACGAGAAATCATTACAACGTGAAGCCGCAAAAGTGCATATGCACGCTACGTAGTCTGAGCTGTCATCAATTGCAAGAGTGTGTTGCGTTATTTTAGAAGTTGGAAAAATTGTTCTCAAAAGGTCGTCTTCTCACATTATCATGATTTAGTTAGTCATGTAAGATTTAAGGACACACCAACACGATTACAAGAATGTTTTTATGTTATATAGTGTCATTCAGTTCGAATAAGGTACAAGTCTTCCCGTTTAATCGCCTCTCACGACAGGCGGGGAATACTGTGGACATACATTATTCTACAGCCCCCACTCACAGGGGACCACATTATCATGTGTGAAATATGTGAGGCAAAATGAAATGTCCAAGGTTTGACTCGGGAAACAGTGAAAGACCCTTTCTGGGAAACAACCACAAGAAACCCATACAAACCTAGAGCACAGAACCTAAAGGGTCAACATTGTCAATAACCCTTCAGTCAATGAGGTTCAACCTTAGCTATTTAACTATTAATACGGTGAAATTAATAATATTAGAGGTCTACAAAAAAAATAGCAAATAACTTTGTTTCATTAATAATAAGTACTAAAATCTAGTAAAGCTGATGTCGATTTAATAGGCAGTGTGAAAATATTGGAATTTACTACATGTAGAAAAAGCGGTCGGTAGGGGAAGGGTTACGCAAGACCTACCGACAACAACTGGTCAGAAATTTATTTGTATTCTATTAAATGCCATCCTCTTTGGTGCGGGAAGGTAGTTTGCATTGTTGCCCAATATTAAACATCCGTTCCCAACGTATGGAAAATAATGCATAAACGTAAAGGGTCACGGTGATTTTCTTTGATCCCATCTGCTGAGTCCCATCATCGTGATACACGGGTATCAATTTGTAAGATACGTGACCTGTACATAATCTCTGTGATGAAAAAATCATTTGCTTATGCACCATTGCATGGAAGGCGTAGATTACAACTTGCAAACGTTTAGTTACAGTATTGGAAATAATTAAATTCTCAGCATTTGGGGGAGATTTGCACAGGTCCATTAATTTCTGTATGATTAGTTAGGATTGAGGGAATAACTTCTCGATTTATTTGATGTGATTCACTGAGCACCGTGATTCACTGTGCCTTATTTTCCCCCTACTTAGTCGTATAAATACAATTTTTGAGTGTCATACGTAGCTAAGACGAGTTTTTCTCCGTTATGTGTATCCACAAAGCAATATACACACAACCCTCTATACCCCTTCTTGTTAATAGCTGGCCGCTACCTGGTACACACCGTATGCACGCTACGTATATAGTCTGAGCTGTCATCTAGATTAAACTGTGCTATGTACTTTATGAAATAGATCTTATCCTCCCACAACATGTATATTAGGCCGTGCTTGTCCTTAAAGATTGAACATGGTGCCACATCAAAAACATCTAGCATGAGCTCACCCACTAACCTAGACGTCTTCTAGTCCATGGTAGTGATGTAGGCTTTGGTCTTATCACACATAAGTAGATGTCCATCACTGACAGTCATATCACGTGGCCATTTGATCATCTATGGAAGTGTAAGGATGCGAAGATAATTCAGCTGATCATCAAATACATAGGCCTACACATCTTTACTGTCAAGCCCGTCTACCAAGATGTGATTGTTAACAGGATCAGAGGCTACACACTTCACATTTCGATCTTTCGGCCAGCTGGTCATTACGTCACAGATGTTCTTCTGGATGTATGTATTATCCTGTATGTTATAAACACCAACTGTGCTTGGCTTGAAGAATGTTACCACTTTCGTTTGGTATAAGAACTCAACGGCGAGGAAGTATAAGATTGTACTTGCCCTAAAGTGTTTTTTTTTTTTGCCGTATTATTTTTCCTTCTTAGTTTGATATGTTCTCTCTCTTCTTATGCACATTTTGTACCTTGTCTTCTTGTCCTCGACTTCAGATTGATGTATCTTTATTAAAATTTCTTCTTCATTTATCGCATTAGAAAGTAATTTTGCTTTTACCTTTGCGGGGGAAGTGAAATTTCTTGATTTTTAAAGTTTTTCAAGAGTTTGAAGCTTTCCGGCTAACAGTTCTTTTTGAGACTTAACGTCACGAATAACACATCTTTTGTGTTTACCAAGCACACATGTCATGCAAACCGGGGTATTACCACAAGTTTCACAATACAGTCCAGATATTTTCTCGGAATGAGTCAGGCATCTGAGAACATCCCACATTTTTGATTCAATATCTGCAAGAGAGAGGGTGTGCCTTTGGTGTTCTTTCAAAAACTTCTTCTGTTCATGAGTGTTATGACAATCTTGACATAGAAAGCCATCACACTTAAAGCAATATGCTGTAACTTTGAGTTGCTTAGAACAACCAAAACATTCACGCATGTGGTCACTCTTAAGGGACTGTTGTATTTGAATATCTTCCACAAGGTTCTTCATATAAAAGTCAGTTTTGAATCTAGCAACTCCATTTGTAGGGATCTGCACTTCCTGTCTACACTCAGGACATATGACAATGTCACTATTTGCTTGTATTAGTGTTTCGAGGCAGTCTTTACAGTATATATGAAGGCATGGTAACTGCTTCGGTTCCGTAAGTTGCTGAAGACAAATGGTACACATGCAAAACTTCTCATCAATATATTTCAAGGGTGATGCACTTGCCATTTTACTAGGATAAGGGCGCAGTCGTTCTGTGAAAAGTGAAATACAACACAACGAATAAGTCTTTGTCTCATGTTGTAGGAGGAAGACTTTAGTAGCCTCATTGAAACACTGGTAATGTATGACTGCATAGGTGACAAAGTTGCCTCTGCCCTCGCTCACAGAAGAATATGGTTATGTTGTTGTATACTTTAAAATAATCCCTTTCAACACATCCGAATGGAGGGGACTCTTGCTAGATTTGAGAGTCGAGTCGAAAGAACAGGAAATACACGCGCGAATTATCACCCTTAGACTTTTGACAGTGGGACAGTAGCGGGCCCGTAGCCACGGGGGGGGGGGGCATTTCCGGGCAATGCCCCCCAATAAATTATTTCTGCCCCCAGATGAAAATGCCCAATCCAAATTTAAATTGTCCATATCACACATCTAAAAATATAAAACTGAAAAGCAAATTATCTCGTACAGACGCAGAATATAAATAAACGCAGAAAGGAAAATTCTCTTCAACGTACTACATGAGTCATAAAAACATTACGTCATACTCAATTCACAGTGACGTAAGAACGCTTACACGGGCGCCCTTTAATAACAGTAAAGTATACGATGCATGACTGAGTAGTACAAATCTATCCCGAACTGGTAAGCCCTTAATTAGCCTAGGATACCTAGGCTTAGTTATCACGTACACTTTGTTCCCTGACCTAGGCATAGGCTATTGTCATTAAACTTTTTGACCGCAAAAGATCCCAATGGGATCCTGCGTCCGCGTGCATGTTGCAGTACCGTCGTTGCTATATACGTACATGTGCGTGTACGAATGTAACCATAGCATTGGACTGTGTCACAATTGAACAGCAATGCCAGTTATTTAGGTGAAATTTAGACACTCCATGATGTCGGTTTTTATTCTAATACAGCTCAAAATAGACTGTTTACATGCAATTTACAAGGCTTGCGATTAAGTGACATTTCCTTCAATCTGTGAGCAATTTTTTCGGAAAAATGTGCTCAGTATGCTACCAATGGGGCCGCTTCGATTAAATAGTACATCGGGAATTGCGAGAAAATTTTTCTGCCCCCCATCACAAAATTTGCCCCCCCCCCCCAAAAAAAATGTAAAGCTGGCTACGGGCCCGGACAGTAGACAACGGCCTCTCTCCTTATGTGATCAAATTTTCGGGTAGCTACTCGCAGATTCGTGATTTTGCGTGAGACGGCAAAGACGCGTAGGTTTACAGCCTCCGCTTGCATATGAATATATAGACATGTTAGGTTAACAGACGCCAATCCGGGGAGGGGGCTTTCCAGGCATATTCCCATTACTCCACTCCGGCAATAAACAAGTTCCATTTTCAAAATAGATTTTGAACTCTATCTGGACAGCTCCTTCTGCACCACTTTTTTTTAATACGAGGTTCTCATACGTTATTCCATGGGAAAAGGACCGATTTCTTGTCACACGTGCAACTAGGAGTCGACAACTGTTTCCAAGAGTGGCATTCCTAGTGACAACGACGGACTCCTTGTCGCACGCGTGACAAGTAGTTAGGATGAACGGATTAACTACTTGTCGCACGTGCGACAAATAGTGATGGGTTATTGCCACAAGTGACACTTTTTCTGGGTATTGTCAACATGAATCCCAAAGAAAACAGACATATTTAATAAAAAAAAATTGCAAGAAACTGTCATGGATTTTGGAAATCCATTTTGAAATTGGAACCTGTTAATACTAAATACATGGAAATTATCACACTGTTATCCAGGAGAATGTCACGGGGACTTTCAACCCACATTTCCCTGTCTGTAGAAGGACCGCGAAAAGAAACAACCTTGTTGAAAAACGTAAATCGCAACTTGAACCTTCAATTTTCTACACTTTTTGAATAAGGAAACGATGTTTACATGCTGATTTATGATACGAAATAAATGTACGAATTGAAGCTCTTATAGTCGTTGGATGTCAATAACCCAGAACTGCTTTTTACCTTGATCTTGATTTTATTTACTTCTTTTTGTTTTCATTTGGTGCGTACGGCTTGTGGAAATCAAGTGTGACGAAAATGCATTTTAATAATTATACACATTTCGGCTACTCTGAATAACCGGTAGCCTAAAGCCCGTATGCTACACTCTAAAAACATCTAGTCAAATCGGGAGCGAAACGGAATTTTGTCATATACTTGAAAAGATTTCTCTCAAAATTGACTATGAAAGGTGCAAAAATGAAACTTTTCGTTCTATTTATGAGTCGAATCTAGTCAAAGATTTAACAAAATTCCGTTTTGTGCCCGAATTGATTAGATTCCAGTTAAATTTGACTAGAAATTTAAAGCGTGTTTAAAATGCCATCCACCAAGTTAAAAAGTTTGGGGACTTTCTTCGGTCTAAAAAGTTACTCGAATTTTAAAAAGTTATATTTTTATAATGACTTACGTTCCATGTTAGTAAAGTAGTGTGTAGAATGTGCATAGAAGTTCTTTTTTCAATGGTTTGCTTTCTTTGCATTCATACTTCATCTAATGGTAGTTGCACATTATCGTAATTTACTGATCATTCTGCAGTTTTCTTATTTCTTAAAGAGGAGCAAATTTCAAAGCAAACAAAAGTTAAACGTAGCGACTACTGAGATTGCTAACAAGCCTGGGAAATACCACTCCCGGCTGCCTGAGGGTCTTGATTTTTCAAAGTTTTCTGTGATTTCCGCACAACCTTTCTGTGTCTTTAGTTCCCCCCCCCCCCCCCCCATCACCTGATTTCTGCAAGTTCACTCCCTTCTCTTCGAAATGTCTAGACCCGCGGCTGGGTGAAGAGTTAAGTACAATCGTCTGAAAAAATGCAGAAAAAGAAAACAGTTTGATTTAAACTAATTTCTGTTCATAACCAGAAAGCTAAGAATCTTAGCGATTCCTTGCCACTGAAGTATTTGCTTTTCAATCTGACAATGTTTCATAAAATAACCAAAACCAAAAAGGTTCACCTTCTCAATATGGGCAATACCCCACAATGTTCATGCTACACTGTTAAAAATTTCTGTAAATTTACAGACTTTTTTTAACTTAAACTTTTTGTATTTTACTTTTAATAGAGATTTTCTGTATCTTTACAGACACTTTGTATTTCTACAATAAAAAAAGGTTGTTTAACATGTATTTTCTGTTTATTTGAAAAACCATTTCTGTCTGCTTTTTTAACCAAATTTTACTGCTTTGTAAAACTTTTTCTGTAAATGTACAGAAATTTTAACAGTATTTTGTATTTTTCTGATTTCACATAAATATACTGTCATTTAACAAACATTCATTTTGTTTTTAAGCTGAAAAAGAAACAAAAATAAGCCCAAACAAACAAACAAATAAGAAATAGCCAGAAAATTTTCAATATATAACATGCATCGTTCTGCGAAGTTTCAGTTCAAAAAGAAAACATTTCTGGCAAATTTATGGCCTTATTTGAAAATTAACTTACATTTATTATACTGACAATTGGTATACTGATGTCAACTCATCGCCACAGTCGCTCATGCACTTGATCGAATTAAAAACGTTTCACAAATTTACTTGAAAGAGTCTGTAAATTTACCACTTTATGACGTAAATCTCATTTTGCATAAATGGGTGGAGCTTATTTTGTAGGCATTTTCCTAACAAAAGGATTGCTGTTGCTTTGAATAATATCTTTTTTGGCGTTTTTTAATCAGGAAGTGATGAACTTATTGTTTACCTTGTCTTCCTAGAGATAGCAGTCTACTGGACAACAATGTGATAACAAAGTATCCTCACTGTGTTTTGATTGAAAATAACTTCGTAACGACACATTACGTTGATAAGCAAATACCTGATCTACGTAATGGTGAAGTGTATGTTACGTAATAACATATGAAAGGGAAAAAAGCGATATTATAATAAATATTAAAACGCCGAGAATGAAAACAGTAGGCTGTAAATTCACATAAAATTAAGGTAAAAAAAAAAAACAGAACAATTCTGTAATTCGATTTTACAGTAGACATTTGTAAACTAATTTACATGCAAAAACTGTAAAGAAAAAACAAACACTTAATGTTTTTTCATGATTACAGTCTGGCTGTAAAAAAAACATTATTTGGTTGGAAAAAAATTTGCCATAAAAATTATGTAAATTTTACAGAGAAATTTTTAACAGTGTATAACAAACGAGACCCCTCACAGTTGCTAAGTAGTTAGTGGAGTTTGGGTTGAAGCTTTTGGATTCTGACCTCTGATGACCCCAAGTAACCTTTGACCTCCAACAATTTAGTAATAGGGTCCATCAACAAAATAAGGGCAATGCACATGCTAAGTATGAGATCCAGCACCCGTACCCTTCATGAGGTTTTTGCCTTCTGACCTCTGCTGACACTAAATGACCTTTGACCTCCACCAAAAACTGAAAGAGAAAATCTGCTTAATATGGCTAACCCACACACTAAATATGAGAGTAGCCACCTTTGTTGAGATATCGTGTTAATGAGGTTTTGACAATTTGACCTCGGGTGACCCCAGATGACCTTTGACCTTCACCAAAAGCAGCAGGAATTATGTACTAAATATGGATAACCTACACCTCAAATATGAGAGTAGTCACATTTACCCTTCTTGAGATATTGTGTTTACAATCAATTTCTACTGTATATTATTATTTGACCTTTGGTGACCTAAATGACATTTGACCTCCACCAAAAACAATAGGGTTCATCAACCAATAACGACCAATGTACAGGCTAAGTATGAGATCCCTCACTGTTTACCTCCGTGAGATAACGTGTTCACAAGCCAATGATGGTGATATCGGAACTTAACCGATAACTCAACTTTCAAATCGGCCCGATACCGCTAAAAAGGGAAGAGAATCTTCGGTAAGCACAGCATGTAGATAAAGATGTAATTTTATCTACAGAAAGTACCGCCACAATGTGTCTCCCTCTTCTCCTATGTCCCCTGATATGCTTGTACTTGCGCAAAATAATATTAGCATCTCTATCCTATGACAGCCTCTGAAATTTGTGATCTTGAAGAAGTCACATTAGACAGAAATCTTGGTGTTTTTCTATACACAACAATATGAATTTCAATAGGCGCATTGAAAAGATCACAAATAAGGCCACTAAGCTTTGGAATTTGTGTCGCCGTAATAATCTTTACATGTGTTTTAAGGAAATCAAAACTACTGCTTCACCACTCATCTTGATTATGCCTCTATGTGTTGGAATCTCTACACTAAGCTGAATATAGATAAAATTGACGCAGTTCAAAGACGCGCAGCACGGTTTAAACGTAGGCCTACTTTTAATTATTATGATTATAGCTCAAGTGCCGTCCTTTCCACAAAATCTCCCAGAATCTCAAATGGCAATCCTTGCAACATCGCAGGGCCTTGGCTGATCTTTGTAGTTTTAAAAAATCAGGAACAACTTTGTGAACATTCCGTTCCCTCCTATTATTACCCCTTTAGTCAGGCAAGCAAACTGTTATAATCATATACAGGCTCTGCATCCTAGGGCGTTTCAATAACAGTTCTTCGTTAGATGTTTCTGTCTTTGTAAAACTATCCCCCAGGCAATGGCGGAGCTAGAGATTTCGGTCAGAGAGGGAGAAAATGGTCTACAGGGGCGCTTCGAAGGAGTAAATACCCTTAGCTTCAGCACGATCGAAGCCACGGCTTTTAATTCATACTTTCCATTGATTTTCCTAGAAGTGAAAAGAAGTGCAGAGAAGTGGAAAGAAGAAGATGGAATTGGTTGGGTCACATATTGAGAAAACATAAGGAAAGCTACTGTATGACTGTATTGATATGGAAACCTGAAAGAAGAAGGAGAGTTGGAAGACCTAAAACAATATGGAGAATAACATCAGTAGAAGTTGAAAGAAAGGGGTTTGGGTGGAGAACTTGGGATGAAGCAAGGTTTCAGGCAAGGGATAGAGTTTTTTGGAGAAAGAGCGTGGAGTCCTTTTGTGCCCCTCGGCACGAAGAGGATAATTTAGTTAATTGACTTTCCGCACCTGGTAGAAGACTACTTTGCCATTTTCCTCAGCAAGTTTTTTCTATTAAAACATGTTTAAATTTTCTATCAATGGGCCTCCGCAGAAGAAAATTCGGGGTGGGGAATTCTTTAGGGGGAAAGCCCAGCGCCACCATGAGCTGGCGCGGAGCGCAAGAAGACTTTCACCCAAATTGCCTCTCAGATCGCTGGAAATGGCATTTCTTATAGAGCCTATTTACCGCATTTAAATAGGTAAATTACTGGGTGAACTGTTAAGAAATGTTGATGTGAATTTTTCTTTGTCTTTTTCTTTATGTTTTCTTCTTTTTTTAGATTTTTTATTTCCGAGGGAGGGCAAGTTCCCCCTTGCCCCTACCCGCCGACACCCATGTTTCGATCCCTCTCTTTCACATTCTAGTATGAAGGCGGTTATTATAAAGTTTTGTATTTTTCAGGTCTCAACTTAAGATTTTAAGTAATAATGGGCTACCTTGTGAAGATAAGGATTAAACCTGCTAGAGTCAAATAGCAAGCAATCTTACAGGAGGCTGAATTTATGGAAATTAATCACCATTAGGTGTACTTTTTTGGTATCTGGAAATCAAGATAAGTACACGAAGAAATATTTATTGACTTAAGCTTATTTGATGCAATTTTCTGGCTTTTGAGACCACGGAAGTACAGAAATAAGGATTTTCATGGGATTATTGTGCAGTGGCAGAAATAGCCATTTATCATGAGAATGGTGACAAAATAGAAACTGCTCTTTAAAATTCTTAAACGATTACCACACTATGAAAGCAGTTTAATTTTATTTTAACATAAATGTTCTCTTCAAATGATTTTGAAAAATGTTGTGGAAGCTATTTTGGTATCTTTATAAACTCTTTTTTTAGTCTATGTTGACAATTATGTCCGACAACAACAGGGCTATTTGCGCTACAATTATTGTTGCGCCCTTTGCAACATCTTATATTGGCCGGGAGAGTTACTTTAATGTCCGTCTGTGTATTTTGTAAGCTTATAATCACGCTCTGTGCGGAAGCAATTAACTTAGCACAGCAACAACATTCATAATTTAGTATTTAGTAATTTTTTGTAAAACATGAAGATGCGTTTCGGCAAAACATATCACTATATTACGGAAGACGACACTTTTCATCGGAATATAGTGCAGATAGTACAGTTACTGGCGGCCGTTTGAGCATTTTGTTATCTCGACCTGAAAACTACGCTATTAAATCATGTCTTTCACAAAAAATGCTAAAAAACCTGAAAAGGGCGCCGACAGACGATTTTGTCAGGGGGGCGATTCCCGACCATATGGCAGCTCCACCACTGCGCCTAGGAAATAAAAATGAAACGACCGATTGTTTCGTCCTTTCTTACTGTTACCTCTGACTGAATCTACCACTTACCTCATATCAGAGACCGATCGCAAACACATGGGTCCTCATCCAGCCAAATCTTTAATCCCCCTTTTGTCGTTTGTTCCTTCTTACACGTTGCCTTGTGATTTTGTTTCTGTATATCTCATGGAATATCATACCCGTTGTGTATATGGGTAATGGTCTTTCCATTACCTATGCCTTACATAACAGCAGTTATATATCGCTCAGCATCTAGGCCTATGCACGTTAGGTACGTAGGCCTAGCTTAGTACAGGAAACATGCAAATTTTGTCCAAAACAATTTCAATGTGCAGGTAGTGTTTAAATAATTTTGTAATGGTAACGAACACATCTTCAGTCGGTATGTAAATAACAATTGAAAATCATTACAAAGCACTAATTCCCAAATTTTGACTTTGACCTGAAATTTTCCGCCTCAAAATTGAATGCTTCATTAGCAACCAACGTGCATTCAGGGTTAGTATATCTACTAGAATAAACCTACTTATACTTTAAGTATCGTAATGGGGACTAAAACAACTTGACAATTCCAAAAATTAACATTTCTGGAAAGAAGCAAAATTTTGATTACGTCGTAATTTGCACATTGTGAATTGTCAAACAAACTAAGCTAGGCTTTAACGCATAAAACATTTCTTAAAACATTTTATCGCTAAGCGGTCCTGAGCAGTTACATGCAATAAATGCAAGCTCCTTGTAGGCTTACCTGAATATCAAGAAGAGCGTTGTTCTATTGAATATGTCAGAGTTAAAAGCGTCTTTGTGGTTACTTCCCAATGTATATGGGGAACTAAAAGTACCTACAAAATTTGGTAATGAAGCAAGGGGTATGAAATTAACAACTCTTTGGATTAATCCAGCGATCACGGATGATGAACCGACTTTCCACTTTAACCAATGACATGCATATGAAGCAGGACGGCCGGCTGGGCTAATGTTAATTGAGCGATAAATTCCTGGTAAAAAATATTCAAAACATATGAAATTATTCCAATGCCAAGTGTAGAACACTAAGGAGGCGATATCGGTAGGGCCTACTGATAACCGCTTGAATACCTAAAAGAAGAGTGTGACATTCCTTATGGACGTAGAATGATCGCACTAGAAATTGACGGGTTGCTCACTTTCAACATCAGGATCGATGAAATTAGGTGGTATTTTCCAAACAAAGTGAAATACTCTGAATAAATGACGACAAATGTAAACAAAGTTCTGTGACATGCGCAGTAGGCCGTGGAAAGTATGTGTACAGTTTAGCGGGCCACACAAGAAACAGTATAGCGCAGTATTGTGTATGCAGCAGAGAGCTTCCACGTGGCACCTCGCTGTATATGTAGAGTACTGTACTGCACATACGTCTGGGGAGTTCCCGCTAAAATTATGACACGCAGCCACCAGACCGAGTACTCACTGTGGAATTTAAGTTCATACGTTCTGTGCAAACTCCAGCCTGCATATTGAAAACTGCTACAACAGGCTTGCGAATACTACAGTCGCCTGCCACACCCTGATTCTTTGCATTGCGTATAGCTTTTTGTAATGTGTGACGTTTCTGCAACGGTTTACACGTGGTTAAGGCGTGGAACATAGATAATGAAAACAGTTGACCTTGCATAACGCCGTAAAAATACACATTTTCCGCATTTTATATTGGGAGGGCTAGAGCTGATGGCTGACACATTTTGAGCAATTAAAAATTCCACTAAGTATAATTCGTCCCCTTTCTTCCCCGTACTGACGAATCGCAAATTGGCATAGTGACAGAAGTGCAAATTTGGCAGTTTTGGCGTAGTGACGAATGCCTTTTTTGCCGTAATCTGTTCACCTCAGCCTTAAAAAACGCAACGACTTTGTAAAATATATTATTTTCTACAATTCCAAACATAAAAGCGATGAATATGTCGAAAATTCTCCAAATAAGACAACATTCGTCACTATTTGAAACACAATATCCACAGTTTCATGAAATTCTTGATGTTGCGATTCGTCAGTACGCCAGAAAGGGGACGAATTGTTTTAATAAGTGTTTTGAATTTTTACTTTGCTCGTTTAAGTTTTTGTGGGGGGGGGGGGTTGAGGGGACTAAAGCTCTCCAAGCCCCCTTTGTGCTGCTTGCAAGTTATATTTCTCACATTTTGCACCAAATTCAAAGGTATCTTCCTTTCGGGCCTGCACGAAATCTCATCGCGAAGTCTCAGACGTCTACCACGCTTAGCCCATGGTTGTGGTAGGCTATCTCAAAAACTTTATGCTCATCTGATTGACCATACCATGCATTTAAAGCAATTTTAATTAATCAGCTTCCTTGTCCTTTTATCACTGTAGTAATTTACTAATTTGCAGAACTGGATGACTGGCAACGTCCACGTAAATGGAACGAAATGTATGTTTTATGAACTATATCCTGTAATAATGAGCACAAAGGAATTTCAGAAATAACCAGTACCTTTCAATTTATCTCCAATCGTCTGACGTATGTATGTGCTCTAATGTAGTAGAAGAAATCGATATTCACCGAATGAATCGAGAGCAACTCACAAGAACCTTACAAGTTTTGTCATGCTAATTATTCGAATTTCTAAACAAAGCTTTTCTCGTGAGTGGACTAAAATTTAAATACAGTCCATCCAAGAGGTTTGGGTTTGTGGTTGGTCTCAACTTCTATGGTTCTGGTTTATTCTAGCCGCCCTTGTGTGTGTGTGTGCGTGTGTGTGTGTGTGTGTGTGTGTGTAGGTGTGTGTGTGTGTGTGTGTGTGTGTGTGTGCTTTTCAAGGCCGAATTAAACAATAGATGAAACCACCAAGCCTGGTTAGCCGTTTGAGGAAAACGCAATTCAAACCAAAGCCATGCGGAAAAGGATTCAGTATTGTGGATATGTCGCTACAAAAACGAATTACAAATATAACGATCAGAGTTAAAAGATATTGTAAACAAAAAAAGCGTTGAGACCGTTCTGCATTGCAATCCAAACTGCGAAAGGCATCATAAGATACTTATGGATGTATCATTATTTAGTGAGCGTATGTATAGAAGGAGAAAGATAGGCTAAATCTAAGGTTCTACCACTTTTGGAATTCTTCTATATAACGCAACTACAGAGTTTTACAAAAGCCAAAATGGAGAAACTCAAAAGTTGGCTCATGAGGGTTTGAACGACTACAATGGTGAAATCGAATTGTGACAACCAACTTGCATACAGCAGATAATCTCTTGTGGCGTATTAAACTCCTCATAGCATACAAAATTTGTTACTCCAGAATACGTGGTATAACCTTAGACAAGGAGTTTCTGGTCAAAGTATGAAACTCACCCAGGGATGTGGCCAGGATTTTTCTTTACTTTCTTAAAAAGTTGGACAAACTTTTGACCAGCACTGGGTACCTATGTGTCCAACCGACTTTTAGTTAAAAGGTACCCAACTGTTAAAAGTCTCTCAAAATAAGCTGCTGATTTTGTAAGACCAACTAATAAGCGTTTTTAGTTTGAGGGCCGTTTTAGGAACCAACTAATGGGCACATTTTACCAACAGTTGGTCTGACAAGTAGCTACACCGCTCTGTTCAAAACTTTGCTCAACTTGTTAAAGAGTGAAGGGGGATCAGCATCTGCCACGTGATTGGGGCTTCAATAAGAAGTCAAACTGACAGGGTTACAGTGTATACGACAGGCATGATGCTCCCATAACTTCTCCAGCTATACCATACATGCACTTCCCGAGTAGTCCAAACGAAATGTGTTTTATACCTTCAAAAACTGGGCGAGGAGAGCCAGACCTCTCAGCTTCGATCACCGCGGTTACAACACTGCTCCCACTTGTTGAGGACAGTTTAATTTTTTATTTTGAACCAAATTTGGAAAGCTTTTCTTTGGTCTTAGCTTTTAAGAAACTCAAAAGTCATGATACGATGCGTTCAATGAATGTAAAATGTTACATCACCACAGGACTCACCTCGAACGTAAATATTCAGCGGCCAGTATATTTTGAAGCATAGATTCAAGGATCTGGAATTCGAACTCTTACCAATGAGTCTGCGTTGAGACAAACTCGTTCAACACTGTAGACGTATGTGTTAGTTTGATCAACTAGCACAGTAGTTGTTCTTTTCACTGCTTAAATTCGTTTTCTGTATTCGTTGTCTTCGGGTTTGTTTCAGTTTGTGATTCTGTTCCTGGTATAAAGCCTTTTAACTGCCTGTTTCTGTAACGTTTGCACTAATATGCAGCTTTTCAAGTGGCAAACTTTGGACTAAAGTATTCACGTGACTTTTAATATATTTTTTTTATAAAAGTTCAATAGGTTGTGAACATTTAACTGCATTGCTATGTATTGTGTATGTTGTGACAATAAATGTTTACATGAACAGATTCCTTATATACTCACACACACGGGAGGTTGGGGGTCGGGTTTAACGAAGAGTTTAAAAACGGAACTTACTACCATTGTGCTCGGTGCTCAGCCGCAAACAATGGAATAAGGAAAACAAACCAGTGAGCCACAACTGAAATAGGCCGTGGCCGGGCAGACTTGAACCAATTGGTTGGGAACAGGACCGTAAAACTCAGTCTAACCTAACCTACACAAAAATTTTGTGCCATGAGCCTTACCAAAACGATCGGTAGCACCATTTACTCCCTTCGCAGATTACTGGTTTATATAAACCTCTTCAAAAACTGTTTAAAGGAGTCTCCACTTTACATGTTGGAAGGAACCAAGGCTCAGGTTACATCACATTCTGCTTAACATCGGGCGGCCGAAAGTGTATCTTGCCTGCTTGCAGCAAATAATTTACTGTTTGGTTACCAGTCTCTGTGAAAAGTTTGCCCACTTATAGGAAAGCGTATGCAGACACCAAAACCACTATTTGACGTTTAAAGAAAACGATCTTTTCATAGCTGAGTAACTTATCGCTTTGCTCACAGTGTTCTACTAACTATTCGTTACTAACAGCTCGCTAGTAACAGTTCGCTACTTACTGTTCGCTATACTTACAGTTCACTGTGACTAACAGTTCATTACTATACACTAGTTCTCTACAAAACACCTCGCTACTTATAGTTTGCCACTAACCGCCACGAGCTACTTAAAGTTAATTTGCTACGAAGAATTCGCCACTATTAAGAGAAGAAAATAAAATTGCAAAGTTGCTAGCTCTGTGTACTATAAAATACATCGACTTGTTAAAGCTGTTACTTTGCTCATTATTATTCTAAGATAGCAGTCATTTTGAATATTATTTGAACTTTTGTCACAAAGATGTAGTCTAGCTGTATTTGGAAAATCTTCGTTTGTTTTTATCTTGACATATTTTTGCATGATATTCTTAACTTTTATTGCGGAAAAGTTCTGCTGTTGTATTTGTATTGGCATATTATTAGGACATTCACAGCTTTAATTGCTGAACAGTTATGCTGTTTTGTTTGTATATCATAGGGTTTATTTACCCACCAACACATTTCAAATCAGACTGCGGTTTTTTGACAGGTTTAGTTTATAAGTGTTCCATACCATGTACCACACAAGCAGAAAACTTGGAGTGCGTTTGCGTTTCGCAAGACAGTCCGAACCATGGGAATTCCGTTTTTCTGTGAAACATATATTTTCTCTGCGTGACAATAACCATGTATTTCATACGTATATAGAGGCTTTTCACTTGACGTCATAATACTCTCCGGCGGCCATGTTGGAGTACATGTGACTACGTCGTAAACCACACGGGGCGCGCTTGCTCGTTGAATGTGTACACACCGTGCATACCACAATGCACTCTGTGCAGTGCGTTCGACACAAAGCCACATGTATTTGGCATGAATGTCCTCCAGCATGGCGTTTCCGTGACGTAATTGCAAAGCCTCTATAGAGGCTTTTCACATGACGTCATAATACTCTCCGGCGGCCATGTTGGAGTACATTTAACTACGTAGTTAACCACACTGGACGCGCTTGCTCGTTGAATGTGTACACACCGTGCATACCACAATGCACTCTGTGCAGTGCGTTCGACACAAAGCCACGTGTATTTGGCATGAATGTCCTCCAGCATGGCGTTTCCGTGACGTAATTGCAAAGCCTCTATACTTCACTTCTATAATATCACCTAGAACAGCTGCAATAGAGGCTTTGCAATAACGTCACGGAATCGCCATGCTGGAGGACATTTATGCCAAATACACGTGGCGAACGTGCCGAACGCACTGCACAGTGTGCACTGTGATATGCACGGTGTGTACAAATTCAACGAGTCCGCGCGTCCCGTATGGTTTACTACGTTACATGTACTCCAACATGGCCGGCGGAGAGTATTATGACGTCATGTGAAAAGCCTCTATTGTCCCAACTTACTAATCCCTGTCACCTCACACAGCTGTCTTAAACTCATTCTTATCCAGACATAATCCTTCTTTAATTAATTTGGGGAGCTAACCCCTTACACCGCTACTGGTTAAGAAAGGTTTTGTGAATCCAGTCTATACCAGGAGCACATTGTTGATAAGTGAAACCAATTTCTTAAATGCAGGTTCATAGAGACATGTAGGCTCAGAGGACCCATAAAGTTATCTGCAATCACACCTTTGAAAAAAAAAGTATGTATTATAATTTTCTGCTTTGGCATTTGTCTGGTCTGGTCAGGCAAACATAGCCTATAATATTCATCTAATCCTTTATGAAGATGGTGTGAACGCAGTAACCATACTTCGATAGCTTAGACTTTTAAGACCGGAGATGTCCGACGATCTTACTGCAACAAAATACTGTCGATTGTAAAGCCTTTTTATAAAGGTTCCTATAGGAACCTGATCGTTGTTCTGCTGAAACAGAACACTTACTAGTGGTAAATGCCAGTAGCGTTGACAATAGTGTAAGGTGATATTTAATAAGAATCTTCAGGTCTATTTAAGCGAACTTAGATAAGCCAAATCAATGGCTCCGTAAGTTTTAGTGGCGGGTTATGCGGAAAGATATTACATAAGCACTTCCAGAACTTGTTTTCACTAGAGCAACATGGACCTTATTTTGGTCCCAAACGGTTCATCTGAGTAATTGCACACACTGTAGCTTTGACGTACATCAACGTTCATGTCATGTGTTATCAGTGATATTGATGGAAAAATATCATTCCTCCAAGTGAAATTATTCTGACTATATAAAAAAAGAAATGACAATTTATCTACCAGATAGGACTTAATGATCCACTTGAGCACTGAAATGACCCGACACCACCCTTCTTTCAGGTACGTACATGTTATTCAGCTACATGTTCTCACACTGTAACTGAAACCTTATTTAGGATCCATTTTGGACGCCTGCTAAGAAGTCATTGGTTGTTTAGGTATTGAATGTTGTTTTTAAAAAGTGCAATTCAATCGATCAAGTTTATTGCAACACCAGCTTGTTCTGAGAAGTGCAGTTCAGTCCCGTCCGGGGTTCTTGTGGACCATTCTAGACATTCTTAATCTAAAATGTCCAGAACTACCCTTTCTGAAATTACATATTTTAAAGCAATGTTTTGGAGCTTTTTTGTCATTAATATCAGCTCTGATCTGAAAAGTGTAAACGTGGTTTTTTCTGGTCACTCCTTAAGCAGTTAAGTGATCTTGATAGGCAGTGGGCCGTACACGAAAAAGTGCTTTCGTTTTTAACTTTCGTGACGTACATCTGAGGGTCGGCATAAAAATTACCCACGAAGGTCAATTTTAACCTTTTTAACATCATATCAATTACCACAAGCGAACGAGTTGGCCTACGAAGAGAAATTTGAGGGTGAATTGTTGGCTTTTTGTGGCCTACGTTCATTGTAGATACTAGTTCCACGAATTTTCTGACACGTACAAAATTTGTACAATATGCGCCGGGCATAGTGCTCAGTGCAGCCTGGTCAGTGAAATAGGGATAAACTTTTATGTCAATTAATTGACCGGGGGGGGGGGGAGTAGGACAACTTTCCCCTCATCTAGGGAAAGGTTGAATAAATCAGGAACTGGAACGAGAAAGGATAGCGAAAGGATAGCGAAGAAGGAAAATGAAATAGGCCTATAGGACAAAACAAGAATAAGAATTTGGAATAGAAAAGAGGAAGGAAATAAACACACTTGACATGAAAAACAAGAAACAGAGAGAAGAGATGCGTTCAGTAAGGATACCAATAGATGATTCACATGATATTGTTCAATCAAGTCTGGTTTGTAGCAGAGTTATGAGAGAGTAAATTAACGTACGGCATATGATCAAGTGGTTAAAGCATCCGACTTCAGGCGCGAGTACACGGGGTGGGGGCTTACGCCCCAGCCCTCTCTTTTTCGCCACATCAACAATAAAACATATGGAAAATTAGCAGTGCAGCTCCCTCTTACCCCTGTTTTCTCTTAGGTCGGCCCCCCCCCCCCCCCCTTTTCTTGAATGTGCGAATCCGCGCCTGGACTTGCAGTTGGGAGGTCAGGAGTTCGAGTATTGTCCTGGTCATACTGAAGATTGTAAAAAACACAGCGTAAAGCAATTGAGTAGGAAAAACAAGCCAGTTAGTCACAACTGGAAAAGCTAGTCCGCATATCGAAAAGTTTTATACAAAAACGATCATTTGCTCATTCTACATCAAAATTTTTTAAATGTTCTAATTAAGGTAAGCTAAATCGGTTATGCTTTGGAATGATATGTCAAGGTGAGAGGAACTCATGAAATGCCGATTTTCATTCAAAATAGCCTACTTGATTTTTGACGATTTCAAAATTTTGTGACGTCATCATTGTGGAATTTCCCCAAATTAATGGGCCATTTTATGCCTTTACTACAAGCGTTTTACGACAAAAAATATAGATCCAAATAAAAGCAATTCTTCTCCTCCTGTTACCTGTGACATGCAGCTCCCGAAACGCGTTTAGCTGTGTCAATATATTTGTGGAAAGAAGTGTTAATCCTCTAAATTATGTAAAATTGGGATGAAAAACGTTTTTTAGCCCATAGACATCAAATCCCATAAATTAATGATTTACGACAAAAGTAAGGGGGGTGTCCAGTCAAAAAAGCATTCACTAGAGTTTGCAATAGTATGAACATCACAAATCCAGTTTAGCCAGACCTTAAGACACAACCCCGAATACTACATGAAGCGAAAAACCTAAAAATGCAAAATGCGCCCGCACACTGTAACGCATTTGGGAGGTTTATGATCAAAACTTTTCGATATGTGGCGGCTCGACATAAACCAATTGGTTAGAAGCTGGCCATACGGGCCGTTATGTAAAACTCCGTCCATCTAACCGACTTTAGAGGAAAAGCCTCAATGGACACTCCTTACGGCCAAGCAGAACTTAATTCCCATTGAGATCTTTTGTCCAAATTAACCAAAAGGTTTCAACAGTTTCCAAATGGTAACGGGTTTTCAAAAGGGTTTGGTTTATAAAAAGGGTAATTTTATAATTACCTTTGAGTTTTGACCAATTTCCATCATCTACCAAAGGGACTGCCCTTTAAATGAAAAGGGTATTTACAAAAGGTATCACTTGAAACCCTTTGGGTTCAAAGGGTTTAACCCAAAAGGGTTCCAATTTTCATCTGGGCTGCCAAAAAACTTTGACTATACCTTAAGCTGTAAAGTATAATCTCTTCTAGTGAGCATGCCTGCATGATTTTGAACCAGCGTCGAAACTCCATGAAGCCTTGGCCGTTCACTCCAAGTATAAGTTCAAACTATATGATCTATCATCAAAGAACCAATCTCAAATTTCCTGCGAGAAACTTAGCATCATGTAGTAGAACTGATCGCCAGCATCTCTGTCTGCCAGGAAAAAGGGAACCGATCGTGGGGAAAAGTTTACAAAATGTGAAAATACCGACCGGGGTGAGAGCTGTACTGTATCAATACATTATCTTCTGTCAGATGGAGAGGGGCCCAAGATTCCTAGAGATATAATCACAACAACCAGTGGTTCGAACCTGCCATGCACTTATTCATAACGCTTGATTTTGCATGTGTTTTATAGGTAAACATTTCATTTGGAACCCTTTGAGCACAATATTGGTTTGAAATGGTAGGCCTACCTTTCGAAAAGTAAAAAGAAAAAACTTTTTTAAGCATAGGAGTAGGAAGCGGGGGCTGGGGGAGAAAGCTCCCCCCCCCCCAAGTGAAAAATGAGGGGCGGAAGCATGCTTCCGCTCCCCCACTTCCCGTGAGTCAGAAACCCCTTTTTTAATTTCCCAAATCTCAAAAAACAGCGAAATTTCCGGCGCGCTTTGCTCGCCGCATTATGCAACATAAAGTGCGCTAGTTCTCACTAAACTTTTCTGAGCTCTGGACATAACTTGAACAAAATCGGATATTTAAATTACCATTGTGACACCACATCATTAAGAGACACCGGCAGCTATGTTGCTATTTTTGTGACCTGTCTTTCATAACATTCCAATTTTTCTACAATTAAAGTTCTTGATTTTGAAATATTTTGTCTAAAAGGACAACAAAATTTGGGAAACTTTTGAAATGTCATCGGGGTCTGCGGGTCTGAGGGGTCCCGATTTTTCAAAATTTTGTATGTGCTCCGCGCCAATTGAAGATAGTCTCTCCTGAAAGACCGTTCCAGGCAGGGAAGCTTTGGCCTACCGTAGTCAAATGTTCTCATACACACCGCATGCGGCACATCGAATCCAAAGTAGCGCTTGCAGTGACCTTCCGTATATCTTTGCCGCACCCGCACCAAGTTCAAACGAGTTTCAAGGATTGAATTTGTATCTGACTTTTGACGGAATCGAATTCAGTCATAATTACACCAAATGATCTTGAACCAAGGAAGTCGGTCCAGCTTTAGTAAAGTTATGCTCAACCGACTGAAACTAAGATTAAAAATGCGGAAATAGAAGGTAAAAAATTTTCAAGTTGATATATTTAAAAAAAAAACATATCGGGTACCGTCATTTCAAAAAATCCACAAAGGCGTAGGCTACGGGAAGAGGCGGATCCTGTTTGCCGTGAACTGAATATAAGTTCAAGTCCTATTTTGCCATGCCGTATGTCAACACGGTCCGCTGCAGGCCGAACTGACTAGCTGCAGGCTACCCCTTGCCCATAAATATATGTAAATGTCAGTGCCCTGAAATAAGCACTTCCCCTGCTCTGGGAGGAGTGCAGCCCCCTACCCCCACCTGAAAGGTCTACGCGTAGTAGCAAAGATGCCAGGTCTGAATTGCGATTTTCTATTGAAAAACCTGCCCCTGTCTAAAGCTATCGGCCATGTCATGACACCCAGTCTCCAGGGTAAGGAATTTCTGATGAGATTTTGTGCCAGAAAGATCAAAATTTTCATGCATGGCTACTTTGTCGAGTGTCACAACAATTAGCATTTCATCGGGAAAGGGCTGATGGCTCTTACAAAATGTGGTCAGTGTACCGTTTTCAGTTTGGCACTAGTACTGAGCTCAGAGGCTCATATTGGGACCAGAAAATTTAGTACACGAATTCCGATATTTTTTCGGAAGGGAAACCGTTCCCAGTCGCTAATAACAGCTCGACCACCAAATTTGAAGTAAGCTTGTAGCGGTTTAGGATTTTTAGATAGCATGTAAGTTACTGCTAAGCCGAATTAAAGCTACAACTATCCCATATAACTTGACAACCAACACCCCCCCCCCCCCCCCCCAGATGCCAGTGCCTATTAGAACCTATTACACGAAATAAAGCTTGGTGACATTCTCGCCCGTATTCGTATTGTTAATCTTCCAGATTTCGACGTTCCTCGATACAAAAATGATACTAGATGGGTTGAAGGTTATTATTCTTTTTTCAGAGATCGGAGTGACCCAGATTATACAATTTGGATCGGTATCCAGCTCGAGTTACTCATTCGCAGTTAACGTTACGCGCGAAACCGACGTAGCAGGGACATAAACAGTTCCTCGTTCGCGAAAAAGTGTCCTTTTTCTTTCTACATCTTTTTACCAATTTTAATCCCACCAACCCAAAATAACATTTAAATTTGTTTAATTTTTCATGAATTTAACATTACAGCGCATTTCAGATAATAAAAGTGCCTTTGGAACATGATTAGAGGCTGCAGCTGTAGTTTTAGTGGTGTTCTAGGAAAAGTTTACTTAAAACGTGGAAGTTGTGTGTCTAATTCACCTTCGCCAGATTTTGAACTTAAAGGGATATTTTTACTTATTTTTTCTTGATCCATAGGCCAAACGGATCGCTTGTGGTAATTGCATGGGTTATTATTTCATCTTTTTCCATCGATTCGTATTTTTTTCAATCAGACCCTCCGAAGTGCGTCACGAAGTAACACGAAAAGGCAGGACCAGAAGTAATACAGTCAATCGACTAAATGTTGGCAATGCACATGTTAGGCATTAGATCCCTTACTGTCATCTTTTTTACCGCTGGTGACCCCAAATGACACTTGACCGCCACCAAAAACAGTAGGGGTCATCTACTAAGGATCCGGAACGCACATGCCTAGTATGAAATCGTAACAGTTTGCTCAACAATCTTGAGATTTTAACAAGCAGTTCAGGTTTCAGCTTCTGATCACTTCAAATCATCTTTGACCTTTAAGAAAAACAATAATGGTCATTTAATCAATAAGTTAAGAAGTACACCAAAATGACCAAATACGAGATAAGTCACATCTGCCCTTCTTGAGATACCATGTTTTTTTAGCAAAAGGGCCACTTACGCACACACACACTTACACACATCACTAAGGTCCACAGTTATTTCTTGCTGTCTGCATGGAATCAAACCAGAATGCAAAATGCATGCAGGTTTGGATGATGCATATGTTTAATTGTAAATTATGCCATGATGTTCCATTTCTTCTCAACCAAATGTTGACCGCGTGTTTGGTCTAACGGTAGAGCATCCGCCTCTTACGCGGAAGCTATGGGTTCGATTCCTAGGTCGAGTTTTACCAGACTCTAAAAATGGAACCTTCTGCCGTTGGGAGGGTAATTGTTACCACAGATGACCTCAGTTTGACCTCCACCAATCACAACATGGACCATCCTTCCACCATAATGTATCCACATATCAATATGATATGTATCCAGGACTCCTAACTTGACATATTGTGTTAAGAAGGTTTTCTGGGTTTTACCTCGGGTGATCCCAATTGACTTTTACCAAAAACAACAGAAACCATCTTTCAACCATCAGGCATCCATCCATCATGCAACCCTCACCTTACAAAAATGAATGTGTCAACCTTTGTTACGATACGACACATGACCACCTGTGAAAAACAAAAGAAATACTGTGTGATCCTTGGTGTTTTTGGATCTCTGGACACAAGTTTGACAGAGGTTTGACATCTTTTCTTGCCTTCAATATGAGGCCACATGTTTGGACTCAACATTCTTTTTAATATTAGTTTTAATCACCACGTTTTGCCACTTGTACATGTACCAAAACCTTTGGCAATCCTGTGAAAACCTGCAGCAAGGTGAGGCAACTGGAAAACCTGTGTCAATTTCAATGGAAGACATAGGTGTCATTCAAATTTCTCCAAAAACCAGTGGCAAAAGCAAATGAAAACGTGTGGTATTGGAACTAATTGATGCACGTTTACAGGGTATATATCTTCAGTGGAGGAAGGGACGGACGGATTGATAGATGACGTCCATTGGCTTTCCTTTGCACCTTTTCAAAACTCTGGTAGTGACATGCCCGACCTTGCTTTTAATGTGTCATTTTAGAGTCGTGAAATAAAGACCCCGACCAATTATTCACTTCCCTGGAAATCGCCTCATCAACTTCTAATCAGTGCATTGCCGGGCTATAGCACATTGCAATGCTACTGAACTGGGCCTGGGCTGGAAAAGCCGCTACATCATAATGATGACAACCACTCCATGACGTTCGATGTGGTCCCAGAAACACACGTAAGTCAGTGGAGGGGAAGGAGACTTACCCCTTACCATTGCTACTGGGCAATTGCATCTTTATGTACAAAGGCAGTTGCAAGACAATACAACCCACTGACTGTTGAAGAATTAATTAGTAGTGCATTGCAAGAAAAAATTACTCTGAGAACATTTGTGTTAAATTGCACTCATTTTATTGAAATGAAATTGTGGTTTGAATGCAAAATATTATCAAATACTTTAGATAAACGGAACATAGTTTCACAAAGCCCACACAATGGCAGTTTTTTCAATAGCAGTAAAAATAAAAAAAATCTCCGTAAAACTGCAGTTCGGTGGGACAGAAAAATGTCGAAGATGAGTTCGGTCAATATTTCTATTGAAATAACATAACTTCAAAGAGAAAATCTGTTTCTCTGTCGAGAAATTTAATGAAAAAAGTTGGATACTGATCTGAAAGTAACGTCCTGCAGGTTTGCATCCGAATGCAATAGAAAATCTGAAATTTTTCCAACATGGAATTACACCACCCAAAAGATGCTCAGCTTAATGGGTAACCTTGAAGCTGAAATATCTCATATGCTTTCTTAGCACATTACATGAGTAGAATATAACATACTTTGGTTCTAAATAATGAAATGATTTGGATTCTTTCAATGTTTTGAAGGATCAGTCTAACTGGAGAACTTGACGAATAAGCAAGCGAGTATGACAGTCAGTTTGCAAACCAAAGGGTGTGGGTGGCCAGGAGGTTATTAGCCTTCTTTGAATGATGGGAAGTATGATTGTTTCAGATGAGAATTATTGACAATCATTCCACAGACCAGGTAACTTACATGAATGGAAGGGGAGGGGATTTACTGTAGAAGATAAAATGATTACACAAAGACCCTAGATATACATCATAAGTTCCCTTGGCAAACCCACTGCAACTTGACCCATGCATGTCCGTTACAGAGATAAAAGTTTGAGTGTAACACTTTAATTGCCAGGCCATGAGCTTACAGCTCAGGTCACACTACAGCGATATCGGATTACTATCCGATTTTTGTGAGTTTTAGTTAAAATCTCCTCCCATCTTGTGCAAAACTATGATCGGTATGACAGGACCACGGAAATGAAAGGTAAACTACTTATTTTGTGACATCACATTGACAAATAGCTTTTATCGGACCACGAGTATCCGATAAAAGCTGTCTGCGGATGTGACGTCACGGAATAATCGGTATAACTCAGATTTTCGTAGTCCCGGGTTAAAAATCATCAAGTTGGCATTTTTTTTTCTTTTGGACAAAAGATGGAGGAGATTTGAAGTGAACCTCACAAAAATCAGAACGGAATCCGATTCGATATGGCCGTAGAGTGACCTGGTCTTCAGAATATCCAGGTGCACTGCAAATCACACTCTCCAGTCTCAGGAAATTAATAAGTGTGGAAGGTGTGCTGTGTTGTTAAACGTCCATGGATTTATGAGCTAAAATTGTTAATTTAGGAGTACAAACCATCAAAATTCTAACAGTGGTGTGAGGTGAGTGATGGGTGAGCGATCGCACTTGCATGTCTCAGAATTCAAGCTGCACAATTGTCGCATGCATTAACAAGAGCAAATTTCCTATGCTGGATAAAGTTCATTTTGTGCAACCATTAATTTGATCAACCTGAAAATTTTCTAATTACATTATTTTAATAAAGTAAAGCTTAATAAACTAACTTCAAAAGAGTAGCTATCTGAAGATTTCACCCTGAATACCCAGAAAGATCTTTATAGGAAAACAATAGTCATTGAAATATATAGGAAATGAAGGAATTTGAAAACATTAAGGAAAATATATTGAAATATAAGATCAATATAAGATTTGAAGCCTGTATAACCTCAGCGCCTCCAGCTTTGCCACCTGGACCTCCACCCCCAGGATCGGGCACTTCGGGATCGGTTTCGCGATGCGTCCGAACATTTTGGCCTCCCAACATTATCCTTTACGTTTAGTTTGCTTTCCACTGCCAAAAAATGATATTCTGGGCCCGCCACCGAAAGCAAATCACTATTTGTCGACTCACTGGATGTGAAAGCACGCACTTGCCCCAACTGAAAATTATGCATGAAAGATCACTCACAACCAAAACATCAACCGCCCACATTGTGATTCTAAGGAGGGAAACAGTGACTGTCCATGACCTTGTTAGTAAGCACTCCATGACTTTCTATTTCCTTACTAGTAAGCATTCCATGCCTTTCCATTCCCTTACTAGTAAGCATTCCATGACCTTACTTGTGAGCTTTCCATGACCTTACTAGTAAGTATTCCATGACTTTCCATGATCTTACTAGTAAGTATTCCATGAATTGCTATGATCTTACAAGTAAGTATTTCATGAGTTTCCATGATCTTACTAGTTTGCATTCCTTTAGTTTCCATGACATTCTTAGTCACATTCGATGACATTCCATGGTCTTACTAGTGAGTATTCCATTATATTACTAGTTAGCATGGCCTTACTAGTAAGCGTTCTACAAACTCTTTACTAGTTAGCATTCCATGACTTTTACAGATAAACAATGTAGAAACTTTCACATTTTCAAGTCCTGGGAGATGCAAAGGTGGAATTCCATAACTTTCTAGCTATCCCAAGACATGTAAAACCCACAACATTTTGATCACCAAACACAATGATTGTGATGTGTTGCTGTTACCTAAAAATGTGATCTGCTTCCTAAAAAAGTGATCATCAAAGGGTATGTATTCTTACGTGTAATTTAATGCAACTCAACAGGTGATTCAATCCTACATGTGAAACAATGAAGTGACACTCGGAATAAAATTTCAATAATAGCTTACGAAAAGAGTCTTTTACATCAATATGGGCAATAAGGAAGATTATTGTTTATTAATCTATAAAACGATTTATAAAGACTTATACTTGAGAAAACAACAGTCGACACTTTACAATGCTAGAAGCATATTGGAAGAAACATAAACGAAAGACACATTCTGCGGATAAAAACAACAAAATTAGTAACTAATACCAGAGTTATATCCTATGGAATGTTAATCAAAGAGAAAAATTGATGAAGACGTATAAATACTGCTGGTTAAACCAAGCTCGTAGTCTAGCAACAAAGATGACCACTGGATCCATCACAAAAATATGCAACTAAACAAACATAGTTCAATGAAAAGCATTAAAAATGCCCTCCCATGGGTACCAGCTCTCCTAAGTTCAAGACTTTGTTGTCTTGCAAATTTTGTAGCATGAGTACAGTTACAGCTTGAATTCGATGTTAAATGATTTTCACTGTTTCATATCTATGCACAGATTTTAAATGTGCACATTGTGAACCTGTGCATGGTTGGTAAAGCCAATGCAGTAGTTCACCTTTGATACAAAATATGGGAAACACTTTCTCGAACATCTGTTACGACTGTTTCTATATGTTTATAACTGAAATGGAAATGGACAGCCTTCGTGTATTGCTGTCCCTACATTCAAATTGCATCGACTAACATCGCAGTACTCACTTAAGTGCTGGTACCGGTTTTCACATAGCCACCAGTACTAACGTAGGTTCAAGTACTCACATTAGCAAAAAGCAGCAGTACTCACATAAGCAACATTACTCGCATGAGTACCCATGCTCACATAAGTATCAGTACTCACAAAAGTATCTGTACTCACATATGAATCTGTACTCCAATAAGTATCAGTACTCATGTAAGTACCACTACTCACATAAGTAACTGTACACACATTAGCAACCATACTGACACAAGTATCAATATTGTATTCAAAGTACAGAGAATTCAAGTCTTCAATTAACGGCAAAGTATAAAATCGCAAGCCACAGCTCCCTTAGTTAAGTTGCAGCTGTGGTTGCCACGTTTTAGTGCTAAATTCAGTTCAGTAGCAGGTTTACTGGTGTCTGCTATTGTAGTGTGTATAAGGGCAAGGCATGGCTGCAGCTGATGCTTGGTGGAAGGAGCTGCCACCTTGGCTATTTAAACACAGTGCCCCAATGTCTTTTACTCGATATTCCATCCGGTAGTTCTTTTACCAATGTACTATTTCTTTTTGATTCCGAAGGAAAACAATGGGCAGTTATGTCTCTTTGTATCACAATAGCTTATCATTAAAGTATTGCACACCCTTGACACTAAAATTGACAGTCTTTTTTCAAAAGAATCTTTGAATTTCTGGCTTAGTTTTAGCCTCTTACAACTTGGCTCAATCTAACAGCATTGCCCTCATCCTTTTTTCCAGTTGTAAGAGACTGGATTGTTTTCCATCTGCATTGCTTATGACGCGCAACATACACAATGGAAGCAGGTTCCATTTTACAGTCTTTGGTTTGACTCAATCTGGGAATTCAACCTGAGCCTGTGAAAAGTGGATGCTTTGCCACTAGGCCAAACATGCTGTCGAATCTCTGATGTAGAGTTAAGGGGCAAAATGATATGTTTCAGGGTCTGTCACACATCTGTCCCATTCTTGACTAGATGAAACAACAAACTACACAAGACCTGATCCAAAAGAAAGAGAAATGATTTGTTTCTCTGTTTTCCATGTGAAGAAGCAAAATCTCCAAAAGTTTATATGAGAAGGATACATAAATAGTGTGCCTGAAAATTTGCAACGGTTAAAACACTTCACAGAAATCAGTTACCTTTCACTTGCTGCTGATATGTTACAAACATTCTACTTTTAAATGTTCAGTGAAATCTAACAACTATTACTTTTAGAATAGTGAGGATTTATATCCTCAAACTGATTTTTAGGCAAATACTTTGCATTTTTTTCTTTCAATCAATCTGATAAGTATCTAGCTAAAGAGATGAGCACAGGTACAACTTAAAGTGGTTCTGTGGTACTCTTATAAAAGTTTGCCAGTAATACCCAACTCTAATTGAAAAAGAGTGAAACCTTGGCAAATATATTCAAATACCAAGTGGTTGTAGGTATAAAATAATATTAGCCAACTATATATTTCTAACATTTTGAATTTGAAATTATTCTGTACAATACCGAAATAACATGTTGTGGAAACGAATGAAACATTAAAGAGGCAACCACAGTTTGACAGCAAATATTAACCTTTTGCTCTTGCACTTCCTCTTCCCCTTTTCAACTGATCATTTATCAGAATCAACAGACACTAAAGTGGTCTTTCAAGTAAGAAAAAATGTCAATTCTCCATTAATTACTGTTGAATGGGAATTTGTAATTTTATTTGGGTAAAAAAATTCCCGATAAATGGAAGATTATAAAGCCTCATCCAAACAGTGACCAATCACAACGTCAGACCATGATAACAAGTCATTTTGCTACTTTTAACGCAATGTGTAATTATGGTGCAGGAGAAAAGTCATGGAACACTTGTACAAACAAACTCTGACTGCCCCTTTAAACATTGGTAAGTCAGACACAACCCTAGTATTCCATGTCACTTCTACAAACCAAAACTATTATAACATACACAAATACACTATTTACTACAAATAAAAATGATAAGGTCACAGCTGCACATTCAAACATTCACTGCAATAAAAAAAAACCTAAAAAGTAACTTAACTAGTGTGACTGCATGGCTATAAAGGTACCATGTCAAAACTGTAGGCTGCAGCTGCGTCAGCAAAGTTGCAGCCATGCTTTTTGCTACACCTATTACAATGAATCTGATCTGCTAGCAATTGTGATGTATTACATATAAAAATATATAAAAACAAAGCATGGCTGTAACTTTTGCAGCATGGCTGAGGGAGCTTCAGCTTGGTTATTTTGACATGGTGCCTATTATTAACGAAAAACGTTATAAGTGAGGGTTACAATGGAGGATGGATTGTAAACTCCAAGCACACAGCAGTGGGTGAGGGAGGTGAGTGAGGGTCTGAAATAGAAAGTTCCAGAGGGGACCCTGCCCCAATTTTCCCGATGTCCCTATTTTTATTTTACTGCTATGATTAAATTATAAGGACTACTAATGAATCTATGCAAGGGCTCCTTTAGATGTCCCCCTTTCCAGCAACACCCACCACCAATAACATCCTCAGCCTGAGAGCAAATCAAAAACATGAGCTATAGCAAAAATCTGATGCACAACAGAGTAGAAATAAGATTTTTGTGTGGTTCACCACTTGAAAAAAGGTAGCCTAAACACTATGGGCTACAAAGCTGCTGTCTAATCTAAGTATTAACAGATATGAAACAGACAAGGCCATATTTTAACTATCAACAGGCTTGATTGAATGACTACATCACTTAAAGTGTACCTCAAGTCAAAAAAGTCAAAAGAGTAAAAAATATATATTAAACAGCATGAAAAATAAATTTAAACAGTCCACCTCCCATCCTTATACGACATTCTTGAGCCGAGATGTAAAATGCTGAAGTTTATTCACTCAAATTAAAATAGTACATTGCACTATAATTTGTGATGTCATTGTTGTACTAATCAAATTACGGTCTTTGTGTTTTTTTTTAAGTTACAGCACCAAGGTGTGATAGCACTTTTACTCTAATGGGGTGATGTAATTAATTAATCTTATATTTCCACTCCAGACTGTCCTACGAAGATGGCAGTTGGACTGTTAGAAATCACTTTTCATGCTGTTTAATATATATTTTTTACTTTTTGGACTTGAGGTACACTTTAAACACCCTAGGAGTTCTTTGCTTGACATATATTCAGGCCACAGCATTATAACATACATGTTTTACATATATATAAATATATATACACATATGTACATGTATTACAAGTAGTTGCCAACACTTATTTTATGTGTTTACTAAGTCTTTCAAATACCAAACTACTGATTCTCTTCAAGTACCTCTTTTTAAATATTTCAGAACCAAACAATGCATACTCAAGGTAAACCTAAGTGTTACACTGATCAAATTTCACAATTCAGTGAGAAAAAAATACAACATGATTCTCATGGCCATTTTGACTTAGGTTACTCAAATAGTTCTTGCACTTTCTGTGCAATCAACCGTTATGACTTTCCCAGAACCACCTAGATAACTAAATAGAGAGTTTCAATGACCTTCCTCCTTATGTATTACACAAAATACCACAAATCTGATGTGAGAGGAACAATTAAATTTTCACATTATTGACCAATACATTTTTAAATAACAAATGATTGTGAGAATGGAAAATGTCACTTTGTGAAAATTTTCACAACTTTTCCAAGATTTCACACATTTTCTTGAATTTCCTAATTTTCATGTCTTTTCCAGGTATTTCATGACTGCAGGAACCCTGAGTAGAGTCATTAAAACTAGCATGACTAACATGTTCCCTTTAACTAAACTTACTTTCAGTTTAAAATATAACTTCAGTGCTTAATATTTCTCATTTACTTCAAAACCAAAGCTTAAAGGGAAATACTATATTTGTTTTCAGAAAAAAAAAACATAACTATAAAGACCTTTAAAACCAATGTTTGTAGACACAAAATGATGAGATATTCAAAGCTAAGCAGTACAGTGTCAATAATTACTTTTCTCAAAATGAGAAATTCAGTTCTCTGTTGCTCATGATTAATCTGTCCACCAAAGCATTCACAAGCCCAAAGGATGCAACTTCAACAACTTTTCTAATGCATAATTTTCTTAGCCTGGAAATCAAGCTATTGCTGGGGTTTATTGCTAAAAATGACTGTATGATTAAGGCTTATATCCCTTTAAGAAAAGTTGGTTCCTTTGTGAATTCAATATTTCCCTTTTATACCAAGGCAAGTTACTGGTTAAACAACACAGGATCCTACAAATTTCAACGAATATTTTTGAAATTTTTCAAGGTTATGCACTTTCAAAGTGTTTCTACAGTATTACAGTAGGAACAATGGCTGTACCTCTATAATATACTAAAAGGCACTTCATATTTAGGAGGGCTAGTTAGATGGAATTTTACAGGCCAGTTTCCAACTTATTGGTTCAAGTCGAGCCGGCCACAGCCTTTTTTCCAGTTGTGGCTCACTGGCTTGTTTTCCCTATTCCACTGCTTATCTTGAGCACTGAGCATAATGGCAGCAGGTATTTTTAAAGTCTTTGGTATGACCCGACCATGACGACTCTCAACCTTCTGACCGCAAGTCTGATGCTCTAACCAGAATGCACTTCACCATGCAGTCGGTTACCTTTAAGTAGGTGATATGACAACATGTCCACAAAGTCAAGCTGCAGTTCCCTCACCCAACCCACAGCTGTGCTCTCTTTTAATACAAATCACGAGCAAAACAGCTCAATCCAGCTATTGTAACACTTTTTCCAAAGTTATCCGACTCTCTGGCAAAGAGTGTTTGGTGAAACCAAATTTTAAACTGCTTCCCATGGCAAAGCAAAACTTTAAACTGCTTCCCAAAGAAGGTATGTCCACTGAAGGACAACACTTGACCAACCTCACTGTCCTCAGATGAGCTATTGTTATGGATGCAGGAAAAAGCATGACTGAGACATTTAGGCTGAAGTTGCAGGCTATTTTGACATTTGTACATTAAACTTTTTCCTCCTTAATCCTTAAATATGTAAAATAAAAAAATTACATTTATAATCCCCAGTCTCATATTCCTGTTAGGTTATATCATTCTCAAAGGAATTCTCACTACCAAATATAGCCTCCATGATATCTTCTCATTACTTTAAAAGCATACATAATTCTTCAAGTTTTGATTTTATATCCCTTAACCAATGAGAAATACTCCTTATGTTTTAGCCATAAATGATTCCATTTGAGCGCATCACACCCTGATGTTCACATGAACATTCCAACTGCATATGGCTCACATCATAGTTTAGCAATACCTGACAAACTGAATTACATTACATAATTGTGCAGCCAATTAGGCACCATACCAAAATAACATATAACTTTATGTAATACGTTATAACCACATAATAATATGTATTTACTAAAAAATTAGGACACTCTACAGCTGAAACTTAACCTCTGGCCAAATCTGACTTTCTTTCTCCTACTGCAAAACTTGAAATGATTTTGTCAATCATATCAACTAATTGAGTGGAGCATTCAAACACTTTCAATACTTCCTCAACTACATTTTTCTGCAAAATATTTCTTCTAAACGGTCAAAATTATGAGGAAAATAAAATTTGCAGCTGGCCAAGTCATGTAGTCCTGATGTTACTGCCTTCTTGCTATTTAAAAAGAAATCCCTTTAATGTACAAAGGACTTCAAAGCTAAATACTGCAGGTTATAGGTAGTGAGATTCATTTTCCACTATTATTCAAACTTTTGAAAATGTTTCCTGAAATTGTAAAAATTATAAACATTTCCTGCTTTTTAGGAATATCCTGATGTAAGTGGAATCCTTGGCTGTTGTGAACAGAGGATAATAGGTGCAGCTATGTGAGCCATCCTATACACATCACAACAGCAGACCAGCTTTATCCCCTACAGAGTATTGTTCACAAACAAATGGTGTCACAGGTGCTTGACAACAGAGTTAATGATGTCCACATGATTTCCATCAATGGAAATAAGCTGGGAATTGTCCCACCTTTTCCAGAAGGTGAAATCCCCTCCCCCCTTAAATTTCCATACAAATAAAAAAAATCCAAAGTCAGTACCTTGGTTTCTTATTAAGGAAGAGGGCACTTTTGCAGCAATGTTATAACTTACAAAAATAAACAGCCTCAAAAGCCCTTAGATTGCACCTAAAAGGGGCCTTGAAGCAAACTTTAGTCCCATGAACTCACTTGTAACTTTGGCCAAGAGCAACGTAAATTTGAACTTGGGGTTTGGCAGCAATAAACCCCCTTTTTGAAGTTTCTGGCAGAGTTCAATTTGTCACAAAAATGAAAATTCCAATTTGTCTACATACTGCAAGCAATCACATCAAGATAGCTCCATGTGCCAAATATAACATGCAACTGTACATTCCTACACATGTTCTATGCCAACCAGTCCCAACCAGTGACATAATCATGAATGGTCTCATTGTAACATATGCAGCAGGGTTGTCACCACACAGAGCTGTTATACCCCACTTTCAAAATCTTCGCCTAGTGCTGGCCGACAATTTCAGCATCACTGCCTGGCACAAATTTCTTACTCTTTAGAATTTAGTGATAATTCATTGTTTTTTTGTAACACTCTCCAACCTGCAAATTTTTCTAACAGAAGGTGGTACACCCCCTCTCCTTCAACAGCTGCCCCAGGATGGTCATCACAAATTACCCAGCTCTCAAAATGGTCTAGTGCCAACTCTGATGTGTACCAAAAATATATGAGGGTCCTGTAGAAATGCTGAGGCAGCTTCTGCTTTCAGTTTTGACATGATGCCTTAGTATATCAGATAAACATGCAAATTTATAAAACCTTATTACTATGTTTCTAAGAGTAACACACACTAGTAGAGAAAATCATCTTCTAACTCAGAATTGAATGCCTGACCCTGTCTGATGCCCTCACCCTTAGCTGAAAGCCTCTTCCAGTGATGAAAGAACATGGAGATCTCGGGAGAGCCTGTAGGCGAAAAAATAGACATCACAGTGGTAAAAATATCAATGACTCCCTTCAAACTACTCACACCAATCGAAGCATACACAACAAGACCTACCTGATTTTTGTTGATATTGCTTGGTTTGGTTTAATGGAGTTTTACAACTAATCTTCTAACCTTCTTACAGCACACACTGCTATTACCCTCTCATGAGGAATTTCTTACCCTATCGGGTTTTTCACCCGAGTCCCCACCAAAAGCAAGGTTTGGTGGGGTAACCAAAATTTACCTGACTTCCTGCTAAAATCATTCAAGCAAGCTCCAAGAAACCACAAGCTTGATAAGAGGCAGCTAGAGGAAGATGTGAACAAAGGCTGAATAATACCAGCCAGATGTGCTACTGTTTGCAAGGTGTGAAAGGCAAGCAGTAGGGCAATTTCTTCATTCACTGAGGCAAAAAGGTGTGGACAGGGTTTTTAAAGGCAGAGAAATTCAACATGGCATAGATTGTTTATCTTACCTCACTGCTTATGCTGAGCATCACTCTCAAAGAGGGGACCACAGCCCCCTTCTCCCATCCCTGAGGCTTAGAGTTGTAGATAACCGAACTGAAGAATTGTAAAACATACCTTTGAAATCCTTCTTTGATTTCATTAACCTTTGTAGGATGACAAACAACCACACAGCGTGATTTGAATTCATCGATCAGCTTCGTGAAATAAGTAGCTCCAACTCGGTACAAATCATCCATTGTGACCTTTGACACAGATGCAAGCAGCATTCTAGGAACAATAGGAAACAGATGGATACTTAAATTATCTTTCAAGTCACCAAGAAAATACATGAAGAAATTACTGGCCTTTATTTGAAGTTTTCAGAAGATTGTTACATTTCTTATTTATCTTATCTGAAAGTCATGTCCTAGCTGGCAGCTCCTCTAAGAGGATTAACTGCTGGCTAATCTGGATCAACAAGGAACCATTGCGTGAGCATCCAACTATTATGTAATAGATCTACTGTTACAGTAGTTCAGCTGACTGCAAACAATATGCATGGTCTTCTAGTTTATATGTGTAGGCTAGATGCAAACAAATAAAATGGAAGAAGGTGTGAAACAGGAAGTCAGGTTCAAGAATTTTATTACAGCACTTTTTTCAAAAAATGAAGCATTAGGTTCCCAGTTTCTTACAGGCAGGAATTCCCCAAAATGGACAATAAAAGACAAAGCTGGAGATTTAAAGAGCAGCTGTCACTTTATGGTTAACTTGTTCATTCATGTCCATGGGTAATAGGCAATAGACTTTTTTACTTTCATAAGAACAAAAGACTGTGCTGTCTTGGTAACTACTTGTCTTGAAAGATAAAAATTTAGAAATATTTACTTCATCTTGAAAAAGGGTGCTTTGCCCACCCCCACCCCAATGTAACCTTAGTGTGCTTGTGGAAAAATACAAAAGAGGATGAATGTGATGTTTATGATGTAAAATGTAAGATTTGCCAATCCTATCCAGCCACTCATGGTATCTAAACAGCATTTTCTCAAAAAATTATGACTCTACCAAAGCTTTCTGGAAAATACCACCAATTAAGCTTGCAGTATCTGGGCAACTTCATTTACGGTTAAACTACATTTATGGTTAAAACCTCATGAACTAGCCCAAAATGGTATATAAAAAGGTTTAAAGAAGATAAAAAAGACTCCACTGTAGCATAAACAATTAAGTTTAAGTCTACTTTAACTCACAGTTGCATGGTGGAAATGACCCAACAGAACAAACTTTATACAGTTTGAGCAAAAATTTAATCTTCATGTTTCAAAGGAGGACTCAATCTACACAATTTGGTGAAACATGAATTCAAATTGGAATGTGTTTCTTGACATATCAGCAAATGCAGTTACTACATTTGTGACCCAACGTAAGCTTGGGTCAAGTTGTGCTTAAATCCCTCCCTCACATTGATAAGGAATGCTTTGTTCTTTTGCTTTTTCAATCTGTTACGTTGACCTTGAATATAATGAGGATAGGATGCCCATAAAAAATGTAAAATTGGCAGGGTTTCCTTACCTTAAGAAAAATAAAATTTCATGACTTTTCCATGACTATTTCAGAACCAAATTATTTTCAAGATTTGATAAAACTTTAACAGATCCTGACAAATTATTGAGTAAATTAATTTGCCTTGAAAGTTCAAAAGACTGATCTGGGCTATTATTTTATGACTTTTACAGGACTTCTGCTATTTCTAGACCATTCCATGACTTTTTCAGGCCTGGAAAATGAAAATAAAATTTCATGACTTTTCCAAGCCTCAGGAACACTGAGTCAGTTACCAACCTGTTGTAATCTGCATCAGTTTCTCTGAAATAATTCATTAAAGACTCATCAGATGCTGATGATACGGTCTCTTCTCTCTCTATAATCTCATATAAAACACTGCTCTTGGCTGTTTCAACTTGAACCTCATCAAACGGAGTAGATTTGTTGAGGTAGCCCTCCTGTGGAATGTGATGAGAAATTCAGATAAGCAGTGATGTAGCTGAGGCTGGACTCAAACTTATGATTTCAGAATCTGAAGGACTCGGCCAGAAGGGTTGAATTTTATCCCCACTGAGAAAGTACGGGGACTTGAGTCCTTGAAAGGTGAAAACTGCTGGAATGTTGACTTGCAGCCTTCAGACTTGACTACATCACTGCAAGTACAGAACAGCTGCAGTTCCCTCAGCAAAGCTGCAGCAGCTGCAACCATGCTCTGTTTCTATATACTGCTATTGCTACTGCTATTGTAATGTGTATTGTATTTAAGACTAGCTGAGGCAAGGGCAGCCTGCGTGCTTCGTTATTTGGTTATGTGTATACATTACTGTAGCAGACCAGCTTAATCCTGCAATTGTAATATCATTGCATGGAAAACATCTGCAAACCAACACCTGTAACAGACTGCATGTTTTATCTGTAAGACACAAGGATAAAAAACTCTGTGGAGAGGTGAAAAAAATATAGAGGATGATGAGAAGCTGGTAGGGGGCAAGGAATGGGGAGGTGGGGGGAGACATACTTCAAGACAGGGGTGTGGTAGACAGGTGGGTTCTAGTCAGGACACAACATGTAAAAATACAGATGGCATGAAATAAATGACAGGGAAGTTTGGTGTATAGGAAAAAGGAGCTGGATAAGGGTGTGACTGAAGAAAAGAAGATATGTAACAGAAAAACTTTGACTGGATTAATACCAAATCTAAACATTAGTTTAGATGGAGTTTTACAGCCTAGTTTCCAACTAATTGGTTCTAGTCAAGCTGGCCATGGCCTTTTTTCCAGTTGTGGCTCACTGGCAGAATCTAAAGGCAAGCACTGTATGCAACTTATGACAAGTTTTGCTGCCTGCAGCTCCCTGCAGATGGTACAGACCTAACTGTATTCCATCTGTATTTTCCCCAGACTTTGAACATGTTCAAAACTTGGTATGGGTACGATGTAAGCAGCCTGACCCTGATCAAATCTAAGCGTAATAGAAGAACAAAAGTTTAGGTGACTGTGTTGAGAAGTGCGACTTACCACAATAGCCTTTGTCTCCTTATAAGCACTGACTACATGTGTACATTTGAAGAGTTGCAGGTATAGTAAACCTTCTTCTGGCTTCACATACATTCTGTAATGATAGGCCAGGCCCATTCCACGAATCTGCTTCCACATAGGACCCTAAAGGATACATAGAGAATGATCATATTATAGGTTGGAAGCCAAGATCCCCAACAAAAATACATGGCGCAAACCCCGCTCCCTGTATCAATGTTGAAGTTTCAGGATGCCTTGGGCTGCTGCAACACTGAATGGGGGAGTGGGGGGATGGTGACCCATTCATTGCTTGTTTTGCTTGTTTTGTCCCATCATTTTTGTCCAGGATTGTCAGTCAATCCTCCACAAAAATACATGAGGCAAACCTAATGTTGAAGTTTCAGGACGCCTTGGGCTGCCACATCACTGAATGGTGGATGGTGATCCCTTCTTTGCTTGTTTTGCTTGCTTTAGCCCTTCATTTTTGTCCAGGATTGTAGAATGAATGACAGCGTCATATTCAAGGGAATTGTTGCATTCATTTTAAAAACAAAATTTATATCTTTCAATAAATATTTATTGATATAGAATGAAAAATTGTTCAAAATAAGGCAATATGTTAGCTTTCTTTTCAAACCAAAGTTTTCTCACAGACAGATATTCAGCTATTTGCTGCTCATGAATAATTTGTTTACCCAAACTTTCAATAATTCAAATGATGCAACTCTCATAGCTCTTCTTAGGCATAATATTTTGAGAAGATGAAGCTATTGCCGATGTTTATTCCTGAAACCAAATGGCTTAATAATGGTTAAAGCTATTTTCTTTCCATGCCATGTGGTGCATGCAATAATTCCCTTTAGGTACATAGCTGTATTCATTTTCTACAGTGGATAGGCACAATGTCCCTGAGCTTTTCCTGAATTGTAGTTGTAGTGACATGGTGCTAGTCCATGGGGTGAAACAATCCCTGCTCTAACACCAACAGAAGGGGAGACCTGTCACTTCTTCAATAGCTGGTACAGGTGTTGGTGACACTTAAAGCAATTTTCTATGGTGGTAGTCAAATTCTGTGAGGTCATGCCTCACACCAGGAGAAACCATGATTCTCATTTTTAAGGCAAATATGCTTTTGAATAATTACAGGGCTTAATCTTTTGTATACACATGGACTTCCTACAGCATACTGCACCAAGGGAGCATAACTTTTTCTAGTCCCCAGCAGTCTGCAGATCACTACTTTTTCCATTGTGCTACTACTGAATATTATGTAGAGCAATTTTCAGCCCATTGACCACAAGCAGTCCACTGGATATTTAATGAAGAAGCCATGGGGAGAGACTTATGTGGGAAACAATAGCCTTTCATTTCAAAATAGCTGTAGAGCTCATTTCATGCTTTCTGCACACAGTTGGAAGAAGCTATTGTTCCCTTGTCTGCCAACTGCTGGGGACTAGAAAACCCATGCTCCCTACCATCCCATGCTCCCTACCATCCCATGCTACCTACCATCCCATGCTACCTACCATCCCATGCTCCCTACCATCCCATGCTCCCTACCATCCCATGCTACCTACCATCCCATGCTACCTACCATCCCATGCTCCCTACCATCCCATGCTCCCTACCATCCCATGCTCCCTACCATCCCATGCTCCCGACCATCACATGCCCCCTACCATCCCATGCTCCCTACCATCCCATGCTACCTACCATCCCATGCTACCTACCATCCCATGCTACCTACCATCCCATGCTACCTACCATCCCATGCTCCCTACCATCCCATGCTCCCTACCATCCCATGCTCCCTACCATCCCATGCTCCCGACCATCCCATGCTCCCTACCATCCCATGCTCCCTACCATCCCATGCTCCCTACCATCCCATGCTCCCTACCATCCCATGCTCCCTACCATCCCATGCTCCCTACCATCCCATGCTCCCTACCATCCAATGCTCCCTACCATCCTATGCATAGATGGTCATCACCTTATATACATGTGGTAGCATACTGGTATTGCTCACTCTAATGGTCTTGTGGGTAAAAGTTATGATCTGCTAAAGTGCCTCAGTGTTGACAGATTATGAAAAACACCTTCAATAACAAAACAGAAGACTATCATATGTGGCACATGAGACTAACACCCCCTTGCACAGAACCCCCATCCGACCCCATCCGACCCACCAGACCCACACACATGAGAACCAATAGAATGACACTAACCTCCAAGGCACATAAACATTCCATGTATACCATTATTGCTGGTAAGTCTTCATGCTTAAAGCTATCCACACACTCCACCGTCTGGACTAGGAATGATGACTCTACTGATCCGACACCGATTATCTGTCCCAGATGTTGTGGTTTCTCTCTTATTAACCGACTAGCCTTCACTGGTTGACTGATGCTATAAAACAACAATGATGGCTACTGAGTCAATATATGACAAGTGTATTGCATCTTGTACTAAAAGGGATCCATTCTGCCATACTGAGCTATTCATTACACTCCATATACACAGTATGTATGTAGGGGTTCTGTGAATACTAAGTTTTTGTGTAGAGACTGTCGTATTTGCCTTTGCATAGAATCCGGACAGATTGTGATCGTCTGATTTTAGTCGGCAAATACTGGGGTCCATCACACTTAATCTTTAAATTTCTTTCCTTACCTGTTGTCCTGTTCCATGGATGGTTGTACACTAAGTTTACCTTGATTTTCTCAAATTCACTGAATATGAGGATTTCAAATTCATGTAGACAATAAATGAAGAAGATTAAAGGCTGATGGACCCCACTAATGGCTGCCTACAGTCACTAAAAACAAGTGCTAATCAGATTCATCTATAACCCAAGAGAGTGTTCAGTATGTAAAAATATCTCCTTCCCAAGCCTATTTCATGTCCTAAACAGGACTACACATTGTACATTCATAAATTATGGTTTTGCAGTAAACCCAAGGGTAGCAAAGAGGTTGACATATTTTGAGGTGTACTAAATTTCTTGAAAGCACTTTGTCAAAATAGTCAAGCTGTAACTCCCACAGCTTAGCTGTAGCAGCTGAAGACATGTTTTGTCACATTAAAATAGCAGAACTACTGTCACATACTGAGCATTAAAACTGCTTGTATTCCTCTCCCAAACTATTGTGTCAGTGAGCTGTACGCATCTAAAACACCACATCTGCTAGCTATTTGCTCCACGAACATATCTACACAAGCACAGCAATACACAAATCAAAAAGAAAGCAGGGGAAAAAAAAGAAATGAAAACATAATACAACATTTACTAAGTTTGACACCAACTAATACGAAATACAAACCTGCTTTTATTTCCCTCAATATGATTAAAAGCTTTCTTCCAAGGATCTGTTGAAGCCTCTGGAAGGTTTGTAGTCTGTGCAGTCAAATGGACCCTTAGGGTAGAGGGTGAAGTAAGAGCACTTCTCAGGTCCTCCATTTCACGAATCACCTATTAGAGGTAATATCAAACATTGATCTAAACTGATAGAGTAGAAACCTCAGAAAGTGGAAATATATTGATAGGAGTCAATTTACATACACAGTGATTACATTTTGATTATAGAGCTGTACTTGAACCAATAGGTTGGAAACTGGGCAGTAACTCTAAAACTCTAACTAACTAACCAATGGCTCACAGGACTTATAGCACTCAAAATGACAAAATTCCATGACTCTTCTGTAACTTCAAAGAAACTTGACTGATATTTCCATGGAACTTAAAATCAGTCAGATCCCATATTTCCATCTTTCTCTACAAATATAATGAATCTAAACATAGAAAAAGTCTAAGCAATAAGTTAACTTCCCAAATTTCTTGATTTTTCCAAAACCGTTTGAAAATTTGTTCATTTTTTCTTCACTTTCCAGGCATGGAGATTTGAATTTAGGTTTACCCGGACCTCCCAAAATTTCCAAAACCTGTGCAAACAACAAAGAAATCTTACAAAAACAGTGAGATTTTACAAAATCATTGGTTCTGGAATACAGCAAAATAGTTCTAATGTTTTAGGGAAGAGTCACTTATCTAACTGGGCAGTATAGCCTGTTGGGCACAGGAAATACATAGTGACTTGGCAATAATTACTAGTCAGATAAATGACTCTGCTCTTACCTTATCAGGGTCTGTATCCAATGTTTCCACAATCTTGGTCAAGAATGCATGTTGTTTGACCATACCAGACAATGAATGATTACTCCCTGCAAGGAAGAAAAACGTTTTGAATTAGAAATGAGCTGGCTTGCAGATTTGTAAAGTAAAAAACATTTCAAATTATTTGGGCAAGTCATACATTTTGGGGCAAAACACTAATAACAGAGAGAGAGGAAGAGCTTTGTTGCAATGGCAAAAGGGCAGTGTAGGATTTTAACAGGCAACCACAGGTCTGAGACAACCACAATTTTTGTTGAACTACTAAATATTACAAGAAGGTTGTCCTATGGACGAACCAAAATTTAGAGTGAATCAAGCGCAATTTCCATGCATTCAAGATTAAGCCCAGTTGTAATCACCACAATTGTTTTCCTCAATTTTGTGTGTGGTTTTAAACATTTCTGATAAATCTTACATTTCTGAAAAAACCTAGTAGCAATCTGAAAAATCAGAAGGACTATATTTCCTTCAGGACAACAATCTCTCAAGAGTGGTGTTATGAGGATATTAGTATATAAGAGTTTAATAATTTCAGGGAAGTCTTCTCATTTTGCTGGGGCAATCCTATCTTGTAGTATGGTCAAAATTATCATTTTTGGAAGGAAAAATTCAACGTAAAGCAATGCATTGCACTATGGGAAACCTGTGACATCATACAGGCAAACAAAAGAAACCTTTTTTACTTCTTTGCTACCATCTTGGCACATGTGAAAGACATATAGAGAAACAAGAAGAAAAATGTTTATTCTAACAAAAGATAAAGATTGATCTAAAATGAGCATGTATCTTTGTTTTCACTTGTTTTAATAAGAGACTGCAATTATTTCAAGATTTTTGAAAAAAATCTGCATACAGGTTACCAGGTACTCTGCATTGCTGCTGAAGTATTCAATGTGTACCTCAAGTCAAAACTAGAACAGCAATGCTGTTGTAGCTCACACATTCTCTCTTGTCTGTAAAAAATAGCAACTCAAAGAACCAACTTTTATTACTTCTTCATCTGTTTCCACAAAACCTCCTTACCTTAACAATGGTAAATAACAGGTACAAAATGACCAAAGAACTCAAAACCCTACTGCAAAATCACAAGGTATGCTAAAAGTCCCCCACCCTCTTTTAAAAAGTGCAAACTTTTACATCAGAAAGAAAACAACCTAATTGACAGATCTACAAATTTATACTACTGCGAAAGTTTGTAAAATTAAGAAAACCTGTTTGGCTAGATACAAACTTAATTAGGACCATTTTGGAAAAATTCTAAATATGTAGAATGTATCAAGCATATTTTAAGTTTCTCCTATAACTCCATAAGAAACACTGTGTGAATTTGCACGGGTAAAATAAAAACATTCATCGCTCCTCAAATGGCTCTCCTACTGAACTTGAACTCAAAGAGTTACCACAATTACTTGCCTTGACCAAGTTGATTGATCTAGAAACAGAACAGATGTCCCCACCACATTAAGCCTATTTCCTTTCATGTAGGCTACACTTGACCACAGAATTGCTCCCAATTTTGTGTGTCAAGTATCCCTAGCTGCTCAGTCCATGAAGCTCTCTTCACAATACAGTGCTATTATCCCAAGACACTGTGATTGCAGAAACCACTGATCCATGTCCACAGGTGAGTCAGACATCAAACAACAGTCTGCTTGCAAGGCATTTGCAAGACAGCAATTGAACACACAACCAAGTAGCTGCAGTCAGCACAATGAATAAACAGCTAACTGTTAAGCAGGCACAATGAACTCTGCTCTACATAAATAGCTAAAAAATTAAAGTAGGTGGGTTATAATGCTGTACTGACAAACAATTATATACCAAAATTTCAGAAACAAATCTCCACAAATGGAAAGGAAGTCGGCTTTTGTTAAAAAGTGGACGCCATCTGGCCCATTTTATAACCTCACACATGTACTGTGTACATGTGTGAGCTAAAAATCAAAAATATATATAAAAGAGCATGAAAAGTGAATTCTAACAGGCCAACTCCAATCTTTATGGGACATTCCTGAGCTGAGATATAAAATGTTGAAGTTTATTAACTTAAAACAAATTGGTCCATTGTGTAATAATTTGTGACTTTCTTGTTGTAAAACTCACACTGCCTGCTTTGTTTCCTTCAAAATTAAAAATGTTTTCATGATCTTGAACACTTCCTGCTTGCTTGCATAGCATGTTGCATTGAGAGGGATGAATTAATTGCATCACCCCATAAGAATGCTATCACACCTCTGTACAAGGTGCAGTAACTTTCAGAAAAAAAAAGAAATACAAAGACTGTAACTTGAGTAGTACAACAATGACATAAAAAATCACTGTGCAATGTACCATTTTAATTTGAGTGAATAAACTTCATCATTTAATATCTCAGCTCAGGAATGTCCTATGAAGATGGGAGCGGAACTGTTACAACGCATTTTTCATGTTGTTTAATATATATATTTTTCCATTTTTTGACATGAGGTACACTTTAAACTGTGCTCTTACCATTTGCAAAATTAGTTTCAGCAAGGAGGGTTAAAGCAATAGTGCGACCATCTCTCTTCATCTTAGCTACTTCATTCATCATCTTGGTTGCAACAATCTTCAATCTTTCAGCAGTAAACTTGGTCTTAAAGAGGATGTCCTGAAGCCACTGGACACCAGTTGAATATTTCTCATTTTCAGTCTGGAGCAAAAATATTGCTTGGTGATTACAAGTGAAATTTCTTGTAAGGATTGTATGGTTGGACAGAGTTGAAAAGCCTATTTTCAGGAGCATAGGAACATTTTTTTTTGGGGGGGGTGGTTGAATATACAAACGTAATTTTTTTGAGCATCTGCCTCTCAGGCAGAAGGCCCGGGTTCTATTCCCAGATCAAGTCATACCAAAGACTCCAAAAATGGAACCTACTGCTGTTGTGCCTGATGCGAGGTATAAGCAATAGACTAGGGAAAACAAGCCAGTGAGCCACAGCTGGAATAAAGGCTGTGGCTAGCTCTGCTTAAACCAATAGGTTGGACACTGGGCCATTAAACTCTATCTAACTAATCTAACTAACATGAGAGGAATGGCTAAGATATAAGTAAGAATCTGTTTAGTTTGTATCTTTTTCTTCACCAATACTAGCCTATGTAAATTTGGGGTAGGCTTGGGGAATGCTGGAAAAAACCCCACCCTTTCCTAGTCCCCAAGAATTAGCACAAAGGTGGATGAAGTCCCCTGCCCTTGCATACAGCACATGAGCTTGACATGAGCACATGAGCTGACCCTACTCTATGCCAATCTTAGGGAACTTCTCAATTATTTTAAATCAGAGTCCTTATCCTCCTTGAAAGACTGGTAGAAGATGTGACAAAAAAATTGAAGTTCCAGCATTTATTGACAGGACAGCTTCTTGAGAGGCAAGGGCAGAACAGGTAATTCTCCTTAAGGCCCTATGAGCGATCAATTTTTTGTCAATTTCTAGATGTCAATTAATTCACACCAAACAATTGACGAAGAATGATCGTGTGGGGGGGACATTGACGAGGAATTAATTGAAACTATTTCATAGCAGCAGCTATTGATGGATCAAAGTTCCTGTGATATTTATTGATGGCCTATTAATTTTTTTGACCACATCCTCCTCTTTTTACAGTTTGGAGTAATGGAAAGAACTTAATTTCAAAAGATACTTCCATTGCGAAGATTTTGATCAGGATGAAAATTGACGCTAAAGTTGAAAAAGCACTGATCGTGTGCAAAGAACATCAAGTAGTTGACATTGATTGACAAAAAAATTGATCATGTATTGGCGTTCGTTAGTATTTGCCCCATAAAAATGTCAAAAGCCAGCAATGTTTCAAATTGGAATTGTACTTGAAAGGTACCATGCCAAAAATGCCAAACTTAAAACATTTCCCTCTGCCAAGCTGCAGCACCTGCAGTTGTTCTGTTACTTTACACATTGCAACAGCAGACCGGCTTAATCCTGCTGTTGTAATGTGAGTAGTTACAAAGCACGGCCGAGGAAACTGCAGTCTATCAAAAGGAGCTGTGGCCTATAATATTGTCATAACACCTTACTGTATTATACAATGTCATTTGAAGCAATGGGGCTTGGCTATTGGGAGATTTCAATTAATATCCATGATTTGGACATATAAAGATGGTTTTTTCATTTATTTAACCTTTAAAATAGAAAATTTACAATTTGATTTGCAACTTAGAATAAGAAACTTGCCAACGCGAAGTTGCCATCCACTAAACTAGACAAAACCATGTAATTTGTCACTGTTTTGCTGTTGTTTTTATTTCCAAATACCTATCATTATACTATGAAAAACCACCATTAATTATTTTCTTGCATTCTAAATAAAAATAAGCCAAGACACAAACCTTGATGGACAAGAAGGCCACTTCTGAAAAATTGCCACACCTAAACCGTCTCCCAAATACTCCCAGATGGGATTTTGTTTTAAGAGTATCTGAAGCTAGCTGGTGAACGACTTCCTCATAAGGCATTAGTACTAAAACAAAATCAACAAAACAGACTGAAAAATTGCACATCTGCCTGGGAGGACTTCTTCCAAATCTTCTACACAAGATCCATATTTATACAATTTACATTTCATGTCATCAAATATGAATCTCTTACTACATTTTCAATCTTGCAAGACCAAATGCTCCTAATACACAGTTATGTTTTACAAATTGCAGTCTTCTGGTGTGTCCTAAGATACTGTGGAATTCCCATGGTGACAAATTCTTTTATATTCCGCACCTTAACTGTCAAATAATCTACCATTTAGTGCAAAAGAAAGTAACTGCATAACTATAATAAAAGAATAAGAGCAGTCTCAAACTTATTTTCAAGCAACAGCTAAATCTCACAATTTTCCTTTTATTTCTCTCTAAAGTATCTTTTTGTAGTATTTTAGGACTTACATTTTTGCATATTCAAGGTAAACCAAGCAGAAATTACAGGTAAATTTCACTTTTGAGAAGGAAAAATACCATCACATGACTTTCAATAAACAAATCAAGAAACTGGACAGTGTACAACACTAGTTTAAGATGATGTTACTGCATATCCTTTAAGAAACTTAAAACTTACCTGTTTTCAAGGTAAAATAACCGCTTAATATAGGGTGTTCTTGTAAAAAGCTTTGAATTACACTTTCCAGCAATAGATGAGCTGGGACATTAAGCACTTCTGGCTGGGTCCCAAGAGCAAATGTTACATTAAAGACAACTGTTTCTTGGTGAAGCGTATCATATTTCTGCACTTACATTGGCTGCATTGTAAATAACACTCACAGGTGTGCACATTTGATACACTATAAAAGGAGACAATGGCAGCAAAGGTATAGATACAACTTCACCTTTGACCCATTCCTAAGATGCATTGCTTGAGAACATTTCCCAAGTGGTCCACTAAATGCCAGGTCATTTTGGCATTATGTATTTACTTCTTTTTGCCTTGGTAGTTTTGACCATGCTCAGAATGGGACAAATAACACATTTAATTATTCAATGGTATCATTCTTGAAAATACTTTTGCAAAAATTGACAAATGTTTTGTGAACTATATCAGATTTTTTTTGGTCTCTTGGTAATTATTTGGGAGAACAGGAAGGGAATTTTGTTACTGGAATGTGATCAGTGGGTCCTCCCACCTCCTCTTTTAAAATTTGTAAACCAAGATATACACACAGAGAAACAGGAAGATGGAATACAAGACTCTTTGGCACAAACTTACCTCCATTTTTCTGAACTGGTAATTCAAAAATAACCTCTGTAAACAATGGGAGGTACATCTTAAGATTAGTTGGTAAATTCGTGGTATCCATGAGAGCTTTGAGCTGAAAGGTAAAGCAAAAGGGAAAGAAAGTTAAAATAGTGGAAGGCCTGAATACATTACCAAGCTACAGCTCCATTAAACAAACTTGCAGCAGCTACAGCCATGCTTTGTTACTTTGCACATCACCATGGTTGTTACCAGACCATTTTGAGATCCAGGATATTTGTTGTCACCCTGGGGGAGAGGTCTGAGGGGAGTCACTTTCCCATCTCCCCTTTGAAAATTTTTTGCAGGTTGGAGAGTGCTTACAAAATAACAAGGAATTATCACTCAATTCTAAAGAAATCAAAGAATTCTATTCACTTTGGGTAAGAAATTTGTGCAGGGTGTGAAACTGATATTGATGGCGAATACCGGGTAGAGATTTTGAGAACTGGATAGCACTGCCCGGCGTGGTGACAACCCTGCACATCAATTATAGCAAACCAGCTTATAATACTGCAAATGTAATGTGAGCAACAAAGTACAGTAGTATGGCAAAGGCAGCTGACATGGTACCTAAAAGGCCCACTGGTGGTCTACTTTAAAGGCAGTCAACTTGCACCACAAACTGCTATTGACACAGTTCTTTGATTGACAGAAACTACCCAGTGCAGAGCACTGTAGCTCATATTAAACAGCATGTATTGTATTCAGAGTGCCTTGATTACAAATTGGGGTCAAAATTATGGAAAGTCAAGGAAGTTTGTCATTTTGAATGCTGTAGTCCCGCAAGCCATTGGTTAGTTAGTTAGATGGAGTTTTACAGCCCAGTTTCCAAGTTCCAACTTATTGATTCAAGTGGAGCCGGCCACGGCCTTTTATCCAGTTGTGGTGTCTGAATGAGGATGAGTTTTAGACAGTTGCAGGAGGGGCTTCAGTTTCGAGAATTGGAACTGTTCAGGGTAGAGAACCAGGCCTGTAATATATGGGTCAAGCAATCTTTCTAAAATCCCCTTTACTCTTAGTACATAGTACTAGACTCTTAGTACATAGTACTAGACTCTTAGTACATAGTACTAGACTCTTAGTACATAGTACTAAGACTCTTAGTACTAGACTCTTAGTTCATAGTACTAAACTCTTAGTACATAGTACTAGACTCTTAGTACATAGTACTGGACTCTTAGTACATAGTACTAGACTCTTAGTACATAGTACTAAGAGTCTAGTATATTTGTCTAAGTAATTTTTCATGAAATAAACCTGCTGCATCAAATACAACATTTTTATTCATCAAACTTTTCTTCACTTTATGATTTGCAAGTTAACATGGCAATAACCCTTTACCGTCGTTTGGGTCCTTTTGGATCCAGACGGAGAGCGAGGCTAGCACACATCTTTACTGTTTCACCCGGAGCTCAAAACTGCAAGTAGCTACCCGAAAATTCAGCCACAACAACGAGGGAGACAATAGTCTAAGGTCGAGGGCACAAAAGCCTACAGAAGCTGATGGGGGGTGTGCTACGTCCGCTTTTCCGCCCACTCCCGAGGCGTGCAAATATGCCCCAATTAGAGCACCACGGTAAAGGGTTAAGGGTCTAATGACATTACAACAGAGCTTGTTACTTAATGCAGAAATGCATAAATTCCAGAAACCATTAGCAACTCACGCTGAATTCCATCAAATATTGACCATTTTACTGAGGGATTAACAATTTCATACAAGACAAAATTGTTTTTGTCTAGAATGTTACTATCACTCACCAAACTGTTATCATTTTGATCTATAATCAAAATATAATTAATGTGGGGTTTAACAAAGGAAATGTTCAACACAGTGCAACATCCCACATCTTTATTCTTGCATAGCAATGAGTTACTACATGGGTTGTCACCACACTGGGCAGCGCTAACCAGTTCTCAAAATCTCCACCTGGTATTCACCATCAATATCAATATCACCGCCTCGCAAAAATTTCTTACCCTAACTGAATAACATTCTTAGATTTCTATAGAACTGAGTGATAATTCCTCGTTTTTTTTGTAAGCACTCTCCAATCTGCAAAAATTTTTCAAAGAGGAGGTGGGACAGTGACTCCCCCCTTTGACCACTCCCTCAGGACGGTGAACACAAACTACCCGGCTCTCAAAATAGTCTGGTGACAACCCTGGTTACTACTAAAAGAGTCAAATTTGAAGTGGTATATCTTGGGCGTGGGAATGATATTGACATAATTCCAACACTGATCTTTCATTGATGCACTTTATACTTTGACGGCAAAGGAGAGAATACGCCTTTTTGTGGCATACCCCATACCTTTAAGACCATGGATTTGATATGAAGGAAATCAACCTTTACATGGAAACAACCATAACATCCAACAAAATCAAGGTCTCAGGTCTCACCTGTACAAATAGTGTCCTGGCATCATCAAGTTGGATGGGAATTGGTATTTCATTAATATTTAACCTGTCAGGACCCTGTTCGGAATCCATGTTGGTGTAACGTTGCAGGTTGTGAAACAAAATTGAATCAGTGCTTGGTATTGGCAGCTGACTGATGACATCAGTGGAAGGTTCGACCTAGTAAAAGGAAATTAGAGTTATGAATATTCAAAAGCAAAATCTTACAAGAACCCCACCGTATCTGTCCTTAGGTGCCCCATCTCCCTCCCAACCCATGCTACCTCCCACCTCCTCACCAAAAGATCTTATCCCCCCCCCCAAAAAAAAAAAAAAAAATCTCCTGCAAAGGGTGCAGAAAGGAGGAAACAAATCCCCAGTTAAAATTATTATATGTCAACTTCCCTACTTTTAAAGGACCTTTTTACAGCCCCCTCCTGCACCCCAGGAGAAATAAAGGACAGAAAATGGAAAATGCATATGCAAACAAGTTTGCCCAGATTAAGAAGTATGATAGAAGAGAAGTAAGGAAGGGGGGGGGCTCTACCTGGCTTTCAGACAGTAATTATAAACACTCACAGGACCATATTTTAAGTCATTTGAGGTATTCAAATCACTGAAACAAATGATCACAATGCTAAAGCAGAATGTTAAAACAAAAAAGAAAAAGAAGAAGAAGGAAAAATAGATTTCAAAGCAAAAGGATGAGGAAAAGTATGATTTACCATCACCAGTAATTCTAAAAGATGTTTAAAACACAACACAGGTTTTCTACCACCACCATATACAAGTCAAACTGTGATCTTATCCAGCCCAAACCTTGTGGTACTTGTATGTAGTTTATTCAGTTGGTGTTTCCCAGCAAAACCCAATCATCAAATCATATGGTTCCTCCATGGGTAGTCATACCATTGGTGTCCCATCCCATCCCAGCCATCAAAGCCAATCATCAAATCATATGGTTCCTCCATGGGTAGTCATACCATTGGTGTCCCATCCCATCCCAGCCATCAAAGCCAATCATCAAATCATATGGTTCCTCCATGGGTAGTCATACCATTGGTGTCCCATCCCACCCTAGCCATCAAACCCAATCATCAAATCATATGGTTACTCCATGGGTAGTCATACCATTGGTGTCCCATCCCACCCCAGCCATCAAACCATCAGGCCTTGAGTTTTAAATGTTTCAGGTTTGCTACAAATCACACTTTTCAGAAAATTAAGGAGTGTTGTAGGGGTGCTGTTTTATTTAAACGTTAATAGATTTTAATGAGTTCCTATTCTTTACTTTAGTTGTGCATCAAACTCAACACAGTGATTTTAGGTGAGTGATGGTGTAACTTCAAGCCCTGAACCATGTGGTGTCATACAATAGAGATCAGCAACTCACTACTTCCCTTGAGTTTTTGCTTTGATTTTTTTTTAAGTAGCAAGGATTTCCTTAAAAAGTTATTAATTTAATGTTTGGGAACTAGTTTTGTGTAAACTATGTAATACATATTTGTGGCATAAAACTATGTAGTTTAGATTTTTAACATGATATTTGCTGTTTCAATTTGGCACAATGCACTAAATTTTCATGTTTATCCACAAAAATACCAATAGCACACTAGAAACAACTATAATGCAATTAATACCTAGCGATTCAAATGAACAATAGGCATCAACACGTTCAATGCAATTACATAACTAAAAATTCCCCTCATATCTTCTCTGTCAAACTTGAAACAAGTAAACATTCACATGACTATCCCAGCTTAACTTACCTCATTTTTATCAATTGCATCTTTCAAAATTTGTCCCTTCATCTTAAGCCCATCCTCCCCTAGTGTCTCCTGTTGTTGTTTCACTCTGTCCTTCTCTTCCTTCGCCATTGTCTCTGCCAACTGTTTGCTGGGCTCTCCTATAATCTAGGACAAACATGAGAAAAACTGACTTAAAACACCTGTCAACCAAAGCACCAATTGTGCAGTAGGTCATACTGAAAAAAGCAACTGATTTTACCAATCTTTACGCAGGTGACTAGTAATTTCAAAAGCCAACATTCAATAATCTTTCCATGCCCTTGCTATCATTAACTTCCTGTTTCTATATGAGGGAGGACTTCAAAGTTTGGACACATTTTGAAAACCATTGTGCTGTCCAAATAAATCATGCTAGAGGCAGGGTTTAACAAATCCCCCGCCCGACAGCCCAGGGCAGGTAAAAAATGACTCGGACATGTGAACTGCTCAATTTTGTAGCCCGCCGGGTAGGCAGCACAGAAGTTGTCTTGCATAGAAATTCAATGGCTTGTACTAGATAATTAGATATGGACTAACTGCATATTCATGCAGAAAAGTAGGCTTTGGGAATCCCTAGCCCCATGGACAAGTAATGAAAAAAGAATTTGTCAAAGCCTGGCTAGAGGGGCAATGGAGATAAAGCATTTTAATTGCCTAAGGACACAGAGAAACAGGACATGTAAGAATAACACCTCTAGCAAAAGAACCTTTTTAACTTAACAATATAGTACTTACCACAACTGAAGGTTGTTCCACAAAGTATTTCTTCAAAAGACTAATCCAGAATGATGCATTCTCAGACTTCAATGTCTTAAATCTTTTGTCTTCTTCTAAACGTTCTTGAAACTGCAGACAAACGAAAGCAAAAGCGTCTTTACTTACAGAGACCGTGTAAGTAAAACTTTTGTTTTCATGTGTGTAAGTAGAACTAAATCTACATGTCTTGGTGAAACTTCAATGCAAATTGGACAAGTACTTCTCCAGATATCAGCATGTAAAGACACTAGCTTAAGTGCAGTAGCAGTTATATCATTTCTTCACATTTGACAATTATTGTGTTTCTTTATGTTTTTAAGACTGATGTATTGACCTTAAAGTTAACAGGAAAGGGACCTTTTCATGAGGAATGTGAAGAACAAAATGATCTCAAGCATTGCATACAATCACATTATTGAGAGAAATTGATTGTTAAGTTTAAAGAAAAACAAAAGGTTGTTCATTACTGTGAGGATGTGATGTGTGTCCTTCAAGTTCACTTTATGTTGAGAGTGTGGAGAATTTACCTAATCAGGTCTTGAGTACCACATTGAATTTCCATGAAAATTTCACCAGAATGCTTTAAATAAGTACCACTCTAACATATCCAAGCTTGCTTTAATCACGAACAGCAACTGGCTCAACATGGCTGTAGACGAATCCGATTAGCGCTTGTTTTAAGTGACTGTGCGCAGCCATTAGTGGGATCCATCAGTCTTTAATCGTCTTCATTTATTGTCTACATGAATTTCAAATCCTCATATTCAGTGAAGTTGAGAAAATTAAGATACACTTCAGTGTACAACCATCCATGGAACAGGTAAGGAAGGAAATTTAAAGGTGATGGGCCCCAGTAATGGCCGACTAAAATCAGACCATCACAATCTGTCTGGATTCATGTATAGCTGGCTCATCCATACCTTTTTGTTACACACATTACAATAGAAGATTAAGCAGGTCTGCTATTGTGATGTGTGTGTATAAATAAAGCATAGCTGCGGTTGCAGCAGCTTGGCTGAGGGAGGCTTCAGCTACCTATTTTGACATGTTGTCATAACACCATTTAAAAAAAAAACCTGAACAGCATTTATCAATCAGTCTAACACATTCAAAATTTGATCATTTACTACTGCAAGGGACACAATAAAAGTAACTTTAGGAATGTATCCTTACATTATCTCCTTCTGCATACAAGAAATCTCCGATGCAAATAAAAGCCAGTGTGTCATGTGGATGATCCTCAGTGCGACTGAGTAAGTCCAATAATTTTCGATGCAGCACATTCTGCATTCTGTTCATGTCAATTGCTTCCTTTCCATTTGCAAGGTTTGCCAAGGTTTGAAATAATCTGAAATCAAGAAACAATGTTTAACATTACTGTCTACACATCTAGAGTTAAAGCACCATGTCAAAAAATAGACTTTGTTGATACATGATGCTGATGCCGTGATGTTTATAGCAACAAAGCATAGCTGCAGCTGGCACAGCTTGGAACAAGGGAGATGAATTCCTTCCGATTGGGCACTTCACTGTTGGGTTGCAATCAGGTAAGGCAGCATGTCAAATTAGGCAATCTGCAGCAGCTGCAGCTATGCTTTGTCACAATACACATCACAATTGCAAACCTGCTAAAATATGATATTGTCATGTGTGTAGCAACAACGTATGGCGGAGGCAGCTGCAGCCTATTGTTTTGGTATGGCACTTAACCTAAATTACTTACTGTAGATACCTTAGCATTCATATTAAAAACTTGGCTCAAAGCTTAGATGTAATCGTTGTGACATTAGTTTACTTTCCAATCCTTTTCTTTACTGCAGTGGACATACTCTGCTAGCTAATGTGCTGATAACAAAGTTTTTATCTGCATTAGACTTTGATCAAACACGAACCCGACATTTCCAAATGACTGAAGAAAATCACAAGCAGATCAACACGGTTCACTTCAACTACACCCTTGGTTGTGACTAAGGTGAAAACTTTGAAATTTTAGAGCAGCTTAGATTGTAGGACACCACTCCAATATGGCAAAAGGCAGTGACTCAGTATCCTGAAAAGCGCACCAGCAGGCATTAATAGATATAGGCCAATAGCTTTAGAAATTGAAAAAATCTAAAAAACCTCAGAAATAATCAAACTTAGAAGATTTTTTCTAGAGAATAAAGAAGGACTTCCAAATATTTCAACAGATTTTTCCTCAGGGGACCTTAACCATTCACTGTTGAAAAACCTGTTCATGGGGAGGGGGATGGGGAGGGCTACCTGATTTTCAAAAAATTTACTATGTGAAAAATTACAGTCAATGCGCAATTTCTCAATATTGAGGGTGATATGTTTATCTCTTCCCGTCTGCCACCTGACCCCCTTCCTCTTGGGTTGCCACCCATACAACAGTTGTTTTGGTAACATTTATACAATGAATTACACATTACCTATCCTTTACTTGTCCCAGCTTGTCCTTTGGCACATTGTCAAATTTTAGATACACACAGCACTCAGTAGCTTCAATCACTGAGTTGCGAACCTGGAAAAAGAATTAAAAGCAAACAAGATATGAAAATATGTTGTTCTGATTTATAACATTTAAAAAAAGGGTTTAAGGTCACAACAGGATTTAGTTTATTAGAGAGGTACTTATTCTAAGCACTTTGGGGAAATTTGCATTCAAATCCGATGCCCTGTTATCAAGATATGAGCACGTAAACTTTTCACATTTTCAACAAAAAGTGAACTTGAAGCAAGCACATATGACATCATCTCCCCACATTAGCACCCTGTCTTTTGATTTTCTTTAAGCTTTAGAGTTGATTTTCTTCTCAACAATCCCATATTATTAAAATGTAATTACATAAGTGGCATGAGAACTTTTCAAACTTTGCATGCACCCCACACAGGGGTTTGTCACAAATGCTACAAGCAGTAAGAGCATCCGCCTCTCAAGTGTCTCTCTTTGCTCCCCAAGTCAAGTCATACCAAAGACTCTAAAAAAAGGAACCTACTGCCATTGTGAATGATGCTCCCCATAAGCAATGGAGTAGGGAAAGCAAGCCTGTGAGCCACAACTGGAAAAAAGGCCATGGCCGGCTCGACTTGAACCAATAGGTTGCAAACTGGGCCGTAAAACTCTTAACTAACTAGCTAAAGGACTTTATACGAATCAAGACAGAATACCAGGAGAGGGGGAAGGGGAGGATTCTCTGCCATGGACAAATTTTTGTCCCACTAAAATATAAGATTACCATTGCTTTGAAGGGTATCCCTCCCCCCCCCCCCATCATTCACTACCTTGTCAGAGTCCAAGCCACTTGGCAATAGAATACTACTGCCATTATTAGGACCTTAAATGCTCAACAGTTCCGTTTTAACAAACTAGTATTATGTACTTGTATACAAACCACCTTGACTTGTGTTGGTAACCAAAAAGCCTTTGCTACAATTAACAAATTGTTTCAATCACCCTCTCTTACTTCAGAAACTTTCATCCAAGATCATTTTTCTTAATTCCATTCCAGTCACACTCTTTTATTACAGGTTTGATACTCACATTGCTACAAAATGGATCACTGTTCTCCACAAAATCTCTCTGCAGAGGTGCAACAGAGGTGTCCGTCAAATACTCCAGCAGCCCTGAGATGGCAGAAATCCCATATAAGTCCTGGATATCAAAAAAAAAGAAAAAACATTTACCATTCTGAGAGGCAAGTTCTTTGAAGTCCTTCTATGAAGAGGTGTTCATCCTAATCTAAATTTTAAAAATAAATGGTCTTTAAAAGAAACATTAAACTAGATTAATCTTTAGGTTGGAATTCCAAAGAATCTTGTTGACCTCAGATAGAGTCCTTTCTGATATTGGTTTTGATTTCTTGTAAGTTGTAGTCATGTTGACTCTTAAGTTTACCGTAAGAAAGACAGAAAGAATGAAAACATTCATTTTTTCTTTTCCATATACTGGAGTAATATGAGTCGGCATGGCTACAACTTGCAAAAAATCAAAACCAATAGATTAATGTTGTGCATGTCAAAAATGGTTGAAACGCCATCGAACTTTTCACTTGATTTTAATTTGAATGATAAATGAGCTAATTTGCATTTAACTGAGGCTCTTAGGGAATGCAATAATTCTGCAAATGAATATCACTTGACAATGTGTGACACCTTAGATGCAAGTCAGGTAATTCAGGTACTACACAAAACAAATTCTAATGTCAATCAAATATTGTGATTTTGGTAAAATTCTGTCATTATTAAATAAAATCATGCAAGATTCAATCATTCAGACTGATTTCTCTGAATATGAATGTTATTTTAAAATTTTGCTACAAACAGTTCCTTAGACATAGCAGCAAGTACATACATGAAAACGTAAAAATTGATTGTATAAAGCTGGTTTATTTGCAAATTAATAATGACCCAAACTGAAGAAATCCTAAAAATAAAGCATTGGTAAATTTAGTCATTATGACAAAACTGTAGGCCTGCAGCTGACTTGGCTTAAGTTGGCTACAATCCCCAACCAAACAAATGAGACCAAATCAATCAACAGTGACAAAACGCTTGCATAATATCTCAGATCCAACCTGGAACCCCCTAGTTCCCTTTCAATATTGTGTCCAAACTGATCACTACCAAACTGTGGCCGACAAAGAAATGGGGAGCAGAGAAGGTGACTTGTTGCATTTACTTTTGTTGGGGAGTGTAGATTGCAGCGGCCAAAGTAATATTTTGTTGCTACACACAGAGTAATAGCAGAATTATTGCTGGTCTGATATTGTGAAACATATAATTACACAGCATGGCTGCAACTGTTACAGCTTATGATCCTGACTATGACAAATTGTTTTAATGAAGCACTTGTATGGACATCAATATAGATTGCAAGCACTCTTTAGGCCTTGAATTTTGAGGCATTCAAGTGTGATTGAACACCATCACTCACCTCAGATCACTGTACGGAGGGTGGTTTTTTACACACCTAGATGAAGAATGTCAGCCCTTAAATCTATCAGTGTTATAAAATAACACCATTACCACACTCCTTAATTTCCTGAGGAGTGCAATTTGTAGCACCCTAGGGAAATCTAAAACTCAAGGCCTGACTCTTTCTTGAGTTACATTTTAAAAAAGATATCAAAAGATGACTGACCCCAACTTTTGGTCCTCTCCATGCTACATACACTAGTCCATTAGATTCATCATCAGATGGGTATGGTATCACTTCCTCTACTGATGCACTAAGAGGCGGTACAGGTGATGTCCAGGGCTTGGTCATGGGTGGCAATGAACCCTGGTGATACAGGACAAAAACATAATGAACATGGCATTAGTTTTTTGATTGGTGTGACCATACTGTATCGTGGAGACAATAGCATTCCTAAGGTCTAATACATGAAAAACTAACAGTGATGGATCATAGCCCAACATGGACCATAGCTCTGTAAGAAAACAGTTATTTTGCAAAGTCAAAGCCCAGCATGGACCATAGCTATGCACGAAAACAGTCATTTTGCATGTCCATATTGCACAAAAACAGACTTCAAAGTAAGTGACTACTTAATTTTGTACTTCAGCAATAGAGCAAACGATAAAAATGGGTCATGGATAAATGACATAATTACCAACTTGCAAAATATTGTTCTATTCTAAGGTGCACTTTAAGCACCCCTATATTCATCTCCAAGAATAGAAGCAGTAAGAACCCTAAAGCTTGAAGTTTAGTGTGAGGTGTATTTCTTTCTCTGAAGGACTTGAGATCCCTTCTGGGGTATTTACATACCAAATGTGTACATGTATTACAAAAACAATGGAGCAGAAAACTACATGGACTTAAAAAGATTTAATGTGCTTTAAGAGCTCATTAACTTAGTTAATGAAAGAAATACAAATACTATACATTGAATCTTGATTGTTAAGACTACCAGGTACATCAGCAGTTTCATTTAAGATTTTTCATAATAAAAGACACAAACTTAGCAAGCTTAGTTAGTTGATTACTACTCCCAACATTAAATGATTCCTGGATTTTCCAAACACTAGGCCAGGCATGATGATAGGACTTAGTGTACACTGCTCTTTGTGGTGAGAAATGGGGGCATTTTATTAACTGTCCTTCTGAAAATAGATCCTTATACTGCTTAGTGCCACCACAAAACCAGCCTTATTCCTTGTGTTATTAAATGATCCAATTTGGCATCAAGTTATTTTTTTTCCCTTTTTTTTTTGAAAGGGGAGGGGAAGGGGTTGTGCCATCTTTGGAAACGGAATAATTTTTTTCAAAGGGGTAATACAAGTTTTTTTTTACAGGTTTTCCAGGACTGTCATCATGGTGTTACATTGTGTTTGAAATTGGTCCCTTAATGAGTGATGTTGTCTCGTCTTGAATCTGTGCAAATTTTTTTACCCAACAAATATTACGAAATTCCTACTCAACAGTTATCAACACAGAATTAATGTTTTTTCTTACTTGAAAGACCTCTTCAATGTCTGCTGATTATGATAAATTAATCAGTAAAACAAAGGAAAAACAAAGAACTGGAACACAATATTTAAATAATTTATTTCATATTTGCTGTCAAATTCTGATTGTACCTTTAAAGGAAAAAGAAAGGAAATGTGCAGAAGTAACATCATCCAAACCTTTGAGATGATCTTCTCCTCAAATGGTTTGAGTCTCTGAAACACATCTGCAGGATGCACTTTGCCTGTGATGACAAGACATAAGTTATCTGGTCGATAAAATGCCTGATGATAAGCCCGGACCTTTTCATTGGAAGTGCTGGTCCGTAAGTTGGCCATGATACCTCCTGTCTCCGACTGGATAAAAACAAATTGAATAAAAGTCTTTCCTAATTGGTACCTTGAAAAAAACTTGTAAAACCAATTCTCCTGGGTACTGTAGGATCGGAAACTACTAAAGCCTCCACCCCCCCCAAAAAAATGTTCTGGGGGAGTCATAAAATTTCATGACAGCTAGTATCTAACTTACATGGATGACTGAACATGAAGAAAAAAATGCATATTTTTTAATGAGGCTAGGTAACGTGACTCAAGCACTTTTCTCATCAACACCACTACATAGTTTTAAAATCTTCTACCAGAATATCTTCCATCTGATGGAAAAATTGCGAAAAGGTTCAGGAAAGATTGACACGACTTATTCATATTTATTTCTCTCTTGGACAAATCCCGCAAAATATATTGTTGAAGGTTACAATCCTCCAACTCCTCTTTTGAGTTAGTTAACTAGATGGAGTTTTACAGCTCAGTTTCTAACAGATTGGTGTAAAACAAGCCTGTAACATCCTTTTTTGCAATTGTGGCTCACTGGCTTGTTTTTCCTACTCCATTGCTAATGCTGGGAACCAAGACACAATGGTAGTAGGTTCAATATTTAAAGTCTCCAACAAGATTAATGAAACAAGAAGACATAAAGATAAATATGCACAATTTTAAGGAGGCTAGCTTACATGATGACTGACCCCAGCTTTTGGTCCTCTCCATGCTACATACACTAAACCATTGGATTCATCATCAGATGGACAATTTTAAGGAGGCTAGCTTACATGATGACTGACCCCAGCTTTTGGTCCTCTCCATGCTACATACACTAAACCATTAGATTCATCATCAGATGGACAATTTTAAGGAGGCTAGCTTACATGATGACTGACCCCAGCTTTTGGTCCTCTCCATGCTACATACACTAAACCATTAGATTCATCATCAGATGGACAATTTTAAGGAGGCTAGCTTACATGATGACTGACCCCAGCTTTTGGTCCTCTCCATGCTACATACACTAAACCATTAGATTCATCATCAGATGGACAATTTTAAGGAGGCTAGCTTACATGATGACTGACCCCAGCTTTTGGTCCTCTCCATGCTACATACACTAAACCATTAGATTCATCATCAGATGGACAATTTTAAGGAGGCTAGCTTACATGATGACTGACCCCAGCTTTTGGTCCTCTCCATGCTACATACACTAAACCATTAGATTCATCATCAGATGCACAATTTTAAGGAGGCTAGCTTACATGATGACTGACCCCAGCTTTTGGTCCTCTCCATGCTACATACACTAAACCATTAGATTCATCATCAGATGGACAATTTTAAGGAGGCTAGCTTACATGATGACTGACCCCAGCTTTTGGTCCTCTCCATGCTACATACACTAAACCATTAGATTCATCATCAGATGGACAATTTTAAGGAGGCTAGCTTACATGATGACTGACCCCAGCTTTTGGTCCTCTCCATGCTACATACACTAAACCATTAGATTCATCATCAGATGGACAATTTTAAGGAGGCTAGCTTACATGATGACTGACCCCAGCTTTTGGTCCTCTCCATGCTACATACACTAAACCATTGGATTCATCATCAGATGGACAATTTTAAGGAGGCTAGCTTACATGATGACTGACCCCAGCTTTTGGTCCTCTCCATGCTACATACACTAAACCATTAGATTCATCATCAGATGGACAATTTTAAGGAGGCTAGCTTACATGATGACTGACCCCAGCTTTTGGTCCTCTCCATGCTACATACACTAAACCATTAGATTCATCATCAGATGGACAATTTTAAGGAGGCTAGCTTACATGATGACTGACCCCAGCTTTTGGTCCTCTCCATGCTACATACACTAAACCATTAGATTCATCATCAGATGCACAATTTTAAGGAGGCTAGCTTACATGATGACTGACCCCAGCTTTTGGTCCTCTCCATGCTACATACACTAAACCATTAGATTCATCATCAGATGGACAATTTTAAGGAGGCTAGCTTACACGGCTCCAGCATTTTTCTCATCAACAATGCTAGTTAAAAAAATTTTCTACCAGGATATCTTCCATCTGAAGGAAAAATTGGGAAAAAGTGATCGACTTTCTTGTGACGCAACTTTTTGAGATCCACTTCTCTCTTGAACAAAATCCTGCTGAATATATTGTTAATGGTTGCAATCTCCCACCCCTAAATTTGAGATCTACAAGAGTGCCAAGTGGAGGTAATTTATGCAAAAGAAGGAGTGGATTTATTTCAATTAAATATCCACTTGCAGAAAGATGAAGTATCTCCGGTTTAGAGAAGTGCCTAAACTGTGTAAAAGAATGGATGGACTGTAACAGACTAAAAATGAACAATGACAAAACAGAGTTTATTATTTTAGGGTCAAAAGTTCAAATTTATAAATGTATTACAAAAGATCTGAATGTAAATGGAACACATGTTAAGAGAAGTGGGCGTATTAAATATCTTGGGGCGCATATTGATGAAAACTTATCTCTGAAAGAACACATAACTATCAAAGCACGAATTGCATCACTTAATCTTCATCGAATTCGCATTATTAGAAATTATTTAGATCATGATACCTGTCGTACTATTGTACATGCTCTTGTCATCTCACATTTAGATTACGCTAATGCAATATTAATGGGATTACCGGCATGTGATATAAACACATTACAATGTGTTCAAAATCGTGCCGCCAAATTAGTACTTCGTGAGGGTAAATTCACCAGTGCTAAGGACTGTTTAAAATCTTTGCACTGGCTTCCAATTAATCAACGTATTAAGCATAAGGTACTATCTTTGGTATTCAAATCTGTCAATGGTGACGCTCCACAGTACTTAAAGAATTTACTGCGTGAAGTCCCTGAATCAAAGTACAGATTACGATCTAGAAACCAGGAGTCAATATCCCTTACTGTGCCCTTCACACATAATTCCACATTTGCTGACAGATCTTTCTCCGTTTATGGTCCTAAGTTGTGGAATACCCTTCCAGACAGCATTAAACGTAGTTCAAGTATTTCAATATTTAAAGCTAGGTTGAAAACGCACCTGTTTAAGGAAGCATTTGGTATTTAGTAAATTCTCTTTTTATTGTAAAGCGCCTCAGAAAACCTTTGGTTCTGGAGTGCGCTATATTAAGTATTATTTACATTACATTACATTACATTACATTACCTCAATGTACAGTACCTTCACACAACCTCATTACTTGGTCGGAGAAATAAATAAAGAGGGGAGAAAGAAGGTTGACAGGAGCCCCTTACCGCCTCCCCCTAAAGAAGGTTGACAGGGGCCCCTTACCCCCTCCCCCTAAAGAAGGTTGACAGGGGCACCTTACCGCCTCCCTCTTCCCATCTTTGCATTACCCTTGATTAATGCAATTATGTACATGTACACAGTTGGTGGCAATGGTGGCAATAACACCATGTTCAAAGACCCCAAAACTAGCCACAATGCCTAAAGAAAGAATGATTTAAGGTTGGGGAGGAGATATGAGAGAAAAAATAAACTAGACATTGGGGAAAAAAATAAACTAGAGCAAACATTTTCAATGCATTATTTTAACCTTACCTTATAACCACAATGACCAGGATACATCTTTCTTAACATATTCAAATGGCACCTGCTCTCTCCAGAGTTTTCCCTGGCCTGCATCTCACAGTAGACCACTCCAGCATCTTCCCCATCGCCATTTATGTGATGAACCTCAGTCACATATGCTGCATCCTACAAATAAATGTTATATTTCACTTCGTTACAAATACTGTATGCAAATTATGAGCATGTCGTGCCTCATAGCCCCTTCAATTTTCCAAAGCTCTATGATAAATATTTCAGGGTTTTTAAAGGTTCATAATTAATGTGAAATACTGCACTGTCACCTTTGAATACAGTTGTCCACCAATTTAAGGTCTGCAACCTGACCTCTGAGTGCAAAGCCAAGATTTTACTTTCATTGTTTGCAGCCACAGTTACAGCAACTACAACACTTTTACAATGTAAAATAAATAAAATATGATGAATCTAGATATACACTTGGGTGGCTATTAAGTGTAGGTGTAAACACCAAGAAAAATTCTGACAAATCCACCCAGAGGTCCACTTTTAGACACATGAGTGGGTAAAACTTGAACAAAAAGAACACCGGCCCATGTGAAATGTAAATTGAAGTAATGGACCAAGTACTGTAACACTAATGGAATGCATGATCCAATCAGCTCTTCTAGTCACCTGCTCTGACTATAAACTTTAGTAGAAAGGTAAATCCAGGGTTGCCAGTTTGGTGTTTTTCTGGCTTTCTTTAAAGTAGCTTTTACAGAAACAGTTCCTCCATTTTTCCTATAAAACACACAAAGCATAATTTGGGCCAAATACCCAGTTACACAAGCATTTCTTGTGCACCATACTGTGAAGAAAACAAGTTCCCTAAAATAAGATGAAATAAGAATGCGCACAATGTCTCATGCCCTTCTGAGTGATATATTTGTTGATCCCGTGGCGTTACCATAAACTGAGGGATTTTTTAATCTGGCATTTTTTTCAGTCCATTTGGCACCAAATTTGGTGGTTTGTGAGTAAGAAAAACCTGTCAGTTGACCCTGGGTAAATCTACTTAAAATCTCAACTGACACATTAGTCAGCAAAGCAGGGTTCATTGCACTTTCTGGCAAATAACTTTCCTAAGACCACATAAAGAGATCCTAAGACCTCCTTGATGTCTTACATGAAGTTTTCAAGTGTAACAGCATAACTTGCAGTAAAGAGAATAAAAACGTTTAATATTGCCAGCAGGGTTAAGGCTAAGTTGCTAAGATGTGGTTTTGACACAATGGCTTGTCAATTTGATGCACTGATGCTTGTGGGAAAAAGTGAAAAAGAGGGTTACATTTTTCCCCACATCTGATGAGTGTACAGTTCCACAAAACTGAAATTTTCAAAGAGTCAAATTTTCTCATACTGAGTGTATTGACCCAATGTATAATTTCTTAGAGGAAACAGAGATTACCAGTGAGAATATGGTAATGAACTGTATACATGGACACCTTGTTGTTTATGAGAAGTGCTTCCTTCCTACTGTCCTAGATCCCCAGGGAACTTCCTGTTTTCTGTCACATATTTCCAGTGCACATGAAGGAAGTCTACATCTTAGTTCCACATGGATGCTGCAGCACAGTATCCCATATTTCCAGGCCATGGCCAATTTGACCTTCTTCAGCCTCCTCATTGTTCATACCATATTGCAGTGTTTATAAATATTTTTAGGATTCATCACAACTTAAGACCAATCAGTGGACTGCATTAAGACTCTTACTTTTCTGATCTCCATGAGTCCTGCAAGCCACCTGCTACAAGCTTGGACACTAGTGTTCTAGACTTCTCAGATGCAACATGTAGTCTCATTTTGTGCAAATAATTCATTTTTTTTTTTCTTTTTAGTCTGCAGCTGCTGATGATAACTAATTTCTAGAATATAACCATCAAACAAATCATCTAAATCAATTTGGAACTTCTATTTGGTTTTTTTTTTTGTCTCCTCTCACACCGAGATCCCCGTGCAAAACCTTCGCAGGAGCAGGGAGTTGCAATTAGCCTTTACATTCCGACACTATTTTAAATGAGAATGAAACAATATCATTTTTTTTAAACTTTTACCTTTTTCCCAGGACTTAATTTCTCCAAATCTTTAGACTTTTTCAGATTTTCTTGACTATCCAAGGTTAAACATAACTGTGGGAAATCTGTGCAGGGTTTTCGGCTATTGACAGTAAAATGCCACAGGTAAAAATGACTGACAACAAATCTCTGCCCCTCTTTTCTTTGAAAGTATGAATGTCAATATTGCCTCAGATAAGCTGCAGCTGCCTCATCTAGGCTGCAGCTGCCTCAGTCACGTTTTATTACTATGCAGTATAATAGTCGGATTAAAGAATGCTGATATTGCATGATATGTGTTCTTACTTACAGTAATACAAACCATGGCTGCAGAGCTGTTGCACATTGGCTGAGGTGACCTTCAACTTAGCCATTTTAAATATTATTTGGAAAGGATAAATGGTGTCTACAAATTTTGGAACTCACCGTGAGGGTTGGGTATAGAATATGATCCAGATATATAGTCAGAAGATTGAGGAAACCTTCAGCCCCAGCTGTCATTACTGTGTAACATGTGTGATCAGTATCTGTCCAAGCGTTAGTTCCTTGGGCCAAGCAGCGATTTGCCATCATGTCCAGAATGCCCTGTGAAATGGTTTTAAAATTCAAGCTCAATCCAATATAAAAGAGAAAGTTAAAGCAAAAATTTTATTTTGTGAAAGACTGCCAAAACTACGAAGTATTTAGACTCCCCTCAAATCAGACATAAACTGTATTCTTGAGATATCAGTGAATGAAGTCACTAGATTAATGTTCCAAAGTGCTCACATTGGCAAGAAATGACAATTACATTGACCTTGAAGTAATAAGACATCTCCATGGGGAATACAAAATTTGAAAATTTCTAATGAGCACTTATGCAATCACATGCTGATACCATGGATGTAAGGTATAAAGAAACTTGAAACAAAAGACTGTCCATTAATGTGAGGATATGATATTTTGCTAGTTTCAAGTGCACTCCTAAAAATGTATAACCTGACCTGTTCATATCTTGAGAAATTTCATGTTGGATTGCAATGAAAATTTCTCTGAAATGCTTTGATGTACTGAAAGAATGTCCAACGGCCTTTACGTGTATCAGACAATTTTGTGCATTGATGCATCCCTCTGTCACACAACAAGATCTAAAATTTTGTAAACTTTGATGTATTTCCATTTTCCTGCATAATATGACATACTGTACCCTTAGCCCACAAATGACAAAATATTTGACATCATTGACATATATCCATGGATCACAACTAATACCAATACAATACATATTTGACTCTTTGCTGCCGTTGAACATGATGCTCCACATAAGCAATGGAGAAGGGAAACCCACAAGCCAGTGAGCCACAACTGGAAAAAAGGCTGTGGTCAGCTCTACTTGAACCAATAGGTTGGAAACTAAGCCGTAAAACTCCAGGGGTAAGAGGGTGCATATTACGTACAATTGATACCTGTCGGCAAAACTTTGCATTCAACTGCAAGTAATGGGTAAACTATAATTACAGTACCTTGTATGGGTATTCTTCACTTCCAAGAAATATCAAATGTTCCAACGTGTGAGGTAAGCCATCATCATCATGAGCCTCAGTCGCTTAAAATGAAAAAAAATAAAATTAATTTTTAAGGCACAAAGAAAAGCTCAAATTTTATTTTAAAGAGGCATATTGAGGTGACATCCATGATTCTATGAGGATGCCGAAGGATTCAAATGACAATTGGAATGGTTATTATAAGTATTTTAGGCCTAATAAATTTGTCAAATATCACATCCAGGCGAGTAGCTAATGCAAATTTGAATTTTGTTCTAGAACTTACAGTGGTTTGTAACAGTTTCTTAAATAATTTTAAAAAGTGTCAGGTCACAAATTTCTAAAATTCAATACGGCCTAAAGTAAGAACCTAGTTGTTAGTCAGCCCATGAAATATTTATCTGTGTGCAGGATTTGTGGGGATCATCATGAACTTTGCAGCAAGACAAAGCCTAACTGTAGCCTGTCTAACCCTAGGTGTAGTACTACTGTAGGGGGACATACAGACAGTGTTAAGTTCTGCTAATGTTACTGTTTAATGTTGTTTAGAGTCCTCCAGACTAGTCCAAGTGCTAATTTAGGATAAAGAACCCTGGTAAGGTAAAGGAGGGGGGGGGCACTTCTGACCGCTTAAGTGAAAAATGTTTTCATTTTGTAGACAAGAGCTTGTAAGCCAATAATATCTGGGCTAGTATTTGACATTGACCAGACATGTTGTTCACATCTAGGATGAATATCAGATTTCAATTCAGTTGGGTGAATGCAAAAAAACAGTGTTCACATTTATCATTGTTTGTTGCTAATTATGACTGCCTTGTTGTTCAGATAAGACCACCCTTTTGCTAATTACGGCCACCCCAAACAAAAAGTCATCTCCCATTTATTTAATTTTGCAATTGTTGAATGAAAAACTATGAAATTTTGGAAGAACCTGTATTGTTATCATTTTCAGACTTCTTGGGTGTATTTTCATTCAGTTCCGAAAAAAATCAAGGGATTTCAGTGCAACATGCATTGTTCATTATTTCATTTCTTATTGAATCTGTGATGAAATATGGAAATTTGGTAGTGTCCATATATATATGGTCATTACATAGCATTAGAGAGATAGTGAGAATTTCTGAAACATAAACCATGAAGTAAAAAGAAGTGTGTTTTCCAAGAGAGCACCAACTTTTTTTTTTTTGCAGCATGAATATGCAAAGTAGTGCTGCATATTAGTTCACGCTCAGAATTAGCAACACATACCAACTCCCTGTTGGTAATTACTGTACCTCCACCCCACACAGAAGATTAATGGAACATTTTTTATTTAGGTTTTGGTATATAAATGACCCAAACTGGTATTTCTCATTAGAGAAATACCATTGTAAGTCTGCTATTAGGTTGTTACTTTGAGCAATGGGCTTAAAACAGTGGTTGCCTGTTCTTATGGAATTTCGTAATCTTGTTTGAGTAAACTTCCCTAAGACAGCAGGTGTATTTGTAGCACTTCCGACACACATGCAATGCACCATACACACTTATTCATACATAAACATTAGCTACCGAGAGCAGCCTCATGACGTCAGGACTACTGACCAACCACATCAGCTGCATCGAGTTTCATGGAGAGTCCAACACTTGCCGCAGAACATGCTCTCCCCAGAAGCACTCTAGCCCTCGCACGCTCAACATCTAGCTAGTAGTGACTACTACTCTAGCCAACCACAACATAAGGACGCTGAAGTAAGCCAACGGCTTCGCTGTAACCAGCTACCTTCCTGCAAATTTTACATAGCCAAATAGGCCCATTTTACTAGAAGTCTACCACTTGAAATCTCGGAGCTACTGTACAGTAATTTCATCAACAACTCCTGTCCGTTTCGAAGCACGTAAAAAGCACCCTATTCGTTCCACCAACACCAACAGTCACGTGAGTCTGGCAGCAGCTGGCAGCTCAACATTTATTACTTTACTTGGGTATGTAGTGTTGAGTGGAGCCATAGTGCCGCTTTTTTATCACCCAAGAATTGTTCGCGAGGACACGAGGTTCCGTTGTGACGTCATATTGTTTCGATGGTACTGAGGGGGCTGCACAGAACACAGCAACCTAAGGTGAGACTACCCAACTTTATTTGTCATCTTTAACACCTCCACAAAATATTCATCAAAATATTTGCTAATTAGAAGAAAACTAGTGTTTGCACGGGTACTAAAAATTAGGACCCGGGTACCCGATCGCCATACCCGTCGGGTACCCGGGTTACCCGGTGTTACATACGATGACTAAAAGATATGAGCATTTTGTAAGGCATACTCCATAAGACATGCATGGTAACATTAACATCTGTATTGGATAGGTATAGCGATCACAGTTCCCAAGTTCAAAAACATTTGATTTGTTAGAAGGTTTAATCGTCTCGTTTTGTTTTAGATCAAAATGACATGTAAAAAAAAACGTAACAGAAAACAGTCAAATAAGAAAATTATACTTCCCAAGGCCTATATCAATTTGATACTGAATTTTGGGACGCTTTCCTACTCGAAAAGCCAGCATAGTAAGAGCTCGAAGCTTCTCCTTCTAAACCACTGATTTAAAAATATCAACTAATCAGAGCCCTGTATTATGGTATTCTCTTGCACGTCAAAAATTACTGATTGTAAACAAACGACGTCATGTTTGTGAACTTCCGTCATACTACTTTGCAATGTGCGTTGGGATTATCGCTAATGGGGTATGTACGTTCTTACGTAGCTAGCCTCGTGTCGACATCCAGGCACGGTAACATAGCTTTCACACATAAACTTCGTAGTCTGCTCGAGAGCCATTTTGGGGCAAAATAACGAAATATATACTGGCCTATTTTAAAAAAAAATTGTGCATGTTTACGGTGTTATTACATTGATGTCGTTTTACTTTGCAGATAGCGGCAAAGTGTTGATTTGCGTAAAACTGACACCTTTAACCATTAAGAAATATTGGAGGATTATACTCGAGGTGGCATACCGTATTGATAATAAGATCGTATATACATGCAAGGCTCAGTTTACCTAGCATGCTGAACGTTACGGGCACTGTCTTTACGAGCTGGGCGGGGGTGATACAGTATGTCTTGCTATGTCTGCGTGAAACAGTACGATGTGATTTTGAATCGGCCGTCAGATAGCTTGCTTGCGAGTAAGTTTAAGCGATATACATGTGATGTGTGAGAAGTAACCCACTACGTGACGATAGCGCAATCGGGATGCACGCTGATAAAAATTTCAACTTCAGAAACGAAGTACAGACAACTATCAAACTTACACATAACTTCTAGGGGCTCTCTTCATTCTCAGTCTCGGAGAATGTTTACCAAATTGGCAAAATATTTTAGTCCATTACCGTGGGCAATGGCGTAAATGGGATGATCCTTTTGCATGCATTTTTTTTTTTTAAGATTCGGGTAGTAGATTTGGAACCGGGTAATACGATGGCGGGCGGGTACCCGGGTTACCCGTGCAAACACTAAAGAAAACAGGATGAATTAGAAACTGTGGCATGAAAGTACCGCATATTCTTTAATAAACGCCCCAGGGGGCGTTACATTTTTGAAAAGGGGGGCGTTTATTTGCGGGTATATTGTAATAAAAAATTAACTAATCGGCATCGGTAAAATTCTACCATTCAACCCATCATTACCACCGATTATTTGTAAACTGAAAAAAGGGCACAAATATACTTGAAACTTGTTCTTAATTTCGTTAAAATTCCTGTGAATACCGTACTCAATCCTTCCAGCCAAAACGGAATGCATTATTAAGCACAATGGTGTAAATTATACCGCTGCCATGGACGCGGTCGTTGGTTATTTTCCCCATAACAATGTAGTATAACCTGGAATTGTATTCCTTGCAGTTTGGAAGAAGTGCCCCGTAAGTTGCCGTGCAATTTGTTCTGTGCAAAAGCACAAGTACAGACTATCCGAGCTGCAGTGTTTGGCTGTACTTCCAAGTCCCAAAGCGAACCATGTATATCTATACACTTTTTGTGCACGTAGCACCTAGAATCTTTGGAAGTTCGGTGGTTATAATCCTGCATAAATTAAGCCATTTCTCGGATTCCTTCTGTAATGTTATTTGCAGTAGGTCTTGTGAAATGTGAAAGTCATCGCCAACGAAAAAAAGTGATGCATGTGGTCTCATGCAGGCTACTTCTTCGCCCACGCACTTACATGCATATCCATTGCAAAATTTAAATTGCCCCTGCATCATTCGTGATTGGTTCAAATGCGACGATCATAGCCAGCCAATCACAACTCGTGCCATCGCCTCTGTGATTTAGTGTGTGAAAATACCAAGCCTCCAGACAAATTTTTCTGTGGAGTTTTTATGTGTTACAATGATCACATTTCCTATGCTGATATAACCAGCTAGCGCAGCCGGGCGAGCCCTGGGCTAAATTCAACAAGAAAGACATCACAAATCTCTGCGTACTTGCATTTTTCGGGGATCTCACTTGCGTGCATTTCAATTGCAAATTATTTTCAAACAAGACGTAAGTTTTGGATAAGAACTGCTAAAAATTTACGGGGATATTTATATCCGTAAGGAACCATAGGATACGTTAATCGGGTGTAATTGTTTTGCTGCCCCAGAACCGCTAAGATTATTATGATTGCGTATTTCTACATGGCCTCATTAAAGCGGGATTCTACAGCATGAATGCAACTACAACCCAGTACAGTAAAATACTGCAAATGTTCTGACATGATTGGGGGATGAAAACTAAACAGAGCATGATGTTTGCCTAAGAGTAATTACCAAAGGGTATGTGACATCGACTGAAAACAATCCTACTGTATTAACGATTGGTTTATATCTCGACATTTGAGAAGAAAATATTAGGCCTACAAAAATGATGTTCCATTCCCAAAACAAACGGAACTAGGCTATTCCCAATATTTTCCAACTTAACCGATATGCACAAAGCAAGGGGCGCGTACTTTAGGGACAAACACGTGTCTTCCCTCTTTCTAATAATCGGTAATAGGCATCGTGCCAATTGTTAAATTAAATAATGATTATGCATAACCGGTCAAACACTAGCTTTATCTGTGGTTTGGGCCTGTAGAGCGGGAGGCTTTGGCCTACGCAGTTGTTAAAAATTTGAGGGGGGCGTCTATTAGAGGGGAGCGTTTATTACAGAATATAGGGTAGGTATTATTAAATCCTCTAACAGGGTAGATTAGGGGGTTTTAGACCACTTAAGGGTATTTGGTTTTTAAAATAAAATCAAGCAAGGTAATTGAACCAACTTACATTTGGTCAACATCTCCAATGCCTGTACTTACAATTTATGTTTGTCCTTGATTTTATTAGTTGCCTCCTATTGGGTTATGAAATTTCAACAAAAGAGGTCGAAAATTGGCTATTTTCAACCTACCTTAGGGTATTTTCAACCTCCCTATTGAAAACCATGCAAATTTATAGTAAAATTAACTATATGAGGGTCATAAGAGGTAATCATCCAAATGTTGTGATAAAAGTTACCAATGAAGCTATCTCTTTTACATCTGGTAAATGATCATAAATTATGCCTCTTAAAATAAAAATTGATCAAATTTCTGTAATTTCAATGATTTTATGAAGGTTTAAAACTAGGTGGTCGAAAATAGCCTTAGACATTGAAAAGTGTTAACATAACATAACATAACATAACATAACAGGTTGAAGGACAAAGGAGGGCCAAGGCCCCATAAGATGCCCTGAAGACCAAGCCCTAATCAAAAGTCAAACCACCAAAGCTTGACTACAGCCCCAAACAATCAGATTCTACCACAGCCATGGAAAAACCTGTCAATGTTAACCTTGAAGCAGTGAACTGAGGGGGAGTTAACTACCCAATCTGGTAGACAATTCCACTCGTTGACAACTCTATGGGAGAAACTAAACTTCCTAATGTCAAGCCTTGCAAAAGGCTTTTCAAGCTTTTTACAATGCCCACGCACCCGAGAATTACCTTGAACCCTTAAATAACTACAAGTCAGAAGGCTTTTCAAGCTTTTTACAATGCCCATGCACCCGAGAATTACCTTGAACCCTTAAATAACTACAAGTCAGAAGGGGATTTCTTTCACAAAGGAACTTAAAAAGCTGGAGCATGTCTCCCCTAATCCTTCTCAGCTCCAAGGTGGTAAGCCCAAGATGTTTAAGCCTAGCATGATAGGGCAAATTTCTCACCTCAGGAATGAGGCGAGTGGCTCTCCTCTGAACCTGCTCTAAAACAAACTTGTCCTTTTCATAGAAGGGACTCCAAGCCTGAGCTTCATAGTCAAGATGGGGTCTTACCAACTGCTTATACAAATTAAGTACAATATCTTTACTAAAATTGATGAAATTCCTCTTGATCAATCCAAGCACTCTATTAGGTGGTTTTCAACCTCCCCACTAAATGAAAGCACAGATGATTTAGGGGCAAGTTCTGTGTGTGACAACATCCCTCCAACTTATTTTTATTTAGTTTATCAAGTCTGACCACTTAATAATAAAATTTGTGGGCATAAAGATATTTGGAAATAAGCAAAGTGGCTTACGGACCATTATAAGAAAACATGATTTTTAACCAAGTTTATCTGCATTTGGCTTTTGAGTTCAGATTTTTTGTTTTAAGTGATTAGTTCAGGTCAAAAGGTGGGTGATTTTTAACTGCCATTAGTTCAAATTACTTGTTGATAAAGTCTTCAGAACTGTTGTTTCTTCAAGATATTTACAATTTGCAGAAAATGCTTAGGTGGTCAGAAATACCCTGTAGGTTGAAAACCCCCTAGTTTACCCTAAGTACTTCATGTTTGTTGATCCTATTCCTGATTTTCAATTGACTTAACCTTGGCCTAGGTGGCCGAAATTAGCAACAGGTTGAAATTGGGCCTAAGTTAGCCCTAGCCTAGCAGCTCTTACCCTATTTAGTAAATAGGCCTATGCCATGGTTTAATGTTGGTTACATACGGGAGGTAACAGCTTCAACAGTTTCATCTAACAGTGTACTGTGCACAGTTAAAATTACCAGCCTTACTGTGTACAGTAAAGTTTACCAAGCTTACCAACCTAACCGACAGTCCCAAGCTAGGCCTATCGTTAGGCCTAACGTTAAGGTCTAGCCTAGGCCTATGTTAGGCTGGGCAACTATATGACACGAGTGCAAATGTGGACTCGTGTTCTCACCAAGGCAGAAGAATCCATTCACAAGTGGTCCTTCCACTCCAGCCAAACACACAGTCAAACCCGTGCGCTTTGATTTGTACTTAGCCACCGGTATGAAGCCATTCGATACTCCTGAAAAAAGAAGATCGTATCCGTCCATATCGTATTGCGCGTCGTTGGTAACTCACTGTATCTATTCTAAGTCTAGGCTAAATACTGTGTAGCTTTTGCCGACTTGTGTATGTTTCGTTGAATGGGACAACAATCTGTCGAAAGTTATTTTGTCCTCCTGATGGCGATGGCTTTACAAAATTGTTCAGAATTTGCAAAAGGCAGGCAAACGCTCGCCAGGAATGCGACTGCGGGAAGAATGCTGCTTAGTTTACTTTGAAGTTTGATGTGTCAATAGGTCAACAAGAACGAAGTTAGACCGCCTTTCTGCATGATTCTCGCCCTATTATTCAGTTTCACAACCACCATCACATTGAATCTAAGCAGCTCTTACAACCAATTACTTTGATAATTCGAACAAATGTAGACCTAATCTCATGAACGCATCCCAAAACCTTCTTATACCGTGTAATTTACAATTTATCTGCATATTGATGTATAGGGATAATATAAACGCACATTTAAAAATTTCTCCAACAAAAATCTAGGATTTCGCTAGTAGAATATACATTTACAATAAACATGGGCTATTTAACTTCCAATACAAACACCCCGCCAATAAAATTCATCAACGTCCCTCTTAAAATTATGGTTATTGAAAAAGGAGCGGACCGATTCTAAATGCCAGCTGAAGACTATCGTATGTCATTGTGGGACTTACTCTTAAATTTCCGATTTTCGTTTCGACTTGTATAACAAATTTAAATTTATATAAAACGCATTTAAGTTGGGTAACTCAAAATTCAGTTTCTTGTTAAACAAATAAAATTTTAGATGAAAGATCAAAAAGTTATATGGATGTCTGAAATAGAATTTATACCCCAAAAAATCTTCCTTGGAGAAAGTAAATTGTCTGCCCAACGTGCTTTGTTCAACGTCTAAAATAAAATTTGAGGTGATGTCGCATTACCAAAATAGATTCGTTCTGTTCTTTACAAAAGGTACAGCGTGGGCTGCCTACGATAAACATACGATAAAGGTGGGCATTAGTGCCTAGAATACGATAAATAAACCGGTGTTGAAAGTAGTGGATCTTGCTTTCTTTGCATGAGGTAAAAGGAATTTTACGAATGGTTTGACAAGTTGAGATTTGTTGACCTGAAAAACTTCGTTCCACTTTGAAAAAGCAACAGGTGTAGTGACAGTTTCAATTAATTGCCTTTATAACGGGATACATATAAAATATCATTAAGATTATCTGCCAAGTCATTTCAATTTTCATTATTAAACACATCCAGACTTTCTATTCAAATTCTAGGAATGGCGGATAAAATACCATAAAAACGGTGAAAGGGAAAACATCCAATGAATATATTTGTTTAAAGGATTCAAAGCTTACAGGTCTTTTGTTATTGTCATAAAGATCATTAACCCTTAAGACACCTTTTGCATACATGTAATCGTATAATACAATTTCATTAGGAATTCTTATCGATGAATTATTCCATATTATTTCGTTACCATAATTTTCTGCTGGATTTCGAAATGAATGTTTGACCATGCAGCACAAACATCGTAAATAAAATGATCATTAATTGCTTAAACTTTCCGTCGCCTGGTATTGCAGTGAAATAATAATTGTTTCCCATATTTATGCAGGTAAAAATCAAAAAAGAGTTTCCAGGTAGCAGTAGTATCATCAGTTTATCGTTTCAAAGGTTCAAAGTTCTTTCAAGTGCATCACCACTTGGGGTTTCATGTTAGTGGTGGATTCAGGACTTGCCAGAAGAAGAGGGGCAGATCAGTTGTGGGGGAGTGGATTAATGCAGAGAGGGTTAAACGCCAGCAGGATTAAATTTTCATTATTACAATTTAAAAAGGAATTTCCTTTTAATCAGAGCTTGTAAAACTTTTTACGTGAAAAACGACATCGATCTGCCAACACCCGATCTTTAATTTCTTTTACAATTATTGAACGCATAACATTTGCAGATAGGTTCTCATGTTGGAAAACATATGTGCCGGCGTCTTGATTTCCAAATAACGAATTTTGTGATGCAGAGAAAAAAGTCGGTCAAAAACAAAATCTGGTATCCCAATACTAGGATATCCATAAAGAAACAAGTTATCACTAAAAGCGTAATTATTTCCTATTACTAAAAAAGCTGAAAAATAAGCGTCTGACCCAATAGGGTTAATTCTCGAACAATGCCAGAAAAGGTGAAGGGAATTTTGTTTTTCGTAAGAAGAACTTTATTTCGTCTGGCACGTTCACATAGGATGTGGTAAAGGGAACTTTAAGTGATTTTCTTTTTCCTCCTTCATAGAAGGCACAACTTTATTGACAACAAAAGAAATACACAATTTAATTTTTTTGTGTAGGAAGAACTTTATTTTCATTTTCAACATATTCACATATGAAACAGCAAATTAGTGGATATAAATAATAATATATAAAAGTATTTACAGTTGAATAATTTATACAATTTAATTTATTAATTACTCACGCACTTCGTCGTGGCACAAAAAAGCAAAACGAAGCCCAAAATAAAGCTGAGAGTGGAGAGTGGCATAAAAAGGAGACACGTCTCGTTGTATCGTTCGGGCTGCCAGCCGCCTGCTATTCACAAGCGCTATCCCGCTACTGTTCCGCACGGGGACTTTTGCCTGCTGCGTTTCCGCCCTGGGCCGGTTCGCCCCTCCTTAGACAACCTGGACAACTATACCTCCGTGCAGTTTTCCATGTCGATGCAGAACTTAGCGTGGACGCTCGATCGCCATAGCACAACGACCTGCAGGAGTCCCGAACTCAAACCATCCGCTGCCTCCGACCTCCAAGTAGCTGGATTACAAGCGCACGCCACAACGCCCAGTCAACTTTTCCCATGCTTAAAAACGTCTTTATACATAAGGATAATAAATTTGATGTGAATATTCATATTGATAACGGTGTAACTATGAAACTCTTTACGAATAAGGGTATGAATATTCATTTTGTATTACCTTCGTATGAGTATAGAATGCTTCACAAATAATGCTATGAATATCCATGTTGGTATATATTTCTCCTGTAACATACATAATATACCCGCACCCTCTTACTTAGCTGAAGATGAGTGACGTATAGCCTACCAGCATATGGCAACAGACGGAATAAATTAGCGTCACCAAACCACTGCAGGACGGTAATGGTACATTTGTAAGCACAAAAATAATTACATACAGATTTGTTCTTTTCATCCAGTCTACAGTCGCCGCCAAAAGTAAATGCAAGAAACCCCTTTCCCCCGTTTCAATGTTGTTTTACGCAGGACTGGTCAGTTTTCCCAACCAAAACTGAGGTGGGGAAAGGGGGAGAGCGGCACCGTGTGAGAAGGCTAAAAGGCAATGTAATATCTGCTACGGAGGGATTTTGTTTCATTTGTTTTGGCGGCGATTGTAGAATGGAGCCATACATGACAGACCACTGGTGTAAATGGTCTGTGGGCCGTGAGATTGGTCAAGTGTTGTCCTCCAGTGGACGTAAAAGCTCCTTCGGCAAGCAGTTTTAAAGTTTGGTTTCGCCAAAAGGCCCTTGCCAGATGGTCGGGAGGACTTTAAAAAAGCCTACACATCTTTTTCGCGAATGAGTGATTTCTGTGTTTTCTTAGGTGTTACATCTCTCAGTTTCTAATTTTTAGTGTTGTAGTTTGTTTAGTTTCGTGGCTCGATTGAAATGAGGTTTCATATCTAACATTGTCCTTTCATTCTCGTATCAAACAGCTAAAATTCACCATAATATATATATGTGCCTCATATATGTGTATCAATGTATACATCTATTTGAAATCCGATTTTACTTTTCGAATCCATATTAGACAGAACAAACTTGACTGTTATTGAATACCTGATGTGGGTTATTTCACTGAGCCAAATTGAATGCTGGTGACCCTTGCATTTCAGCAAATTCTGAACACTTCCTGCACAAATCACTGGTAGGCTGCAAAGACCCCTTGTCAAGTTGCGTCGATAAAGAATACCCTGCATTTGGGTCACTTGAAAAAAATAGTGTGCCGGGGAGTCACTTGCCAGCTAAAAGCGTGAATGTGACAGTATCATACAAACATTTTCAGGTAAAACTGATGAAAAAACTTGGGTCTGATAAATTGGGTTACGCTTTGTCTTGGTCGTCAAAGGCAAAAGTTCTCAGAGGGGAAGAAACACTGCCAGGTGTACCCCTCCATCAAAACATATCGATTTCGGAGCAAAATTTTGTCAAGTTTTGATGTGCTATTCTTGACATGACTTTTTGCACTCGTGAAAATTTAAGGGCAAACACAGATTTTCCTTATCCCCTTTCCAGTCGTATAGCTTTGATATCGAAGTGCAGTATTAAAAACACGTGACACAACTATTACGTCACAGATTGTAAACACCCTACGCTCCTCCATTAGGCTGTATTCGACTGCCTGTTCGGGAACTGAGAACAGTGTTCCTATACCAGTCGAACATGAAAGAACACGTTCGCGAACATGTTCCAAGTTGCACCCAAATCTCACACCACCTCGCCGGTGGTGCAGCGAGAACGAATAGTAAACAACATGGCGGAGATAGCTTCTCAATGGAAGGAATTTAAGGAATTATCAGCAGCACAATGACAGATCTTGAGCAGGACATGTATCCGAAGGAACAAATCACTAGTGTAACAGTCTTTGGGACTTATCATGAAAATGAAACGAAGTAAGTGGTGAAAGCAATACACGGTACAGCGGCACGTTAGGCCGACATGCACAGAGTGACTTATACCCATGGTAACTATCCCTAAATGTGTTCGACACTACAGAAGAGATGCCCATGTTCTCAGCACGTCCCGGAACAGTCAAGAACTGGGTATCGAATACAGCCTTAAGCTCAGGTCACACTACAGCCATATCGGATCGGATTGCTGTCCGATTTTTGTGAGTTTTAGTTGAAATCTCCTCCATCCATTGTCGGAAAGAACCAAAACTTTGCCATCCTGTGTAAATATATGATTGTGTAAATAAATGATATATTAACTACTTATTTCGTGACGTCACAAGCTGTCCGCGGATGTGACGCCAGGGAATAATTTTAAAAACTTAGAATTTCGTAGTCCTATATCTACACAGGTTGGCAAATTTTTGTTTCTTTTCGACCAAAGATGGATGAGATATTAATCGGAGCGAAATCCGATCTTATATCGCTGTAGTGTGACCTGGGCCTTAGATACTAGCATACACGCCTCAGACTTTATCCACTTAGACTAGCTAGTTTGTCGATGCGTGGCTATTATTACCAGGGATACAACCACGATTTCTTCCAATGGCTCTATGTAGTGTGCTGTGTGATGAACTCCTTGATGCACCACTGCTCGAAAGTTTAGGTTAGGTTAGATGAGTTTTACGGCCCAGTTTCCAACCCATTGGTTCAAGTCCAGTCGGCCACGGCCTTTTTTCCAGTTGCGGCTCACTGGCTTGTTTTCCCTACTCCATTGCTTATGCTGAGCACCAAGCACAACGGCAGTTAACTTGTAATGTTAACGGTATTTTATCCATTTCTTCGAGAAAATAGGGGTTATTTTACAATAACCGACAATAATTCGTTGTTTACTACAGTCTGGAGTTTGCAAACTTGTCACATTTCCAATTAGTAGGATAACTGGAAATCTGTGACGTAACAACAATTGTGTCACGTGCTCTTTGTCCTCGATATCGAAGTCCCGATTGGGGATAAGGAGAATCATGAAGTTGAGACTATTATTTGTTGCATCTAGTTGGTAAAATAAAGTAGGAACGCATTTGTGGGCTTTTTAATCGTCTCAGTCTAAAAGAAGAATGCGGACCGAAAAAGTTAGGATGTTAAACGTATGAAAACCTCATACCGGTAGCCAAAAGTCCCTGGAACATTACAAGTTGCCACTAAAATTTAACAAATTTCACCCTCAGTATTTTCTTTCAAACCCCCAAAGCCATTTTACCAGTCCTGTACATTGTTTTGTTGCAAGCCTGGAAAGCGCCCTCTATAGCATCTTCTTGCTTCACTACAAATCGTATACCTTTGTCGCATACGTAATCAGTTTCTATGGTGGTCGTTATAAACCTGACTGCGGGGCCTTAGCGTGCGGGGAAGGGGTAGACTGCCCCTTGAGATTTCCAAAGCGTATAAACACAATTTGCTAAAATATGTTGGCGCTCTACATATTCTAGGTAATTCAATTAATCAGCACATAGAGCTTAACTCAAGTCGGGGTCATCGTATATACTGAACTTTACCGAAACTCGGTCTGCCCTTTTAAAAACACCTGTCGCCGCATGGGGCGCCTCTTTGTCCCACAAAATGTATTGAATAGAGCACATGAATAATGTTAAAATCGACAACTAAATTGTGTCCGTTCAAATATCAATTTCACACCATAGTACGGCTTCTTCAATGCACTTCATCATGGAAATTTTTGAAGACTGAAGAATCCTGAAAAATCTTTTCACTTTTTTCACTGTGACAATGCTATTTGAGGCCTCTACAGTATTCGTGTTAACTGTCAACACTTAATGCACTTCACACAGTTAATTCCCGAGTCTTGGTATGTAAATTCATGCCACCAACACAAAAGTACAAAAGTGCGATAAAACGACTTGTAATGAACACCTTTTTACGTTCGCATCATGACCTATATTTAGCTGGGACTTAAGTACACTCAGACCGACCAGGCAGTGCCGTAGACCAACGTTTAACACGCTATGGAGGGTTGCTAATCATGTCTCCCCATTTTTGCGAAATGTATATTTTTTATTTATCATAAAATAATTTATCATAAAAGGAATATTTGTCGCGAGACCGCAAATGACCAAAAATGAGAACAGGCCCGCGAGACTGAAAATGAATACAGGTCGATCAAGCGGGCTTATTGTGTCGATCTCGCGAATCTTGTTTTCTCATTTTCTGTCTAGTCGACCCTATTTTTTTTCGGTTTCGAGAACCTTTGGTCCTGTGACCCCCTTTTGATTTTCGTTCCTGCGAATCTTCGGTCTTGTGAACCCTGACACATTTTCGGCCTCGCGGACCTTGTCGGTCTCGTGGGCTGTAACCGGTATAAGAGCACACGGCAGCACATTAGTAACAACTGTTGTACAATGGTCGCCTGAACGGCAAAATAGAGACTCACAAAGCAGTGACGTCAGTGCACGATCTCTATAGTCTGTTTCGGCTGGTAATACTCTCACCGCCACCTGACCTAAATAGAACGGCATCCTAACTCTTAGTTATGTACGCCTCTGTCAAAGTGGGTAGTAAATTTTCATCATTTTTTTATTTTTCATGAAGATTTTCTCCTTTCTCTAAGAATGTTTCAAGACTTTGGGAATGCCTGTGGGAGCTATTTGTGTAATTAAGAGCATGTATGAAAGAAGCATGCGCGTTCGTTCGTTACGCACAGAAAAGCATGTACTTCGGTTGTAAACTGTGGCGACTGAGCAAAGTAGGCCGAATTTGTATTTGAGAACAGTTGCAAAACTCACAGACGGTTCCACAGATTTAACCAGTGACGTAACTACAAGGGGCCGGGGAAAAACTGCCCTTACATCCGAAAAGTGAAAAATCGGAAATTTGCCCATATGGGACACCAGTGGTGTACAGTGCAGTTTTCCCAGCGATTCCGTCATAAAATTCCGAAATCTCCCCAACAAAAGCTCCATACTTGTAGTTATTTGTTGAAAAATATTCCGCGCCCCAAATTATAATATCTAATGCCGTATATATACCAGCTCATTAATCAGTCTGATAAACCGAACACCTACAGAGCCGTTTTCCTAAATGTTTTCCGATATGGCTCTTGATTTTGAACTATGTTTTGTCTTAAAAAGGCCCAAATTTTCGGGAACATTTTACAAGTCGTCTGGAAGCCTCTATCCGCAGGCCGTAGATAACGTAATGTAACAACAATGCTCTTCAGTCTCCATGCTGTCTTAGATATATGCTAATAGGGAGCGCAGATTCTTCAATAAACATTTAAATTTTTAAATTTTCTTAGGCCTACAGGAAACAAAATCTAAAACTGTGTGCAATACAAGCTCCATATTTACAAATATTTGTTTAAAAGAGCCGAAATTTTAGGCGCGCTCCCCACTTCGTTAATCACGCCCCCAATACAGTTGTGTTTACATTGAAAAAAAAAAACCTGGAAATCTTGGTGTCCCCCTCCCCGGAAGAAAGCCTATCTACTCCACTGGATTAAAGCAACATGTCGAATACTTAGTTGAGCCAAGCGAACAAAAAATTTGGTAGTTTGGTAATTGTTTTGATAGAAAACAATAAAAATGCTATCCATAAACGTTCGAAAGACGGGCTAACTGCACCACCCCTCCCCTCTGAGGGAAGTGGATGAAGTTGTACAATTCATTTTCGGGTGCCTTAGCCCTTAACTCTTTCGTAAACTTTTACTTTCCTCAAAATGGTCATAAGCGCAAATTACGACAAATTTGCCATAGGTTTGAGAAATGTTGCATTAAAAGACCCCTCTTCAAAACATCTTCAACACCCTCAGTTTGCGTGTGTCAATTTTTAAGATAAATTTGCTGCCTGGTCATCCAATGAAGCTTTCAACGTTCATTGAACAGCTTAAAAGAAAAGTCCAAAGCCAAATTTATTTTTGATATGTTAAAAAGGAACATATTCTAAGCATTCTGATGAAAGTTTTATTCATTTCCCATGTTCGGTTCTTGAGGTATTAGCGATTGAATGTGGCAAATTTTCTACATAAAATGAACTTGGAGCAAACAGGCGTGATGTCATGGCTTCACATTGTCGGCCAATGGTTTGTATTTATTTATAATTTACCACAAACTTTATGCGACAAAATTTTGATATATAAATACCATCGGTGCATCCTGAGCAATGGATTTTAAGAGCTTCATGTGCTGTAGGGGCAAGATAACTTCCCTGATCAGTTCAAGGTCAAACTTACAGGAAGAAAAGTAAAAGAAAAACAAAACATTGGCCAACCAATGTGAATCCATGACATCACACCTGCTTGCTCCAAGTTCACTTTTCATTGAAAGTGTGTCAACTTCAGTTGCTAATATCTTGAGAACCAAACATGGGAAATGAGTGAAACTTCTACCAGAATGCTTAGAATATTTTCTTCTTTAACATATCAAACATAAATTTGGTTCTGGACTATTTTTTTAACACAATCCTTACAAAATGAGAGAACGGAAAGAATTTTCGTTCGGCTTTGCTTTCTTGAATGCTGAGGGCCTTCATAATGACATTCACCTGTTCATCAGGCCATGCATTTACCTGCAGAGTAGGTTGTACTGCAGATTCGTCAGTTCATTGTTCATGCAAATGGTTTTGGAAGCTAAGAAAACACAGTCCGCTCCACGTGGCGGCTATGTATATGAACAATCAACCTAATCAGGCCGATGCATAATTAAAATACGTTTGGGTGTCTATTAATAAGTAATACATCAATGAAATTGAAGAGCGTGAGAAAAGTTTGACCATTAGCGAATATGCATTAAGCTCTGCTGTTCTTACCTAAATAGGCAATCACGAATAAGTTTGATCTAATTGGAAAAAAATAATAACCTACTACCGGTAAGTCGACATACCAGACTCAGTCAGAAAAACATGCTTGACCGAGTACCAGATATTGCAAATGGAATTTCAGATTTTCCAACTGTCGTCGCTTTGACGATATATATTTGAAGGGGCGTAAATCACCTCACACTCCAGGGTAGCGTTGACCGTGGGGGCGGATTTTCGTTTGATAATTAGCCTCTTCGACGACAAAGTTGTTACTTCTTCCTGTTCACATGTCGTGAAAATTAATGTTGATCTGCTGCAACTTATTTGTGCAGATTTATTTCTGGAAAGAGGACACTAAACCAAAAAGGTTTGCATGTGCGAGGCTTTGTGAAAGTTTGTTGAACACAATATTTACCTTTAGAAATTTGTTCCACTTGTCACCAAATAACTTGAAAGGATGTCGTACACGTATCCAAGAATTTTACCTTCCTTTTACATCATATTTTCTAACTTCATTCCAGAATTGCTAGCAGACAGTGGTGTTACCTGTCCCTATACTGTAAAGGCGTGAAAGAGTACGGCGTCGACTGGGTGTACACGAAAAGCTGAATAAGCACCCCCGCATTTTAACATTTATCATGCTGTGTAGGTCAATAAACTTATCCACCAATCGGAAGACTTGACACTTACCTATTTGGCAGGTTACCAGGTTTCATTTTCGTATTGTTATTAAAAGACTGCAGTACTTCTGTGATCACAAAAACAGAACGGTATGCCCCCAAAATCTGAACACTAAATAGCGCCACCACTTAAAATAAAAGAATAAGGTGTGCCTAATAGTTTAGGCTTTTCATCGGTTAGTCATTTAGTCAAGGACCGACAACTAGTAAGGAAACAACTATGGCGACTGTTGCGGCTTTCTATCTCATCATCACCGCGGCAACAGTTTTACTTGTCTCAATCAAAGCTGAATTCAATTTAACAATCTTACATACGAATGACATACACGCACGGTTTGACGAAGTCAATCCCGTCGGCTTCGGCCCATGTACAGACGAATTGCGAAGCACAGACGATTGTTTTGGTGGCATCGCTCGTCGAGTTACCGCCATAAATAATGTAAGAGAGGCTGAAGATAATGTAATCCTTCTAGATGCGGGTGATCAACTACAGGGTCCTTTATGGTATTACATCTATCAAGGTTTTTTAACGTCAACGTTTATGAATCGCTTGTCCTATGACGCTATGGTGAGTTTATCTTCTTTATACTATGGGCGGACAAGAAATTTCGCTAGGGGTGTAGGACTCGTCAACCCATCTTTGTCAAAGTTGAAAAAGGTACCAGTAATAACAATGTTTTCATAACTTAGAGAAAAACAATTAATTTCCCTACCCGAACACCAGGGGTCTACAGATTCATAGCCAGTGGGTTGTAAGCCTAGACTTGACATTGACTGATACAACATAGATCTAGTTGGTAGTCCAGGTCAATCGAGTTCAGCTCAGTTCAGGTTCTAGCATAAGTACTTCGATTAACTTCTGATTCCAATTTCCTTTCACGTCTTGCCGGGGACCTTGGGAACTTTTCCTAAAGTCTTCCTGACTCTCTGAAAAAAAAGAAAAAAGATAAAAACTCCTCAAAGGACATTAGGACAACACTTAACAGCTTAACGACTGACCAATCTCAAGTTCTTAGGACCATTTATATCACTGGTTCGTCATGCGTGGATCCATACTAAGCTGAATGAAAAGAACAGGAAATATCATGGGATTAATTTCAAAGGTAGGAGGCGGGGACCGTGGAACTAATACTTTAGTGTGAGAGGTAATCATCGAAGATTCCACAATATGTTCAAGACAATAACTTAAAGTCCTAGTTATCAATTAAGACGATTTTAGAGCCCGCAGCAGAAAAGTTCAAAGGCCCCCAACCGTCCCCACGGCCCCTGCCTGATCCATTTCAGTCCGACCGACATTTGACAGTGTCTGAATGTAGCTATATATGAGGATTTTCCAATACAATGTGAACTTGAGGCAAGGACATATGACGTCATAATCCTGCATTAATTAACAGCCTCTTCTTACCAATCCCATGTTATCGGAATGTGATTTCATAAGAGACACAGTAACTTTACAACTTCACTGACCGCTCCAACAAGTAGAGTCTTTTCTGAATAAACTTCAAGATGAATACAACAATCTAATATACAAAGGAAGAAAAACATTTGTTACCAATGTGATGAAGTGATTTAAGCCTTGTTTACCTGAAGCTCACGTTGGAACACAAATGTAGTAAATTCATTTGCTGATATCTCTAAAAATACATGTCCGATTTGAATGGAAGTTTCACCAAATTCTGTAGATTTAGTTCCTCCTCCATATATGAAAATTAAAGTTCCCTATCTTTAAGGTGTTTCGTCATCCATCATTCTGCAGGCTATTGGATTACATGAGTTTGACATGGGAGTCGACAAATTGACAGAATTTATCAGAAATCTCACTTTTCCTGCTTTGGCGTGTAACATCAACACAACTGAAGAACCTGAATTTGCAAGTGTCATAACGTACAGTCATGTGATTACCGTGGGAGGGGAAAGACTTGGTGTGGTCGGTTTTACAGATGAGAGCAATGTGAATCATTCCATAACAGGTTTGAAATACCTTTACATTAGATTTACACGTGACGTTAGCCGATCTCTAGTTTGCACTGTGATAGTCGCCGATCATGCCCAGATATTGTTTTCAATAAACTTCATGCATTGACATCACCACTGACTTCATTTTGGAGGAATAACAATGTGTATGTGTAGTGTACCACTGATCTTTGTATAGGAAAGATATAGATAGGTGGGCAGCACACAGTAGAATTCACCCCTACGTGTGGTCAAATTTACGCCCATATATCCAGACATCCGATCGGTTGACCAAAGAGGTGTCTGTAGATGTTGGTGTGTGTTTGTTATTCCTCCAAAAAAGGGGGTACTTTTTGCATTGTGACGTCACATGCATAAGATCCATAGATAGCACGGCAGCACCATGGGTACCAATTGTTGTACAATGGACGCCTGACCGTCGAAGTAGAGAGATGGGAAATGCAGTGAAAACGGTGTATGATATTGGTCATTTTTACAAGTGGGTCCAGGATCTCGACCCTGCTTGATCTCGCCAATTTCACTCTATGTAGATATTAAATTTATCATCCAAAGCTTATGGGGACTTTATTGGAGGTAATGCTTTTTGATAATTTGATTTCTGTCTGGTTTCTTTTTTGTGAACATATTTATCCCTCCTCCAACCCAAAAAAGAGGCTAAACCACATCTTACAACCGGCCCTGAGAAACCCTTGGCATAACTTGGTTCCGAAAGAATAGCCTAAATTAGCCATTGGTCACTATAGTGAGTCCCTTGTATCAATCCCGTGACCAAGGGTGGCTAGAGGAAGAGTTTTCCTACCTCCTGAAAACGCCCCCTAAAAGCCATCCAACACAATATTTAGTACCGGTATTTAATGGTCTTGCTAGTGGCATGTCTTATAGACTCATACAGTGTTCAGGGAAAAATGCTGTCTCGGCTGAGTGTCAAAAGAATTGGTAAGGCGTGCTTACACTGTAGTCACAATAAAAGTTAGATTCCAGTTCGTCTATTTTTTGCACTCAATAGCGCAAGCGTTAGCAGGCTCAGCACCAAACACAAGCATGTGTTCTTGCGCATGTTTTTTTTTTTTGTCAACCAATGCCAACCTGTGACGTAAGTGTGAACACCCTGATACATATTGCCCTTCTTTCAAGTTTGATTTACGACAAATAACCATAGCCAAAGCTTTCTCGGGAGAGTAATATCAATTCTTCAAAAGTACATGCAAATGTTCCGCAGGACTTAAGGACTAAAGACAAAAGTTCAGTTAAGGAGCGCACATATTTTCACCCAGTCCACTGGTCGTAAAGTATAAAATATTCATACAAAGTAAGGTAAGTCTAGAAAAGTATTGGAAAGGTAAAACAACAAACTCTCTCTATAAGTTTTATGAAAGGCTCAGCTTGAAATCAACAAGAGCAAACCTGTGACTTTGCACTTAACAAGTTTACATTGTACAAAAGTCTGCTAATTAGTAAACAAATACAAGGTTCACACGTAAAACTTGACTTAAGTCTTAATATTTTTGTTTGTAGCATGAGCTTTACAATAATGAAATCTTCAAAGCTCAAATCGAGAGCATTTTGTTGCTTTGTAATACCGAATACCCTAATTTTAAAGTTAATTGAAATTACAGTTGACTTTTACGGTTCAATTGTCATTGCCATTTTAAGTTTACTTCTAAACCATGTTGTAAACAGCACTTGTCGTCTTGTCTAAGGACACGGGTGAAATTCTTCAGGTACAAGAGGTGGCCTAATTACTTCAAGGGGTGTCTAGTAAAGCCAAATAAAGGATCCTGATACGTGTCTTTAAACAGAACAATTTGCAAACAATAGCAATTTAATCTACACTTTGAACGGTTTCACTGAAAGAAATAAATTTGTGTCTACCTGGCCAGTTAAATAACAACTCCATTTTATGACATCCCAGGCTGACAGGACTAACAACCAGTAGCGGCGGGGTCTCCCCTCAGATTTTTTCCGCCATCCATTTGCACCTCAACTCCACCACGTTCGGTCAGTTAAGAGTTAGATCGACCGAAAAATAAATAATATACTCCTGAAACTTAATTTTCACCCAAAGATATACTCAATCCTCTGAGCTTCGGGGGGGGGGGGGGGCTTCTCGACGTAGATTAGGTTAGATGGAGTTTTACGGCCCAGTTTCCAACCAATTGGTTCAAGTCAAGCCGGCCACAACCTTTTTCCAGCCGTGGCTCACAGGTTTGTTTTCCCTACTCCACTGCTTATACGGGCACAAAGCACAATGGCAGTAGATTCTCACCCTGAGCCCACCCGCAGGAGCATGCACATCGTTTTCGAATATTTTTACCCCCAACATTTTACTTTGTTCCTTGTCCCCCCCCCCCCATCTTATTTTGCCATTTTGAAAGTCACTGGTAACAGCTTCCTGAGGCTTTGTTATTTTTTCAGGGAGAGTTATTCTTTCAGTCTTAGGACAGATGCACTTTAAAAACGTGTTTAACAGTTAAACACTTATTTTGCTTCCACTTTGTAAATACGTTTAAATTCCAATCATGTTTAGCTACTGAATACCACGTTAGCAATTGAACGTGTTTAATAATGAAATGGTTATAAATTGGACAAGTATCTTTAGCTTCTAAAGAGTGATTGCAAAAATATTTAGAAGAACGTTTAATACCTAAACATCGTTTGTAGAGTGTGGTAGTAATATTTCTTATGTTAAACGTAACATTTATGCTAATCTGAGCATCATTTTTTTTATTATTTCGATAGAATTTCCCCTATTCTCCACCATTAGTCCGGGGGGAGAGATTTCGCATCCTGGAGCTGTAATTACAGCCTCCTTGATTCCGTTTGTGTCATTCCTACACCCCAAAGCTAGTCCAGTCTTGGACAAAACGTTCGGAACGCCTCACGTCATTATGTTGTTTACGGTGCTGAGCATTTTTTGCACGACCTCTATCCCCCTTTGAAAAGTTGTGTCCTACAGAAAATAGCGATTTACGAAACCCCCGTCCCCCAGTACAATGTTGGTTCGCAAAGAAAATGGTGCGTCCCGAATTGGCTTTATTGTTGTGTAGTATGGTGCACTCTCCATGACCTTTAACAGACGCCATCTTGTTGTTTACCAACAACTCTCCCTTCCTTTTGTCCTAGATTCCCAGGGCCCTTCCTGTTTCCCGTCACGTACGTGTTACCGGTGGACTTGACATATTACTTTATCTTAGTTCCACGTGCACGCTGTAACCCATATTTTCAAGGTGTGGCCAATTTTGCCCTTTACAGCCTGACCTAGTTGGTCATTTAGATCAGCACACTCATTTGTATTAATTTAATTTGGTGCGTCATAACTTTTGACCAATTGGGAGACTGCAATTAGTACTAGGATCTTCCCACAACCCTCGTGGTTTGGAAGCACGAGACAAGCTCCCAGCCCGCAAGCTGGTCACTCGTGCAACAGACCTCGAAGCAGAAGCATAGCCACTTTGTACATAATATTTAAGGCCGGCCGACGAATAATTAAAACTTGATCTTTTTTGGAACTCAATCAAAGAATAAATCATCTTGAATGAGAAATAGATCTAATTTTCGTCTATTTGACTCTTAACTCGTATCGCCTACATACTCGACAACATCCCGTAATAACGTTACTTCACATTATGATCTCCAACATGGCACGGGGGAGTGGGGGTGTTCCATCTAGTTTTGTCCAAGATTGAAGTCTGCGTAGCCCGACTGTTGTGATTTGCAGAGAGATGTCTCCTTAATTGCAAGGTGTCGTTGGCGTAGACCTAGCGGGTACAGCAAATAAAGGTAAAAAAGTGATACACGTTCTTCAAACGGGCAAAGAGGTTTTGAAAGCATACCGGCGCCCTAAAATATGAGGAAAGTTTCTACTTACATGTAAATTAAAGCCATTAGAATGATATGATATGAAACGAATTAACTTTGCAGATCTAAAATATACTTTTAATCCAATTCCTTGATGAATAGTAAATGGATATATGAAAGGGAAATCAGTTCATACATGAGACCAATACCGCAGACTACTAAAGAAAAATACCAGAGTACATTATGTCTCCTTTTCTCTTTACCTCATTCACCGAGTTACCCGCCATGCAGGCTTACTTTTTCGAGCTAACTTACTAACTTTCTGGCAAATTTTCAAACAGCTTAGACACACTTTTCAAGATATGAACCCCCATCCGAGCAGACAACATGTAAGACATAGAGTATTCGTGTAGGACACTTTTATCATTTAACACCAAAATGAGGGGAATTCTCCCGATGTTTACCATGTAGACCGTTACAGCCACTGATCTGAAATAATAGACCAGTGATTACAGCCTGTTGCCTGGACAATAGATTTTTTTCCCACAAGGTTATGGGCAATTTAATTTTTCAGAAATTTTTGAATTTGTTTAAAACCATGGCAACGGAAATATCTGTCATTTACTTTCGTATTCGATGTCAGAATTACACTTAACTTTGCCAAGTCTATCGTGAGTGTTTCCGGGGGAGCTGACCACTACCTCGATCTACAAAATCCCCTACTTCAGCACAGTACAGCATACCGTTTTTCCTTTTTAATGCGCCTCCTACCGGTCTATTTATTGTATCGCCTTTCAAAGAAACACTCACGAGAGACTGTCCAGGTCAATAATTACACAAAAAATTATCGCAAGTTGACATTCTCTGATAAGGAGCAGAGCATGACCTTGGACCTTTTCAAACTCCATCAAATTTATTAAAAAGATGATTACATTTTATATACATGAAATTATACAGACGGATACTTCGTATCCTAAAGTGGGTGGGAACTATTTAGGATTTTCATCTAAAATAAGCTTTGTATAATACCTACCATGTTGGATACAAGATTATTGCTCAAACTCTTGAAAGATACTCTGAAAGGACGAATCATCTCACCCCAAACTACAATTCTTGTAGGTGTTTACCGAAATTCTCAATTGGTTCAGTTCTTTGATGAACAGCTAATTGAAGAGTACAAAAGCTTATATTACACAGCATGAACTGTACTGAGCGGAGTGTTTTGATTATACACATTGAGCTTTTTTTATACTCACCCTGAAGCAATATAAACTGAGATTGTGTCTGGATGAGGATGGATTTCAGACTATTGTGGGAGGGGCTTAAGTAAGAAAGTTAGGAGACTTGGAACTGTTTGGGGTGAGAGAATTGGGTCTTTAAGGGAGAATTGGATATTTGATGGATTCGAATAATACTTGACAGGAAGAAATGGCGATTGTCTTTATCAGCCAGCGAAGCAGACGATTTTCTTTATTAGCCAGCGAAGCTGCCATTGGTTGTACAACAGCTTTTCCATGAGACCTTATATAGATAAAGGAGCCTAACAGGTAACCCCTTCTCCGCAGATGGATGCAAACAAAAATCCTACCGTTTCGGAATTGACAAACCATGCCGATTGACTACGCCCCTAATTCCAAAATAACCGCTTTTCCTCTTTTTTAATTCTGACACCGAATCATGAAAGAACAGGTCAAATATTCTCCATTGATGTAACCCTGACCCGATATTTGAACACTAACCCAAAGCTTGAAACCAATTTAAAACAGGCAGTTATTTGTCATCCTACACAGTTCCAATTTTTCCAGCCTGTTTTCTTCTTTCCCGTCTCACAACTGCCTTGACCTCATCCTTTCCCAGACACGTATAACATGAACTACTCTGTATTTTTGGATTTTATGTCAATCAAAGAGCTGTGTCGATTGAGAATTTTTGTAGACTGGTAAAATTGTGATTTCATGTGACGAATGACTGCGTTGAAAATTTTCTTAAGATCGGTTTTAGTTCACACTGAGGAAAAAAGCAGGAACTGTAATTTTATCGGTTGATCTTTTTGTTAAACTTCAAGATATTAACTCAAATCGCCCGATCGTCGTTTTTTTTCACCGAACAGATGATTTGATCTTTCAACCGATTGTTAATGCTCTGCAAACAGAAGTCGACCGGTTGCTAGGTGACGAAAATGTCACTAAAATAATTGGACTTGGCCATACATATATACCAGTACTTATGGAAATAGCCAATCGTGTTCGTGGAATCGATGTTATTGTGTTTGGTCGACCTATAATTTTCCTTTATTCAGGTAATTATTGTTTTCTCTCTGTCTGAGCTATTAACTTCATCTTCAGCATTTTTCAAATTTTTCAGTTCTGTTAATTTATTAAATTAAAAATTGGAGGGAAATGTTGCTTTTGCTTTGCAAAAGTACAATAACTTTTTAAAAGGAAAGTTTAAGCAAAAATTCAAATTTTCATCTATGAAAGATAAACCAAATCTACACAGTGTGGTGAAACTTCCATTTAAATCGGACATGAATTGCTCGAGATACTGGTAAATGAAGTCACTAGATAAGTGTTCCAAAGTTAGCTTGGGGCAGCAGATGTTATATCAGTTCCTTACATTGACAAGGAATGCTTTGTTTCCTTTTGTGTTTCAGACTGTTGAGGTGACCTTGAATTTCATAGGGATAGGGCTTCCCTGCAGTGGGGAATGCAAAGTTTGTAAACTTTTAAAGGCACATGTGAATCACATTCTTATAACATGGGACTGTTGAGGAGAAAATTTGTTGTAAAATTTAAAGAAAACCAAAAGACTGTCCATTAATGTGAGGATATGATGTCATCGGTGCTTGCTTCAAGTTCACTTTTTATTGATAATGCGACAACTTACTCATATCTTAAGAACCACCACCGGATTCAAATGCAAATTTCATCAAAATGCTTAGAATAAGTACTCCTCTAACATATCAAAGCTTGATGTGACCTTAAACCTTCTTTTAAAACGAATATTTTCAGGGACGAAATGAAAGATAATTCAAAACAAAAAAAAAAAGTTTCTCACTGATAGAATTTCAGGTATTTGTTGATAAAAAGTATTTGTTCCCCAAAACTTTTAAAACCCAAATAATATAACACTAATTCTCTTTAAGTATAGACGAATCCTATGAGCGCTTGTGTTCAGTGACTGTAGACAGCCATTAGTAAGATCCATCAGTCTTGAATCGTCTTCAATTACTGTCTACATGAATTTCAAACCCTCATATTCATTTGAAATTATAAAAACATCTTTTTGCATTCATTTGAAATTAAAAAAAACCTTTTTTTTGTATGTGATGATCGTACATTTCGAAAAAATATTTCCCTTTCAAGAGAGAACAACAATTTGAAAGGAAGACGATATTTAAAGTCTAGAAAACTTGTTTAGTGTACTTTGTAGCTACTTTGTAAACATGTTTGTGTTAAAAGAGAAATTTTTAGAACTTACATTTGTTTAGAATCTAAAAATGTTTGCAGAGTAGGGCAAAAAGTTTTAGAAAAACGTTTAATCTCCTAAACAAGGGCTGAATTCACATCACAAGAAAAGCCCCTAGCTTTCTGAAATGACGATCTGGGGCACCAAGGAGGGAGCCCCCGAAGAACCTCAATTTTAAGTAATCCATTCTCCCTCCCCGCAATCTCTGCATTATCGATTCCGGCCGACTTTAAACATGCGGAGTAAGGATATACTTGAAAAGGTCAAATTGTGATGTTTGTGGTCTGTAAAGTGCCAATCTTATGTAATTTAAAGTTGAAGATAAAATGCATCCTTTAAATGCCTACAATTTCGTAAATACCCAGGAGCTTCCGGGGGCTTCGCCCCCTGGACCTCCACAATGGGGTTTGCCCCTGGACCCCGCGCCGATAGGGGGAGCGCTTCGCGCTCCTGCTGCGCCTTCGCCGCCGTTTGGCATTCTGCCCGATGTTGCCCCCCACTTTCAGAGATCAAATCCCGCCCTGGTTGTCTAGACATAATAACCCTGCAAACCTGGACAAACGTATGATGTTTACCTTATTTTTAAAAGGCCTAGTTCGGAAAATTTATCTATTTAATCTGTCCGGAAAATTAATCTAATTAATCACTGTGGATTGGGATAACAACGGGTCCATGATGACTTAATCCTATGTATATAGTAGTCATGCTCAGGATCTTGTTGGTCATGTATTAACTTAGGTAACATTACATGACGTCATGATAATCTTGTTGTTATCATAAATTTACGTATCTTGTAGGCACCTTGACCTTGAAAATATACTAAAACTGAAAATATACTGAAACTGAAACTGTAAAATTTTGGGAAATTTTTGAGCTCCCCCCCCCCCCCCCCCCCGCAAAGTATCTTAGCTACGCCACTGATGCAAGGTAAAAATGCAGCAACTTAATATGTCAGAAAATGTTGCTTAAAAAACCACTTACACTAGACTAATTTGAGTGAAATACTGACGCTTGGTAGAAGTTGACCTAACTATTAGCTATTAATTGATTGATATCAAAACCCAGTTTGCCATTATTTGGTGAAGCGAAATCCTGAATAATGAGCAAAAAATGGCATATTTCTCCAATTTCAAGTTTACCTCGAGTTAAAATATTCAACAATTTGTATTAACAGCATGAAAAATGAATTCTAACAGTCCAAATTCCATTTTCATAGGACATTCTTGAGTCAAGATATAAAATTTTGAAATTTATTCTCTTAAAACAAAGTAGACCATTGCGCGATAATTTGTGACTTTCTTGTTGTACAATTCACACTAGCTGCTTTGTTTCCTTTTAAAATTAAAAATGTTTTTTATGACCTTGAACATTTCCTGTTTGCTTGCATAGCATGTTGTACAGAGACCCGCTTAATAAATTACACCACCCCATAAAGGTAACAGTGGTATTACACCTTAATACGACGTAAAGTAACTTTCAGAAAAACAAAGAAATACAAAAATTGTAATTTGAGTGGTCCAACAAATTATTGCGCAATGTACCATTTTAATTTGAATGAATAAACTTCAATATTTTATACATCGGCTCAAGAATGACTTATGGATATGGAAGTCGAACTGTTAGAATTAGTTTTTCATGCTGTTTAATATATGTTTTTATTTTTTTGACCTGAGGTTCACTCCAAGTTATTTCGTAAAGGTCTACGTGTTCGTTCTTTGGGAATTTGTTTGCCCAAATATTTTTAGAGAGTACACGGTGAGGCATTATTTCCACGCATGTGATTTCATTCGGTATTTTGTCATTTCGTAAGCAATTTTCACCAGAATTTTTCTTACACTGCATCTTTCTAAATTTCAGGGACTTCCCCCGATGACGTATTAGAACCATATGGGGATTACCCGATAGTTGTTCGACCAGACTATGACCCAGGGCGAACGGTTATAATGGTAATGGTTTACCCTTTTGGAAAATATCTCGGACGAATTAATATTGTTTTTGACGAAAGCGGGGAGATCGTTTCTTACAATGGCAATCCGATACTGCTAGATAGTTCTGTTGTAAAAGGTAGGTCAACTCGGCGAGGGAGAGAAGTTCCCCTCAGATTTTGTCCTACCCCAATTGCCCACAAGTTAGGTCATTTAGGAGTTAGGTTAACCAAAAAAGAAAAATATAACAATTCTGAGACTTAATTTTTTTATCCAGAGATATACTGAGAACTTAGAACCCCCCCCCCCCCCCCGTTTCCCCAGTCTCAGAAACCTTCCTTTTGGGTTCAGTTTGTTGCTGCAATGCTGTATGAAGCTACTTTCGACTAGAGGCTGAACGTTGTTTCGGACCGCCGAAGAGGTCTAAGGGTAGTGGTACAATAATTTGCAATGTTTTACAGCACAGCAAAGAAACCGCCTGGGGTTTTGAATACTTGAGAGAACATAGAAACAATTTTATGCAACGTCTGGGCACAGGTGGAATAGTAAGGGACGTTACGTCCATGAAATTCGGGACCTAAACATCCCCATCACATATTTCACTGACCCTGAAAGGCTGAAGTACCTCCACCCCCCCCCCCTTCGACAGAATGGACTAGAATGCAGAAAAGTATGGAAGTTGGTGACAAATTTTAGAAACTCAAAATTTGAATTGAGTGTGATATACAGATACAGATTCCTGTTCTCGTGACAGCTGTGATTTAAATGTTAAATACTTCATTGAATATCGATGTGTGATGTTCTTCTCAAAGAACTCCTGTGGTTTGTTTTTGTTTCGTTTGAAAAGAAATGCATTTTAGTATGTCCTACGTTGGTACGGGAGTGGGGTTGCATAGTCAAGCTTCTTTAAAGCATAAAGTAAGAACTCGTCCCTCAGAACAGGATACAACTGCTCTGCAAAAACAGACAAACAAGCAAACAAGCAAATCGGAAAGGTACAAGAAATACACAACAAATAAAGGCATAGTCCACCATTTTTAACTGAGTAACCTCATTCTTTTACCTTAGATACTTTGAAAATGCAATCATTCACACTCAGGCCTGGTGAAAGGAAAAAATATTAAGGGGTCAGTGGGGACTGAGTGCCAACAAGACTATCTAAGCCTAGCGCCACCGCTGGTCGGCGTACAAGAAAATTGTTGACTAAACCCCCCCCCCCCCTTGATGGCCGGAAACGGCACTTGTCGAGTGTTTTAAGCTGCTGCTGCTGCATGGACCCAGTCTTAAAATATGGATCTCATGTTTGTAATCTCTCATCAGTACACACTTTAAAATTCTCCCCGTGGTCACATTTGTAAATAAGGGGGGGGGGCATGCCTTTAGCACGCACTCTTTTTCATGAAAGGATAAGACTCCCAACCCCCCCCCCCCCTTTTCGTCACTTCTGTCCTAACTGTTCTTCTGTTCTTTCTTCTCAATTATGATTTTACCGTCTGATTAACCTTACATACATGCAATATCATACAGGATACTTAAAAGAGTTGTAAGTCTTAGAACAAAATTTAAGATTTTTGTGCACGTTTTTAAAAAGATGAGAGCCGGTTCTTCGTACCTGTTAATATTCATTCCTTCAAATTATAGAATTGAGTTACACATTAATGTGATGAATTCCTCGGGCTACTATGTGAACATACAGAGCTACTCAAGTCTATCTAAATTTATTTTTCCAAAATTCCTTGAAGAAGCGTAACGTACTCGTAATCCACACACGTTATTATCAAAATTGTTACTTTACAAAAATCTATCTAGCGCCTCCACTTTTAATTTCAAAATGTGATAGCGTCATCGATATTCGACTGGCTTCATATTTTTTTAAAGAAGTACACAAAAAGGTTAATGTACATTCTGTGTTGATGATAGTGTTACCCAATTGTTCCCAACGAGTTTGATACTGTCCTGGGCGTTTTAACAACTCAGACACGGGTCCAGACATTCCAAGGGGGGGGGGGGCTGACCTGAGAAAAACAGGGGTGTGGGGGAGTTGCACTGCTAATTTCCAGTATGTTTTTTGCTGATGGGGCGAAAAAAGGAGGGCTGAGGCCGTCAAAGCCCCCCCCCCCCCTCCAGATCCGCGCCTGCAACTAATGGCCTTTAATGAGTAGTGGATGACAGGGGTGTTTGAAATAAAAGATGTATACCTGGTGTTAAAATAAGGCTGTAAAGACAACCGTAATATTTCCTCAGATTGTTCTAAAATGGTCACAGTGGTTAGAACATCTGACTTGCAGTCGGGAGTTCGCGAGTTCGAGTCCTGGCCGGGTCATACCGAGGACTTTAAAATGTAACCTTTCTGCCATTGTGCTTGGTTCTCGGCATAAACAATGGAGCAAGAAAAACAAGCCAGTGAGCCACAACTGGGAAAAAGGCCGTGGAAGGCTCGGCTTGAACCGATTGGTTGGAATCTGGGCGTAAAACTCCATCTAACTAACTATCTAAACTGCCATGTTAATGGAGATGATATGATGTTAATATGTAGATACCTATTTCTGTATTTCTACATTTCAGCACGTCCATTATATAGTGCTTCATGTCAAAATATTCCGGCTAGGCTTGCAAATTCCTTAATAATACTAGTATGTTTTAATTTCGATTTGGGTTGGACCACTGGCATCGTCACCCTACTTCTCCCAATTCTAGGTAAGCTAGTACTAATTTGTCGAAGGCCAATTTTTGTAAAACTAGCTCTTTTGCAATGTTCTGACAGATAACATATTTTGAATATAGTCTTATCCTATAACTATTAACCCCCACAGACCAGGAAACCGTCGAGCTACTGGATAGCTACCGTGGCCCCGTCGAAGAATTGGCCAGGATGAGAGTTGGTTACTCATTGGTCACCATCGATGGGTCTTTGCAAACCTGCGGCTTTGGTGAATGTAACGCTGGTAATTCCTTTACGGACGCATTCCTGGATTATTTTTTAAACAACAGCTCGTTTCCTTACTGGAGTGACATAAACTTTGCTGTCTCAAACAGCGGGGGGTTCTTGGAATCATTTAAACAAGGTAAACCAGTAATAAGTCAGTTTAGACATATACTGTGCATGCGCAGTCTCTTCAAGTCATAAGATCATAGGGTCGGGTTTATGTGCACTGTTTAACAAGGTGTTTCTTGATTGGCTGTTGCCATTGTATTGTATGGATGGTACTCTTTGTTCGGGTTAGGGATTAGATAATGATTAGAGCTATCGTTAGCCAGTAAGGGATTTTTTTGTTAAACAGTACTCATCGCCCCAGATCATAGGGGTGTAAAAAGCAACCATATATTCCGCGCTGTGCCTAGGTTTTGTAAACTGTGCTATGCGTTACAGTAGCAGGGGTCACTTAAGACTAAACTTATTCTTGTACTTCTTAGTGTTGTAAATTCCTTATCCCTGTAATAGTGTAATATTACTTTTATTGGATACCTTTGTAAATATTATCATTTACGATGAGAATATTCTCATTTCTACGGTTATTGGTTTGCCGCAACACACCGCAAAATGGCTCAAAATCGCTGTAAATTTACAAAACGGAAATAAGGTATATATTTCTTATTTCAGGAGATATAAAATCTTTGCATATCTCTTATATAAAGATTATAAGAAAAGTTCTGGTAATAAGCTTCCATTACTTTTCCGTAATCTTTATTTATTACTTCGTTTTTGTTCTGTAAATCTACCGTATTTTTTAATAGAGCAGTTACCGTATTAGTAATAGATCTGAAATCCAGTACTGATGATACTATGCTTTTTATCCTAGAACTTAAAAGGACAATCAGAGTTGGTCAGTTTTACAAGTTATCCACGACTTCAGTTCTGCACCACAACCATACGGCTACAGCCCTATATTCCGACAAATCCATTACCTTCTAACACACTAGGCTTTGTTCCGTCACTCCTGCGTTCCGAAAACTCGATCGCAGCTATGAATATAGAGCTGGTAAATAATCAGTTTAAGAAGAATAAATGAAGTTCTGGAACAAAGCGTTAACAATCTCTGTCAAACTAGAATTTAGTATAACAATCACCAACGTATGAAAGAGCTATAAATATCCTACAAGAGTAGGCCTATAGGGAAAAGAGTAAGCAACAACCGGGAAAAGGCATGCCCGACTAAACCCAATTGGTTAGAAACTGATCCGTGTAAACTCGTCTAACTAATTAGTGAATGAATTAGGATAACACTAGTTTTTTAAATGATTGTTTTTTGGAAAAATTCTTTGTTCGGCTTGTTTTACTTACTTTTTCTAATTCTGATTGAGAGGAATAAAAGAGAGAAACATGACCGTATGGGAGGTGGGGGCTGTGGGTTGCAGCTCCCCGATTGGCCAAAACCTTGCTTGCAGACTTCGGGGCCTCAGTTGGGCAGAGATTATGCCCTGGAGTGGGATCTGGATTAGGGCAAAAGGTCACCGCCCCTGAGAGAAAGAATCTCGTAAGGCCATGGAGAGAAACGGACATAATAACCATTGCCATGTTTAATTTTAATTTTCTAATCGCCGAAGGAAGGAGGGGACCCGTGTTTCCATTGATCCGTATTACTCTTCACAGACAAAAAGCAACGTACGCCTTTCTTGAAGATAGTTTGAACTTTGGAACTTTGACACAAAAACTGCACCCATTTAATGCATTTTTTAAATCATCGTTCAAATAGCCCATTTGTCAAGGCAGTTTTCTCTACTTTCAGGCGAACTGACCTTTGGTGAACTTTCTTACGTAATTCCATTCGGAGACATTCTTCATATCATAGAGATGAAAGGGGAACATATTCTGGAAATGCTGGAATATTCAGGTTCTGGTCTTGGTAATGGTGTCCCTAGGTTTGAATTTCTCCAGGTATCAGGTAAATGTTATAACTATTCTATCACAAATCCGCCTATGTATGCTATCCGAAGCATACATTTAGATAACCATACCCATACATACGTATTTAGTTCGGGTCACCATGTCGACAGGTATCGTTTACCTTTGGTCTTTACACCTTTCCCTTCGAGGCAGGCGCGTAGCCAGGATTGTGTTATGGGGGAGGGGGTGTTGGTGTCATAGGGGGTTTGGGGCACGACATGAGGGAAAAGTCTAAGGACAGAGAGAAAAAACCGCTAGTTAAGTTGTTATTTGCATTGCAGAGTTGGATCTTGGGTGGGTCTGACTCCCACCCCACCCCCTTCTTTGGCTTTGCCGCTGCTTCAAGGGATAAAGCAAGTTTTCGTGTGGAATAAGGACTGAGAAAAAATTAATGTACCGTGTGATCGCGGAGAAGTGCAGCAAGAATAGAAGGGGGCAATAGCAAAAGAAGAGAGGAGAAGGTCAGGAAAGGTTTCGTGACTCTTAAATTACTTACCGTTTGTTTTGTTTGTAGCGCAACGGATACGCTCACAGGGTGCTGTTGTTTTTGTAAATCGACAGTATGCATATGATCTCACAAAACAGAAAGTGTGCACTCTATTCGAGATGATAGATGTTATGCATATGATGTCATAGAACAAAAAGTAAGTACTCTTTTGGAGCAAAACAAGGAACCCTTAAAAGGCATATTTTTATCCATCGAATACGCGCTTCAAGTGCTACAAGTGCAAGGCGAATTCCTTTGTTTGTAACCACGTGTTCGTTTGTTTTGCTCTCAAGAATGACGTCAATGTGTTGTCAATGCATAAAGTCTATAGTACTTTTTGTGATTCATAATAAACTACAACAGAAAAAGGCCGTGTCCGGCTCGACTTGAACCAATTGGTTGGAAACTGGGCCGTAAAACTCCATCTAACCTAACCTCATAGTTTCGACTCCAATGTATTACCGAGCTTTCGATTGAGTGAACGTGGACTTCGTTCTAGTTGATCAGCTTGCCTTCTTGGACGCGTCCATTGCTATGGTGCGTCGACTGTTAAAGCCTGTTTCGATTTCCCAGCGCTAGGGTCGACGTGGCCGAGTCGTATTAAAATGTCGAATTTGCAGTCTAGCCTTGTGTAATTTTTCAAATTTGTTCAACGATGTAAATGCATGTCTACTACACGGACGCCAGTTAATTACGTTGGTATGTTTTCATGGAGAATACAGCATATTTCAACTATGAGTCTCCTGCTGTTGAAGTTGCAAGAAAACGTCCAAAATAAAGCACATTCCCCAATGAAATATCAATCCCATTTGCATTTTAGGTAAAAAGTGACCCCATTTGTACAAAACAAATCACAAGGAGGGAAACTAGCACGTATTCTTGTCACTTAATCCGTTTTCAGACATTCTGTGACGTCACACATGTGAACGTTCGTTGCAGTTTGGGACGAACGTCAAAACCGCGGTGGACACGTTCTCGATTTGGCTAGTGGACGAGCGAGACGACGTGACGCATGCGCAGGGGCTAAAATTGACGCAATCTCGTAGCAGTCGACTAGGTGAACGTGCAAATCGAAAGCTCCCTATCGTGACGTCAACGCGTAGGTGTAGTACTTCCATGTTTCGACCATGTTTCGATCGAGTTATCATATTGTGTTGGTGTGTACTGTTATATTACATTATACAGTTATAATAATGTTTATCAGTGTCACGTGGGTTCTTCTGGGGCATTATGTATTTTGAACGACTCCACGGTATTTGTTTCCAGTCACAACTGTAAAATACCAGGAAAGACCCATTGTTTTTTGTACCATACTCTAACATTGTTCAACATTCTTACACTTTCAGGCCTTCGTCTAGAGTATGACATTTCGAGAACCCCGGGAAATCGTCTTATACAAGCATTGACATTGTGCACTCGATGTGATATACCGAAGTTCGTACCGATTGAGAAGGATACGATATACAAGTTCGTAACCAATTCTTACGTTGCATCTGGTGGTGACGGCCACTTTATAATTCCTGAAACATTAATTAGCCGAGTTAAAGGTGAGCATTTCGTACAAGATTTCAAATAAAGGTCTGAAAATGAAAGGTTGCCAGTGGGACCGTAGACTCTGTAGATTACTCCCACGCACAAGCACCTTAGCTAGGTCTCGACAAAACCGCTCCCAAATTGCTATTGACGAGTAACAATTCCAAGAAGGCGAGCTCCTTTTACAATAGCCTTGCCAGACTTAATTTCTCTTCGTGGTAAAACTATTTCTTTGTAACAAAGACTACTGTATGCCTTTCTTTGAATTAGCTATCATTCTTAATCATTCTATGATACACATCTGTCTAAAATTAACGATTTTTTCTTTTTCAAAACGAGCTCATCATTCACTCGAACTAGACTGGAAATAAACCGTTTTATTTCATTTTTTCAACTGCAGGTCCGGGCGATAAGGATGTTTGGGTGAAGTATTTGACCAAGACTTCACCAGTATGGACGGGGTTGGAAGGGCGAATCACAATAACACGGTCACTTCAGGCATGCGCAAATCCAAGACCGGATTCAATATTAAGCTACCTTTGTCAACTTGCTTTGGTGTAAGGTGTTATGTTAAGAGCAATGATATCTTTTACAATCATTCTCATGTCTCCCCGACATAAGCCACTTCAGCGAATAGTAATTCTAAGCTTTGAGTTAACGTTTTATTCTTAAAGGGCAAGAGCAGTCACGCCAACTTGTTGTAGTGTAGTAGACTGTCCTGTTTCATGGTTGGCTGTCGAGAGTCACGAGACAACATTTTTTCTCTTCAAATTGAATGTGAAATTTGAAGGGAGTAACTGCTTGTTTTTACATTGAATATGCAATAGTGAAGTTATAAAAGATGATGAAAGATACTTCGAAGGGAATAAGAGGAAAATTGTTTATTCGATGGAATTTTTGGAGGACTGCTCTTGACCTTAAAGGTCAAATGTTATAAGGGTATGCTCCCCAATAAGCTTACGGCAGGATAGCAAAGTATACGGCACAATGAACTCCCTTACTACTATGCAATCATCAGATTCAATCTACAAGCTTGCCTGAAGGTTTTTCCTCGAAGTAACTGTGTTTCGCATCTCTCTGTTTTATTTACTGCGCATGATAAGTGACGGCTGGAATATCATTAAGACACGCCCTGACGTCAAATGAAAAACCTCTATGCTCAAGTAAAATCAGGTCTACGAGTAGTACGAAAGCAATCCCTGTTTTTTAACCCCTCCAACCTCTTCCTCTTATATCCCTTCCCGAGACCAGCAAACATTCCCAACTTGTTCCCTCTCTATTGGAACTCCCTGAATATTTTCCTGTCAATGGTTAACTACAAAACAAATAACAGTTCCTAACACCCTCACCCCTTCCCGTTATGCCATCTATTACAATGAGATGACTACGGTACCTTCCTAATGGTGAATTAGGAAACATCGTTTAACGTCTAATCACTTACGATGGAGAAAATTCCCTAGTGCTTTTGTCTCACCCTCGTAGACCCCTTCCCTTGTCAGTCGAGAAAATCCGTTATCTGCCCCATTTAACAATTAATGTGTATGTCACTGTTACGTAAGGATCAAATTATTATATTACCCAAATAACGTATCAATTAACTACGCCAAATTAAGCAAAAAAATAAATAAATAAATAAAATAAGGAACAAGCCAAAACGGATGAATGAAGTAAGTTATGAACGTATGAAAGTATGTGTAAGTGTTAGTCAACTACGTATAAATGAGCGTGATAAGTAGTATCCAAGCACTTATAAAAACTTAGTGTCACTCAACTTCATATGAATAAGCGAATTTCGTAATTCGTTGCCGCATGACATTGTAGAGCTCACCACATCGTGCAAGGTGCACCCTTAGCTTGTTTTTGTCACTACGTGCATAGAGGACTGAGTGTTTAGCCAACTCGAACGAAAGTAGGGGTCTCAGACTCAAAGTCCTACTTTACAGCAGATTAAAATGCAAATTTTTACCCTAAAAAAGACAATTTAGTCAAAACCTTCTACACTAAACCACACTTGAGATCCCTCATTATGTCATGTATGTATGCATGATTGAGAAGGACTTATTTCACGAAATGTTCATGTAAACTCAAATTTTGGAATGCGTGTTATAGGTGCTGGTTGGTTAATTGTTTATTCCTATGATTTGGAGGATGTGCGCATGTGCATAACCACCAAAACGAATTACCGAACTCACCAGACTCGGTGACCATTGTGAAGGTTTTGGTTAAGTTCAGCTAGTAACTTGGCAATAATTATATGTATATTCAAAACAATTTTAATTGAGAGTGGGTGTGTCTGCCGTGGCTTGTCAAGAACAAAAGTTATATATTTTTTTATATTTTAAGCATAGACGTATATCTTTATTGTTTGAAAGATTCATTAATCAATAAGTTAGGATATGTTTTATTCGATTCTTCTATATTTTCTTTTTTTTTATATTTCTTTTGGTGTTGAGTGAGAATAATAATTTTAATCTCACAAACTGCTGTTTCGGAGAAATAGTATACTTCATTCAACTGAATAAACGTTGCAATGAAAGGAAATATTCTGACTGTTATTTGAAGGAGCTGTTATTAATTATTTCCTTTTTTCTTTGTTTGTATGATAATACAATTAACGTACACCTTTGACTAAAGATTTACAAACTTACAATACAAACATCACCATGATAAATTATAAATGAGAGCCGGAACTCACTCACTTTACCTTGATGCAGCTTCTACCGTGACTTAACCAAACCAGTTATCAATACATCCGATTACGTAACTTTATCAAATATCAGGTTAATCTTCCGGTAAATTCCCTTGCATGTATATCTCAGAGCGATTTATCTTTAAAATCTTTCCCATTCTCTAACGCTCTGCACTAAAGGTACATATCGTATGACAGTTAATGAAGTTCCGAAAATTGTCCAAGTAATGTGTTGTTTACTATCCTATTTTTGCATTTTCGGAAAAAAATTATTTACCAACGGGAAGGGGGAATTCACCGTGCCTCCTGAACTCTGATCCCCTCGCTACTGGTTCTGCTCATGTAAACATTCATTGCATACTTCTGACATATCATCAGAGCCTTGGGCCGGGAACTCCGTACGTCAAATGAAATGTTGCTGGAAGAAACACTTTCGAATCAATAAACTAACAAGTGAGTCTTTTGGTACGCAGATGTTTTGAATTCTGCACATGCGCTGTCGGGTCAAATGAGACTAAACGCATCTGTGAGAGACACGATCGGTAGATAACCAGGCGCATTTCAGCTCTTGCAAGGCCTACCTCATTAAAAAGCTGATAAGCGACTTAGCGAACCGTATAGTTTGGAGTAACACTTCTGTGACGAGGAAATACTTCTATTGTATTCTAGGCGAGCATAATTGTGTCAAACGAGTACAGCCAAAGTAAATTTTTAAATAGGATTTGATCCAATACCTAAAAGGAAATATATTTCGTTTGTTTCAAACATATCAGTTTCTTTTTGATCAGCATTTTGCCTCGGAATTATCCCAATTTGAGTGTGATACAGTGCAAACAAAGTTTGCTGCCATTTTGAAATTATGTAATTGAAATTTTACAGCTGTTGTTCCTTGTGATGTCCTGCTGAGAACAGACTTATTACAACATACTATCTTTAAAGAGCAAAACAAAGGATTGCGGAAACGAATAGCATTGTAAGCAGCCAATATAACAACAAATGGACAACTTTGTCATTTTTTTTATTGTTTTACTCTTCCTAGGTTAAAAATTGTCTTTAATTCTTACAATCCAAATCGGTTTACAAGGATTACAACTTTCAGCATCACTGTTGGCTTCGAAAGATTCCACTGCATGTGCTGGGGGTCTCTGTATACGTGAAAGATTTTACGCGGTTGTTTCATTTCGGCTCTTATAAATTCCGTTTTTTGCTTTCTTTAGTTTAATTTAGTTTGCTGCAAGTTTTTTTCATCTTTCCATTACGTTTCCTGTGCATTAGTATCACTTCACGTGACAATTTGCCAGTATCTCAAGTATTCTTCGGCACCGGATGCAATAACTAACTCTTATGTAATAATGTAGTGCTGTAATCAGCTCGCTGTTATAAAAAAGAATAATTTCGGAATAGGAGAGAAACTGGGAAATGGAGAAATGTTACGAAGAAAAAGGGATCTTTTTTTCTTGAACTATCATAAACGACTACAATAACAAGATGTAACATTGTAGTGTCATGTGACTATTGTGTTTACTTATACCAGTTATACCAGTGTGATATCTTTCCCATTTTAATCAAATGTTTCGAATTCGATAATATTAACTGGAAGAAAATTGGATTTTTGGTAGCTGCTTATCCAGAGACTGTAAGTACCTTAAATAGATCATACTGTAAATATGAACGCTCTGCTAGATATCGTACCAGAAGCAGAGGAAGGGAATGATGACGAAAATTTGTCCACTGGCTCTGACCAGCAGTTATTGCAAGAAAGTCCCGTCTTTCCACCAATACAGAACAACAAGCTTCGGATAAATGTTGGCGGCATTCGTCATGAGACTTACAAATCTACCCTCAAGAACATTCCTGATACCCGTTTGGCCTGGCTCGCCTCAGCGTCAACAAATAATAATGCCGACTATGACCCGGTAGCAAAAGAGTTTTACTTCGACAGACATCCGGGTATTTTTAACGCGATTTTGAATTACTATCGTACAGGGCGTCTCCATGCGCCCAGTGATGTTTGTGGGCCCGCCTTTGAGGACGAGTTGCAGTTCTGGGGGATAGATGAAAAACAGATTGAGCCTTGTTGTTGGTCGAACTATACACAGCATAGGGATGCACAAGAAACGCTGGCCAAACTTCAGGGGGACAGTGTAGAATTAAGTGACGATGAAGAGGGCAGTGACGTAGCAAAAATATTTGGCATTGAAGAGGAAGCACAGGAGAGTAAAACTGGTTGGTATAAAAAGTGGCGACCGCGAATCTGGATAATGCTGGAAGAGCCTTACTCATCTAGAGCAGCTAAGGTATGTTTCTATTTACACTGTAAACACAAATTAGTCAAACAGTGTCTGAATCGACCATTCACGTTAGTCAACAATATTGACCAATATTTCAATAATATTTGACCGAGGTTGAATTAGTTTCCAGCAAATACTTAGCCTCCATGACTAAGTTTTGACTCATATTCATTGGTCCATTTCTATGAAAATAGTCAGATATAATCACAAAATAGTTAGTTATGAGCGACTAAAGTGGTTAGTCAATTCAGACACCACTGGAATAATTTGTGTTTACAGTGTATATGTTGTTCTAATTTTGTGATTCAATTTCCCATTATAAGAATAAAAAACTTTAAAAGGAGTGGCCTACCTTTTCAATAAATTGAAACTAAACTTTCTGGTAAATATGTTTTCTAGTGTCCCCTTCACAGATATGTCGCCGATTGGCCAAGCTTAAGGACTGACACTATTTGTAAAGTCATAGAATGCCCCATGATGAGATCTTTTTAAAGCCTCAAAGCTATTTGCGGTGACTTACAGTATTCAAGATTATTTTGTCCGGTTTTTCCAGGAACGTTTTTAACACTGAAGCGCATTACTTGGTTTTAAATTGCGAAATGTCAGATTCTGATGCCCATACCCAATTACTAGGCATCAGTAGCGTAGCCAGGACTGTGTCTGGGGGGGGGGGAGCACGACATGAGGGAAAAGTCTAAGGGGGGAAAGAGAAATCCGCAATTTTAGGTTTTTTTGCATTTCAAGATTGTGTCATGGGGGGGTCAACCCCCCCAAACCACCCAATGGCCACGCCACTGCTAGGCATTTACCATACCTGGGAACCTGGTATACTGTACCTGGTACACTAAATCTAGTACACTACACAGTAAAGTAAACGTAGTATACCAAACCGCCTGGTACACTATGCCTATAACAATGCACCTAGTGCACTATACCTAGTACACTATACCTAGTACACTACACCTTGTACACTATACCTAGTACACTATACCTACTAGTACAATGCCCCTAGTACACTACACCTAGTACACTATACCATAATGATACAGTATGTCTAAAAATTGCTAGGATTTTCGATTCTGTTTACTTCCAAACTGCACTTTATCGAAGTCACATTTTGTAATTTTGTTGTTGTTTTAATCATTTTAATTTTGTTGTCCATTTCATAAATATAACTGAGAGATAAAACTTTAAATGCCATTAGGAAGGAAGAATTCTTCGCCGAATAGGAGGTGTTTATACCTTAAATGAAGTAAGCCTTATCTACAAAAAGAATAAACCACGAAATAAATGGGCACGTCAAGGGACCACACATGCCAAACTTATCTATAGTAACTAACAAAGGACCAGTTTGCCGCAAAATATAGTCTTGCTAGGCCCTTATATAGACGTTTGACATTTGGAACACACTCCAATGTGATCATTTTAACTGTCTGTTAAGAAAAAATCGTTAAACTGCTAAAGAACTGAAAAAAATGTTCTCTTTAATGTACTTCACCTTTTAAAAAATTGAAAAGCTGATTGGAGTGTTTGAACCGAAGAACTGTAATTAAGATATTGACCCATTTCATGCGTCAGCTTCATATAAATTATAGGCTACGAGAGGGGAGATTGCGGGGATGTGGCCCCTGTGTGAACAGGCTTTCCCGTCGGAAGATTTTGGCAAGGTTATGAAAAACAAGAAACATTTTCCTAAAAAGTTTGGTGAAATGCCATTCCCTTGAAGTAGTCCCTACGCTTATGATTTACGAATTCTTCAGTCAGGTAATCAGGAAAATTGAGCGGAATTTGATGGGGATTTTGCATGTGCTGTGACAACGTGTGTGTAAGTATGTTGGGGACGGACGCTAACAAAGTGTCGTATACCGTACGTTGGCAAGTAGCCAGGCAAGGCAGTGAAGCAAGGAAGAGAATTTTTGCAGGGGAGAGCCAAATTTGTAAAAATATATTTATTCAATTTCAAATTTAAGGCTTTTAGGTGAAGGAAAATATCTCCGCTATCCCCGCCCTTCCCTTGACACCAGCCCCTTGGTTGACGGGCCCCACCCTTCCCTTGGCACCACCCCCTTGGCTGAAGGGCCCCACCCTTCCCTTGACACCACCCACTTGGCTGACGAGCCCCGCCCTTCCCTTGACACCACCCCCTTGGCTGACGGGCTGGTAGCTAGTAAGAAGAGAATGAATATTTTTATTTAAACTATCAGACTGATATGTTAATAATCATTATTCCTAGGCTTGTAATGTTTTAGTAGCGTGTAATTAGCATTGGAAAAGCTTAAACAAGCCATAACAGTTCATCTGAATTATTTTTTTTTATCGGAGATCGAGTATTTCTATAACTGTTTAAGAATCCTCTCTTTAATCTATGGCAATCGACCTATTCAAATATCACAGTTTACCGATACATTTAAATAAAATTGATCTGAAATTGCCATGGAAACAATGAAACACATTACTTTCGATTAAAACAAACCTTTCTTTCTAAAATCGTCTTAAGAAACTCATCTTAAATGTATAGAGAGAAGGAAATATCGAGTTATTGCAAGATTAGCACATGAAGAATAAAATTGATCAACTACAATTTCTTTTGTCAGAGCAGGTTACAACTGCAACAACTTCGTGGCTAAAGTTGTTAAGATTAAATGAACAGTTCTATGGATTTAAAAATAATAATTATGAGGACTTCATTAGTTTATGATATAGCTGATCATCATGAATAAGCAGAATAAATTGAATTCCATCGTTGTCCACAGTAATTGCTATAAAAACCACTTTAACTCTTCCCTTACCTGCAACTAAGCAGACAAGAATTAGTTTCGAACATCAACTTTTACTCTGATATTAACTGGTTGCATTCTGAAAATAAAATATTAACTTTTATTTGTATTGTCTGTCTAGTTTTGCGCAAATGGCCTGTTGCAGCAATTGTTTACCTTGCTTTCGGGCGCATTCAGTACATTGTTACTTCAACAGTTTTGAGGACAGTCAGTGGCCTGTTGCAGCAATTGTTTACCTTGCTTTCGGGCGCATTCAGTACATTGTTACTTCAACAGTTTTGAGGACAGTCAGTGGCCTGTTGCGGCAATTGTTTACCTTGCTTTCGGGCGCATTCAGTACATTGTTACTTCAACAGTTTTGAGGACAGTCAGTTACCACCCCAAACTACAACTATACCAGTAGTTTTATAAAAAAAAAATTGTCAGTTGTCACAGCCTTTTAATTGACTTAAAATTAAGGGAAATGCAGAGTAGCTCATATTACACATCATGTGCTGAGGGTGTTCTGATTACACATTAGAGTACTCTCCACGGTATGATCTAAAGCAATGAATTGGGATTGTGTCTGGATGGGGATGAGGTTAAGACACTTACACTCTTAAATCAAAAGAGTTAACTTAGTCACTCTTTGGTAGAATGAAAAGTGTAAATTCACTCCATTAGAGTGATAATTCACTCCAAGAGGAGTGAAATTCACTCCAAAAAGAGTGCAATTCACTAGAGGAAGAGGGACAATTCACTCTTCCACGAGTGCCTGCAATGATCACTCTTTTTTAAAGAGTGATCATTGTGGGCACTCCATCAAGAGTAAAACTTCGCTCGTTTTAGGGGAATTTCACTATTTTTGGAGTGAATCATTACTCCAATGGAGTGAGTTCACACGTTTTACTCTATCAAAGAGTGGCTAAGTTCACTCTTTTGATTTTAGAGTGTATGGTAGGGGCTTAAGTAGGTTAGGAGAATTAGACCTGTCTGGGGTGATGAATAAATGCCTTTAATCACAGTGTCAAAACTGTAGGCTGCAACTCCCTCAGCAATACTGCCGCTGTCTCCGCCATGCTTTGTTGAATTGAGTAAGTTGGGAGAATTGGAACTGTGTGCACGTGGTAATGAATAAATGAATATAAGGCTCTGTAAGCTCACCAGGATATACCATGAAACAATAAAATAGGATTGTGACTAGACATGTTATGAGTCTTAAACAGCTGTAGGGGGGGGGGTAAGTAAGTATGTTGGGAGAATTGAAATTCTCTGGGGTATATAATACCCCCATTAATGTTAAACACTTGCAATGGTCACTGTAAGTCTCAGTTTCTGGCATCAGAGTCAGGAAATTTCAAAAGCTGCAGTAAAGTTCATATTACACTGCCCGACGGTAAGTACATACAGAAAAGAAATAAAAAAAATCATCACGGTCACGCATGCTGACCGGGACATACCTCAAGTCAAAAAATTCAAAGATGTATGTTAAACAGTATGAATAATTAATTCTAACGGTCTAACTTCCATCTTCATGGGACGTTCTTGAGCCAGCGGCGTAGCCAGGATGGGATGGAGGGGCCTAGGTAACAAGTGGAGGGCCTGGTACCTCTGAGGGTCAGGCGCGGCAAGACTATCTAAGCGGAGCGCCACCATGAGTTGGCGTGGAGCGTACAAGAAAATTTGGGGTTTTACGAACCCTCCAGATGGCTGGAAACGGCACTTCCGACGTGTTTTAAGCTGGATGTACCCAGCCTTGAAATACAAATCTCATGTCTGCCACTTCTAAAACAGTGTTAATAAAAATCAATCTATGAAAAATGATAATACATGCACTTTTTAGGGACCCGAAATCTGGGCATTTTTGATCTGTGCCATAGCCTGGGGGATGAGACTAAAGGGAACCGGTATAATCCCTTTCTCTTGGGAAAAGTCGTGAACTTCAGTAGAACGTAGATCGCAAATGCGGCAATATTTGAATAATTAAACCAAAATTAGTTGTGTCCCGCTCTGAGAAACTTTCTTTGCGTTAGATTCAGTTTGCTAGATGCGAAATGGTGCCATGCAAATTTTTGAACTGACTATAGGCCTACGTTTTAGGATTTTCCTAGTTGGGGACCATGAAAATTTTCAAAATACTCATTTTTCGCCTTTGTAGAGATTTTACAAGTGACATACATACTACCAAAGAGACAATGTTTTCCGGTTTTCAGTGGTGTTTATATGCAAAATGGTGCAGTATTTGTTCAGTCATCGGTAATTACGTAGTCAAAATTAAAATACTAGGAGTAAATCTCTCAAAATATTTAAACCACAAAGCAGAAGTAAGGATCATGCGGGAAACACATGAAATGCGGACCTTGTGTACATTTTACAAATCCGCCCGGACGCCAGTGCCAACTAGTAAAAAGAGGACTTGTCGAAAAAATCGCTCTACAGTGGCACTTGTCATGGGAAGCAGCGAGTCACGACATAGGCCTACTTGTTAGGGATGGATGGGAAGAAATATCCGAAGGCAGTACCTTACCTTTACGGCATACTGGCATATTTTGTGTATGATAAACTATAGGAATGGTCGTGTAAGAATGGTCTCCAGTGTATGATTGCCTTGTTTTGAGTTTGCCGTCGTACCGTTCGTTTCATCTTCGAAGTATAATGCAATAAACAACAGTGCAGACTATACTTTATCAAATTTAGTAATAGTAATCATTTTGAAGTTATTACTTGATTTCATACGTGCACACAAAATGTGTTTTACACACATTCATGCATTTTTTTTTTTTAATTTTTACACATTTTTTTATTTACCTTTTTTTTGAAGGAAATACTTCAAAGTGTATTTCCGTTCAAACATTTTATTTTTTCTCAATAACTTTATAAGGAGGCAAAAAAAATCTGGGGGGCCTGGAAAAAATCTGGGGGCCTAGGCCCCCAGGCCCCCCGTGGCTACGCCACTGTCTTGAGCTGATAATGAGATTGTTTTCGATACGGCGTCGCTAATGTTACATTATCGGTCAGTCGGTTAGGGTATCGGATCTATTTGCAATCCAAGTCAGTACAGGGGTATGCTGTGATATCTTCGATCATCCGACATACATTTTGCTTGCGTTTTTTAATAGACGACTAATCATCTTTATACGCAATAAAGCAGGATTTAGTCTGCACATGAATGGGTTTAATAATTTAGTTGTCCAGAATAAGGAGATTTGCCCTTTAATCTTATACGAAGATCAAACACTGAAGATTCGTCTGCCTTCCCCAAGACTCAAAGCAAGTGTCATTATCAGGCAGGGACATTGTCCAACCTCTATAGTACTGAAAAATTATTTTTTCATGTCTGCAAATCTACCACTATTAGAGCAGCAAGACAAGATACTAAACAGGGGTCAAATGGCTTTGGGGAAAATATTTTCATTCTTTGATTCATTCATTCATTCATTATGTTTAAGAAAATATTTTCAAAATAGTTTAGGGGGCATATGTGTAAACAAATAGTCAATTGCAACTTGAAACTTTCTAGGGACCATAAAAGTCAGGGAGGATTCGTTCAGCGGCGTGAGCGGAAATTGTAAGGTGAGACCCTGATAAAACACCCGATTGACATGGTCATGGGGTAATGGGGTTGAAAAATTTTGCTCTTTTAAGATTAAAGTGTGCTGAGATGCAAACTAGTGCCTCGTACTGACTAATACGAAGTCAAGATAGAATACACGGTGTGATGGGCCGCTGTTGCGCGGGTATAAAGGGAGGGAAAAATGCCTGATTTTGAAAGTCGGCTGAAGTTTAAAGTGGTGCTATATTTGGATCACTTCGAAGCTTGTTTTAATTTTCATGAAGGGAAGGCCAATAGGAGTGGCGCGCCTTTTGCTCGGTCAGGCTTTATGAGACTGCTTCCGAATGATTTTTTTCGACTGGCTAATTTCCCTAGATCAGAGGAAGGGTCATGTACCCTGACTCCATAATGCGAATTTTCCTGGACTCGATGAATCAAGACAGGCCTTATGTTCTGCACCTCAGCCGACAAAATGTTTAAATTCCCCCAAGTAAGGTAATTCCGGCTCTTCTTCTGGTTACAAAATATAACAGATTCGGCCAAATTCCACACGAGGGCATGGGATTAACATTACTAAGATTTTCCAAGGTACAGACGGGTGACAGGATTTGGTCGACGGTGGGGAGCTCTACTATGGGAAGGGGCAATATTCCGAAGTCCCAAAGAAGCCTCAAAGACGATAAGTTTGCCATAAATATGGTATACCCGAACAATGGCTCCTCTTACGACAGAGTGTCAAAGAAAATCTAAAAAAATGGATTTTTTTGCAGGAAAATCCTTGCTCTTTTTTGAAAAAACCTGCCCTTCTTTTGTACAAAATAGAACATATATTGTTGAGCCTACTGAGGGTTGTTGTTATTACGTAAGTTATCCTATCCATCCTATCCATAAAAAAATAGTCCAGAACCCAAACCAAAATTTTATTTGATATGTTAATATGGGCGTCCGCAGAAAAAAGTCAGGGGGGGGGGGGACAAAATTTCTAGGGGGGCAAAACCTCCAAGTCACCATGAATTGACACAAAGCATGCAAAAATTTCAGCCCAAAATGCCTCCCAGATCGCCGGAAATGGCATTTCTAAAGCCTATTTTTCGCATAGAAACTTGGAATACACGTTTTGTTGGGGTTTTTGCTCTGATTTTTATAGCTTTTTTTCAAATTTTTGATTTTCCAGGGGGGGGCGAGTGCCCCCCCCCTTGCCCATAACTGCGGACGCCCATGTATGTTAATTATGAATATATTCTAAGCATTCTGTGGTGAAAGTTTCATTCATTTCCCACGTTCAATTCTCGAGATATTACCAACTGAAGTTGACACATTTTCTATACAAAAAATTACCTTGAAGCAAGCAGGTCTTACGTCATGGATTCACTTTGTTGGCCAATATTTTTTTTTTTATCCTTTTGTTTTTGCCTTGGATTTGTCAGGGGTACCCCGGCCACAAAGTCGTGAATTTTGTAAAATTACATTGCTCAAGATGCGCTTATGACATCATCAATATGTAGAGTTTTTAGTTGCATAAAATTTGTGGTAAATTGTTAAGAAAAACAAAACTTTGGCCAACAGTGTAAATTTATGACATCCCTCTGCTTGCTTCGAGTTCGTTCTATGTAGAAAATTTGTCCCATTCAGTTGCTTAAACCTCGAGAACCGAATATGGGAACTAAACAAAAATTTCACCATATGAATAAAGGGATGCTCGTACGGGAGAATACTTTGTCTAAGTAACTAGTTACTGTACGGGTGGAGACTCTTTCCACAGTTGATCGTGTTCAACTAAATGAAAAATGTTGTTACCCTAATGGAAGTTAATGAACCAGAGTATTCTTTCTCATGAATGGCTGTTTGATATCATTTGACCTTGTTTACCCTTCATTCTATGTACTGAAATATAAAAGAATCTCAAGGCAAATAAGCAAATATATGTGGTATTTAATTGTTGTTAAACAATAACTATGAACCGACTTCTTATGCCCTTCAAGTTAAAAAGCAATAATGGATTCCTATTACCCTACAGGAGTTTATCAACAAACAAAAAACAGAAATAACGAAACTATTGTCAATTTTACAGTAAATTTCCCCACAATGTTGGTGTGTGCTTTCATCATGCACTCCTCTGAAAAATACCATACAAAGTTTTAGAAAACCGAAACTTGGTGCATTTCAATTCGTATGGAATGTAGAATGTTTATAATTCTGCACTGTGTTGTTCTAGACCTTCCAAACCTTACACACCGCTCTATCGAAACACGCGTAACATTGTCAGTACCAACAGTAATATAGTTCCCTTCGTGTCCGAAATGTTATTTCCGCGCGTATATATATCATACCCCGATGCTAATTAAATATCATTATTGACGCTCAACTTGTCTCAAGTAACACAGAACCGCTTATTGATTTCAATTGTGAAATTCTGCTGATCGCCGTATCAGTCCGAGAACAATGTGTAAACGAAGGCCAAAATGTGTGCTTTTGCGAAAATTTAATTACCGATGGTATTAATATACATTTGACATTTTCGGCGTTCCAAATTTGAGGGGGCAGAACAATGTTAGAGACACAATGGGATTTTGTCTTCCTTTTCAATTGCAAGGAGATTATGACTTGACGATAACAATGCTGGTTGGTCTTAATAATGGGAGAATGTTGACTTGTTTGAAAGTACATCGCAATGTTTAAAAAAGGAGAAGAACCATTTTAATTATTGATGAAGAGTGTACAAGTTTCTTGTCCTACATATATAGACAATAAAAAAGAAAAAATTATTCCTTTAGATGCGCATGCTCAGATGAAAAAAGGAGAACAAAAAGCTTTCAACTTTGAGAGTTATTAATTGTTGTAGTGCGTAATGTGTTTTTGTCATTGTTATATGTTTTTCATGTCATTTTGAAACGGCTTTACCAGTTTGTGCAACATTCATTGATATTAGGCTGAACAAAGTGACTGGGATGCTTCTACTTTTAACTTCACATTCTACAATGTTTCACATTAGGTCTATGTGTTTCCACACTCTTGTTAGGTCTATTATTTTACAGAAAGTAAACATTACTCACTAATTTTTAATAGGTCTATAACCTACACAGAATTTGCAGTACTTGTGTATTTATTGTCCTTGCGTGATGTAGCTCTCTTGGGAACAGAACGTTTTCGGTACGAACGTTTAGTTTTACTTATACCCCAGTTGGTTCAGTTTCTTCGCCAGAGTACTGAGAAGACTTCTGATAGAAAATAATTGTGCATTTCCCAACAGAAGTATCGTGAACTGCGTAATACATCTATAGTTGAATAATACAGGGCAATTTGTTTGCATGGCTTTCAGCCTCTCTTACTCATATATTTGCTATCATTTCCACTAAATACCACACCTTCATTCACACTCTGTAATATCCTCAACTTTCATTGGTCCTTTGCAGTCGCAAAACCATGCGTTATCCCACAAACTCACAGCAACGCATCATGCGCAAGAGTTTATTAAAACACTAATATACACTTTAATGTCACCAAAATCTATGATCCCTCTGACTGGTACTAAAATCCAATAAACATGCTAGAATTCCTAGTTAGCGAATAACTTATTTGTAAGTTAGACTTAATGGTGTCTTATGAAAAATGAACAAAATAACAAAAATAATTAAAAAGAAGTTGAAACATAAGTGACAGTGCAATATTGTGGTTTTCGACCATCCTTGTAGTTACTACGGGGTAAGTGTCCCTATAACAACAGGGATGACATGCTGTTAGTCTGATTACGTCATCCAGTGCCAAACTTGTAATGTTTTTCCAACTTTTCACTATATGACATGCACTCTAAAATGTCCTGGTCAAATTTGTCTAGTCTAATCAGTCTAAACAACAAAGGCACGGGATCTTGTCAAAACTTTGACTAGCTTCGAATCCCGGTAAAAGAAACAAATAGTATTCATTTTCGAACCATTTGAATTTTGAAACAAAAATCTTGTAGGATATTCGGCAATATTCCGGTCCGTGTCCGTGACTGGATCTGTTAAAAGAATATTTTAACAATGTTAATGAGAAGAAATCATCAACGTTGACTGTAAAATGTAAAAAGGCTTGTCCTTTGCGAAAATGTAAATATAGTAATACACTAGTGGATTTCAGTAATCCACACCGTAAAATCTCCCACCCCCTGTTTTGCAGACACTTGTTTTCTTTCAATGGCATTTCACTTCCAAGATTCCTTTCACTGCAGCTTGACCTTCCCACAATCCTGGACCCCATTGTTTTGGTTAATTAAAAAGCAAGAGCAGTCTCTTAAACATATTTTTAAGCACCACCTAAATTTTCCACAATGTTATTTTTTATTTTTCTTCAAAATATCCTTTCATCATAGTTTAGAATTCAAATATTGTACATTCAAGGTAAAAGAAGCATTTACCTCTTGTAAATTTTACAATTGTTGCGCAAAGAACATTGTCACATGATCTCCAAGAGCCAATCATGACACAGGATAGTCTGCTGTTCCAGCGTAATTCAGTTTGGGGTAACTGTGTCTCCCCTTTAAGATCTTGTCTTGTATAATTTTTTTTCTATCAGTTAAGAAGTCAATCCTGTGCTGCCGCGGTAAAACAAATTTTAGCTGGCTATTAATGCAATAGAAGTTACCCTTAAGATCCAGGCCGGTAGCTAATGAAGGCAAAGTGGGCGCGAAAAAACCCTTCGAAAAAATTTCTCACTAGAGAATTTGAACTTTGGCGTACCATAATTTTACACATTTGCTGTCTCTGGAAAAATCCCCCTCTATAACCTTGTCTGGCTACGGGTCTGTAAAGCTCACCTATTATTAAATAGTACATCGCTCTTGAATAACCAAAGATTTCGGGTTAAAAATTTAAGGTAGGTCGTCCTTTCTTCAGTAGAAACTGGAAAATTTCCCACTCTTTTAATGATGCATTTAATACCTAAATTGCGGCCTTGCCAAAACTCTGAAGTATTCCATCTGAGTCAAGAAGTTAAACGGCCTCTTGTTTTAGTCTATCCTTCACTTATCAACCATTTGCAAATAAATTTCCTATCCTTACTCTGGGAAAAGACATTTCGATAGGTTTTCTAGCCTTGTAGATCACTTTAATTGTCATTTCTCCTCAAAGCGTAACCTAATGGGAACTCGTACACCTGTTTTAGGCAAGTTGATCATTAACCTGTCTTCGGTAAAGAACTATACGGACTCGAGACCTCTTTGCTTGGAGAAACTTGACTGTATAAATTTACGTCATGAGCAATTTAACTAGCTACCGGTACTTTGTTTGTGTGTTTTACGAAGAATTGTCTTATTTTACAAAGTTATTCGGCAATGGTTGGTTTAAGAAGTAATGAACATGATTGGAAACCAACGTAAACATTTCATGAGGCGACGCTTGACAGATGTTTGCGAAGGTGTTTTTATTCGATCGACTCTTTGAGTGTGTCCACTTTACAGTAAACGTTAGAGTTATGTTCAAACGAAATTTGATAAACTTCTCATTGAAAGAATAAAATATTTTATGGAGCATAAATAACTGTTTGGAATAGGTGAAAGTTCTTGAAGGATCCAAATGGACTGATGGGTTTCAAATAACCAAACGTATTTGCAAAAAGAGTTCTTACATAAAAAAAAATGAATACGGATACAACGACAAATAAGTTGACCTGTAAAATTTATGACAAATATAGATTACAACCGAAAAAAGTCTCGTGACCAATGAAGAAGATGACGAGAAAAGGGTTAGACAAAGTCTAACTAATAGCACTATCAAGTGAGATCCGTAAATCGATCGTCTGAAAATTTTGTAATCAAAATGTCTCTGGCAAAAATCATCTTAATGAAATTTTTGAATGAATACAAGAAAAGGAAGTACGGAAGTAAGTAAGGAAGTACGCCTATGGTAACTTACTATGTAAGTATGACCTTACGGGACTGCACTCCCCATTGGCCAAAACCTTTCTGAATCGGGCAGACCTCAGTGGGGCAGGATTATGCTGGCCTGCATGGTTGTGGATCTGGAGTTGGGCAAAAAGTCCCCGCTCCTTGAGAGAAAGTGACATGTGCGGCAATACATGCATAGTGCAGCTATGTTACAATCATGTTATGGAAAACCACCTTCCTCTAATATGTTACTAGAAGATGACCTGTCTCGTGAAAATGTAATAAAACTAATGTTGAATTCTAGATAATGTCACAGAGTATCCTTGCCATAACTTCGAAATGCAACCCATATGAGACATATCCAATTTTGCACTCAAGATTCATGAAGAGGTTCCCAACCCATGTGATATGCACTTTTCTTATACTTTTACTCAATTACCAGTTGCCCATATGGGCCATGGAACTAGCTGATATGAGTCAGTGTTGTCATTAGGCTGACCCATGTAAGTCTTTTACAAATCTTGGGTCTAAAATCATATGATCAACTATGGTGGCCGACATGGGACGCTAATCTTCCCATACTGGAATTTGACCCGCTATGTAAATATGTCCTAGTCAAAAAAAGGATGTAGACCGGGATCTCGAACCTAGTCAAAACTTTGACTAGGTTCGGCTCATAAATGAGGCAAATAGTTCCATTCTTTAACCATTTCTAGTCAATTATGAAACAAAACGTGTCAAATATTTGACCAGATTCTGGTTCGTGCTGCAGTGGGCTAAATGGGTTTTTTTTTTTGTTTTGTTTTAAGAATGATGGGGTGGGGCTAATTGCAAATGTCCTTTTCTCTTTATGTCGCCAGATAGTGAAGTAATTTACCATTGTCGTATATAAACTCAATGTATTGCTACACGCATTATGTCACTTCACATACTCTCATCGGTTTTTCCGAACTCTCTGTGCTGATCTTCGTATTTCGTTTTGTTAGTATTTCGGTGATGAAAAAATTAGCCCATAGCCAAAAAGAGATATGGATAAGTCTATAGCCAAGGGGGTGGGGAATGATAGCGCTAAAATCCCCCCCCCCCCCAAAAAAAAATATATATATATATATATATATATATATATATATATATATATATATATATATATATATATATATATATATATATATATATATATATATATATATATATATATATATATATATATATATATATATATATATATATATATATATATATATACAAAACCCGACACGGATTGTTCTCAGTGAGGTCACGGTTAATTAAAAATGTCCAAAAATGCCGAAATAGTATTTTTCCACACCCCCCCCCCCTCGACTCGAGCTGTTTCGCCCTTCATTGTCTTTAACGGATTAAATTCAAAGTCAATTCACTTTAATAAGCGAATTTGATCATTCGTTTGCCTCACCAATATGTGGGATATATGTCGGATGTTCAAAATAAGCTACGTACGTAGAAGGCTACTATACAATTCCTTATTGTAGTGCCTCCATACGCATTTTCGTGCAGTATTCATACATACTGCATTTCTGCCTGCATCTATTTACGTTCAGTGTGTTTTATTACTAAGACACGAAAATGCAGGTCTCCATCCATCTTCTTCACAGATGTGCAAGGTTTACACTAAAAGAGGCAGCAGTTCAACATGAATTGCAGTCCAAGTTTTATACATGCACGGAGCGAAGTTGTATCTTCCAACTAATCGCTACACAAAAACCCGGCTGTAGGGGGCGGGGCAGTCGCAGAGGCGCTAGTCAAAGAACCCCACTTATATTTACCATGCATGATTCAAAACAGAACGATTCTTCAAATTTCTGTAGTATTAAATGAAAACGAAAATGTGCTGTGGATACGAGTGTGTTTGTTACCCCAATCTGTTCCAGTGGTGGTTCTGACCGCGTGTTTGGTCTTGTAGAGCAAAGGCTTCTCACTCGGGAGGCCCAGGTTCTATTCTCCTGTCAAGTCATGCCAAAGACTATAAATGAAACTTACTGTAGCTGTGCATGATGCTCCACGTAAGCAATGGAGTAGGGAGAGCAATTCAGTGCCCGCAACTTGAAAAAGGGTCTTGAGGGCTAATTTAAACTATAAGATTACAAGTTTAGTTGTGGAAAATCAACTGCTGCATAAATACTTTACAGGGCAAATGTGATAACTCAATGTTACCAAGCATACTCCTACGCATGCGTAGGAACTAGACAACGAAACATACGGTAAGGTGCACTTGACCTTGTGACCCGACCGGAAGTTCTGAAGTTCCCAACACGTTTGTTATCGAATTCGGTCATTGGACTTAAGTCCGAGTGAAAGATAGGTCTGTCAGACTGAATGTTACCAACGTCAGTCGTCAGACCTTTATCGTCAAAACGTCTAAGCCCTCATGAACCAAACCTATCCCAATGAGGTCCCGGCGAAACATCACAGGAGTTACCTGGGAAGCATCTAAAAAACGGGTGCTACAAAATGATATGGGGAGACTGAGAAAACATTTTAGGGGCACCAGGATATAGCGTAGGATCACGAACAGTCCCTAAGGTATGGAACCCACTGGGCTGAAAGAACAACATGGAATAGTTCCAAGATTGCACATGAATTGCATCGTATCGCCGTAGAATAAAACACACACACACAGAAAACGTCAATTTGTGCCTATTAAAGTTATTCGGGTAAAAAAATATTGCATTCGTAATGCACCATTTACATATGTTTTATGTAAATGCCCGTCAGTGTGGATGTGAATGCATATTCTTTTTTTTTTCTTTTTTTTCTTTTGGGTCTATAGACTTTCCCTCTCCTGGAAAATTTTTGAATCCATCAACGCTCCTGCGGTATACACTCTAATAAAACGGACAAACTTTTTTGACCACCTCTGGGTATCAAAGCAATTCCAACCAACTGTTGGTCAAAACGTATGCCCATCATTCGGTTATAGTGCATTTTACCCTATTTGTGCCTGACACATGTTTACCCATTGTTTGTCAAAAAGTTGGACCAAGTTTAAGTATGTACGGTGTCACCACAGTCTAATTTTTATTTATGCATTTGTGCATCTTCATAGCACGGGGAGAATATTTGTTTTAAACCCTTCTCTTTTAATAATTTCAATATTAATTCATTTTTATTTCTTTTTCATTTAAAATAATAGATACTGGCTATCACCTCTCTCGCCTTTGTCATGATATCGATTACCGCATTTTGCATGGAAACCGCGGAACCGTTCCAAGAAGTGCATGTAAACAACGAAACCGACATAATATACACCGAACCGGTGGCATTTCTATTTGCCATAGAGGGTGTCTGTGTCGCCTTTTTCACACTGGAGTTGATCGTTCGTTTCGTTTTCTGTCCCAACAAATGCCGGTTTTTTCTTACTTTGGAAACCGTGATAGACATCGTGGCTTGCATTCCATTTTACGTTGATGCCGTCAGAAAAATATCAAGTAATGACGGTCATCAAGGAAGTGATTTTCTCAGTTTTTTAAGAATCGTCAGAGTTTTTCGTATTTTTAAACTTGCCCGCCATTTGAGTGGCTTGCAAGTCTTAGTTCACACCTTGAAAGCTAGTGCCAAGGAACTTTTGCTCCTAATAATATTCATGGGACTCGGTGTGTTAATATCGTCCAGTTTGGTCTATTACGCAGAGCGTTGGGCTTCACAACCGGGCGACAGAAACGATTTTGATAACATACCGGTGGGTTTCTGGTGGGCAGTTGTTACCATGACAACTGTTGGATATGGTGATCGTGTGCCAAGAACTTGGATGGGGATGATAGTTGGCGCAGTAACGGCCATCATTGGCGTCCTTACTTTGGCCTTGCCAGTTCCTGTCATCGTTAATAACTTTGCCTTGTACTACACGCATGCGCAAGCGAGACAAAAGTTGCCAAAAAAGAGGAAGCGGGTGCTCGTGGGTGCTGCAGATGCTCTGAAGACTCAATCAGTACAGTTCTTATCATCTAGTATCAGTGGTTACTCGACGCAGTCAACTAACGAAGGTGAAGGTGATTCAAACAGTTTGCGTAGTGATCATGACGTAGGCATACGTACAGGTGAGGGACACTATGACGTCACCACCATATGAATATGCATTTTTAACACTTATTTGTGTATTTTAGAGGTGATTGACATCATTTCACATGGAACTATTATTTCACGTACTGAATTTGATGTTATCTTTGTTTTGTATTGCTGCAATACTTTTGAAGGGGCGCGGCTTTTTAAGTTGGGAAAAGGGAAGATGCCATACCTACGACTGGCTAGTAGTCTTCTTACTCCAAGTTTGAAAATGTGCTATATATTTAGCATTTTAGCATTTACCTTTTTGTCATTTTTCATGAAAAGGTGGGAAAGTTTTTACGTAGCGCCCTCATTTCGTTGCGTATGGTCAACTCGTGAAGTAATAAGTTACCTGGTTGACAACTATGAATCTCTTTCTTCTCTTTGTCGAGAAGGAAAAAAGAGAGTTTTCCGGATATTTTTCCTGTCTTTTGAACGTCAGTCAAGGAATTAAGGTACCCCTTAACTTGAAAATTAATCCTTCAAGTAGGTTAGCGGACGCACTAAAATTTAACCTTGTAACCCTCTTAGTGTTTTATGTTTAAAGATGTCCAATCGTCTCGTCAAAATGAAGATGAAGTGTATGCAGGATTGTAGATGACCTCATACCATACCGTTATATGTTGACCACGACTGCGAACCGATTCGATACACCATCTGTACTGACAAATTAACAGCTTGTAATGCATGCGTATTTTTTCCGCCCCAGACGAACGAGGGCAAATTCAGCCAAAGAAGCCATAAGTTGAAAATAAGCCATACTCCTCGTTCCAAAATGACAGCTTTTCGACCTCTTTCGTAATTCAGACACCGGATTATGAAAAACCGACCAAATATAACATCAATTCACTTAACTGTAATTCCAATTATAACCTTAACCATGACTTTGAAACAAATTCCATTTTTTGAAAACTGGAGTTGCCTACCTTCGTCGTTGTGTGCGTACTACATTGTAACGGTACTCTTTGTACTACGTTGTAACGGTACTCTTCGTAATGATCGGCGATTAGTCACATGAAAGTATGTGAATGTTTCCACTTCTCATGAAGTTAAAAAAAGACACCAAAAACAATTTTTATATTGTGAAGAATAATTACAAGCAGTATATGTTTCAATTGAGACTGCTGTAGAATGTCATGCATATAACCAGAGGAAAGAGTAGATTAACGAAGGAAGCCATATCTACGTCAAAGGCATTTGGCTACAAAATGGACCACTGTAATTTTAAGGAGAAATTCTCCATGGATAATTATGCCCCTTTCCGTGTTACAAATTCGCATGTTTATGACTAATTTCCCTTCGTACTTGTGGGTATGAAAATTAAATTATCTTGTAAATGTAATTTTTGTTCAATTTTGATAATAATGTGCAATTTGCTCCTTTTCAATACGCGAATTCGGTAATTTGTTGGAGCGTTCCCTTGTTTCGACAGTACGTACATACAACACTATTTAAGTCTCTAGCTAAGTCGAAAGAAAGTATGGGTCTCATTCCTAAACCTTACGACGATTCGGAGAATGTGAGCATGTTCATAGCCACCAAAACGAATTGCCGCACTTGGTTATTAGACCTTTCCAATGCACAAGTACAAAGCTTTTATTTCATTAGAAATTTTAAAAATTTCTTCTAAACCTAAAAAAGTCTTGGGAATATATAAAAGTTTTTGCTTTAACTTAAATTAGAAAGCGGAAAAATGTGGGCGTAGTATAAGAATAAGGTATTAAATAGTGACATTCAGTGTGTGTAGCATTGCAATTATGATGAATTTCGAGTGCAGTACTGCAACATGTATTCAATAAAATAAATTTGCCAGTATGTTTCATTTACTTTTGTATTTTGTTTGCTTGTATGCATAATGGCATCTGTCCTCTCCTGTAGTTTCAGGCCGGGTTCACCGCTCAGAGGCAAGCGTAGCCCCAGCAGCAACCGCTACAGGAGACAAAACTGAAATAACAGTAACATTCACTGACGAATCTGGCGAAGATTACAAGACTTCACTCCCGCCAAGTCCGGTTCGCTCGAACGGAAATTCTGAGTCCCTGAGTCAAGGTATTAGTCGCAGGCATAGCAAGCGACAAAGTCTGGCTGTTACAAGAAGAGACAGTATCCGTCCACTCGGTCCTGGCAAACGGGAAAATGGGGCCACTCGGAGAGAGAGTCTCATGCCAAACGGAAACAAAGGTAAAAACTTTATAAGATAGATGGAGCTCAAAGCCCCGCCCACACTATGCGTCGCGACTTAATGCAACAAAACTGACCACTAACTAGTTTAAGAGCATAGTGTCCACATTATGCAACAAGTCACAGGACCATGAAGCAATTCACGCAATATTATAACATTTAGCATACTCTTAATTTGTTACATTGAAGAGACGGGAATATGTTCTGTCCATTTCGATAATCTGAACTTCGCGGGCTTCATTCCAGAAGTCAGTTTCACGTTTCAGTTTTATGCAACCGAACATGTTCGGTGGCATGAAATTGTGTTGCGCGTCTGCTTGCAAGTATAGTAGCAAAGCATTCCAGATTGTGCAACGCGTTTGAACAATCTCGTCTGCAATGAGTTGCGTCACATCGAGTCGCATAGTGTAGAAGGGGCTTTACGGCTCAGTGTCGAACCAACTGGTTGAAGTCGCTCCGATCACGACTCCATTGCTTATATGATGCACCAAGCACATGAACAGTAGGTTCCAGTTTTAAACTCTTCTGTATGACCCGGCCAGGAGTCGAAATCCAGTCTGCAAGTCGGGTTCTCTAAGCAGTTGACCATACACTTCGGTCTATGCAAGAAGTTTGGCAAAGAAATTTTGTAGAAGGCATTTGAAAACCTTCACCTTAATCCAATTAAACTCATTCTAACTCCCCATAAAGCGCTTTACAGAAACTAGCATATTTGAAAATTCTAATCTATATCAGTGAAATCGCTTCAATTCCTAGCATGAGCTGTTACTAACGAGCAGTATAATTTTTGACGAATTTCTTTCGCTTTTAGTGTTTTTGAGCTAAAATCGGAATTGCATTTAACATTGACTAAAAAGTGATGATTGAAAGGGTTGGACAGGAGGGAAGCCTAACTGCCTATCTTGATCCGGTAGCATACTATCTACTGCTTGCCTTTTTCATGAAAAAGTCAACAAATTTTATGTAGCGCCCTCATTTCGTCCCGTGTGAGCAACTCTTCCGAGTACAAAGCAACTTAATTAAAGACGACCTGTCATCTCTTGAAAATGTAACTTCTTTTCCGGATTCTGAATAACGTCATAGAATATCGTTGCCTTAACTTCGATTCGGACTGATTCGATGTACCGTAGATAATGCGAACATTTTCTTTACGCTATCGCTGATGAGCCTGATTTGACATTACAGGCAGTGCATCGAATCGGATAGCAATCGAAGATAAGACAAGAGGATAGTTTTTATTGCATTTTCATGATAACACAGGTCTTGTTTAAATATAGACACTATTGTGGCTGTGGCCGCACCCAATACTTTCACCGGGAGACCCTAGTATATTCTAGAGACAAAAGATATTAGTGGTCGGGGAACTGTCTGGTGGGAATAGTGGGAAGGAAGTCTATGAAACGGTACCTTATCCCAAGACAATGATTAGGCGTAAAATATGGGTGTCAATCATTTTTACTAACCATCCAAGGACAGACTGTAAGGTCAAGTGGTTAGAGAATCTGACTTGCAGACGGAAGGGTTGGAGTTCGACTCCTGGTCGGGTCATACCGAAGATTAAAAATGGAACTTACTGTCATTGTGCTTGTTGCTCAGCATAACCAATGGAGTATGGGGAAACAAACCAGTGTGCCACAATTAACAAAAGGCCGTGGTCGGTTCAACTTTAATCAACTGGTTAAAAACTGAACCGTAAAACTCCATCTTAGGAATGTGGTAAACTTCAGTTCATACAGAGTCGACATGTAACTGGAATATTGAGATGGATATATGTTTTATCGTATCAAAATTATGATACTGACGCGAGAAAAACTTATAAAGTGCAACAGAGTTTGAAGGCGAATATAAACATTTTGTTCCAGCACTTTGCCTTTTGTTTTCTTTTTTTTTCAACTGATCACTTACTGAAATCAATATTGAAAAGGTCCCACAAGTGAGATAAAACCTTAGCTTTGTGTTATTACTGTTGGTTGGATATTTCGTAATATTGTCGGGTAACAAAATTCCATAAAAGAATAGATAGTCTCATCCATACGGTGACCAATCACAACTTCAAACCTTGACAGATCATTTGTTTTAGTTTTAACTCAATGTATGATTATGTTGGAGAGTTAAGGTCGTAGAGACCTTCTAAAATAAAATCTGATTGCCCCTTTAAGAAAACCAAAAAGGTCTCGGGTTTTGACATTAGGGTATAATTATATGCTACAGCCCAATGACGTAACTTTTCTCCAAATTTTATCTCTCAACCAATACACAGGACGAAGTCGATCGGTGCATGCAGGAGGGACTCGTCTTCCGCAAACAAGGCGGCGGTCCATGATGCCGGGGATGCCTTCCATCGAGGACGAAGACGCTGAATGCTAAGGCCCTCAATTCTTCAGATAAACAAATTGTTGAAGTTAACTCTGATGAAGGAACGCCTTATTCACTCAAAATATAAATACATTGTATTGAAAGGTGATCCGGGGTGCTTTCCATGCTTATTAACCTTTTTCATAGAACGAATTGTAGAACGTGCCGGACAGTTCTCCAAAAAAGTTATTGAAACATGAGTGATCCCAAAAGGAAATGTTGGTCCGTCGGAGAAGATGTTCATATTTATTTCGGAATTGTGTGCCTGAAACAGAATTTACAGCCAGGGTCGATAATTTTTTTAAAAGGATGGAAATAACCAAATCATGCAAATGGACGAATCCTTGGAAAAAAGGACACGCCCCTAAATCCAAAATGACAGCCTCTCGACATTTTTCCTCTTAATGTAATTCTAACACCGGATTATGAAAGAACAGGTTACCTGCACTTTAAAAAACGTTCAGTCAAATGGAGCACGAACCGAAATCTAGTCAAAAAGTTGAAAAGATTTGTTGGAAAATTGGCTAGAAATGGCTCAAAGTGAAACCTTCCGCTTTATTTATGGTTCGAATCTAGTCAAAGTTTGTACATGAAGTTCCGGCCTGCGTCCCAATTAATTAGATTCCATTCGAATTCGACGTCTTTAGACTGGTTTAAACCTCCAGTTATGATTTTAAAACAAATAAAAAATCTGAAAATCAATCTGGACATCCCGTCATGGGAAAACTGTTAGCTGTGATCGCTTCGATACCGCGAATCCGGATAGCACGTGATGGTGTGGTTTCAGTTGGCCATAAGTGGGGTCTATCACCTTTTACTTTCAATTTCCTTGCTTTCCTGTATCATAGATGGTTGTACACTAAATTGTATCTTTGATCCATCAATTTTGCGGAATATGAGGGTTTGAAATTCATATTGACAATAAAGGAAGACGATTTTAGGCTGATGGACCCCACTAATGGCTGCCTAAAGTCACTTAACACAAGCTCTCACCGGATGCGTTTATAAGGCAACGACAGGCCCTATACACCAAAATATTGATGATTATACTTGCCAGAGGAAGATCATGGAGGTACTAGGCCAACCATGGGTGCAAGTATTAATTAGATGATAAAAAATTGTATTACATGGTAAATAGCGTATAACTTTTAAATAACGGAAAAAAATTTACACGTTCAATTTCGCATCGCCTATCCCTTCCCATCACTGTGACGTCTATGACAAGCTAGTGGTATCATAGAACTCGGAATCGACGTAAAGGCCACCAATTTAATTGGACGCGTATCAATCTATAATACCGGGCCGGTATAAATTGGTAAAAATAGCTATAACGTTTGATAAATATCTACTTTGTAGTTATTGTATAGCGCCATCAGTTTTATATACCTTGAAAATGCTTTTCACCATGAAGGCTTCGAAATTCAGGTCAGAAAGTACTTCACATGGAAAGTATAAATTAATAGAAAGATTAAAAGTGCAACAATCGATCTATGTGTGAATTATTGACAAACAACAAATTTATTTTTAAATATCCCTACTTTTCCGCTTCAGTAAATTGTTTAGTGCTTGGTCATCATTACTGAGTATAATACGAGACGAAACGGTAGGCCTAATGGTAATTGATCATACAAAATAAAACCATTTCAAAAGAATGAAACATAAAATGCCTTAGAAGTTTTTAAGTTTTGTCAGCGCTTTCAAGCGTTGGGGACATGCTTCTCGTGCTGACCAGAACATGTGACCATCATAAAAATAAAGTGAAAGCTGGTTCAAAAGTTTTTAGTGTGACTCACGTGACTTCTTTTGGTGGGCTAAATTTGTCTAGCGCTGCCTACCTTGCATATTGAAAGCTACTACAGTGCCGATTAAAAACTACACGTTTTTCGTCAAAGTGTCCACTGACAGTCTTTTCTTACCAATAAAACAGTCTTCACAAATAGTTAGTAAATGCAGCGGTAAGGTTAGTATCTTCGCATGATTGTTCTTATATGTACCTCCCTCGTATTTACCCCATGGCAATTGAGAGAGAATCCGGCCATTGAGATGAATCAGCTTCTTGAGAATAGGCCATACCTCTGATCCCAAAGTGACAGTTTTTACCCTTTTCTGCAATTCTAACCGGATTCAAAATCAAGAACAGGTGGAATATTCCTACTAGTCCATGTAACCATAACTTTACTTCTAACTCTTATCTTCATTTTGAAACAAATAAAAAAATGGGAAAGCCGAATTATCAATGGGGATGCGCACTATTTAACAAGAAATTTCCTAGCTGGATAACGACAGCGCTAATCCCTAACCTAATCCTTAACAAAGAGTACAATCTATACAATACAGCAGCCAATCGAGAAACACCTTGTTAAACAAGGTGCATCTCACGCATGTATGATTGGGTATGCTCTATGCCAACACACTGAAAAAATAGCTGGTGAAATTTCACTAGATTCCGTGTCAGAGAGCACCTACACAATCCTGGTTAATTTAAGCAGGAGTTTCCATTCAAATTAACAAAGAAACTGGTTAAAAACTAGAATAGCCAGTTATTTGGTTAAATTCACCTGTGTAATGGTCAATGTGACCATGATTTCCTGGTAAAAAATCACCAGGTTTGTGTAGGTATTATATCAACACGGACCTGGTGAAATTGCACCAGACGTTTTTTAAAGTGTACCAATGCCATCCAGTGAAGTAAGCGTTAATACCCTAATTGGAAAATTAAAAAGGGTTACTCCCAACATGGTTAAGATTAACCCTTGGGGTTAGGGTGCATGGTGAGCACACTTCCCAGAAAACTGACAATCCCTCCTGAAAAAAACTTTACCGTAAAAAGCGTTTTTCTGCTTCGATGGGGGTTGCAATCCCCCTCCCCAAGCATGAGAAATATTGATACTTGCTTCTTTATTCCCAAGCAGAACGGAGATGGGGATGCTTACCTGAACTTTCATGGACGACAGATGTGCTGTCATGACAACGCCCGTGTTTCAATCTAAGATTGGTTTCACAAATGTGTGCTTCGTTTCTTCTGTTTGATATCGGTAGCCATAGCAACAGTCTTACAGGGAGACAAAATCAATAAACCAATCGAACGTTAAAGAATGACAGAGGATACTGAAGAAGAAAGAATGTACAAGAAGAGACTGCAAAGTATTTTACAATTTATATATATTATATGTGTAATATGTATCCACAACAATTTTTTTTTTTTATTGTTCACGACCAAAATTGACACTAATCACTGTACAAAATAATATCACAAAAGCAAGTTTAAGCTTGGAAGTATTTGGTAAATGGAAATGCCTCTTAAAAGAGAACGAATGACAGACAAACTACTAATTTTAAATGAAACAAAAAGAAATCCACTGGGATGCGTCATAACGTGCTATGACGCCATTTTGACGTCAGAGTTTCATTCCTCAGAAGAAGCAAGATTCCCACATTGACATCATTTTGGATATTATTGAAAATGACATCATTCGATGGTATCATAACGGCGGTTCATAACATAGTAAAATTCACACTGTGGTTTCTTTTAAACTGTAACCTTAAAATGCGATAATTTCATACCATAATATCTGTACTGTATTGTCTGCAGATTAAACAAAACACCAAGTAGATTCAAATGTTTTTTGTGACGTCAGCACAGCAGAGACACACATGACATCATATCATCATATGATACTCCTACTTTTAATATCACCCACACTTAAAAATCATCCAATCAATTCATTTTATCAAATTCTGTCATACCATTCCCGACTTTAATATCATTATATAATATGATATCATATGATATTCCTGATTATTCCGTATCATTCCAACATCCTATCATATGATATTCTTGGATTTAATATCACTCACAATATCATATCATGACATTTCCTGATTTTAATATCATTGTACCAAGGAAACATTGAAAACAACTGATAAACTGCAACAACATAATACTCTAAACAGGTATGCGGGACTGCAAATATCTCAGCTGTAGTTCAGAAACGTTTTCATCAAATGGTAGAGTACACATTCTTACCTTTCTTCCAAAGTGAATGAATTATTACCTGAGGACCTATGATAATTACTATAATCATACTTTGACATACTAGACGTTACAGCTGGCTGTAACTATTTGACGGAAGTCCCTTTGAAGGCTTTGAGGGCAAAACATGAAGACACTGACGGTCATTGGGCCATAGCCCGTAAGATTACAATGAGCTGATATTGATGGTCATAGGGCCGTAGCCCGTGAGAGGGAGGGAGACACAACTGTCCCCTAAGATTTCTAACCGTAAACGCACAAGCTAAGTGAGGGTGGCACTGTCGGGCTCTACACATACAGTGTTTGGTCCCCGCCCCTCCAGAATTTTTGTCCAGAACTCCAGATAACCGTCCTTGGGTCGACAGTGGAATTTTTACTTAAGAATGAAGCTTTTCAAACCATTGGCTTAATATAATAGTCTTATTTTGTGTACAATTAGCTTTAATAATGTTACAGAACCTGAATATAAAACAATGAAGGACTTCTTTCTGCATCGATTTAACAATTCTGTAAATAAAATACATTACGTGATTAATAAAGACGATTAATAAATATGGATAACTGGGTGTAATTAATTCAGATAGGGGTTAATGCATTTACTTGAAACTTTCCCAACAATCCTTGAAAAAAAAACAAAGTGGAAAGAAATTGATGACCCCTAAGTTGCTATCCATCTTTTGCAGAAGTTATTGTTGAATAGCTTTATTCTCCATTAAGAAATATTCTTGGATAAAACAAAATTTTCACGGTAAAAAAGGGCCGATGCACACTGTTTAACAAGAAATTTCCTAACTGGCTAATGATATCCCTTATCCCTAAACTAATCCCCAACCCTAACAAAGAATACAATCGATACAACACAATGGCAACAACCAATCAAGAAACACCTTGTTAAACAGTGCGCATCTACCCTGAAAAAGGACTTCGAATTCAGAGTCCAAGAGATAGCCAAAAATTCTGATATGTTAGCATCATGAAAATAAGCATCTCCGTCTTATTTTTACAAGTATGAATGGCAAATATACCTCTTAATATTCCTTAAATGAGTTTAAAAAAAGAAGAATGTCATCAAAACATCAAAAGGGATGGTAAGGTAAGGACAGATTACTGGAGTTGTCGATCTATTCCTAAACTTGAAACTCATAGAACCCATGCAATGATAAACACCTTCATATTAAAATACTAGGACGTGCAAGTATTTTATGGAAAGCCTACTGTACAGTAGATGTCATTCCATTCAAAATATTATATGCTATTGGGATAAAGTCCTTCATAAGCCTGATTCAGTATCTTCAAAATGCCTCTACCACCTATAATCCTCAACAAAAATGATGTCACAAATTAAGCAAGAAATCCAAAAGGAGACTGGGAGATCACCATCAGCCACTAGACTATCTGAACCCCATTCCCCTATCCAATGTTGCTAAGACCCATTGCATTCTAAAATTTCAAGAACACTATTAGGCCTGAAAAGGTTTGCCCTATGTACTTTTATAGAGGATTGCAAAGAATGAAGCATTTGAAAAAGTTACTCAGACTGTGTCAAAGAAACTTTTGTCATACAAGTCTTCCCAGCATACATCATTTACAACAATCAAATTTAAACATAAATGCAGTACATAAAAGCATAATGTATCAAAATTCTTAATTGCAACAATTCTTTCCCAATCTGGTCAAATTTGGCAGTTTTCTTCCAATTGGACCTTTAATGGTAAAATATGGTAAATTTCTTGTCCCAAATTACTAATCCCTTGGAAAAACAAAAATTTGTGTGGTTGACATTGCCACATACCAAATTATTTCAAAATATCACATTTAAAGTACTGTCACTTTGGCAAGGACACAAAATCTTCAGTACACTACACATTATTGAATGGCCTAAGTTAAATGAGGTTTAATGGCTCAGTGAAGCCTGAAATATGAAATGTTTTGAGGAAACACAAGGGTGTAGCATTATGTCAAAGCAGCCAGGCTGCAGCTCAATCAGCCAAGGGTGGAAAAGATTGTTGACCTGAGAGGCTTCATATCCTGGGAAATTTGGGCATCTGGAGCAAAATTTTTGCAACATAAGAGAAATTTCCCATTTTTGGATATGAAAATATGGGGTGAATAGAAGAAAATTTTACATAACCCTTATCATGCCAAATTAAGTTGCAGACACTTTTCAATATTGCTTCTACAAAGCTCTGTATTTACAATTACATTCTCCTATCAATCTTACAACAAGCTATCCTGGAAGAATGTAATTTGGAAGGAGCTCCTTTCTTATGGGTTATTGCATTTCAAAAGTTTTTACTTTACAGCAACCTCACATCCATGTGTCTCCAGTAGCAGAATAAGGGTGAAAAGGGATAATACATAGACCTATTTCCAAATAGCAATTACAAGGAATTGTGGGATATAGTTTTGGGTGTGCGTCAATTTTCACCACAGTAAAATGCCAATGATAAAAATGACAAACACCAAAACTCTATCCCACAATCCTTTGTAATTGCTATTTGGAAATAGGTCTATGGGTAAAAGTCTCAATCCCCCAGGTGTAAAATGGACATATTGTCCAATCCTGGGAGATGCAGCAATGCTCTGTTTCCATACACATTACAATTCAGCTCCATCCTGCTATTGTAATGTGTGCAGCAGCTGCACCATAGTTGAGGCAGTTGCAGCCTAGCTGAGGCAGTTGCAGCCTAACTGAGGCAGCTGCAGCCTAGCTGAGGCAGTTGCAGCCTAACTGAGGCAGCTGCAGCATAGCTGAGGCAGCTGCAGCCTAGCTGAGGCAGTTGCGCCATGGCTGAGGCAGTTGCAGCCTAGCTGAGGCAGTTGCAGCCTAACTGAGGCAGCTGCAGCATAGCTGAGGCAGCTGCAGACTATAGTTTTGACATGGTGCCTAACATCTACCATATCATGGTAGAGGTCCTCCACAAATCAGTAAACCTATGCATAATTTTACCATAAAGTACAATGACCCAGGGCATAGGTCGAAGCTCTTAAATTTTACTTAACCCTTAACCATCACCTTTACAAACATCAGACTTCAGCTTGGGTCAGTTAATACCTGACTCCTGATGGGAATCAGGTATATAAATGACTCCATTTTCCATGGAACCATGATTTCTGGATGTTTTTCAGTATTGTCAAAAACATTTCCAAACTCAAATTACAAGTCTGGAGTTCAGATTTTTGTTATTATATAAGTTAAAATAATGTGTTGTTACACAAGTTACACAACTGAATTTTTCATCATGTTCTCCATTCAGTCTCAAAAGTTTCCTTCAGTTCACCAACAATCACCCAAACTATTTGTCAGGCACCTCAGCCAAGGTCTAAAGTCTATAGTCTTTGCCTACACATATTAAACAAAATACATTGGAAGGATAGTTGACAGTTTTTATGGCTGTCATCAATTTTGTCTGTTACTGAAGGTACTGTTGCATGAGTTGTAACTGTTTCAACATCACCATCACTACTATGATGGAGTTACCCCAGGCTAGTAACAAACAGGGACAATGCAGATATTTTGGAAACAGATAACAGGTTCATTTTAATTACCTTTAACTTCTAATTTTGCATACTTTATGTAAAAGAACAAATTTGGCAAGCTTACTTTTATGTGCTAAGCTCATTTTCAAAGCCATACCTGTATATCGTCCCTTTTTGTTGTACTGTAGTTAGTTAGATGGAGCTTTACAGCCCTGTTTAAAACCAAAAGTCAAGCCCTTTTTGGTGTAATGACATACTGTATATCACATTTTTAGGAACAGCATCTGTGGTCTTGTTTGAACTGTTTCATGTTGTCATACTGTATGTTATCTCTCCTTTGCCAAATTTTATAATTAATGATTTACCAGTCCTGTTGGCCGAGTAGATGAAGGTTGTGGCATTTGGAGCAATTGAGCTCAGCAACAGGGTGGCTGGTGATCCAGTTCCTGACTGGGTCAAACTAAGCAGGGGTTTATCATCCAAGAGCAAGTTACACTTAACGACCTGAGCAATTTACATCTGAATTGACCATTGGAATTATTTGAGTTTTGTTAAGAATCAACCCAATGAGAAATTTAAATTTCTAAGTCAAAGGCTTCTCACTTGGTTGCTAAGTAGTGTAAAACAAATGCAGGGTTTCTGCCAGAAGGGAGAAAGAAGGGGATTCACCCCCCCCCCCTTCCAGAAAAAGGTGGGTAAAATCCCCCACTTTTCATTTCCAAAAAACAGAAAATTTTCAATATTTTGTGTTTCTGAAGTAAAGAAGAAACCTTTGCTTAATTGAGACAACTTAGACCAGTTACACAACCCTCCCCCTCCCTTTTTGCATTTCTGGCAGAACTCCTAAAATGTCCTTTAAGATCTAATTTTCAAGGCCTAATAAATAACTCTGGGTGAAAACTGTATTCGAAAATGTGCAAAATGACCAAATAGACATACCACACTATACCACACTATACCACACTATACGTCATCAACATTCCAAGACAGGGACGATATGCACAGCAAACTACGGTAGCTTCCACCATTTTAGGGATCAATTAAATGTTACTGTATATGTATAATGCTGTCAAGTATGTATCCTTGCTGCAATAATTCTAAAGGATTTCCTTTTTCATTCACTTTTACTATGGAAATGATAATTTAAATTAAATTTCACAAAATTAAAGAAATAATAAATAGAGTATTGTTGTAATGACTGACTTATAGCCCTTGACATACGTACTGTACACCTGGCATGGCTATTATGTAACCATTGTCATTTGACCACTAACGCTACCAAACCTGCATAGAAAATATAAATAGCGCCACTTTAAACATTTACACAGCAGCTCAACATACACTTGCATACAAATAAATTATAGCTTGAAAGATTCTCCACGTCTGCAACAACAGAAACAAAGTACATGACAGTTTTTATCCACCAACTTGGTCATAAATGAGTGGAATCCACATTAATTTCACTGAAATCTATTATCTTTTCACTCAAATCACCACTAGCATCAGAAATTTCACTGGAGATTGATATCGAATCAACCTCTTTGACAGTACTCATGGAAGACTGAGAGGATAAGGACGAAGTATCAAAGTCATCAGACAGATGGTCCGACCCCGAAACTGTTTCGTGGTCTAAATTGCCTGCTTTGGTGCCAAAGTTTGTTTTATCACTACAATTGGTCAAACCAGAGCTTTTAGCCACACCCTCCGATAATCTTTCACCTGCTGCTGCTTTCTTTGGTCCACTCAAGATTTCATTGTGACTTAAATTTCCTGGTTTCCCTTGTTCATTTGTCGAATGATTGTTGTTTTTATTTTCATTCCTTCTTGCAGAAATTGCACCCAAGGAACCTTTGTCCTTCACCTTGGGTTCAACTTTTTTACCAGTCTTTGGTTTACGTATTACATGAGGAGAGTCAGGACCTGTTTTTCTTCCTTCTTGCTTTTCTTTTCCCTTTTCTTTTTCCTCCTTAGCACTGTTTTCTTTCAATTCTTCCCACACATCAAGTTTTGGGGAACTCAAAATAACTGTCTCATTTAGAGCTTGGCTTTTACCTTCCCCTTCAGATATTTTGTCACTTTTTGGTGACGAAACGCTCGAAGATTCAGAGACTGATTTGGTAATTTTTAAGAGTTCTCTCAATCCACTATTTTCATATTTTAGCTTAGAAATCGTTTCCTCCATTTGAAAACAGTATGACTCATCACAGTCTGCAGCTTTCTGCATCACTGCGGCCATTTCGATGATTTTACTGATGTACTCAGATGTAACCTGAGAAAGAAACCATCACAAATGCATAAATAAATGACTTTCTTCTCTTTAAAGATGGTGTAACTACATGAAGAAGAATATTTGTGAGTTTCCTTGGAACCACTGAACAAAGATTTTGTACAGTAAGCAGTGTTTTTGCTAGGGCTAAAAACTTGAGAGTCCTGAGACCATTGACATTTCTTTTCAAGAGTCTGAGGGGTGTCACATTTTTTAATAAAGAGTCCCATGACAGCATTATGACTGTTCTGCTATAAATATATTCAATACCCACATTCATATTAGAAAAGGTGCCTCTTGGTTACACAGTTTCTACAACTGAGGAGACAATTTGTGTTTAACAGGAAACAATAACCCCTTTCAATTATGTAGGTCAAATTTGGCCCATTGTGTCTTCCAATATGAAGCATTTAATTTAAAATGCCACCCTTGGCAAACTGTACACTTTTGTGAACTTTTAATGAAAGAGATTCCATGAGAATTAGAGCAACATATTAGTGTGAAAGTAGGCGAGGTTGTGTGTCTCACTGATCCTCAGAACTTCTATTCCATGTGACTGGGGCACTTTCCATATGTTTGAGACCTGGAAACCTTGATTAGCAAAATCCTGGTTTAATAGTGCTGTACAGCATTTCAAAGAAACTGTACAGTCATTCACAATTTGGCTTTGACCCCTCCTTCACTTTTTCAATTTCATTAAGTTTCATGACTTTTTCAGGCCTAAATGTGAATATGACATAAAGCAAAAATAGTGATTTGATTCGGGGAGCTAGGACCACGCCCACATACTCCAATTTGCGATAAAAATTAAACAATCTCGCACCTACAACAAATGCTCCAAAGTTTAAGTTAACTTGAAAATTTTGTTGCATTATTCCTTATTAATCTGTCCAAAATATAATGGGGGATCCCAAATATGTTTTGTGCAGTCAATATTTAGTGAAGTTAACTTCATTAAATAATGACCATCTCAGAGAACATATGATTAAAACTATCTTAAATGTTTGGCTAATTAGAAGCAGAACACGCAAATTGGTGATGACGAAGGAAGGATTCTAGCCTCCAAGGCACAAACAAAACAATGGTAAGCTTTGAGGGGTTTCTTCAGAATTTTAAGGTGTCTAAAATAGTCCTCTCTCCACACACACACAAGTGAGGTGCTATTTAACAACATAATAATGCCTAAAAATTTTATTTTTTTATTTCCATTAAAATCTAATGCTCAAGAGAGAATACAAACCCAGAACGGAAAAAAATATGTCCTCACATTTGTATCACTGGTGTGCTTTTGTAGTAAGTCCTGCTCTGATTTGTGTGCACTTCTTATTCTGGTTATTTGTTCTCTGTAACTGCTCATGATAAGGTCCAGAGCAGCCTGGTGTTGTTTTAAAGAGGCTACCAATTCCGCATTCTCTTCCTGGAGCTGACGAATTTGGCGGTTCTCCCGCTGAATACCTAGAATAAGAGCCGTCCTTGGTCGGTGTCTTGCTATATTGTTCATTTCTTCTATTTCTTCTTGGTACTAGGAAAAACAATCATAAAATAGTTAATTAATAAGTTTATAAGATGGAGTTTAATGGCCCAGTTTCCAATCTACTGGTTCAAGTCAAGCAGGCCACAGCCTTTTTTCCAGTTGTGGCTCACTGGCTTGTTTTCCCTACTCCACTGATTATGACCACAACCAATGGCAGTAGGTCACATTTTAGAGTCTTTGATATGACTCTACCTGGGAATCAAACCTGGGCCTTCCCCATGAAAGGCGGATGCTCTACCACTAGACCAATCACACAGTCTAAAAAAGTCATCATTTAATGATCCATTCTGTACATCTGAAGTTTATCTGTGTGTCATGCCTTTTTCCTAGGTTCCTCCCCTTTAGAAAGTTTGGACACTTCATACTTCAGAAAAGCAAAGTTTTCCAAGTTTAAAACTGTCAAGCTCTAAGCTTTGTTTGTGATTGGTCAAGAGAAGCTCCATTAGGGTACAGGAAAGTTTTATTTTAAATTTTGCATTCATTCATAAGCATCATCAGCCAAAGAAATTACAAGCTGCAGGCTTGGACAAATCCCCTGCCCGACAGCCTGGGACAAGCAAAAAATCACTCGGGCAACTACCACGCTCAATGTTGCAGTCTGCTGGGTAAGTACCCCAGCCTTAAATTTTTGAGTGGCGCAAAATGGCATTTGTACTTTCAGACTCTAAAAATTACATGTTTCCAACAGATTTGAATTGGACAAGTAGATATTTATGCGGGCAAGTAGATTGAGAAAACAGCTAGCCCGCCGGACAAGAACGAAAAAAAAATTTGTCAAAGCCTGCAAGCTGCAGTATATGGCAGTCTTTTTACAAAAGATGAATCTCTATAGAGACTGTGGTGAACTTAAATTGCACATGTGATGACCTAGCAGTTAACTACTACACAAACACTGCCCTCCTTGTGAGAACCAAATCATACTTCTTCTCACAGATGTTAGAAGTTGTGTACTGGGACTAATGCAAAATATTCTTCTCAAATCACAAGTCTCGACTTTCAGAAAAATTTATGGTTGTCCTTAGGGCAAACACAATATGATGAAAAAAGTTGAAAGAGTTTATCAGTCAGCAGTATACTTCTTCAATCTGAGAGGAAAATGGTTGTCCATTGGACAACCAACCTTTAAGTTTTGGTTGTCCATATGAAATTTTAGTTGTCCCGGACAATCAGACGACCATGGAAATCAGGCCCTGAGTCATAATTTAACAGAAATTCACAACCACTGACAATCCACTTTCTCACTCATACTCATGACAATGTACTCACACTTAAACTCTGCTTACAATATGCAACATATCAAACTGTAGGCTGCAGCTGCCTCAGCTAGTCAAGTTTCACATCCAAAAGTTATGCAAAACATGGAAATTTTGGATTCGCTACATCCTGACTTTTAATGGTATTGTGCCTTCTTTGAAAAATACCTGATAAGACATTTTTAAAAGCCAAATGGAATTGTTAATTTATACTTACTCATGAAACATTTATTGGTCATATGACTGGAGATTGTCTAAATAATAAGTACAGTATGTGTTAGGTGGTAAGATTAGTTAGATGGAGATATTTGCCCACTTTCTAACCAATTAGTTGCCCTTGGCCTTTTTTCCAGTGGTGTCTCGCTGGCTTGTTTTTCCACTGCCTATGCTGAACACCCATGGCGGAAAGTTCCATTTTTAAATCTTCAGTGGTCTTTAGTATGTGAAGAAAACCACTGGTCTGGAAAGGTTTGGTGACTTTCACAAACCAACTCAACGAGCCTTTTTGAGCTAGTCTGCTGTTTTCATGGTAACAAAGCATGGCTGCAGCTGCAGAAACAGTATTTGAGTGCCTAGAAGATACCATCATTTCAAATTGGTCAGCTACCGTAAGATATTTTATGGTTTGTACATTTTTTTTTTTTGCTCTATGTAATTACATATTTGCAAATACCTCGTTCCGTCCTCCATTATACATACCTCTGTCATGGTCTCTATTCTTTTATTTAAACCTGTTGTCTGTTGGATGAGAGAATCCGCAGCATTGTCATGTACACGTAACCTCTCCACCAAACGTTTGGCGTCAGCCAGAACTTGCTCAATGGAGATACTCATCTTGAATACTCTGTAGTGAAGAAATGAAAACAAGTTAAAAGACAGGTTGTAACTTACTCAATGGAAATGTCATCATTGCATACTCTGTAATGAACAAATGAAAACAAGTTAAATTACAGGGTGTAACTTGCTCAATTGAGATACTCATCTTGAATACTCAAAGTGAACAAATGAAAACAAGTTAAATGACAGGATGTACTGTAACTTGCTTAATGGAAACGTCATCCAAGCATATTCTACAGGGAGCAAGTTAAATGACTGGAGTTTCACTTGCTTTCATATGGAGATCCACTGTGCACTGGAGTTGTACATACTGTACTGATAAGTAACAGGGTGGCAAGCCTTTAGCCAGAAATTATGTCTATGCAAGCAAGCTTGGTAACCTATTGCCAACTACACTGTAGAATACAATGACATTTAATGCTTTTCAAGATTGGAAAGCAGTTGCATGCAATGCAGCGTGTATAAAAATGCAGCAATAATCTCAAAGCCCTGACAACAGCAGAGCAATCAGAGTTGCTGAAAGGGTCAAGAGGTACACTGCAATTTTTTGTCTTTTAGGCCTATAGCAAATATTTGAAATGAAAGAAATTTACCTTTGATAAAATGGTTTAGGAATATTTGAAAAATGTGCCAGGTTTTATTTCATGGAAGCATCTGTCCTTCTATCAAGTACAGTACATTGTTGGAACAACTTAAGATTGTTGGAGCTAGACCAGGCTACATATTTTACCTTAAAACACTCTGATAAGTTGCTGTTTTTTCAGATATACAGTAGGTTTCAAAATCAGAAGGCTACTGTACATTGAAGAAATTTGAAAACTTATGAAATAAATTTTGGATACTTTGCAAGGGGTGTGAAGAGTTTCATTGAAAAATCAGAGTTTGTCGGCTTGCATGTTTCATCTTATAATCAAATTGGAAAATCTGAGCACTATTATTATGTTAAAGAGCAAATTGAACTTTATGGAGGAAATTTTGAAACACACAGGTTCCTTTGAGATAAATGTTGTGCAAGTCAACATCATATTTGAAAATATACTGAGCTTACGGTATTTGGAAATTTTACGTGTACTGTATGTAAGGGAAATTGCAAAATTTGAAGTTTCTATTAAAGAATCTGCCTATATTGAAAGACAATCAAGAAGGTTACCTATTGGATGTTCTGATTATCCCAATTACTGGATAAAGACTCCTAACAGTTGGAAATTTCTTCAGGAGACAGTGCGGGACAGTACGGGATAGGAGGGTTGCCACTTGGGGCTACAGCCCCCAAATTGGACAAAATCTTGCTGAATTGGTCAGACTTCAGTGCTTCAGTTGGGCAGAGATAACTGTATGCCTGGGAAAGATCTGGAGTAGGGCAAAGAGTCACGCCCCCCCCCCCAAAGATTCCCGTACAGTCATGTATTCAACAGATGCCCTCCACCCTGTCCACTCCTCCTGGTGCCACCCTGACTTAATCTACTTTTAAGTAGGGTTAAATTTACTTGACAAAATGCAGAAGAGTAGCTTTAACAACATTTCACTTTGTCCTGTAGGCCTATAGTCCAGAGAAATATATTTTGGTCAAATTCTCAATAATACCCAACGATGGGATGACAATCCTGTTTAACGAGTACGTGACAATCCTGTTTAACGAGTATGCTCCAGATTTAAAGGAAGCTTCTGCAGGTAGGACATTATATCTGTTTAAGGCTCAGGCTTAATATTAGGCAGTGCTAGCAGAAGAACAGAGAGATTGAGTTGATGACTTGCCATGAGGTTTGCAGCATTTAACAAACAATTAACCAGCTCCAGATATGTGAAATTCTTTAGTAGAAAAATTGAGCTGTGATTCTTCAAAACCATGTCAATAATGCATCCATTTATCAGTGCCAGGCCTTCAAATATTTTGCCATAATTAGTCCTGTATGACAATTCTACAACAAATTTACCAAAATCTTTCAACTTGAAGTAAGGATCCAAGAAAGAATAAACTTATCGAAAATCAGCAAACTTTTCCAGTTTCGAAATGCTGTGTTACATGGATATGTCACACATGCACAGGCTATAGACAAATTAGGACAGCAAGCTAGTGATGGTCTGATTTTAGTTGGCCATTAACTGAAGTCTATCACCTTTAAATCTTTCAATTTCTCTGCTTACTTGTACCATGCATGGCTATACACTGAAATGCCTTAATTTTCTCAATTTCACTGAATACGAGGGTTTGAAACCCATGTACAGTACAGTAGGCAATAAATGAAGAAGATTTAAGGTTGATGGACCCCACTTATGGCTGCCTACGGTCACTACACACAAGCACTGCTCAGATTCTTCTATAGGCCTCTAGCCCCCATTATGTATCAAAAGAAACCATGCGGGAATTCAGCTAGAACATTGGCCTGAAAAAGAATTTTTTTGGACTTTGGAAAGTTCAAAATCCAGAACCTGGAAAATGAAAACTGGAATTTTGAGAGGTGGAAAGTCAGTGGCTCTATAATTATATGATAACTGTTGTGTGGCTTAATGTTTGTATCTGTTTGAATAATGTTACTTTATCTTGAGATCTGAAGAGAGTTGGCAAGAATGGAATCAGCAATTTGTGAAGGACTACTGACAACATTATCATATAAATGCATACCAGTTAACAATATTTCGGGTTTAGCAATAAAGTCCTCTCCCTTGCCTCAGGTGCACACAGTCATGTTAAGACTATATAGCCCTCAGACTAGGCTGTGTGTTTGTTATAGGCCTGTACTGTAGGCTCATTCCTCTCACCACACTGCCCTTGCCTGGATAACTTTCATATATGGACTCACTAGACAGGACACACAAAATATGACATAACTGACCTAGTTTGTAGTTTAACAACATCATTAGTATCAGCATCAGCTTACAGTAAACTCTTTCACAACCTTAACCTGGCTGTACTTGTGATGTGACACCCTCTCTCAATAATTACGTTAGAAGCAGGGAATCCCCAAACTTTAAAAGAAGACGCTTCACTCATAATGCAAGTAGCCAATGAGTGAGCACAATTCTTCGTAACAGAAGTTTGTCCGATGCACAGCATGAAGCAGCTGCGTAATGATTTTCAGCTGACTGTGCCTTGTAATGTTGGTCTTGATAAACAGTGATTGGAACTTTTTGAAACTTTTTTCAGTTCATGACTGGTTTGGAAGCTGAACTTGTTATTTCTTGAAAAATGTAAATTTTAAGTTGAAATTTTTGGAGACGTACGCCAGTAGTGAATTGACAAACTTGTTGCTGATTTAGTGATTGCTAATCACTGACAGTCCTATTATATACCCTTCTGTACTGAAACAGAATTTCACAGAATCTTGAGAAAATTGAAACGGAAAAAAACGGAATTTAAAATGTGATTTGTTTTTTTTTTAAAGCGGAAAATCATTAGGGCTGGGCTAGTAAGGCCCCTGGGCCAGATGGGGTCCACCCAGCCACTTTATGTGAATGCTCTGAGATTTTGGTAGATCTCAGAGAGTTGCTGTCAATGGTAACTTGTCTTCTTGGAAAGAAGTCACAAGTGGGGTACCACAAGATTGTGTCCTTGGCCCACTTCTTTTCTTAATTTTCATTAATGTTATTGATAGCTCTCTTACGTACATCTTGCATAAGTTTACAGATGATGCTTAGCTTTATAGGAAGATTAGCATTTTGGATGATGACTTTCTGCTGCAAAAAGATCTGGATACAGTGTAGGTTATTTTCTTGGTCTCAGACTTGGCAAATGTCTGTTACAGTAATGCAGATAAGTGTAAAGTCCTTCATTTTTGTCATAAAAGTTTTAGCTATGATTATCACATGAATGGTAGTGTTTTAAGTAATGTCACTTTCGAGAAAGATCTGGGGGTTGTAATTACTGGGGATTTAAAGTCATCAAGGCAGTGTGCAACCACTGCTGCAAGGGCTAATAGAGTGCTTGGATTGTTCAAGAGGATTTTCTTCAGTTTTAGTAAGGATATTGTACTTAATTTGTGTAAGCAGTTGGTTAGACCCCATCTTGACTATGCAGCTCAGGCTTGGAGTCCCTTCTATGAAAAGGACAAGTTTCTTTTAGAGCAAGATCAGAGGAGAGCCACTCGCCTTATACCTGAAGTGAGAAATTTACCTTATCATGCTAGGCTTAGACATCTTGGGCTTACCACTTTGGAGATGAGATGGATTAGGAGGGACATGCTCAAGGTTAACAAGTTCATTTCTGAAAGGAATCCCTTTTTGTCTTGTACTTCAAAGTATATAATTCTCAGGTTCGTGGACATTTTAAAAAGCTGGAAAAGTCTTTTGCAAGGCTTGACATTAGGAAGTTTCTCCCATAGAGTTTTCAACGAGTGGAATTGTCTGCCAGATTGGGTAGTTAACTCCCCGTCAGTACACTGCTTTAAGGTTAACATTGACAAGTTCTTCCATGACTGTGGTAGAATCTGATTGTTTGGGGCTGTTGTTTAGGTTTGGTGGTTTGACTTTTGAATAGGGTTTGGAATTCAGGGCATCTTAATGCTGCCCTGGCCCTCCTTTGCCCTTCAACCTGTTATGTTAAATAACTAATAACTACTTCCCATCCATCAAACCCAACAATTTTAAAGGGCAGGAGCAGTCATCCCAAAATGAAGAAGTGTAGTAGACTGTCCAGTTTCATGACTGGCTGTTGGGAGTCATGTGACAATGTTTTTTCTCTTCAAATGTGAAATTTACCAGAAATAACCGCTTGGTTTACCTTGAAAATGCAATAGTAAAGTCATAAAATGTAATTAAAGATACTTTGAAGAGAAATAAGATGAAAATAGTTATTTAGCTTCTTCTTCAAAATAAGTTTGGGGGACTGCTCTTTACCTTTAACTGCACTGCCAGCTAGATGGCAGATTAAACCCACTTGATTTGAAGACACTGTTTTTAATTTATTATGGAAAATCAGGTTAATAATAATAGCAAAGCTTTCAAGCATATTATGGGTAGAACCCCAAGTAAAAGCATTCCATTTTCCTCTCTACTATAATTAATTGGAATACATAATACACTATCTGATGGTGTTCAAAGTAGAGGCATAGAATCTGAACACATTCAGGCGCTGTCTGGCACATTGCTAGTCCCCTCTCAATCTTTCCAAGTTCCTGTGGCTTCTATGCCCAATGGGTCTTCTGCAACGTACCAACGATGATGATGATGATGTTGCTAGGACTAGGCCTAGGCACCCAGCTGAGAATGGATTCCCTGTTATTAAACACATGCTTCTCGAAAGCAAATAACTTTAGCCTTAGCTAGGCCTACACTTACAAAAAGCACAGTAATAATCCATCGCATAGGCTACTCAGGATTGCAATTGCTTTCACTGAAGCAGGGTATTCTATAGTTACTCCCTACTTTTTAGCAGAGTCGTGCTCACGCTGGGTAACCCTAACGCTTGCGTATTAAAAGTAAGACTTAGGCTACCTACAGTACGTTAGGATTATAACGTCCGAACTTATTTAGAGCTAAGCCTACACTCACACTAGCTAACGTTATCCATCACATAGGCTAGCCTAACATGACAAATGACATTTCATTAGTTACGAAACTGAAAACTTAAAAACAGTGTCTCTGCTTGTACTCTTTTACCTATATATAACAAGAACAAACCTTTACCCTTAAAATCAAGCTCACTGCCGACAAAAATGTGCAGGTATAAACGAGCTAGTAGTTCTTCTTTGGGTAACACATCAACGTAAGTCACTGAATTCAGCCTAACACTGACAGCATATCACAGTCTTTCCACGTACATACGTACGCTATATTTAGGCAATGCAATTAACTAAGCCTAGCCAACTGGCCAAGTGTTTGTAACAGGTTGGGGGCGTGCTCATGAAATCATGATTTCCGGGTTTTCCATCAATCCTCGTGAAAGATTCATCCTGGCACTGGCCCGGCGAGAGTGATGCCCGCGGGGGTCACTGCGACAGTTGACCTTTCCGTGGGAGATCTACTGACTGAGGGCTGAGGATTGTAGAACATGCCCACGGTTTTCATCGCCCCTCCCCGTATGTCGACCGAGAAATTGTTTATCCCAAAATTGAAAAAAAAAAATCAAATCTGGACTTCTTGTAGGATATTTGCGGTATAAAGGGTATGGTGAGGTGAGTATACTCTAGTCACTGAATGTGACCGTATAATCCGCTCCTTGTAGTGTATAGCATAGGAACGTAATGCTGGGTCCTGTTCAAGGGCTAGTATACTCTGACCTCAGTTTGATGAAAAATATCTTCTCTGGTGTACCCACTGTGACTTTAATGAACGTCAATCAAATGTCTACATTTTGTATAGAAATAATGTCTCTTCTCCTTTCAGTTAAACCGACAATATGCCCTTAGCAGTCTGCTTCTAAACTGTAAGGGGGAGGCGAGGGGACGTGAAACGGACCTCGTGCGAACTACTGTCCACCTTGTATGAAAATCGATCAAAACAGGGCGATGTTTTACCTCAAATGATCCAGGATAAAGGTGTTTTCTGGGGGGATATCCACGTTTCGTTATAAGTGAAAAGTACTTCTCATGCTATAGACTCCGTCGTACTTGCGGTCTTATATGTCCACCACCAGTGTTTAGTCTTGAGCAATAAGCCATGGGTCTGCGGTGTCGACAATATTGAGGCAGGGGTTGCGCCAGCGGGGTGAGGGAGGGGCCATGCCCCCGCCCCCCCCCCGTCGGGAACCCTGCCCCCCCCCCCGTCGGGAACCCTGCCTCCCCCCCCCCCGTCGGGGAAGGTCGGCGGTTTCGTCGGGGAGGCCTAAAATATAAATAAAAAAACATAAGGACTGAAGTTACTGTATGTGTCAGCTAGAGCGTTTTTTTTGTTCTGTAATGCTACTATTTTAATACATATCGGAATCAATTTTAAATCACTTCTTAACTCTGTTTAACCTCTGTATGTACCTTGTCCTACCTCTTCCCCCGTCGGGAAATTGAAGGACGGCAAAAACGTGAAGGACTGAAGTTACTGGATGGATGATGATAATTGTTTTCTTTTTGAACTATTTTTTCTTTTGTAACGCTGTTTTAATGCATATCTGAATCGGTTTTAGTCACTTCTTACTAGCTCTGCTATCCCTCATCCCATCTTCAATCCGTGAGTGCAAGGTCATGCCTCCGTCGACCGTCGGGGACGGGCTACCCACCCCCTGTCGTTGAGAAAATCCAATTTCGTCGTGGAACCTTTATCTACAGACTCACGATTAAAGATGTGGGTCTGTTGTCACTCGGACGACCTTCCTGATCTTGCATTTTAGAAGACCATATTCTTCAAGGAAACTAAAATTTCCGAATTCTTCTTACAAAAACGGACAGAGATTGTTCATGTGCGTGCAGTACCCAATGGTCTGCCATCTGGCCTGCCCGGATGAACAGCCGAATTCTTACGAAGGTAATGAATATTGGTCATGTCGTTTTCAGCTACTCATAATGATAAACAGTTGTGTGAGAAAATCTCCCCAGAAGTCCGACTGAGAATTTGTTTGAAGTCACCTTGTAACGTGCCATATTTTCAAATACGTTGGGAGTTGAACCATTTATAGTCTGGAGTTCGGGCAGTGACGCTAAAAATTTCATCTTTTTAGTGGACCTTGCAATTGAATTCAAGGAAGATTCTTAATGCAGTCAAAAAAACATTACAGCATGTTTTAAATTCCGCTGCACATAGTCTCCCCCCCCCCCTCCTCCCCGAAAAAGGGACAAGACCACTACATCTAATTTTAGCAGTACTTTTTATCTGGTGCTTTTCTGATCATATTTAAGTGAAACTTTCATTTTAAAGGAAGGCTCAAAATAACGACTGCTTCATTCTAGTTACAAGTCTGGGAAATGCCATTCCGGCTATCTTAGGGGTTAGATTTTTTAACAATTTTCTGTAGGCTCCGCACAGATAGTGTTTTAGTCGAACAGATAACTGAACAGAACAATGCGTGTTGGTAAATCATCCTTCGTTTTGGGGCAGTATTATGAAGTGAAAAAAAATTTATTGCGAAAGAAATCTGAAAGCAGGGACTTCTTTGATTCTAGTTACGAGGCCAGGAAATGCTATTTCCTGCTTTCCGGGCTCTAATTTTTTATTAAAAAATTCTGTGTGCTCGACTTAGATAATCTTTCGGGCAGTATTACATTTTTTTCGGACAAAAACAATTCTGCCTCCTCCCAAACTGACACGCTCTCGTACACCTATGACAATAAATAAAATATAAATCTTCAAATATATGCGAAGCCAAATTTTCTCCTCGGAAGAATGATCCAGTATGGTCCGAGGGCCTAAATCTGCATGATGGTATACAGTAACCTCAACAAAACTTCGGATCACCCCCTACTTGATTTTCCTCCATAAACCCCAAAACTGTCATAAAATTACAATTTTTCTCCAATATTAGCTTTAGGTTGTTAAAAGTGGCAAAATTCCCAAATTTCGATGGATACTCCGTAAAATAAATAACCAAAGCCAACTCTGTTAATCACCCGGTATGGTTTTGCTCCTGAAAGGCATATCACTTAAAAAAAGAGACCAAATTTGTCATTATAACCTTACCAAAAAACAAATTTTCTTCCATTAAAGTCCAAATTATTTCCATTATAATAAGGTCTTAATTTTCAAAGATTCTTTTAAAAACGGGAAAAACTTTCCGGGCAAACTTCTAGTCTCGTCTTAAAGCCTAGGTTCGTACCCCTAAAAAATTTCAGCTGTCGCCCATATAACGTTTTTGATTTTTCCTCTTTGAAGGACAGATTCTTCAATAAACACTCAAAATTTTTTCTAGTACCAACAAAAGCCAAATTTCTTTCAAAAGTTTTAATTTTACTTCAAATATACTCCAGATTTTTAAGTATTTGTTAAAAGGAAAGAACAAATTTCGCCGCGCTCCTCGCGCCTCAAATTTTGCCAAGTCAAGTTCCACCGGGACATAACATCGCTTTTGTCGGGGCCTTGAAATTCTGCCCCCCCCCCCCCCCCCGTCGGAGAGCTTGGCCACCTGTCGGGCAAATCCTGGCGCCTCCCATGAATTGAGGGGAGGGCTTCTCACAGTTGTAACAGGAAGGTGTTACAGTGACCTTGACAAGGTTTTTTTCTAAAAGTCCCCTCGACTCTCTGGCGAAGAGCCAAAGGGCGAAGACAAGGTAATATCTTCCCGGCTAAGAATTTGCGAGGAGTAACTTAGTTGTCGAATTGAAAGTGACTGAGGGGAGGATACTATTTTATACAAACCCAAACTTTGGGGCTTTTTAAATAGTGGGTGAAAATTAAGGAATCGCGGACTATTTCTTCTTGTCTCTTGAGATATTTCAAAATACTTTTCTGCCTTCAAATTGTCTTATATTGAGAAAAATTCCGGGGGCTTCGCCCCATGGATCCCCACCGTGGCCCTTGCACTTCTCACATCCCTACAGAAGAGAACGCACTCATCCGATAGATGCACAAAACTGCATTTGGGGTCAGTGGCGTAGCTAGGATTTTTTCCAGGGGGGGCAAAGGTATGAAATTTCCCCAAAACTTTTCCCGGTCAATGTGTATGTATTTCATATAAAAGATGCAAACTTTTGTGTCTTCAAATGCACTCTTATGCCATTTATGCTACCTTACGAAGTAAAGCTTGTCATTAAATTTGCACACTTTTAAAAGTCCAAATAAAAGAGCATTGATCGGTATTTGTGGTTTTTCTTGGTCACAAAATGTTATTTTGTCATAAAGATTATCTAAGCGGAGCGCCACCATTGGTTGGCGCGGAGCGTAGAGAAAATTTGGAAAAATCAGACCCCTTAGATGGCCGGAAATAGCATTTTCCAGGCTAATACGAAGAATCTAGCCAGTCGCTTTCTTCTTTCGTCGTTTGCAATAAAATGCTCACTTCAAAATATGTTCGCAAACTGCAAAGTGATCAGAGAGTTAAGAGCTAATTTTACTCCAAATATGTAATTTTGCCCAAAAGACCGAGAGAAGCGCCACCATTGGCTGGCGCGGATCGTAAAGAAAATTTCGAAAAATCAGACGCCTCAGATGGTTAAAATAGCGTATTTATGCTTGTAAAGAGAATCTAAACATGTAGTCTTTTTTATCGATGCCACCAGTGGGAAACAGAGTCTACCTTTTTAAGTAAAAATGGAATTTGACAGAACTTGCCTAGGTCTATTTGTAGGAATAAAAAAAAAATTGGCATCACTGAAAGACCTTGCAAGGACAATCCTTTCCCTTTGAAAAAATCCGAAAAATCGGGTGTCCTTATAAGCATTCTGGTGCCACATATGCTATCTTTTAAAGTAAAATATGTGTTAATAAATTGGCTACGTATTTTTAAGAACAGAGAAAAAATGGCATCAGTGAGGGGGGCATGGCCCAATGGTCTCCTCTTCGCACGACACTAAGGAGGCCTAATAGTGGCTCGATCACACAGGATATCCTGTGAGAAAAGCAGTCTGTTATGTGTAGAAGGCCACAAGGTACTCATTGTCCATTTATTGTTACACTCAAAGTGAGCAGAAAGCTATTTTCCCGAACTAGCTTGTAAGTCTCCAAGGATTAGGCTAAGTAACAAAATCTAAGTGTGGCAACGGTTCCCGTTAATTCTAATTTCTAGATTAACTTTAAAGGCATATTTTCATCATCCCAAACAGTTCCAATTCTCCCAACCTACTTACTTCTGGCCCCTCCCACATTTATCTAAAACTCATCTTTATCCAGACACAATCCTAGTTTATTGCTTCATGGCTTGTCCCAGTGGCCATATAAGTCCATAATGTGTAATCAAGACACTCTCAGTGCCCATGCTGTGTAATTTAGCTATGATGCATTGTTTGAACGTGATGCCAATCAAAGAGCTCTACCAATTGAGAGTTTTGATATATGTATACTGAAACTGTAGTTTGGGGTGACGAATGACTGCCTTTAAGTTTTTCGTTGGCCATGGATTGTTTCAGCCCGATCCATTGTTATGTACAATCGTACAGCTACTGCTAGCTTGTAGAAGAACATAACAACCTCGGGGGTCTACGGTAGTGACTTGTCAGTTTTCACATCCTTTTACTGAATTCCCAAAGTATCACCTGAATAACAGCTTCCTGTGCACTGAACTGCACTGATCATAACCCCCGTGCGTATACAAGCACAAGAGAACATTCATTCTGCTACGCGACGAGGACATTTCTGTGGAACGCAAATTGGGGCGGTTCATGAGACACTGACGAAATCTGAATTAATTTGTTACATGAAAATACGAATTATGTATGAGAAATGTCTCAGAATTTTTATTCTAACAAAAATTTTGAAAAATGGTTGTGAATTTTTTGTAATAATAAGAAGATTCATCAAATTTCCCCATTTTCATCAAACTTCCCCAAAAATTTTTTTCCAGGGGGGCAACTTGCCCCCCCTGCTCCCCCCCCCCCCCCAGTAGCTACGCCACTGTTTGGGGTAGATCACTGGACGGCTGGAAGAACTGAGAGAAACTTCGTCTTTTAGAGGGCACCGTGCTTTTGTATTTTAACTAAGCGTATTAATGGACTAGAGGCAAAGGTCTAGTACACGCCCTGTGCAAAATTTTGTCCAATTTGAAAGCAAAAGTTAATTCCTAAATGGTTAGTCTCTGACGGCCAGTCGTTGTGCTGTGAGCATCAAGTGTGCCAAAGACAGCGTCAACATTTTGGTACTTTAAGTTGCTGGAGAGTAGGCAATTTTCTCCCGTATTTCCCGAAGACTGAAGGGATGACGACATTTTTGACCCCAAATTAATGCCATTTCTCTTCATTTCTATAATGTCAGGGTTGGTGTTATAAGATGATGACATTTCGTCTATTTCTGAGATTTATTTTCTACTTTCAAAGTCGCACACTGAAGGTTTATCAGTTTATGCCTAGGGCGTCGACACGCTGCACATAGGCCTAGTAAAGTATATGCGCGCAAGAAAACGTGCATTTCTTTTGCCGCATATGAAACGCGATAACTCGGAATTTGCTCTGAATTTGTGCACACCATATGCAGGCAAATCGGTTGAGGGGTACGTATGTCACCGAAAGAACACACAGGAAAGGAACGGCTGGTTGTTCGAGACACTTCAAATCTGTATTGCCTCCATGTATAGGCACTCCGCCTTTTTGACCGTGGTCAATCAGTCAATGAAAAGTCATAGTATTTTGACCTGGAAACCTAATGAAGGGTCTCTAATTATGACTCCGATTGTGGCATCATATCAATATGCTCACACGTCAATCTATGGTTGTCGATTGCCAGACAACGACACGGTAGTACTTGAGGGGTGAGATTACTCCCAGTTGGGCTTTATTCAGCTCAAATTCAGAAGAAGCGATATGCAAAATGTCCGTCGGCAAGGGGCACAACATATTAATTCAGCGTTTGGAAGAAATTTTCAATCTATCGAAAATAACGTTGTAAGTTTAATTGCGTTGCTATCGATGGTTGTGATTGGTGAAAACATGCACAGTATGTTGCACACTGATTTCTGGCTATTATCAGCAATGCCTGTTACAAAATCGGTCCACCGGCAGTTCATTGTCATATAGCCAGGGCTCATTCTCTTTATATGTGTAAGAGTGACATTCACTCTTTTGTGATTGCCTGTAGTGACCACTGGCGAAGCCATAGGAGGGCGACGGGACATTGCCAAGCCGAATGCTGAGTGTGAATGATATAACTTTTGTAATAAACTGTCCTGTTTCATGATTGGTCCTTGAGAGTCATGTGACAATATTTTTTCCTAAAATGTAAAATTGACCAGGAGTAAATGCTGGGTTTACCTTGAATATTCATTATTGGAATCCTAAAATATTATGAAGATAATTTAAAGAGGAATTAGAAGACCATTAGATTTAGCTGTTGCTTCAAAATAAGTTTAATTGCCCTTTAAAGTTAAACCAAGGAACTGATCTGTATGAATTACTTGGGCGTTCGATCCCAGGAACATCCCCTCCCCCAATATTAAGATCAAATCGGTGCCCTGGATGAGGGAAGCCAATCAAATAAGTCACACAGGTATTTCCTGATGATTGACATGACATAAAAAATAAATATAAAGACGTGTAGATAAAACAATTTACTTAAATTTATCCCATTGCTTCTTAACAAAATCAAATTGCCCATGGTCATGTTCCTTCAAATAACCCGACAATCGGTGAAAATAGCTCATCTCTCCTAGTCCAAATTTAATTTTAATTCAGTATTCATCCCATTGTACCAGACTACTTGACGTTCACTCTGTAGACACGTCTTACCTAAAGAACCGTAGTATATATGCAAATGATGTCGTGCTGTTATTTTCTTAAGGAAAATACCCCCAAGTGTTGATCCAAGCAAGCGAGAATGAAACTGGTTTTGAAGAGGCATGGCCCAGAGGAACCCGTGCAACATTCAACACTCTCCCTATCTAAAGCAATTCACAATGATTTGTTTGAAAATCTGTAATGCTTTCTTCACATACTGCAGGGGCTGCGTCAGGGGATGGAAGGCGGGCGACCACACCCCACCCTACCCCACCCCACCCCTGTATTAAAAATATGCCGAAAAGAAGAGAAAATAATAAAAGGAGCCACTCATCTCATGGTTTGTTCCCCTATCAAAATACTCTGGTACCATCACTGACATACTAATGACGAATAATAAAACTTGGGCAATCGCCATATCATACATTAGAATAAATGCTTCATGAGTAAGAAATTAACGACTCAAATCGGTTCTTTGAAATGCATGACTAGACACTTTTCAAACTATTCGCAAACCCCTGGCAAAAAGTATACAAACAAATTCAAAACTTTATTTTTTTTTCTAAACTTTTGGATATCAAACTTTACCAATTATTTTTTAATAAGCATTGTTATCTGGTAGTACCATGCTACACCCTTGTGAGTTATTGTTATCAGCCTATGTACCTTTAAAGTTTGCATGACTTACGTCACAAGAGGCCAAAATTCCGACGTATTGTGATTTCATGAGTCGGTAATGACGATTTTCTGTAAAGCGCAAAAGGTTATTGCTGTTTGAATAAAAAAAAAACCATCGCCTTGAAATACGCTTACTTTATACTCACAGTTTTTCCTAAAACCTCAAAATGTCACATGGGATGGAACTTGGGCAAATGTGAAACCAGACTGCCCTGCGTCTCTTCCGATAATAAATATAATTTCGTGGTTTTGATCATACGTTCTGATGACCAATTGGACCCCTCATGCTTATCAATATTCAAACAATAAAAAACATAATGAATAAAAATGTGCAAACGTTTCTATTTGATTGAAACTCCTGGTTTACTTAGTTTAATTAATGTGGTCAGCCACAGAGAATGGGTTGACGTGCTTCATTAGTAACCAACGCGCGCTGTTCAGCCGGCCGCATCATATTCATTATCATAGTCAAATACGTTTTGTTAAGTGTTGTGACAGGGAATTAACATGAAACACGACCCATTTCATTAAGCTCCCTTGGTCACCGATTTAAAAAGATTTACCAGTAGAAAAATGAGGCTTGGTTTTGATGGTAAAACATTGCAAGTGATTAAAAGCTAGGATTTCTGCGTCAATGAGCAAATCATTGCATGAATAAGACGATGTCCTGGCAAGAGTGTGGTATATATGATATAGGTTGATGACCGCGTGATTATCGTGCACTAATAACAACCACAATTATCAGAAAATTATGTGAATACTAGACACGTTAGTTATCAAATTATAGGGAGAAATTGGCATCTGTTATTTAATTATTTTTGTAATCTTGAATTCTTAAATTTACTTTATACTTTATACTTGCTCTGCCCTTCGTAACAAGAGAGTAAAAATTTGCTTTGACCAGCCGAGTATCATCAAAGCTACATACCGCCCTCAATAAACTTGAGTCGCAGACCTGCTGAAGTCAAACATCGCAGGCCATTGTACTGTACTTCACACGGATGGGATAAGTCTTATAATCATGGACGTGTGAAGGGGAGAGGGCGGAGAGGTAAGTATGAGTAAAGTCGCCAACTGGGAAGTTGGAGAACACGGGAAAGTAAGCGGGACTTTTATCACTTGGGATACATCGCCTGGAAGGGATTGATTGGATAATGTTTTTTTTTTTCTTTTTTTTCAAAACATTTACATCTATTGGCAGAAAAAATTGCAGTTGTTTGACATCTGGCTCCCGTTACATGATTCCAGCGATATGCTGAAGAAATTGCGAAAATAACTTTTGGGCAAAGTTTACGTCATGTGATTGTTTAGTGAATGGTGAAAAGTCCTTAGTTTGTTTGTGAATGTTTCCCCAGTCTCTACCGTTATGACAGTAATTATGTATGTAAATGAGCATTACGGTGTACAGTTTATTGCATGCCTGTGGCAAACCACAAAGAGGGATAGGTCAAACATTTTCAAGGTCGCGGGGTAAGCAGTGATGGCGCCAAGGGGCATGGGGATACGCCCAACTGAAGCCAGAGCCTTTCCCCTCATGCCCCCAATCAAACCTGAACCCTCCTGATACTGTCCTGATACTTAATTTTTCACTCAGAGATGTTTTAAAACTCCAGAGTTTCCTGTCCTTGTTGTTAGGGTTATGCCCAAGGTATTCCACGTTTGTCGTAAGAGCGACTAAAGAAAAGGACTTGAACCTCTTCGCTCCGTATTTGAAACCAAACTTGAACCGTATTTGAAAACCGTATCTTCTTATCTACATGACACTGCATAAAACATTTGTATCGGTGCTTCGTTAAATCCAATCTAAGTAACTACCGGTAACTAACCTTCTTCTGCTTCCGGGGGCTTCGCCTTGACCCCACCAAATGCCCTATAACAAGGACCTTGGACCCCTACGGCAAGATTACTTCGGGCAGCGCGCTAACGTTTTTTACCCCCATCATTTTCCTTTCCCCTCAAATCCCCCCCCCCCTTCATTTTTGAAACCCTGGTATCTCCACTGGGGGAGTAATGTCCTTTACAAAGTTTGAAATAATAGACAAACGTCTCCCAAGTCCTAAAGTTTGAAATAATAGACAAACGTTTCCCAAGTCCTAAAGTTTGAAACACAGGGTAATAAAAATATTATCGGCTATGGAAGCCATTTTGGATCAAAACTAAGTTTTGGGCGGTTAGTCTGAGTCAAATAAATAGGCGTACGGGGATAATTTTTCATGAGGGGGCAAGAACACTTTTTGCCCGAATAATGTCACCGTTTATCATATTTCGCCCATGTTTTGCCCGAATAAACCAACTGTTTTTGCTCGAATTTGGAGGGCGAGTGCCCCCTTCTGCATCCCCGCCTCGTACGCCTATGGTCAAATCTTTGTGGGGAAGGGGAAGATTGAATACCCACCCGACACGGAGAACCTGAACAAGGGGTCATGTAAAGGCGCTGGTGTAGCCATGGCTTTTGATTGGGGCAGCCAGCTTTTTTTGCCTGATCTTCGACGCGAAGGAGGGGCTCATATAAGGGACGGTCGAGAGTCCACTATCCTTTCAGAAACATGTAAATATTTAAATAATCTTAAGTGCAATCTGGTACACACATTCAGCAACATTTGAAGTCATTTTTGTTATAGTACAAAGTATTTTTAATTCCATTGGGGTCAGTGGGAGGGTAAGGGCTCGGTAAAGGAATGAAAATTTACAGGGTAAGAGATTAAGCGTGACTAATACTTATGAGAAAGTTTGGATTTGGGGGAGGGACCAAGTTTCAATAGTAACCACATGTTAACGTTATTTTTTCCAACTAGGAAAGAAGAAATTAATAATTAATTACCTTTGTGAATCTTTAAGGCAAGACCCAACCCGACAATGTTGAAGGAGGGGGTAGTTATGTAAGAAGGTTTCAAATAACAAATAAACCATGAAAAATTTAGCTTTAAATCTGAGTCTTTTTACCCTATTAAGCATAAAAGAAAATGTTTCTGATTTACCGTTTTGCAACCTACAAAGAACAATCAACTCCAAAAATAAAAGAACAATACATCTTTTATCGATTTCTTTTTGTAATGTAAATCACCCTCTTTGTACTATGTACAAAAATTCACATTTTGAAAAATATAATTAACAAACTGAACATATTTACATAATTCGAGGTAATCAAACAGCTCATTTTCATTCCCAAACAAACTGACAAAATTATATGTTCATATATGTTTCCCCAATCATTAAATTCCCGTTTCTGACGAGAAAATAATACATGAATCGTGCATACATAATAATGATCAATGTAAAGACACAAAGGCAACATTACTATCATTTACGATCAATAATGCTTGAAAATTGCACAAAAATATGATTACTAATTGCGAAATGCTATAGCTATTTTAATTTGCAAATAAAAATTATTTATCTTACTGAAGTGCTGTATACGGAAAATGCATTCTTCTCTCATACCAATCCCCCAACTTAGCTTTTATTCATAGTGTTCTTGTGAAATAAAAACGGTAATATTGAAGGAAATATAAAGGCAATAAAGATGTAAAATTCAGATGGGACAGCAGTAATATAAGGACCACAAAATTGAATTTACAATGCGTGGATTACCCGATGAATTAACAGTTATCATAGGTTACGAAACTAAAAAAAAAAAAAAAAAAAAAAAAAAACCAAGAAGTCTAATGCATATGATTAAGATGCATACAGGCGTCATAGATTGAACAGAAATATTGCATGTTAATAATCAATCCCTGATCTAAACTTCAAATTATCCAAGGCATCAATATTTTTCAGTATTTCGAAAAATTAAATAAAAGTGTTGCATAACATTCACTATCCAGTCAGTTAGAACAGTCTCAAAATATAACGATTACATGTACCGAGCATACATTAAGTGAAATAAATGTCTCGTTCGTATAAATTAAAAATGGGGGAAATACCGAAGACGAGAAGGAATCTAAAAAGACACATAAACTTTAGTCCCATCAGCAGTAAAAAAAATTTCAGGTGAATAAATTTGACCATACCTTGATAAATTTCCAGTGATAGCTCATTATCTTTTACATTAAGAACAATGAACTTTCTTAAAATAGCCTACATGTGTTGATTGTTTTATGACTATAACTGTCTGATGCTAATAATCAATTGTCACTCTTCACTAAAAATTATTTATGACACTAACATGTTTTGGAATGTTTTCTATGAATATTCATTAATGAGTAACGATAGTTGTTAAGTAGCAAGCAATGAATCGTTAGAAATTTGAATTATGAATTTGAATTAGAAGTTTTACACATAAACTGTAACTTTCGGGACACTTTATTTTGTAAATAAACCACTACAAAATAATTTATTCCTAAAATAAAAAACTACGAAGGTTCTCTAAAATGAAGAAAATTCCGAGACGTATTACTTTGTTACGTAATTAGACCTCCCCCCCCCCTCCCCACCCCCAAAAAACTTTAAAATAGTTATAATAACAATAATAATAACAAAAATTTCAAAAAAATAAAAATAATAAGCAATCATGACTATGAGAGCTTAAATTCTCTTTTAGTATCCATAAATAATCGTTAGATTTAATGAAAACTTGCTTTCAAAAGACCTTTTAACCAATTCGTGTTTATCAAGTTTTTGCTAAGTTTTTTTTTCAAAATATGAAAGTATTTATTTGCCCACGTTAAACAAGCTAAGAAATTAACTTGTTAGGTCATTTTTCAAATCTGTAGAAGGGAACAAAACCAATTTCGAAATATACGGCACACTTACTTAAAACAAAACCGCCACCTTCAGTGAATGCATGGATATTTTAAATGAAAATAAACTATCTTGAACGAAAGATAAATACAATTTAGCCTTAATTTTCAGAGACATCTCGTTAGACAAAGCATTTCAGTTTCGAAATTAAATTTCTCAAATATTCCAATAGATTTCTTAAAAATTGAAGAATTGTTTTTTCTTTACCGTAAAGTACGTTGTTGTTCACTGGATATTGTACGGATGGTAGGCCCTTGGTATCGACGACCATTGCTCCCGTGAAAAAGGCGAAAAAGTCGGGCCAGCCCGTCGGAACGATGGCGATGTATGTAAACTTTGGTATGAAGGCGGTGAACAGGATGGTGACGTGCAAGCAACGGGACTAAGACGACTAGGGGACGATGGTGAATAGGCGGACGATAAACATGTCAACGGCGAAGAAGCACTGGATACGGTATTTGTAACCGCAGGCAGGTGGTAACTGTGTGGCACGGCGGGGTGGTGTTGTGGCAACCGCGGTGTCATGTACGGTGTGATACCAGATGGAAATATGGTCGACAGTGGTGAATACGTCATAGGAACATACCCCATCTGACTCGGTAATGTTGATGGATAGCTAGCTGGATAGCAAGGATACGGATAGCTAAAGACTTCATAATCGCTAATAGCTCTGACTCGGCGTCTGGCTCTTCGGCGGCGGAAATCACCCCGTGAAAAGTCATCTCCGTTGGCGGGATGAATAGCCCAGAAATGTCCGCGGCCGTCATCGCTGCGACCAGCTTTGATAAAACATTCGTTCAGAGACAGATTATGGCGAATGCTATTTCTCCAACTTCGTTCGTTGTTCCGAAAGTAAGGAAATTTTGTCATAATGTACTCATAAATGTCACAGAGCAGCAGCCTTTTAGCAGGTGAGTTCAAAATTGCCATGGCAATAAGAGCAATGTAAGAATGAGGCGGCTTTTGGAGACGGTTTGGAGACTCTTTATCGTCGTCTTTCTTCAGTGATGGTGGTAGCGGTGAAGCTGAGGGAGTTGAAGAGGTAAGAAGGCTGCCCGTTGATCCAAATTTTGAACTGGAAGGAGAATTCCCTTCACTACCCGAACTGTCCGGCAGAGATCTGCCCTCGGATTCGGTGTCTCCATCCACCCAGTGAAACGACTGTCCGGAAGATAACAAACTCATGGCATCCAAAAAGGTTTGTCTTTGAGAAGCGGAGGGGGAAGAAACTTTCGACTTACTACCAGTCACCTCCTTCTGTGTCAAACTTTCAATGGTAAACTGTGTCATCTTGAAGATGAAGTTCAAGTTTTCCAACCCGAAATAATGAAAACAGTTTCAATGAAGAAAATATCTTCTAGTACAAAACGAGACAAAATTAACGGTGGGCTTGTATAACGGAGAAAAGCCAGTGATAGAATGTAAGTGTTGATCTTGGCAGCTTTGGGACCTTATATGATATTGTCCGCTTGAGGATGGCTTATTTTATACTGGTTTACAAATTTACTGACAATTCGTAAGAAGGTGGAGGCCATTTAGCCACAGTGTAAAGTACTACAAATGAACGCTTGTTGGCACAATAGAATCGTTTCACACTTTCACGCTCACCTATAGGCTTTGTTAGGCCAGCCTAAGTCTTTTATTGCATACAATTAACATGGCTTAAAACGTTAGGTTGAGGCATAATAACGTATTTAAACTCAATTGTCAGATTAGGCTGTCAACTACGTTGATTGACACAAGTTCCTTTTCTTTTTGTTCACCGTCGTCTCTTTGCGTAAGGGGTGCTATGTAGGTTGTGGGAGGGATTAGACAATCAAACACAAAAGGATAGGCGGGGATTTTCCAAACAGATTTGGGTCAAACTATGACGAATTTCCCGTCACTCATTCGACGGATAGTTCATGATGGTCACTTGAAGGAAATAAAGAGACAGCGTGTTTTGTAAATAGAATATGAACTAAAAAGCCTGGTCACCTTGGAGAGGAAGACACCCAGCGAGAATTAGACATTCACCTTTTGGCTACGGGTCCTGTTAACAATACCTCCGGGATTTTGCCATCTACAAATGTGTGCCAATCATTCACATAATGACTTTTGAACAATCTTTGAACAAAGGCAAAGCAGTTCGTTGAAAATACCTAATCTTTTGTGTAAAAAAGAATCTGTACAGATTGGGAACTTCAAACATCTTTTTAAAACCCTTGATATATATAACTCTGGTTTCTTAGTATACAAGGCCTTGTCTTCCGATTAAAGGCTTATAGGATATACCTATCAACGAACAGGATAAATATTTACACTGAAAAAAACCCTTGATAATTGCATGAACCGTGCAAATGAACGTATCATTAAGTTCTTCCATACTGCGTGTAAATCTCTGGTTTTTAGTTTTCTTTCAGTAAAATTCCACATTTGTTCTTATCTAAATTGATATATTTTATTGAATTTGATATATTTTTAAGCCGCTTAACCCAAAGTTTATTGTTCCAAAGGTAAAGTCATTAGCTTTTTGACCTTAGTGCTTTAAAGTAATTTGTTAGGTATTGTTGTCTGCATCTTGGCGGATCAATCGGTCCCTTGTACACTTTGTTTTGAATTTGAAAAAGTTTTGTTAACGTCATTTACAAACAGGTACAATTTGTAATCAGAATCGTGAAAAAACAAAGTAATTACACATGAAAATTACTTAAACAATTTATGTCTTTCTCAATACTGATTACACGCTACTTTCGGGTTTTATAAAATAGGGCGGTAAATGGGACGCATTGACAGATCCGGAAATACGTTCTGTGTGAGGGGTGAGAAGCTTAGCCGGGCCGGGCAAGGAAAGGTGAGGGTGCATTACTTGGGATACAGAGGAAGGGAGAAAATGGAGATGGAAAGCCACTGCGCCTGTATAATAGCTTCATTTTTTTTTTTAAATTCCGGAAAGGGGCGCTCTTGAAAAATGTAGCACGATACTCTACTCATACACATCTGCGCTATAAATCATGGAACTGATAGGGTCGTAGCCAGAACGCGGCTTTTTTTTTTTTTGAGAGGGGAACAACGTATTAGCGATCACCTTCCTGGGGGAGTGGCCTAAAAGAAAAGGGTGTCCCCCTCCCGTTTGGAGGATATTTGCCTATCTGAGAGGGCTAAGATGCAAAATGGTGGACTTTCTGACAAAAATTCACTCTTACTTATGACATAGTGGCATAATAAGGTATTTGCGTTATCGGTAAGTTGCTTGTGTATGTTCCATTTTCTATAGCAATTAAATATCAACCCATACTTCGACATTTGGGGGGGGGAGTGCCCCTTCCCCCTCCCCTCCGGTGGATACGCGCCCGGGAATTGATACTAAGCCGATTGTTAGAAGACAGGATAGAACTGGCGCATTTTCTGAGCTCTGTTAGGAAGTTTCAACTTACCATTGCCTTATCCTCATTTGCACACATCCTAGCCCCCCCCCCCCCCCCGCCTCCTTAGAAAAAATATTCAGACCTTAGCAGTCTTAGTGACTCTAAAAAACATCTAGTCAAATGGAACACGAACCGGAATCTTGCCAAATATTTGAAAAGATTCGTGTCAAAACTGACTAGAAATGGTTCAAGAATGAAACTATTCGTTTCATTTATGAGTCGAATCTAGTCACAGATATGACAAGATTCCGTCTCGTGTCCCAATTGATTAGATCATATTCAAATTTGACAAGAATTTTTTAGAGTTCAGACTTGCAGTCGGAGGGTCGAGAGTTCCAGTTCTAGCCGGGTCATGCCGAGGACTAAAAACGGAACCAACTGTCATTGTTCTTGGTTGCTCAGCATTAGCAATGGAGCAGGATCGAACAAGTCAGTGAGCTACAACTAGCCGGTTCTACTTAACACAAACAGACAAGCTGGTTAGAAACTGGGCCGTTAAACTCTATTTAATAACCTAATATATAGCCATTTTATTGCCTTCGTTGGATTTAGGTAGAAAAGGGCTATATGCAGGGAATGAAGGGACATACCTGCACCATGCAGTAATAGTTTCAATACTGTTAAAAATGTTTGCAGATTTACAGAAGGAAAGATAAAGAAATACATAAAGAAAACAGAAAAGGGCTGTCAATTTGTTTCAGAACATTGACAGCACTTTTTCCATGTCCGCTCTGTATTTCTTTATTTCTTGTTCTGTTGATCATCAACATTTTTCGAATCAAAATATTCAAAGTTATTTACTGATGGAAAGTATATATTAACTGATTTATTAGAAATGTTACTATAACTTCACACATTTCGTTAATGGCCTTCCATACCCCTGTCCTTTATCGATTGCTACCCTGACACCGCTCCCATCATTAAAAACATACCACTGAAGAAAACTTTAAATTATAGAAATCTTGTCATAAACTACAAATGCATGAGACCCTAAGAGAAAAGGAATGCGATGAAAAAGATTGAATTAAAAAGAAGGCCTTTAAAATATTATGAAATAATACGTACGGAATCCAAGATGGAATATTTTCTCGTCGATGAAACGCAATTGCGTCCAAGCTCATAAAGTTTGAAGGTTATATAAGCTTATAAAATTTCTGTTTTTTCTTTTTCAGACCCCTTCTTTCTTCCGGCATGACGAAAGGGTTTTGTTCTTTTACAGTTTGCCAATCGAAAACAAAAACATACGTATAACACTAAACTAAAGCTTGAAAGAAAGAACAGAACTTCTGCCACTGAAATAAGACTTTTATAATTAGGTTATACTTAATTATTTTGGAACAGTTTTAGTTCGTGATTTTTAGGTAACAGTACAGACGTGTTGTCCCTAGTCCTTAGTAGCCTATCAGTCACCGTCTTTAACGTGAGTTATGTTTTTATCTCAATGAAATGCATAAAGAATTGCCATTGCATAATTGTGAATATCCTACTGCAACATGATTTGGGGAAATACTTACTCATCCTACTAAAATCGTTTACACATAAAAAAAGGGCCTTAGGGATTCTATATCACTTTCTGATTTCCTTGCTTCGTCAAAACCATTCTTTTTCATTCACAGGGTTCGTTACATATTAAATATATATAAAATTCACGTTGCAGCCTTTACGTGTGAAAAAGGCCCTCTTGCCAAAAGCTATTGTTAACAATCTGTAAACTACAATAACAATATTTACTCCTATTGTACTATGTCATCTGGCAATTTTCGTCAAAATCTTTCTTTCAATATTTCGAACAGACTTTTTTTACTACAGTGTTTTACTCTGGAATAGTATAAACAATAACATTACGTCCGCAAAGAATATACCCTTTCTTAGCAAAAACGTCAAATGAACATATGATCAGTAACAATCATTGATCCTAGCTGTTTGATGTTTTTGTTTTTTGTGTGCTACATATTTTGTCGTTGTTTGCAGCTGTATAGCCTATACTTTTTAATAACATTGTTGCTTACAAGCCTTTGCTCCTGCCAGCCCCCCTCCCCTCCCCACATCTTGCTCATTCCTTTTTGTAGGAATTTGTGGTAATTAATGTGGGAATAAAACTGAAAAAAAAACGAATCCTGTAAGAATATTACTTTCACACGGTGGAGAATCTCGATTACCTGTAATTCATACCTTTGACATTTTAAATAGAATGTTACACATTGTAGCTTATTTCTCTAACTGGTATCCATGGAAACTCAATATTGTGCACCCAGGGAGGTGTTAAGGGTGCATGGTCCTTTTTGTACAATTTTCATTACTATTTAAGTGCAAGGCATTCAATTCCATGTCCGCCGAATTTGACACAATTCTGTACTTCGAACTCAACAAACCTCATTTAAAGCGATAAATTGAGTTGGTTCAGTGGAATTTTCCAACTTTTTTCAAAATTGTAGTTTCCTTGAAATACTAGTGACAAATGGTCAAACTTGGAATATCCCCACACTCGTTTCGGTTTTCGTTTTTCGATTATTTTTTTCAATTGCAATACCTTCACTTGTTTTTATAAAATGAATTTCAGATTGGTAATTGTGCGTATAAAAAGAGGAAAACGGAAGCATATGAAGTTGAAGATGTAGTCTATACAAATAAGTCTATACAAATAATTGTTCGTGAGTGAGAAACTAACTATTCAATTATTCGGTTTTCAAAAACTTTGATCAGACACGTCTTCAAATTTTCCAAACAACAAGTCACAAAATAATCCAACTGTTCACTTTTACATAACCATTAATTTTAATCTTTATTTATTCACTTATAATGCTAAGTATTGTCATGTCGTACCATGTCGTACCATGTCGTACCATGTCGTACCATGTGTTATGTAATACCTTTCAACACCCTTATAAAGATTTAAATATAAATTCAAAATTCCCCTTTAAAAAGTTCCTTTTCTCAAAATATACCCCCAGTTCCCTTCAAGATCACAGAATGTATTGAAAAGTGTATGAACACATTGACACAGATTCCTTTTGCCTTTCTTTATAATCTAATGTCCAGTTTGTCAGTAAAACCTAATACTGTTAAAATTTTGAAATATTTATATACACGTTTGATCTAGCACAATACTTATTCATTAATGTAGGTCAAAACAAATAAATTTGTAATTTGTTTCCGTTTTATGTTATTATAACATAAAGTAATACTGGACAATGCTTTATCAATATTATGTGTCGCTCCGTAATCGCAGATTCCCGTCATCTATAGAAGAGTAACATTCCGTTTCATATTAATATTTGCAGACGTACCATGCAATATTAAGATATATTGCTTCGCAAAATAATTGTTTTCTCCCGTAAAAAGACATTCTTCTGTTCTTGGAGAAAAGCGTGTGGTTAGACAGTTATCTCAGGTTCAAACAAGGGGACAGTGTCTCTGGGGAATACAACGAAAAAAACAAAGACATATTTATCTGTTTAAAGGAGAAGTAGAATTACAAGCTTTTGTGAAATTTATCATCTTTAACTTCATTTTCATAGATCTCTATATGCAAACCATAGATTTTTCACTGGTTTCGGTCAGAAATGGAGAAGATTGTAATTAAAACTCACTAAAATGGAATCGAAATCCGATCCGTTTTCGTGTGTGTGGTGTTCCTGGACTTTAATGTCTCCCATGCCGTACCTTGTCTGGCTACGAGCCAGTAAAACCTTTAATAAACGCAAATTTATTTTTGATATGTTAAAGAGGAGCATATTTTAAGCACTTTGCTGATTTTTTTTGTTTCATTTTTTCATATACGGTTCTTGAGAAGTTGCGATATTCATTTGAATATGACGACAAATTTCTTTCAATAATGGAACTTTAATCAAGTAGGTATGATGTCATGTTTTAAAGGGCCAACCTTTTGTTTTTCTTTATAATTTAACACCAATTTTATGCAACTAAACTCTGATATTTTAGTAACATAAGTGCATGATGAGCAATGAAATTGTAAAAAATGTAAAAGCCTTAGTCTCAGGAAAGCAACCTTATCAATTCAAGGTCAAACTAACAGGATGAAGTAAAGAAAAACAATAGATCTGCCAACAATTTTAATTTATGACATTACACCTGCTTGTCGAAAGTTCACCTTTTATAGAAAATGTGTCAACTTCAATTGCGAATATTTTTAGACATGGAGAATAAATGAAATTTTTATCAGAATGCCTAGAATAAGTTCCTCTTTAACATATCAAGTGTAAATCTGGTTCTGGACTATTCTTTTAACAAGGAGCCGCACTGTATAACACCGATCTTAAACGATCATGACCAAGACTGAAGCTTCAAGCTTCACTTCAATACAGGGTCCACCTGTATCACACCGATCCTATCCAATCACGGACAAGGTCCAAGCCTCTCTTTAACAAGGGGCTCCACAGTATCACATAGATCCTTTGCGATCATGACCAAGACTCAAGCTTGACTTTTACAAGGGGCCCACTGCATCACACCTATCCGACCATGGACAAGACTCAATCTTCCCGTCAATTGCCATCTTATCAGAAGACCACCCGTGGTATTTTCTTTGACATTTTTCCTCGAAGTAACAAAAATGCGAATGAAGCGTTCGTTCTTTCACTTTTTTCATTCATCTTCGAGTTAATTCCCATTGCTCCTCCTCAAGCTTCCGGTTATCCCTTCCGAAAGAAAGAGATTTTGATCAGAATGCGTCACAAACAGAGCACTTGTGATTAAATAATGAGACCACTTGATTTAATACTGATTGGCACTTGTTTACAAAGACCGCCGTGGCACACGCCTTACATAAAGTAAGCTCATAATGCAAACAGACAGAATCGTGTATGGTCCATCATTTTAATACGATCTTACGTAATAAATTGGCACAAGGGCGTCACGGGGAAAAGGATGACATTTAACCCCAATACTTGAGGAATTGTTCGTTTGCTTTAATTTTTCACACAGCTTTTCTTTTTTAAATAAGGTAATTTCCAATATTGAAGACAAATCAAGGCCCCAGTTGTAAATTGGTATGATCAAGACTGGGTTCAAGTGGTTAATAAGAGCCCCGTTTTGGGTAAAGAAATAATTTTTGCATCAAAAATTTACACAGAAGCCATGGAAACTATTTTCGAAAGAAATCACGGTTCTCTCCCCTTCCAGTGACATGCCTGGATCGGTCCTTGATTATCATTTCTGTGAGGCTATAAAATAAGGCTCACTCTTATAAAATATAGGTCTTTCCTAGTTCGTTTGTTTGTTGATTGGTTGGTTTGTTTTTGTTTTTGCTTTTGTTTTTTACACACTAATTTTTCTATAGCTGTTTAGAAATCATTTTGACCTCTCGTGCACTGTCTATTTCGCTTCGATTCAGTGAATTTTATTTAAGTTTTTCTCTTTTTTATGTATGCATTTTTTATACACGCACGTTTTAAATCAAGATGCATTTGTAAAATAACGAGTTATGAAAGGAAAGTTTTTATTGCATGCAGCCAGCCACATAAGAAGTAAGAAAATGAGATATAAACAGAAAAACGCACAATGTATTAAATCCAGAAGTAACTAACAGACGTTACAAAAAGGGCACTGGATCGGTTAATACACATACATATTGTATGGTAGGATAGCAAACCACTCTCTATTTTGATTATAAATGCACAATTTGAAGACAGTTACCCATGTACAAGCACGCGGCAAGGCAGCGTCTGGAATAAAATTGATGGAATCAAGTTGATTTGCAGGGAGAGGGGTTCTTAAAATTAAGCCGAGATTTCTACAAACATATTCAGATTTTGTTCAGGATCCCCTTCCCGATCCTTCCATATGTCTATATCTAGTGAAATAAGAAAGACCAAAGGCTAAAATAAAACGATATGACCCCTTTTCACTGAAGGTTAGCCCTTCTGTCCACAAAATAGCGAATGTATACCACGTAAACAATTAATATCTTACACTGTTAAAAATGACATTAAATTTATAGGAAGAGAATTAAAGACGTATATAAACATTAATAAATTCTGGTAACAGTTTCCAGAACGTATCTGTAATTATAACTTATTTCTGTATTTTTTAGCTCTGTAAAGTTTCCGGAATTTTTACAGTATCCTAAAAGGAAAAGTCTCGGCCACCTCCCCAACCCTCTTCACCAATGTGTTTGCATATATATATATTTCATTTCATTTCATTTATTAATTTCGTCCGGACAAATGTAAACTGAAATACAGAACCGGAAAGGACACTAGAAAAACAATAGTTTAATGAGCTAGTGCCCGTAAAAGAGACAATACAACAAAGATAATAACAAAAAAGGAAAATAAGAGGAAAAAGGATAGCAAAGAAACAACAAAGTCAACTAAGAAATCAAAAAAGAAAGGGATACTTAACAAGTGTACTGGGAGATTAGGTAATTTTTTACCTTACTCTTAAAAATAGCATGTGTTCTAACATTTCTTATTTCGTTGAGGAGAGAATTCCAAAGTTTATAACAATAGCTACTTAACAATAATTTACCATGCCTGGTATGGTGCCTACTAACCGCAAAGAGGGCATTAGTTCTAGTACTAGGTCGAGCATTGGTAGAAAAGCTAGGGTTAAGGATTTTACTAAATACAAAAGGAAGACGATTATTAATGTACTTAAAGATAAAAGAACACATTTTGAAAGTATGAATATCGCTGATCTTAAGGATGCTAAGGTCTCTGCATAGAGCCCTGAGGCACGCCTACGTTAACGAAGGTACAGGTAGGATAAATACCATTTACATACAAGAATTGTTTTCTATTACTCAAATAACTATGCATAATATCAAAGGCTTCACCTCGAATGCCACATTTTTTATATATGATATTCCTAGGTTTTAAGAATGAGACCTTTGAACTTTGAAAGGGGTGTATGTAATGTTCTTCAATAGAGCTATACATATGTTACACTCTAAAGCACACACTTGATACTACTCGATCCTTGCAACTTGCTTATAGCACCTCTACGGTGGAATTCAGCACCATTAAGTCAGGCCCGTATAGCTACCCGACAGAGCGGACCGGTTTGTTCATCCCCCTCCCAACCTTAAAGGTTTCACAAACCAAGACTGAACAAGGACTGTGCCCTGGAGTCCGCTAAGTAGTTAAAGGCATATTTTCATCATCCCAAACAGTTCCAATTCTCCCAACCTATTTACTTCTAGCCCCTCCCACATTTATCTAAAACTCATCTTTATCCAGACACAATCCTAGTTTACAAGTCCATAATGTGTAATCAAGGCACTCTCAGTGCCCATGCTGTGTAATTTAGCTATGATGCATTGTTTGAATGTAATGCCAATCAAAGAGCTGTACCAATTGAGAGTTTTGATATATGTATACTGAAACTGTAGTTTAGGGTGAAAAATGACTGCCTTTAAACCCTTATCCAGACAGGCACTGAAGGACAATAATTTTCCAGGACGATTTTTTCAGGGAAGCCAAGATAGTAAAACGAAATACAAAATCAATGGCAAATTTTCAACCATCTGGGCCCTCCTTGCTCCCAACTTACTGGTCTGTTCCGCACTCTTAATTTTCGTAAAATTGAGCCAATCTTCAATTTGGTAAAATTAGACCAACAAGATAACCTGACAGAAGGACTTCCATCCACAGTTAAACCCTGAATCTAATCTATTCTCTGAAATACAAGCTCCACATTTACACATGTGTAAAAGTGCCCAAATTTTCGGGACGCACCTAATACAGTAGCGTTCAAACTGAAGAAAAAAAAATCAGATTTATTTAAAGGAAAGTTGTTCTTGCTCGTAGTAAAAGCAAAAAAATTTAGCATAAAAATTTACCTTTTGGGCAATGGGGTAGGGTGAGTTGCATGGTCCAAAATTGCCCCCCCCCCCCCTCTACTTTAATATTGCTTCCTACGCAACCGAACACAACACTTCCATTAAGGCCCTAAGACACCAACAAACTAACACAGTGTACATCAGGTCAACATCTCAGATAGTACAAAATCGGAAAACCTCTAACCTATTGCCCCCCCCCCCCCGGCAGTCAGGTCTGGTTACGTCACTGCACAAGACAGACCTACACCCTTGAGAAAGGTTGAGAAATTTTTTGAGAAAACAAGGAAGGAGGAGATACGTTTTCGATGGAATTGACCGTCATTTTACACCCGTGAGTTCTGGCAGAAACAGAACCCACAGATTTTTTTTTTTTCATTCATAACCACAGAAGTATTATACGTACGTTTTCTTAGTTGTAAAAGCGTCTTGGGTTAATTCTCTTATTCATACAAATGTACTGCCGAAATGCTAGCACCCAAACAGAAGCCGATTAGTGCAGTTTTGTGTAACCGTTAACAGCCGTGCAAAGAATTGCTCTCTTCGCTGTAAACTGGTCGCTGGAGGTCAATCAGGTTTAACTGGGAATTTTTACAATAAGACTTGGTCCATTGACCTTATGGAAACGCTTACCATACATTCCATAAACGGTTCAATATAAAGCATTCTAACTTCATGAATCAAAAATGTGGAATAGACATGGACCGGATGCTTTGAGTTTGTTGCTATGTAATTTATGCTTTTGTCTTTTTCGCATTAAATTGCCATTTCTGTATTACGTTTTGAAACATTTCGCCATCTGACAATGTCTCCCCTTCCTTTCCCGGTCCCCCTCACCCCTATGATATTTTGTCTAATAACTACGAGTCTGCATCATGTGAGAAAACGTCCCTTCCTTCAGTTTCATGTTGAGTTAGGCATATACCGCACTTACAAAAACGCATTGATAAAATATGAAGTTTTTATACAAAGGGGACGAGGTTTGATTAGTCGCATTACTGAGAAAGGAACCTACCCCCCCCCCCCCCATAAGCATACGTAACCAGTTAAACTGAATGAATTAGATCATGAAAATATTATTTTTAATTTCTTCAAAAGTTTCATAATTGAAAACATCTGAAATTTTTAGTAGTTAAAAAAGTGATCAAATAGTGTAACATGTGTAAGTATTGTGGCAACTACACTAAAGCAGACCTGTAGACAGATGACCTCTAGGCAGTGACAATTTCAAGACGTTCAAATTTGTAAAAGTCCTTCAAGTCAATGGCAATTTGAAACTTTCGAGGGATCGAAAGCAATTGCGGAGGAGCTTTTCCTTTTGCCCACGGCTACGAGTCTTCTGTAAGTGTCTTTATTTGTTTACTATCAATTATCACTTCTGAAGTATCCTTACTAGTTTATTGTTTTTAAAAAGCATATAAAACCACATGGGGTGAATTAATTTGTTAACTTGGCAGATTATGCAAAAAAAAAAAAAAAAACACCGAAAACACACACTTAATAGCGGTAGCTCGGAAAAGGGTTGTTTCTAAAACTGGGGGGCTCAGTCTATACTCCTCGGCATCTTATTGTCAATGTTAAGACTGTCAAGCCTGTATGTAAAGATTCGTGGTTCTCCCACATTTGCCAACTGCCTCTTTTATTCTTATTACCGGTAATTGTCTTTTAAATAGCCTATTTTAAGGCAACATTCCAACTCCCTTCTTCGTTCACCTTACCCACGTCACATATGTATCAACAGCGACGCCTCACCAAAGACACTTATGTAAATTTCAACCTCTGCGGTGGTTGGTTTGAATTATTATTCGAACGCATTTGAGCTCAATCGTTACCCCTTCTTATGATAGTGAAATACTTTTGCTTGACATGCAAACGTTTAAACTAGTTTCTACAACGTTGTTCCAGGTGGTGCGTTATTCATTAAGGGTTGTTTTTGGTTTTTAAAGGCGTCTAATTGAAGAAGAAAATCACATACGGAATTATTACATGCTTGATTTTCTCTTAAAAAAATGCGGTGTAGTCATAGGTGTACGTGACTGGGGGTCTGGGGGTTGAAGCCGTCCGAGAGCAGGGAAAATGTATATTTCAGGGCACTGACAATTATATTTTTAGGGCAAAGGGCAATGCAGTGCACAGTTTCATCAGGGCAAAATGCTTAGTAATTGCACAACACATACTGTAGAATATATGGAGTGAAAATGTAAGTATAAAATAATATTTTTCTTTGAAGTTTGGGGGTGGGGTATCATCCATACCCGTTCTGAGTATGGTAAAAGGTGAAATCAGGACGGTTTGCAAAATTTTTAGAGCAAACACTCTCCTCCCCTGTGAATATACATTCTTGTTCGCCTATTTGGGTGAATTTAAAATTGAAAATAGTGTTATAGTTGACAAATAGAGATATAGTGATATTAAGTTGAAAAAGTTTTATCAGGAAATGCTTTCGTTGAAATCAAAGACGGTAAACTCTTCTTCCGTTTTTATTACACTCGCAGTTTAATTTCACCCTTTGTTTTCATATTCCTGTCACATGGTACTTAACCGAATTACAGAGAAACAAATTTGTATTTTTTCTGATATTAGGCTACTGAGAATTGAATGAAAACAGTTGTAATGAATTATGTAAAACTGCAGTTATGCATTTATTGTGATAAAGTGATCATTGTAAATCACTTTATATATGTAAATTGTAAGGAATTCTAGTGTTAAAAAAGCGATATAAGTAAAATCAATCATACTGTAAGTAGTTTTAAATGTTTTTTTTTTTTTTTCAATTTGTGTTCTTTATGTGTACGTGCTCAAGATGTAAACTTTTTTTTTCCTTTATAGACGAAATGTGATTTTTAATTTCAATATTCTACTCAAGAAAAATAAGTCTCCTTTAAAGTACCTGATGAGTTCAAAACCATTGTTAAGATAAAATAGAATTACTTCGTAATCAGAATTTCAAAACATCTTGATATATAGAAGAATATCTTCAAAAGGAACTCAAATTCGTTTAGAGAAATACTTTTGGTGTATTTTATTCCTTACTATATTCTTCCAGATTATTTTTCCATAAATATTGTTTTCTTTTTTCATCGAATCTGTTTTACTGATACAAAATTATGAGGCCAGCAAATTGCTCTCAGTTTTGGGTAAAGGGACGCCTTTTCCCAATTTAAAAACACATGTGAGGAAAACCAAAGTCAGTTTGCATTTTTTTTTTCAGATAATTGGGAGACTGTCCCCCGATCGGCCCCTCCCCAGGTCACTGCCCATGCAAAATTATCCTTTTGACGGACTTCTTTGTATCTCGAAACTGAATTTTTTTTGCTTCCTGTATTGGTGAACACAAAACCCCAAGACAAAAACAAACTCCAACGGCATCAACGTTTCCGTGTCATCCTTACTTAATTTGTTCACATCAATCAAGAATTTTTATCCATTGCTCTGTTCTCTTTCCACGAAAGTATCCAACCAGAGCAAACCCCATGCCTCATCTTCCACGAATCACATCTGTTAATTGTTCAATTTGTTCGTCAACAAGACAACACAACAAAAATACAATGTTCCCATTAAATTGTAAAAGAAACCTGTTATTTATTAGTGTAATCTTCATCCTCGTTCAAGTTCTTTGTCGTGTGTGAAGACTTTTAAGGTGTTGATCTCTCCTTCTTTCAATCAAAAGGATTAGGGAGGAGCAGTTAGGACCTAAGGTGTGGTTAATGAGAAAAAGACCTGTCGTTAAGCTTTATTTTCAACCGTCAGTCAAAATGTTTGGTTTATACGTTTGTTTCTTTTTCTTTCTCTCGACTGTGAAATACTCTACAAGAGGACGATTAGGGCAAATAGACAACAAAAACTCTTTAGATAAATTAAATCGTGGCGACGATCTGTCTGGAAGCTTTTGTTGTTTTGCAAGTTTTTAAGTGTTTGTAATACAATGGGACCTGTTTGTGAAGATGTGATATTTGGATGTGAATATTCATAGCTTTTGTGCTACTACGTGTCTTGTTCATTGAACATCTCTGAAATTTCAGTACAAACTCCTTTTCTTGTTTTAGATTAGTATTTATATTCTTTATTTATATTTTATTGTATTTAACGTTGTTTCATTTTCTGTCAGCTTTATATCTTATGCATTGTAACCCAGTAATTTGGGTCTCGGGGAATATTAGTCCTGGCTTACCGAGTTTTAGGCCTGCTATCTTTTGAGCACTGGCGGCGGAAGCGGGGGGACACCTCCCCCCTAAATTTCTTAGCGAGGGGACGCCCCCCCCCCTAAAATTCTTAGCGAGGGAACGTCCGCCCAAAAATCAGAGAAGAAGTAAAAGAAACTTGGGAGCCTTGAACCAATTCAAAGTTGAGACTATAGTTAACCCACCACCGAACAGAGCAGCCGAAATTGACTTAGCCTATGTTCTGCTATTGTTTGGCTGATTCTTGTCACGGTCCCCTGCGACCATGCTCTATGACTGTGACCTAGTATTTGGCTACAAATCATTACAAGAATCTGGCAACCTCGCCCGGTCCGCAAACCAGGTGTATGTAGTATATCACTTGTTCAGTGAAACCGAACCTTTACTGTACTGGTATTTTTCCTACGCGAGAAGTGTAGCATTGCCATTGCCATCAGGGAGATTCAGACTGATTCCAAGGTAAATATTAATGAATTTACACCAGATTGAATGTTGAAATGAATCCCGGTGAAAGTACAAGAATTTCAAGAAATAGACCTTCAATGAAAATACAAAATCAAAACAAACTTACAGGTGCAGTACCAAACCAAGGGCGAGTACAGGGGGGCAACTGATTTTAGAGTAGTTAGGTAACTGCGTCTCTTTTCCTTTGGATTTGAAAAATGATTTTAACAAAACCAAAATTACAAACATAACAACGTAACTGCTGATGTCCAAGAAATAGACTATAGGCTATCTGTGAACACAAATATTTCGCACATTTTTGTTCACTGAATTCACCGTAAAATGTTCCAAAAACATCTTAGATTGCACAAGAGAGCTTGTAGAATCTCAGAGCTTCCAGGGCCCTAAGGCGGGCCCTGGACCCACGCCTGTGGGACTTCGCGCTCGTGATGTGCGCTACGCGCACATAGGATTCGTTTCACGAGTCCAACCATTCCATCATGTTCACTGATTGTCCCCCACTAAATTTTTATGCTTCCGCCGCCACTGCTTTTGAGCAAGGTTTAACCCTTTACCGTTGTGCTCCGATCGGGGCATATTTGCGCGCCTCGGGATTGGGCGGAAAAGCGGACGTAGCCCGCCCCGCATCGGCTTCCGTAGGCCATTGACCCCGTGACCTTAAACTATTGTCTCTCTCGCTCTTGTGGCCGAATTTTCGGGTAGCTACTCGCAGTTTCGAGCTCCGCGTGAAACAGTAAAGATGTGTGACAGCCGAGCTCTCCGCATGGGTCCAAAAGGACCCAAACAACGGTAAAGGGTCAAGGAAACAAATAAGTGAAAACTTAAACTAATTTTGTATTTTTGTAGCACAGTGATCCAATCTAACGCATTCTGTCTATCATAAATCTGGTTTGAAGTTTGGGGGCAACATTTTTTTTTCAAAAGCTGGAACCCTAAATCATGTTTCCTACTGGAGGCCGCTATAAGCAATCAACCAAGTGCAAGCGCACGCGTAAACACACCAAAACAAACACCCACACACACTCACATTGACGGGCATATACATAAAACATAGAAAGATGATAGCATACCATTTTTTTATTGAGAAATTTAAATTACGATTTATCGAAGCTCTAAAGTCATCTGTATATCACAATGTTAAACAAAGGCGTACGAGGCGGGGGTGCAGGGCCCACTTGCCCTCCCAATTTGGGCACAGTTGGTCCAAATATGATAACGGGGTGCCATTATTCGGGCAAAATTTGCTCTTGCCCTCCCCACAAAAATTATCACTGTACGCCTATGATGTTAAATCAAGTTTCTGCCAGTTATATTTTCAAATCTGCCTGAATTTTTGAGGGGACAATATGATACTTTTGTCCCCAAATATTTTCATTGGCGGGGAATTTTTCCCCGCCCCTAGTTGCTTCTACTGAGCCCCTGTTATCTACCTACATGCGGGGAAGTAAATCCCAATACCCTTTTAAGTGATTCGGGAATAAAGAAACATTTTTAGCCATCGTCCAATCCATGCGTCGGGCTGAACCCACCCCCAATGTCCCCCCCATAATCACCTAAGCTTGAAAAAGTCAGAGCATAATGGCAAAAAGGGGATACCTATAATCTCTACATCTGAGGCACGAATATTGCACTTTTGTTCATACGTGGACCTAAAAATGAAATGTTCTCCAAAGGATAGGGACCACAACTGGAAAAGGAGCCATGGCCGGCTCGACTTGAACCATTAGGTTGGAAACTGGTCCGTAAAACTCCATCTAACTAACTAACTGAATAACCAACTATCTAACTATCTATCTAACTCACAAACTAACCAAGGACAGGGAACCACCTCCTTCATGACAAACTCCAAGGAAAAATTGTTATAACTATTTGGGGACATGCGCCCTCTATTAGGGTTGACGATCAGACATCTTGGAAACTTTAATAATTCAGGATTTAAAGAGACACTTGTTTCACAAGGGGGGGGGGGGTAGTTATTAGTTAGTTAGTTAGTGAGATAGAGTTTTACGGCCAAGTTTCCAACATATTGGTTTAAGCCGAGCCGGCCACGGCCTTTTTCTAGTTGTTGTTCTCTGGCTTGCCTTGTTTTCCCTACTCCATTGCTTATTCTGAGCATCAAGCACAACGGCAGTCGGTTCCATTTTTAGAGTCTTTGGTATGACTCGACCTGGGTATAGAATCCGGGCCTTCCGCATGCAAGGCAGATGCTCTTACCGTTAGACCAAACACGCGGTCGGAATGAGGGTGGGGTGGGAGATTAGAACTTCATGATACTTAATGATACTTAATAAGATTTTTTTTCTAAAGTCTCCCGACTCTCTGGTTAAGAGCCGTTCGGCGAAACCAAACAATACTCCCGAAGGAGTTCTGCTTACCAAGGAAGCTATGTCCACTAAAGGACAACATGTAACTAACCAACCTCACGGCCCTAACACCATTTGCATCATTTGTCTGTCATGTATGGCTCCATTGTGGACTAGCTGAAAAGAATAGATACTACACATTATCTTAGTCAAACAGCCGAGAAGCGATACTTTAGAAAATTCATGCCACTCCGAGGGTCCTACATGAAGTAATCTAGCTAAGGTTTGGGGGAGGAAAACATTTTTGAAAACATTAAAGATGTTTTACTTCATTTGGAATTACAAAATTTAGTTATATAAAGTTAGTCTACAAGTCAATTGTCATATTTAAAGTTCTGGTGTCATAAAAGTGACAAAGTTTTTGATTTGATGTAAAAACCATTGAAAACCTCGGAAATAACCACAATTCGAGTTCCATAAAAATTAACCATTTTACCGGGGTGTTTCCAATTTGCATAAATCATGAATACACATGAGTTTAATTTCTCATCAAGAAAAGTTCGAAATGAAGCACCCCTATTAAGCGGTTCCTTGAAATCCGGCAGTTGCAACTTTAGTACGGTACATCATTCTAAAAACGTCCGGTTCAAATTGAACCGGAAAGGATCAAATAGGCACTAGACCGAAAAAGGATCAATTTTTCTGACTAGATTTGATTCATTTTGAACTAAAAACGGTTCATTTTGAACCGATACTAGTCAAATATTTAAACCTCTTTCGGTTCAGTGCTCAGTTTGAACCGGAAGTTTTTAGAGTGTATTCTATGAAGGGCATTATACAGCCAAACTTACTGTTGACTGCATATGATCTACAATATACAAGCTAATATGACAGCTAAGCTATGGATGACACAAATTAACAACCTTTTATCCCGTGTCTAATTCAGTGTGTCATTTTCACGGACCCTTTCCCCTTCAACATCAATAAAGACTTCTCGCCCCTTGCTCTGCATAAAATATCCATAGGAAGAGGTACCGCCGGTTGAAAAACACTATTCTAAAATATGCAAAGTACAGATATTAACAAAGTATGAAATAAAATACGCCAATTCCATCTTTCGCCAAGTATGGCTTTACGAAATTTGAGTGGCGATAACTTTCTACTTACAAATATTTGTCCCAGTATAGTAGTTAAAAAACATTAACATGTGTGACTTGGATATCCCGAACAGGAGGAGTTCATTTCCTCCAAATGCAATGCCGCCCTCTATTAAAATACATGAAAGATTTAATCATGTTTTGTAAGCGGTCTATACACATCACATTAAGTAGGGTTTTACTGTGTGATAGTTGAGACTGGCGAAGAGGGCAGTGTTGTAATCGAGTCACTAGATTAGTGACTCGAGTCACCAGTTTTCAAACTTCTATGTGACTCGAGTCGAGTCATTGACTCGAGTCACTGTACTATTTCAATTGGGAAATTACTCCTGAATTCTATCGAGTCACTATCATTTTGAGAGGAAGTGACTCGAGTCGTGACTTTTTACAACACTGGAAGAGGGAAGCCAACTTGGGACCCGCCTTTTGAGAATTATCACTAAACCACGGGAGTACTAGAAAATGCACAGGATAAAAACTTGACAGTTGTTTTCTTTTGCACACTCTAAATGACATACTTAGCTTAAAACTTATTTTACCCCCACTTTGAAAACACCTTTGAATTCTGAACATGCTAACTATTAGGCCTATATTAAAACTACGTAAACTACGTGTTTAGCAGTTAAATGTGTTTTAAACACAAATGTTCCGTGACATGTTTAAATGAACCGTGGCATGTTTAAACAGTGGGGCAAAAAAAACCTAAGAAAAAACATTTAATTCCTAAACACATTTTAGAGTGAATTTGCTAATAAAATCGCATCAGAAACTCTTAAATATTCAAAACGTTCCCAAAGGAAGGAAGACCCTTTCCCCCAGGACGGCGGTCCTCGGAAACATCATTTAGCCATTACATTCAAGCAGGGCGTTATTCAAGCAACGGAGAGCACTTTCCTGTGCCTCTTGTAACGTTTTCTAAATAGATGTGAAGTAAAACGTCAACTTTCGGATGAAAGTCAAGCTTTGGGACAATATTCCATAACGCACCTGTTACGCGCTACTTGTACAGTTCCCTGGTTCTATTTACTGATTTAGTTCGCTCATGAGTGGACATCCGGTTTATGTCGGTGTAATGGGTGAGTTGGCCAGGCCTCACTGCGGTTGAGTTCAACATTGGGCGGGGGGAGAGGGACAGTCCGTGTAAAATGTGTCTATATACACGTACAAGCGTCTATCCAAACACATTTATTGAAGGTAAAGAGCACCCCCCCCCCCCAACTTATTTTGAAGAAAAAGCTAAATAGCACAATTTTCGTCTTAATTTTCTTTAAAGTATCTTTCATTACATTTTATGATTTAACTGTTGCTTCAAAGTAAACCAAGCAGTTATTTCTAGGAAATTTCACGTTTGAAGAGAAAAAAACATTGTCACGTGACTCGCAACAACCAATCATGAAACTGGACAGTCTACTACACTACTTCAATTTGGGATGACTGCTCCTGCCCTTTATATAAAGTTACGTTTATAGGTGCGATTGCCTTCGTAATGATTATTTTCGGTAATGGTGCGCCAAGCGAAAAAGTGTACGAAAGAAAGGAAGAAACAGTATACTTGATTGATCAAATCTTTGGAAGTCATTCTTACAAATATAGTAATTGTAAACAAAATGTTTCGTCAATGACATTTAAAACGAGAGTTATTAATTGCATCTTTGCGCAGAGGCGATATCGTAGTACTGGGAACGTGGCTTCTCTTCTATTCAGCCAGTCTAGAGCAGGAACACTCAGTGTTTGCCCTTTGGAGGGCGTACATGTCCATTTGGGACGTTAAGCTCCTTAAGGGAGCAGAACTCCTCCGGGAGTAATCGTTTGGTTTTCGCCCCTTGGCTCTTCGCCAGAGAGTCGAGGGGACTTTTAGAAAAAAGTTTCATCAATGACATTTAAAACGAGAGTTATTAATTGCATTCATCACTTTACAGAGTAAACTTCATACCCCAGCACCGTAATAGTTGTTTTGGTGCATGGCTATACGGGACTGCTTCTCTCGGGGAGAGCGATTATTTTCGACCGACTCAGTATATTTTTTTTCAGCTGTTCAATGTTTAATTTTCTTGGGGTTACTTAAAAACCAACTAGTCACAAACAATGGACAATTTTGCATTTTTGTAAAAGACTTGTGTTGATTTTTCCCTCAGCATAGAAGAGGAGGCGGTTTACCCCCTCCCCAATAGAAATCGATGTATGGTTAAAACATGTGTATTACATGAAACATGAACAGATGAAGCTTAAATTCAGTTATGTCGATTGCTATGCATAAAAAAATTACGCACACACCTTGTTAAGGTATAGCTTACACTGCATGGGGCGTAGCAATACCCTTGGGGGAATGGAAAGAAACAGCGTGGGTTCCGGCCAAACCCATTATTCTAGGACATCCAAACCCCACGGGAATGATTTGGGGGTAAAAGAGAGACCTTGCACGAACATGGTCCGTTTGGTTGGGGGGTTCTGAACCCTTGGACCCCTGGGCATTGTCTACTCTTTCCACCCGTCGTTCCATTGAGCTCTCAGATCCAATAAAATTATAGGAAAACAATTATCATATCTTTTAAAAAGTTTCTCTTGGATTTCTCTTGAATTTGTAGAGCGCCGACTACATGCAATCACGCAGACTGAACAATTACCGGATGAAGGTGATAGCATGAAGACCATCACCGGAAAATTGTCATTTTCCCGCTTATCACCGTCTGGAAACACGGGGTAGTGTGCTAAGTAGGTCGGGCATGGGATGAATGATGAAGCCTGCTGTGTGGCAAGGGTGGAAAATATTCTGGAACTAAAGAAATGATCAATTCAGTTTCAGATCAATTCAGTTCAATTCAGTGGAACTAAAAAATTGATCAATTCAGTTTCGTAAAACAAAGTTAACAGATGAGCTGACTTCTAAATTCACATTGCAGAAATCCACAGATTAACCTCAGGAAAACTCAGAAAAAAGCTGAAATAAATTCGAAAATTGTTTTCCTGAAAATTCCAGGGTTCTTTTTGCTGTTGCGGGGAGAATTTGCACGTGGGCAATGACATGTGTTTTCTTAGGACGCTAGCATATACTTTGTTCCACTTTAAATTTCACACAAGGATATAACATATATTGATACAATAAGTGCATCCTGGTCAACAGAATTTCACAAACTTTATATGTCCTAGGGGCAAGATAATATCCCCACTATCAATCTAAGGTAAAAAAATAGGATGGATGAAAAGTGGAGAAAATTAAAACATGGTTCATCAATGTTAATCCATGACATATACACCTTCTTGCTTCAAGATCACTTTTTGCGCATAATGCTTTGATTTCAGTCGCTAATATCTCGAAAACCGAACTCGGGACATGAAGAAAGTTTCAACAGAATGCCTAGAATATACTTTAACATATCAAACGTAGATTGGGTCCTGGGGATTCTTTCCTTTCTTCCCTTTTCTAAATTTTTTCTACATTTAAATTAATTTTTTGAATTAAAAATTTCTGCTTTTTACTACTTCATTTAACATAACCAGATAACATAGAACCTGACAATCCCAAAGTAGCAGGACGATCTTATTTTAGAAACCATCAAATGACAAAAGTATTTTCAAAAAATGCCATAGGCCTACTGTTTTCTTTAGGGCCTCACACCCCCAATAATCTCCCCATTGACTTACACACTAAATTAGCTCCCTTTCGAGGCCGCTGCAGCCTTGTCAAAGTTCACAGCTATGTCAAGACGCCCATCACTTGATAGCTGACAAGTTTGCCCATCATGGCACTACAAAATTTCCATACCATGACCGTTTAGATTTTGAGCTAGAAGGACTTAAAATTTTTGTGGGGTACACCCACCCGTAGCCTCTTCACAAAAACGGAAAATCTCCGCCATTTGATAGCAATTTTTTAAACAGTCAAAATCACCGTCAATCTTACCCAAATTTTCAACATCCGCACTCTAGCAAGTACTGTTTCATATTCATGGACTTTCATCACCCAGCTGGCAGGTTATCTTGACAAAATTTGGTCAAAACCAGAGCTAAAAGGACTACTTCTTTGAGGGTGTGCACTTGACGCTCTAGAACACTCCTCTAATGGAGTAGTGAGACCTTAGGTCATGAATCCCGAACTGCCAGTGTGACCGGTTCAACAATTTCACATAACAAATGATGGCGCTATTGCATCTTGATAATTACAGCATCTTGCATGCACAATATTTCATAATAACCGGATTGTTGTTAAAGAGAAAGAGCAGTGACCCTAATTTGAAGTGTAGTAAACTGTCCTGTTTCATGATTGGCTGTTGAGAGTCATGTGACAACAATCTTTCTCTTCAAAATGTGAAATTTACTTGAAGTTATTGATTGTTTTCCATTGAATATACAATACTGAAGTTAAAAAATATGATGAAAGATACCTTGAAGAGAAATAAGAAGAAAATTGTGATATTTACTGTAGCCATAGCTTCAAAATAAGTTTAAGGGCTGCTCTTGACCTTTAAACAAGATTATTTGTATACAACTGTGTTTAAGAATTGTAGCTTTGTATTCATTCAATTGCGTGGCAGGATTTGTTTTGGAGTGACCAACTGCAGGGTCTGGTCGCCGGCCTGGTGGACTAAGGAGAGGGTTACTCTAAGATAAAAGGTTGAATATCCTCATACGCGATCTTGTGCAACATTTACCATGCGTCGTTAGAAGCGATTTTTTTGTTCTATTCTAAATATTTTTAGCGAAGTCGATTGGGGAATGTATCCCCTTTCTTTGGCTATGCCAATAAACAATAATATTATGTCACATATGCTTATACTCACGCCTGTGCTCATTTACCTGTGATCACGAGAAAGGATTAGTAGATACTCATATTAGAACTTAAATAGTCTGAGAGAAGCGCCAGGGTAAATAAAACCTGAAGTTTCCAAACTGGGGTGAGGGGTGGCATGGTTGATCGCCGTCCCGAGAGAGAATGTGTTCAAGAGATCGTGGTGTCGCCCTCCGTTTTGGGAAAATTTTGTTGTAGGCTAGTCAGGTAGATGAAGTTTTACGCCCCAGTTTCCAACCTATTGGTTCAAGTCGAACCGGCCACGGCTACGGCCCTTTTTTTCAATTTTGCTATAGGAAGAGGACATAGATACGAATGGTGCTATTCACATCACTGACGGTATTTGTGTAAGCTAATATTCCCTTTGACTTGTGTACTTTTTACACACATGACGTCATAATAGAGGGCGTGAGAGAGGATTCGCCGTTTTACCTGTTTACTATATGCAATTTATAGGACCATGGGACTGAATTTTGAAAGTTGTCCTTTTGACAATGACTGTCGCAAAAAATAATCTCTATCAAAACCATGTATTTGGGTTGGTGGAAGAGCATTCGCCTCTCCCTCTGAAGTTCTAGGTTTCGATTTCTCTGACCGAGTTATAACAAAGAATTTAAAAATATATAGCACACAAACCTACAGAGATACAAAACTTTCATTCTACTCGTTCCGAAAGTAATTTAAATACATTACACTCCAAATCCAGTTTAAAATCACTATCTTTTCCCATTTGCCACTTAAATAAAATAAAGCATTCATTGAATTTACAGAAATGTTATTGGTTACAATTATTTCTTGACTTTTGAATTTATGTGTACTTATATTTCAGGATGAAATAAAGTCCTTCCCTTCAAAAGAAAAAAAAATCCCTCGTCTTATTTTATTGATAGCCACCTGTTTTCTTGTATTGGGATAGTCACATGGGACTGGTCTGAGAGGAATATGTTTTCAAACATGATACCGCACTCGTTTCGTTTCACGATAGAGCGTCCTTAAGTTGTTTTTGTAAAAGTGTTAAAAAGCGATGTAAGTTTTACTAATGATACTGTGAAAAGTTGTAAATATTATATTTATTCTTTAATTTTCGTTTTGTGTGTTGGTATGTTTAAGATGTATATAAAGTTCTTCCGTCAGGGTCTTGATAGAAATCTGCATGAATGAACGTTTGCGTAATCGGACAGGTACAAAGAATACCGCCTTTAGGTCCCCCATTGAGGTCCAGTGTATTTTGGGGAGCCAAGTGAATTTTTTGCCTATTCCATGACCCGTATTTCATCACACACAAAATCAAAAAATAAACTTAAATGCATTTTTTTTATTTATGCCTCACAGTATTGGAGAGGAGGGGGACATTTCAATTGATGTGACCCCGGCTTAAAATATTGGAGGGGCCATGTCTCCCTGCGCTCCCCGTGATCGCTGCCTGGGGTTGATTTGGCTATTAAGTGGGATAAACATACTTGGATTAGTACTTCCAATCATTCATAATGTTCCTAAGAAGATGCGATTCGGACTGTAAGAATTAATTCTTCCATGCCGTTTAATATATATTTTGGACTTTTTGACTTCAGGTACACTTTAAACACACGTAACGGTCAATAAGGGGCGCTGTTCAACAGCGGCCCACCTGGAACCATCACTGAACAGGGATGTGTTAATTACACCTCCCTGCACTGAATACCAACATTTAGGTAGAGACCCTATACTGCTATAGTAGTAATAAAGGGTATTTACATATAAGATTAAGAGGACAACCCAATCTTGCAAGCTTTCCGACGGACCGGCAGTGACCACCTGAATCAGGTTCATACTATGAATAAGCAGACACACTTTTCAGTCTATATCAGGCGCGTAGCCAGGACTGTGTCATGGGGTGTTGGTCTCATGGGTGGGGGGGGGGGCACGACATGAGGGAAAAGTCTAAGGATAAAGAGAAAAAACCGCTATTTTAGGTGTTATTTGCATTACAAGGTTGGGTCGTGTGGGGGTTCTACCTCCCCCCTCCCCGAGGCTACGCCACTGGTCTATATAGGTCGACCCGACGACGTTACTTATATATTTATGTTATTTTCTTATTAAGCTTCTTTGTGATGATCAAAAGCTTGTTTTGACGGTGGTCGGTCTTAAGCTCAGCACATTCCCCCATTGTCTCCCCCCCCCCCATGCTTCTGCCATTACAGGCACGTTATACACGTTTATGTATCGTTAAACATGTTATATAAACTAACTTCAAAATCGAAATTTGCGTAAAATAGTGTACTATTGGTTTTATGGAGAAAGAGAAAAATAGGTGAAATACTTTAAAACCGTTTTCTCATGAAGAAATGTAAAATCTATAAACTGGGTAAACTTTTTGATGGTAATACATAGTACTAAATGACTGCAAACGTGTAACAGGATTAACGTAATTACCCCTCTTTTGCCCCTTAGCAAGAAGTAATTAATGAATTAACTACAACCACACAACTAAAATGTCTTACAGACAGTGATACGCAAGAAAAACTGGCACAAACTGGATCGGGGGGGGGGGTGGGGGGCTTTGCGGCCCCAACTCTCCCTTTTTCGGAAGATCAACAATAAAACATTCGGGGGATTAGCATTGCAACTCCCCCACTTCCCTGATCTCCTAACTCAGCCCTTTCCCTCTTTTTTTTTTTTTTTTTTTTGAATTTCTGGATCGCGCCTGCGATTTATAGTTCAAAAAACCAATAAAACATCATCAACCTGCCAACTGAAAAGGAAAGCAAAAATATCTTTGTAAAGAACAAACTTATCTCGACCACCGCTGAGATTTGTTCTCCACTGATCTGTATCGTTGTTTGCTCAAATTCGTATCTAACTCCCTGCTTACATGTAAGCCTTTTGTTCACGCGCATTAACGAAACGACTGTTTGATTAAGCCCAGTAGTTGACAACCGTTTGCGATTCTTTCAAGTGGTCTTGTCCGATCGACTGTTTTTGCTTGCAAAGTACTTGAGATGTCACTAATGGGCCCGAAAAAATGTCAAAAGTCACTTAATGTTTTGTTTCCATTAAATGAACAGCGTGAGAGTCCTGTAATCTTCGCAAACATAATTGTGTAACTTTGTGTTGAATTGGACAAAGACAGGTGACTTTAAAATAAGTCATTGTGAGCCAGTGTTGCCTGCGTAGCAGACTGTAGGGCATATTGGTTTGTGAAGCCTTAAAGGGGGCGTGAACAAACCGAGTCCGCTCAGCGAGGTAGATGCAGTGAGTGTAGTATGTAGAGATACTCGGATGGTCTCGTTTTACACCGACGGACCAAGGAATGTAACTCTAAACTTAACAATAGGATCGTTACAAGTTCAATAGAGAATACATTAAGTGAAGGAGGGGGGGGGGAGGGGCAAGCTCTGATTTCGGCTGCCACCTGCAGACATGACTTGTTGTAGGTCCTTTTTTCATTCTCCCACATAATCCTTGCACACCTCCCCGCGAATAAAACAGTTATCTGTTCTTCCGAATGTTAGTTTCTAACTTGTAACCAGGTAACTGCCTGCAACCGAAGGGATACTTATTTTACGCATGACGGTAGGAGGGGAGACGGTAGGAGATACTGGTCGAGTGGAATTGAGGGTGGGTGAGAAGAAAAGCCGGCTGAGTGGGTTATAGGGCTGGAAGTCTGCAAAACCATAATAGCAAAGAGATATTCATCAGGCTGGCGAAGGACAAAACTATATTGTGCCATGACGAATTTTCTCAAAGTAATGTGAGGCAGTCTACCAAATTACCATTTCAAAAACTTCTTTGTTCCTTCTTTCGAACCGTCAGTGAGCCACAAATGGAAAAAAGACCAAAGCCGGTTCGACTCGAACCAATTGGTAGGAAACTGGGCCGCAAAACTCCATCTAACCTAACCTAATCATCTTTCTAACCGTCCGGAAAAGAAGTTGCACCCATGTATTGATTCTATGACTTAATATGAGGTTTTGATGAGCCATTGAGTTGTTAATAAAATGTACGTTTTCCAAAGTCCAAGCCAGAGGTCGAAATCAAACCCCAGGTAGCAAACCTATAAGGGCCCTATTTAAGTGAACCAAGGGTCCCGTTACCTTTTGGATCCAACTTTCATAAGTAAAGCATATGGTCATCCTACATGTATGTGAGATGTTGTAAACGTTACTCATATGTTTTCCTCAATATTTGTCCACATGGGCCCACAAGTATCCCAGAAAGATCACATGTTCTTGCTAATAAAGGTCCCTTATGAATCTTAGGCGCAAAATGTTATGACCCCATACAGACCCTTTGAGGATCCCAAATGTTAAAGTCAGGAAGAAAGTTGTTACAGAAGAAATCCTGCCGCCCAAAGGAGTTTCGATGGAAGGATGTCTCACAAGTTTCGAAGCAAATGTGTAACAGAAGTTTCACTGAAAACCATTCCTAATTTTTAGTTGTAATACCTGCTGGGTTATCAGAATGTCTCCAACCCTCGCCCCGACCGATAAAAAGCTATAGATGTTGCTAATGTATGTTCTTTTCTTGGCAACGAATCCTTCAACGTTTGGGAAAGTGTCAAACACGTTCTTTCTGTGAAGTGAAATGATTTCACAAAACACTTCAGCAATAAAATGAACATAATTTGAGATGTAAATTTATGTTAATTACATACAAATCACGCAAAATTTACATTTCAAAAAGTAGCGACTGTTTTACCAGGTGTGAGTAACGGTTTCGGGATAAAAGACAAGGACCACTTTCATCACGTTACTCTAAAACTTGAAAATAAGCTTTACATTTTTAGCCATGGTTTTGCAATGTGCTGAAGTTTCGAAGCAAGAGATTTATGTACGGACGCGTGTAAGTGACTTTTTCAGTGAAAGGCTTAGCAATGCAGTGAATGTTATTACCATCATAAATGAGTTATAGCATAAGACATAAACCAACACTGTATGTGAAACAGACACTTTTCCTTATAGCAATTACACAAAAGATTCTGGGATCATAGAAGTTGGCATGTTTAATTCTAGCCAATCACGTGACTGTAACAAAAGATGACTCGTATCAAAACTACGCCCACAAATCCTTTGCCAATGTTATTTGAAAAAGAGAGATTATAAGGTGTTCTCACGTGACGTCATAATTGGGTAATAATTTAACAAGCGTCACTTAGGTCATCATATCCGACTCAGTCGGTAGCCTGGTTCTGGGCTAGCTATACACACAATTTTTACCGGTCAAGGAAGGGGCAGGGATTGTGACTTTCGTGAAAAAAACACTCTATGTACTCTGTCTTCTAGGCTCCCACCATGTAACTAGAATATATATTAAATCGAGTTGGGCAGTTTTATTTGTGATGAAGCTGTGGTCTCCCAACGTCCCATATGGGGCTACTGGCGTTCCGAGTGATCGTGGTCAGATCCTATGTAATATTTACTTCAGATTTGTTTCTTCCAAAATTTATTTTCTTTGTTGGAGAAAATATTTCCTTAAAAATGTCAAATTTAAAAAAAAAAGTGGGGTCAGTCCCACTTTAATCTTAGAAGCTTTGAATTATTAACTTCATTGAATATCTTACTCGTTGGGATATAGAAAACTTAAAGGGAAGACTGGATTGTCATTTAATATTTTTGACCATCAAATGCTTTTTATTTTTCCTTCAATGAAAATGTGATTAGGAGTAAGAGGGTAAAACGGTGAAATCAAGTGTGCTCTCTTTTATTGTTTGAAGGAATGGAGGAATGACTTAAAATGCAATCTCTGGTTTTGAAAGTGCGCCCTCAAACTTGAAACTTTCCTGACGACTTTGCAGTGGCACCACAAATTTTTGTGATTTTCTTGCAAAATTACTCACATGCATTGAGTAGGTAGAAGTTTCTGCAAAAAGTGTTCAATATAATTCTCTCTGAGCTAAGTTCATATTACTACGTTAATTTCAAAATACCCTTTCATTCACCTACGTTATCAGACGTCACTTTCGTGGGATTTCGTACCACTGCCTGAAACTGTTGTATTTGCATTATTTCTTATTATTAAAATAAAGTTTACGATTGATTAGTAGTTTAAATGTCTCTCAAATTTTCAATTTCCATTAAGGACATATCTAAATTTCTAATCTCAATAGACTCCATGCACCTGACTTCACATAACGCTGTTTTTGGGGGTAAACAGTGAAAAATAGTTCGATAATGACTTTAACTTCATACGCACGAGTAGTACACTGCCGACCAAAGCATCGATCTCTCTGTGTTGGCCAGTAGGTGTAGGCTAAGTTGCAGTGAAACGAGATTCCCCTATAGAGGGCGCACTTTTATATGCGTTAAGTCTACTGTCAAAGGGGAAAAAATTTCATTGAAAATGTCAACTATTAGTAGGTTACTAGCAGTCTTTCGCATTTGGTGATATTTTCCCCAAGTTACTCCAAAGACTCCGTATTACACCAGGGATCATTTTGTCCAGGTTTTACAGTCCCTTCCTTCCGGCTTCGAGGGGAAAACAAACAGGCTTAGCTTCTCTCGCTTTTCGTCATTCATAACCACTTTGTTCGCGCTGAATAACAGGGCGGAGAAGTTTACTTAACTGAAAGTCTCTAAATTAGGTAGAAGATAATTGTCCTAAGAGCCCTTTAAGTGGGCAACTTAGGGGCTTTTTAAAAGACGATACTATTCCAATAGGGTCATCGGAAGCTTATACGTTCCACTGTTTATCTGTACAAAGAGTTTGTGTAATTTTGAGTAACTCTAGTAGACCTATATTGCATTCTAAAAAGTCCTCTTTCAACTACACGGCGAGATAGCTAACTGTCACAAATTCCACTAAAGCGTGTTATCAGGTGTCAGATTGAAAAAGAGCTCATAAGTCCAATTCATTGGATATTTAATTGGATGCAAATTTAAAAGGGAAGTTTAAGTAAAAATTTAATTTTCACATGTGAAAGAGAAACCAAATCTACACAGCATGGTGAAAAGTTCATTCCGATCAGATATTTATTTCTCGCGATATCAATAAATGAATCAGTAGATTTGTGTTCCAAATTGAGTTTAAGACAGCAGAGGTTACGGTATATCACTTCCCCACATTGACTAGGAATGCTTTGTTTTATTTTGTCTGTTAACTTGACCTTGAAGTTAATGGTAATAGGACCTCCCTGTAAGGATATGCAAAGTTTGCAAAGTTCTCTTGCCACTTATTCAATTACATTCAGATAACATGGGACTGTTGAGGAGAAAATGGGTTTTAAAATGTAAAGAAACATTAGACTGTCCATTAATGTGAGGATATTATGTCATATGTGCTCGCTTCAAGTTCACTGTTTGTTGAAAAAGTGACAACTTTACCTGCTCGTATCTTGAGAACCACGCATCGGATTTCAAAATTCCGAAATGCTTAGAATAAGTCCCCTCTAACATATCAAAATTGATGTGGTCTTGAACCCTTAATATAATAAAAGGTACTTGTCAGAGGAATATGAACAAATTTGCCAAAATAAGCTATTGTTTTGACGACTATTTTTGCCCTTTAAGTGTTATTAAGTCTAATCACCGCCTGGATTTAATGATTGGCTGATTGAGGGATTACGTACTGACACATGTGTGTAACACTAAGTACACTGAGGCTAAGCGAAGCGCCATTATCGGTAGACTAGGAGGGTATCGTTTAAGTTATGACAGAAAACACTCCCAGATTACCGGGAATGAAATTTCATAATCTGTTTGAACTGAAGTCTTCTACATACTCCTGACCTAACCCCACCTCTTACAAATAACTGGACCAACGAGGCACCCTAAACTTCATCCAACCAAAGCCTTGATCTCTGCAATGACCAAACAAATTCGGAATCGTGTTAAAGTAGACAAACAGAAATAAAGTGATACTAAGTTTAAAAAGGTTTGGATAGCTGGTAATTCCTTTGGTTTAATCAAAGATTGTAAACTTTCCTTTCGTTTGTATAACACTGACAGTTAAAGGCCCAATCCTCTCACCCCAAACAGTACCAATTCTCCTAACCTTCTTCTTAAGCCCTTCCCACTTGACTGAAATTCATCCTCATGCAGACACAATCTCAGTTAATTGCTTTAGGGTAATTATGAAAAGGTCAATGTGTTTTGTCAAAACACTTTCAGAACAGTTCATGCGGTGTAAATATAAGCTTTGGTACTCTGCATTGTTTCAATTAGCTGTCAATCAAAGAGCTGAGCCAATCGAGAACTTTGGTAAACCCCTACAAAAATTGTAGTTTGGGGTGAGAGGATTGGCCCTTAAAATGTTGCTCTTAGTTTTCACATTTTCTTATTGAAATGCAAATTGCACACTAACTGTTCAAATTATGTAACTCCTTGCCATGTTTTGACAAAATGATTAAATGATCATTGCTAGTTGGTATATGTATATGTAAATTACAATTATTGTTTACTGATGTTAAATATGCATTGAGTGAAAATAATCATTGTAAAAACTTGTAAATATATTTATTTCTCAACTTTTGTTTTGCATATGTACAAACTGTAAAAAAATTTTTCCTTCAAAGGAAGAAATAACTGTAATTTAAAAGTGTTTTTAAAGTAAATTTACATTTGGGGTCAAAATATGATTCGGGAGTCCCCACACTACCCCTCCCCGCGCGTGGCTTTGCCACTGGCTCATATTCAAAGTAAATACTTAAATAGTTCTTGCTTAGTATACATACGTTTTCTACAAAGTTGAAGAAATAACAACCGCCAAGCAATAACATAAGTGTTGAACAAAAATTGTCTTTTCTCATGCATCGACCCTTTTCCAGATAGCAATTAGAAAGGATTATGGGATATAGATTTGGTATGTGTTATTTTTTTCAATGGCATTTTACTGTGGCCAAAAACATCTTGTACCAAAATTCCGTCCCACAATCCTTTGCAATTACTGTTTGGGAAAGGGTCTATCACGTGCCCCTTTCTTAGAGAATGATGTAACGGTACGTCATTCACTTTGATAACAGTTTGGACACTCCTTTATATCTTTTCAAGTTTTTCCACAAGACCCTTTTCTTTTTTAAATTATTTTTATTCTTTTTTAAATTATTTTTCAGTTGGCAAAATTTATTTCACAAAAAGGGGCCTGCAACTGCCGTTGTTTCTTGTGCTCTTTACCTCATAACACTTCTCTTTATTTATTATTATTAATTAATTTTTAGATATACCATTTTTATCGTAAAGGGGCTATCCGTTGAAACGTTTCGATGTTTTTAATGGAAGTTTTTTTTTTTTTCATCATGGTGTCATGTCACACTGCCCCTATTTTAGGTCATGTTCCCTCAAGTCCCCAAAGTCACTTAAAATCAGTTAATCACAATTTTTTGTTCTATGATTTCAAAGCAATACACTTTTTCATATTCATGTTTAATTTCATGTATACATTATGAGAACTATGGGCAGGAAAACATTTTTTTGTTTTCAAGTTATGAAATCAAACATCTCAGTGCCTACTCTGAACGCAAATTCGGTATTTCGTTTTGGTGGCTATGCACATGCGCACATTCTCCAAATCGCCCGAATAAACAAATCAACACCTTAAACACGTATTTCAAAATTTGAGTTAACATTCTTGAAATCATTCTTTTTGAGTTCATCCATAACAAAAAGAAGAATGTCAGGCGTGGTTTTGTGCAGGGGAATGTGTCTAAATTGTTCCTTGGCGTTAAAATTTGCATTTTTATCTGCCGTTAAGTAAGACTGAGACCCCCCTTTTCGTTCGAGTTCGAGAAACTAAGACAGTGTTGCATGCACGTACTAACGAAAATAAGGGAACGCCGTACACTAAGTGCTGGTCTCGGTTTGCGCATTCTACGCTGTGACCCACAATTTCATGCGCCGTGCCAACGAATTGCCAAACTCGCTTGGTCTTTGAGGACGTATTTGTCTCAAAATTTATTTCCCGAATGGACGGGGCACTGATAGTGTGTAGGGGGAAGCAGAATACAATCTCTCTTCGCTTGTCTTCAGGCCCAGTGGCAGAGCTACCGGAGGGGGCAGGGGACAATTCCCCCTGGCTCTGAAAAATGAAAAATTAGGAAATTTGCCATATGCCATATGAATCATCAAGTCATTTCTAGTACATTTTTCTCTAAGAAAATCTGAATTGTTTCCAATCTATTTTCAATATTTGTAAATATTAATTTTTAGACTACAAGGTTTACGCGCTTCGCAATTTGTAATTTCTGATGTAGTAGTGCTCATAATTAATAAAAATCAGTTTTTTGAAAAAAATGTCTTAAAATATCTTAGTGTTTGTAAAGCAAAGAAAAAGCAACTCATGTTTCAAGGGATCGATCATTTCGTTGAAAACCATTAAAATGTTAAGTGGTTTATACGATTGTATTGAGATGCTCGCTGTGAAGATATGCTTAGGTTATATAAAGCACAAATGCAGACCCAATTTGTGTTGTCGTATACACCTTTATACAGAAATGGCTCCAATTCATTCATATGACAAAATTTTTCTTGCTTATCAGACTAAATTTAGGAAACGTAACGCTTCCTGTACCGTTTTAATGCACAGATATATCCCAAAACATCAAAACGAGCCTTTTGTAAAGCAAACAAGATATATCTTGCAGAGTTGCTATAAGTTTTCTCAACAATTTTGGAACGACTGTCGATTGCCTTTAACCAACTTTTTCCGCAACATAGCTATGTAGATCTATATCCCGGTGTAAACTTGTAGGTGTCACAAGATTAATCCGTCTTTTGAAAATGTCCTATTTCAGTACCAAAGAGGTTTATGGCTTAGTCAAGAAGACTTGTCATGATAGGTGCGAGGAACCACGGTCGGCACGTGCGTAGCCGGGATAGGTTTTAATGCATAACGAGTATTTCCACACGTTCTTCGTGAATGCCTGATGTAACCACCTGCCGCTATGTAGATCAATCTCGTCGACTGATTTAAAAGGAAAAGTTGTCAAAAAGATTGCATGTATTATTTTAAGGAGGTGGGGGGTGGGGGGAGGTTAAGAGGAATAATTAAACGCATGCATGCCTACTTGTTGAAGGTGTTTAATTCTTTAAATACAGTTGGGTGTATTTTTATCCTAAGTTGGGACCACCGACCACATTCATAAATGCAGTGGCGTCACCAAAGGGACCAGAAGAGAGATGGCTCTTGGAAAACTTTGTGCCCCTGTTTGGCTCCAACTGAGATTTGGATTTCAAAAAAAAAAAAAAGATATTTCATTTGTTTAGTCAGAGTGTGACTACCAAATTTTATATGATTTGATTCCTTTTTGGACAAGAAAATGCATCAGTTTTTGTTTTCTTCAGATAAAAAAAGTCACCTGGGAAATGCATTTCCGATTTTCTAAGTGGTTGTGTTTTTCCAAATTTTTGTCTGCTCTGCGCCAATTGATGGGTACCGCTCACATTAAGTAGCCTTTAGGGAATGATTACATGTTTCCGTAAGAGTTACACTTTTTAAGTGGTCATGCTTTCTCTACAACTCAGCTGCCCCTCCTCCTTTTTCCAAAATGCCCGGCGAATCCGCTTCTGGTAGTAGTTTTGTTAACAATTACTTGAAGTTACCTAAAAAAAATTAGGTTTATCCCCTTAAATGACGACTTTAATACCTCACAAATACACTAAAACCTATGCGCATCAGGGGGCTTTGCCCTTGACCCCACTGAGACTTTGACCCTCTGACCCCATCTTTGGCCCTACGACGTGTCTCTGGACCCCAAATGTCTCGTGCACCGACGCCATGAGTGGTGTCGAACAGTGCCCATGCAAATTGCTGTGCCCCTAGTGTCCCTGTGGGATGACAATCCTGAGGACGCCACTGTATAAATGCTGATAAAGAACTAACCAACGCTTGTCAAAAAACGCGTAACCAGTTAAATGGCGTATTTGGGACTTATGTTTTTGGACGACTAACCGACTGCAGGGCGTGTTCGTCGGGAGTGGGAGAAAGTTTTGAATGTATAAATACCCTCAAATACCTGGTACAGAATTTTGTGTCATTTGAAGTCGGTATTTTTTGTTCCATTTCAAAATACTTTCTTAGAAGTAGATGAGGATCGCATAGCTCCCTGCAATATGGCTAAGCCATTTCCTATGTTGAGACGGAGGCAATGACGTAGCCCATACTTGCTTCAAGCCATCTGTCCGTCACGTGAAGGGCGTTTCATTGTTTTGTCTCCAAACTGACGTAATGTGACGTCAATGCGTAAGGTCTGTTGTAAAGCTCAAGAACCTGGCTTAAAAAGCTCACCGACAGTGTAATTGATGATTTACAACACTTTAACCAAGCTGCAACTGCATGCATCATACACTTTTACAATGGACTTGTCTATACAGTAAGATCAATTACAGGGTTTTAGGAATACTCATGGCGCGCCTTCTGTCACAGTAAATAAACCGCTATGAGTAAGCAAGATTTACTGCATTGTGATATAACAGATTGCGGACAAAGTGAGCAATGGCAAAAAGTGGTACAAAACGAAAAAAACAAGTAAGCTTTCGCTGAGTATTTTTCGTTGATTATTTTGCTAGCATTTAATGAGAGAATGACATCTTGAACTTTGAAAGATTTACTTAAATGCACAGTGCGATAACTATTATTGTTTTTATGAACAAGGCGAACATAATCTGATTTATCCGAACCATGAAACATTTTGACAGCGCAAACTAATTGTTTTAGCTCTATAATGCCTTGTGATCAGGTACAAGATCTTTACGACGTGTGACAGATGGCTGTACCGTTTTAGTAAACCAGTACGGTCACATGATACTCTTAATTTCGATTAAAGTAAGAAACAAACATTCCTAATCCGAGACAAAGGATTACAAAGGATTTAACTCTTTAGCTCAGCTATAACATTATCAGACTACTTCGATAACACCTGTATTTGAAGATAATGATTAAATGAATATCCGCAGGAATGATATACCTTGCCGATAAATTGAAGTGATACGTTCGGGCGTCACACTTCATTTGAAAGACAGTTAACGATAGTAAAATAGTTCCAAAGTGATTGGCCTATATACGAGACAATAAAAGGTATTCAAATAGTTTCAATTTACGGATAAGATGTGTTAAATAACACCGATTTTAATTGCTTTGACATTGAAGAAGGGTAACATAAGCTCCTTACAAAGTAGGGCATAGACTTTAATGAATTTATCATTACAATAGAATATAGGGTACTGTCGGGTTGATGTCCGACTTGAACATTCTCTTAAAGTATCAGCCGTTAGTTCCAAAATAGTTTCTAAATTGAGATCTTATCCAGGTTATAAAATGCAGCAATTAGTGTCAAACATAGTCTTTATCAGAAAGTTAGACGCAAAGAGATACACGGAAATAAAGTTAATTTGTTTTGTTCAGGTTGTATTTGTTGGAGGGGCAGAGAGTTCAAGTTGTAGTTGTTAAAAGGGAAGTTGTTCAAAGTTGTAGGCTAGCTGTTCAAGTTGCAGCCTTGGCGGGGGGGGGGGGGGGGGTAGGTCCAGACCTGCACTCAGGCAAGATACTGAAGGAAGCGAGACAGCTTTCTCCGAGGAATGGAATATTTTAAGGGGTAAAATTATACAAAGTGAACTTTCATTTTGATGGGGAGAAATTTTAAATGGGTGATCCCCTTGTCCCATTGAAAACGGACTTATGTTTCTCCCCTCCCTGGTGGTTATTTCCGCTAACATGATGGTCACACTAAGGCACATATAATTTTTGTTCATAAAACGGTTGAAGGGTTGTTGTGGGGGGGCTAATCAATGGTATGTGCTGCAGTGGGGGCTGGTCTAAGACAGTGTGTTTTAGTAGTTTGAACACCCACTGATACTGTTTAGAGATCTTAAGGCTATGCAGGGACCCTGAAAAGGAATAAGATGTTGCAAGCCCTCTCCCAGTTTGATCGCCCACTAATACTGTTTAGAGGTCTTAAAGCTAAACACAGGGATACTGCCCGGGAATAAGGTGGGTCGGGTCCCCTGGCAGGACCCTTTTTGAGAATTGTCTAAAAATCAACTTCCAGACATATTACTGGCAATGTAGTGTAGTGAAATGAGATTTTATGACACACTTACATGGATGAATGTGTTATATAGTCAAACTCCTAAAATGCAGAGTAGTCCATAATTCAGTGTTCACCGAGAGTGTTCTGATTATACATGAAGGCCTTGTTTGCTAATCAAAGTATGTCTTGAAGAAAATAATCTAGGATTCTGTCTGGATAAGAATGGGTTTTAGACAAGGGCGGATATAAGGAAATTTGTTTGGGGGGCAAACTCAACTCGCAACCAAGACGTCTCCCATAGTATCAGGTTATGTCGTGCAAAAATATTTTTTGGGGGGAGGGGCATAACAAGTGGTGACTGACTGCCCGAAAGACTATCCAAGCGGAGCGCCACCCATCGGTTGGTGCGGGTCGTACAGAAAATTTTGAAAAATCGCGACCTCTCAGATAGCCGGATAATGCATTTGCCAGGCTTGTAAATAGAATTTACGCTGTCGTTATTTTGAGCTTTCTTTTGCAATAAAATCTTCATTTTAATAAAAATATATGATAAAATTGCAAAATGATCAGAAAATTACCAGATAATATGCACTGGCTCCTTTACAGGACGATGTGACATTTTATCATTTTCTTTGTCGCAAAGTAGAATCTCTATTAAAAAGAATACACTAGAACCAAATTTTTGTTTAATATGTTAAAGACGGACATATTCTAAGCACTCTGGTGAAGTTTTCATTCATTTCCTATGCTCGGTTCTCGAGATATTAGCAATTGAAGTTGACACATTTTTTACAAAAAGTAAACTTGCACCAAGCAGGTGCGATGTCATGTATTCATATTGATGGTCAACGTTTTGTTTTGTTTTTTATTTATTTTTGATCCTGCTGTTTGACCTTGAACTGATTAGGGATGCTATCTTGCCCCTAAGGCAAATTAAGTTTTTAAACTTCCATTGCTCGGGATGCACTTATGGTAACATCATATCACAGTTAAGTTGTATAAATATGGTGTTAAATTTTAGGGAAGAACAACTTAACATTGTCCAACAATGTCCATCATGACATCACGCCTACTTGTTGCAAGTTCACTCTTTGTAGAAAATATGTCAACTTCAATTCTAATATCTCGAAAAGCAGACATGGGAAATGATTAAAAATTTCCCCAGTAAGTTATGCCTAGAATATGTTCCTCTTCAAAATATCAAACATAAGTTCGGTTCTGGACTTTTTTTGTTTCAAGGAGCTGCACACCCGCCTGAAAATAAATTGAAGTCATGACTTTTCGAATCATATTACTTCATATGACCAGTGATGGAATAAGCCTGTTAACCTGAACCGGCCCCACAGAAGCGTTGATAACGCTACAAGCACCAATAACAGTACTCATTCAGTACTGCTATTGGTGCTGGTAGCGCTATCAACGATTTTGTGCGGCCGGTACTGGGCTAAAACTTTGATACAATTACAAGCTATATCCTTGACAATTACGCATTAGTTGATACTTTATAAATAATATATGACATTTGTATGAGATAGAAGGCTGGGATAGTTTGCCCAGATTAAGAAAAAGGCTACTTCTTATTCATGTCATATCTAAAAACGTTATATTTGGAAAATTGAAAACCATGCTTTGAAAACGGTTTTTTTTTTGGGGGGGGGGGCAAGTGCCCCCCGTGCCCCTATGGCGAGCCGCAAATTGTTTTTTTACAGATGTGTGAGGGGCTATAAGAAACAAGGCAACTTGGGACAGTAAGATGGAATTCAACGACACAAAAACACTAATTTGTCATCATTAGTGTCAGTTACAAAGACAACATTCAATTTCAGATAGAAAATTTACAGGTCTCTTCAACTCTGGACTAAGGTTTGGTCATTGCAAACACTAAACACCCTTACAAAAATTTTGCAACATTGACTGCGTTGACAACTTGATAAAGAACAAATGTTGCTTCTGTGAAAACGCCCTCAATATCAATTATATTTTGCACGCCATCTGTTACCATATGAATTAATAACTTAGAAGTTAGAACTAATTTAAGACAATTTAATCTGTTTGTCGCAAATTTTATTTGCTAAACGCCAATCCAGCTGTATTTAAATGTTTGAAGAGTTAACGTATATCGGCAACAACAAGCCGATAAATCGCAATGAAAATCGACCGTTTTTTATGACTACTGCATGACTCGAGTTTATTTAAGACGGACATCTGTTACAAGATCAATTAAATTCCTCTTGTGTTTTGCAAATATGCAATAAATTAACGCTTTATTTATGAGTTGAAGCACATAATATGTGGATAACAGATTTTAAATCAAGCTGTAGTAATCAAAACTGATAACATTATAATCGAGTTCGGTACTTGGATTTTGGAGCACTGCACATACGTACTTCTTGCAAATCTGTGGGAGAAACAAAACCCTCCCGCACCTACAACGTGTGTTCCAATATTTGAGTTTATATTAAAATTTCGTGAAATCGTTCTTTTTTAATCCATCCTGTACATAAGGAGGCACCTCAACTGTTGTTTGAGCAGTAGATTGTGTCTAAAGTGTCCTTTTGGCGTAACAATTTGTATTTTAATCTGCCGTAAAGTAAAGCGGAGAGACCTATTTTCGTGCGGGTTGGAAAGACACTTAGATTTATGCGTAGTTTGGTATGCACAAACTGAAAGAAAACAAGAGAACGCCATATACTTTTTGCCAAGCTCTTGCTGTGTACCTGACGTTGTGTCCCTTAATTCCATGCCGCAAGGAATAACCGAATTCGCTTATTGAAAGGTCGCAGAGTCTTGACATTGTTCCCAGCTGCAGGCCTACGTAGTAAATGCACTGTCTAAAAGAATTTTAAACTAGTTTGAATATTTTTTCAAAGATTCCCTTTGCAAGAATAAAAGTTAAAGCTATGTATCAAATGATTGATACTTTTTATTTAACTACTCACTTGTTGAAAGGTGGAGGTGCTATTTTCTGTTGATCTGGAAGACATTTTGCCTAAAAATAGCAGTGTCGTTACTTTATGTACAGGAATCACCACCGCTGCAAAATAATACGTTCTTTGACCCGCCGGACCCAGACCTGCCAGAGGTATTAGTTCAGACCTGCATGGAATAATCTCTCCCTTACAGTTATTCCATTTCGCCCTTGCGCCGTAATGATGAGATTTAATATGAAGTTTACTCTATTATACCCCAAAGTTAGGTAATATTCTTCAACACAAACTCACACATTTTGCATGTTGGTTCATGAGGAACCCAAATTGTTCAACGTTTTTTCATAAGACCCAAACAGTTTTTATGCAGATTTGTTTTATCAGGCTTGGCTCATGTACTCTCTATTTGCTATGTACCCGGCTCTCCTCCTTCAAATCTTGGCTTCCTTGTCCGGAAAATTCTGGTCATCCTATATCCAGGCTACTTAACAAAGGTAGGGGAGAATACGTGTAGGTAAAATATCCCCAAGGGGGAGATGGGGTCGATCTTAGTTTACTGACCTCGTGACATGGCAGAACCTGGACATGTGTCCATAAAGTTGGTTGCACTTTAATTTCAGAATCACATAGTGCGTATTGAGTTGGGTATATTTGAGAATAAGACCCATGACGACATATTTGGTAGGTTTTGGTTTATTTAAAAACCAATGAAAAACTTCGGGTTTTTTAACTTAGTTTGTTTTTTGCTCTTATCATTTGTGACCATTTTCTGTATAAGGGGGTCAAGAACATATAAGATTCTGACCAACCTTTGAAATAATCGTTCTGTCTGTCATTCGGAAAGTAAAATCCGATTCTTGTTTCATACAAAGACGTGGCTACAGGGGGACAAGGGGGAAAACATATGGTTTTGCACCATGGAATCTACTTCGTCCCCCTTCAGTGCCTAGTCTATTTCCATGGAAATGATGTCAAAAAAATTGATAATTGGGAAGGATTGGGGACAAAGTAAAGGGGAAAAAATTCTAAACATAAACAAAATATACATAGTTAATGTTCAGTTAAACTGAATTTATTGCACAGTCCCTTTTATGTTAAGATTACAAAATATACAAATTATTTTGGCACTCCTTATTAGCAAGTTAGGAAGACCATCGCAGGAATTTTCTAGAAAATATAGTTTTTTTTTCTTCAGGCGTGTCTGAATATTTTTTCACAGGACTCTTGAATAAAGTGACCCCTTCAACTTAACAATCGTAGTACTCAATTGAAGATTTGAAAAGAAATCAATTAGAACTAGGCCTGCATTCAGATAAATCGTAGGGTCATTCATTTTTCAAAAAACCAATCATCCTTTGTTTCGATTCTCTCCGAAAAGGATTTTATACAAATTTTGGGCATCTTGATGAAATATAAAAAAGAATCAATGATATATTAGATTCTTCATGTATACCAGGACATAATTCATTGGTCAGAGACGAGAGGGGGCTCAAATAGGGTGCATGGACACTGTTAGCAATCAGTAACTGTCTTAGCGCATAATACCTTCATTTCTTTGCAGGAAGTGAACATACACATCCAGTTTATATACTGGACAAAGATCTTGTCCTATACCAGTATACTTGTGTGGTAACACTGGTATCCACCATAACTTCGGGGAACAGGGAAGTGAATAGTTAGCGGAAGGGGTCTTCTCCGTAGTTGCGAAACTAGGAATATTGGTCAGGGAACTCGAGAACGGCCTGCAGGGGCTGCAGCGGCAGGCTGTTGAAAAATCCAAAAGGCAGCAATTCTGGTCTCAAGAAGCCATCTCCCTTACCACTAACACCTCTTGTCGTGTTCCCCGCAGAGATTGTGTAACGAAGAAATAGTCTTGATATAAGCTATTTCTTCCCGGTGAAATACGTGTTAAAGACTGAAAATTGTGGTTCACAGAAAATAAAAAGTGAGTCACTTTTCCAAAACGGAGTAAAATTGTCTCCATAGTGACTCACTTTATTGACTTAGTTTTAAAACAGTGACTCACTTTTTATTTTTGGTGTTGCCTTGGAACCAGATACCAGATGGGATCCCAAGATGAAAAATACATAACATAGACCTTATCCATTGACGACATACTGACGTCATCCTTGGGGCAAAACAATGGAACACGTGGCCCCACGCATAAGAATTCGTCCTACATTTGTAGCAGACTATGCACGTATTTGACTGATTGATAAATCATCTGTCTGCATTTGTCTGTATTGGTTTGTTTTGCCCCCAAAGGAGGGCGTACTTTTCCTCTGTGACATCATATGCATAAGGTCTATTATCGCCTGTGAAAAAATAACTAGCACCCTTCCATATCACCGACGATGTCTTTTAACACAGACATGGGCTATATACACGCTTTATAAAAATAGTAAAAAACAGATAATTTGAACATAAAAATATTTCTTGCTTAGGCTATATATGCAGGCCTCATTCTGACCTGCCTCATTCAGCATGAGTCGGATTCATTCACTAAATTCTCACAGTTTTATTTGTAAGGTATCACATTCATGTCTTGAGACTTGCATATCATGTCTGAGATCATATCTTAAGGTTATGTTTAAAGAGATGATGTTATATAAGGGTTGGAAAGTCTCAAGATTACAGCAGGCTACTTATTTTACATGATATCATGTGAGGATCGGGTGATCCACGCGATCACAGAAATACAGTACAATGGTATTTAAATGAGATATGAATATTCATTACGATTATCGTTCACTTTTGTAGCTATAAATATCCTTGATGTATTTCTGCAATACGTATGTACGAAATGTATCGCGTAAACGAATCCGCTTTACTCAAAGTTCATCTTTCTCTGTGTTTGTTTCTACATAGCCACTGTTGTCAAGTCGTGTCCACAACAGAGATCCTTTTTGTGAGGAGGGGGAGCAACTAACTTCCTCAGCCGACACAAAAGTTTTGTCATTGCAGCATTACGAGTAAACAAACTTAATCAGGCTCAATTAATGTGGTTGGAATTTCCATTATGGTTTAAATTTCAGAATATGCCATGAAATGACGAAGCTCTTAATATGTATGTGACAGGAAGGAAAGAGTCTTTTATAATAAGAAACACCTCGGAAACGCCAGGAATAAGTTTAAAACAGTAATTCTCAGGCTGCTCCGAAGGGCAACTTCGAATTGCAAAGCTTACTTATGTTAATCTGTTAATGGACGGTTTAGAACTATATCTTTATAGATTTATTTTCATTTAACGAAAGGTTTATTTTGTAATATAGGCAAGGACTACAGCTATAGTTAGTGAGTTCAATAGTTCTTCTGCACATGCGCATATATCCTCCAAATCTGGGACGAAAAGCATAGCACACTTGTAGGTCTACAAACAACATGTGTTCCTAAAGTTGAGTTAACCTGAGGAATTAAAGTTGTCGAAAAATCATTCTAGACTAACCATCGCAAAATTTTAGATGGCGGTAAATCGACTGCGTAACTGCATGATTATATTGCAATACAACTATATTTGCTTTAAAACCGTGTTATGCATCTGTCACCCTCTTCCAGCAAAATATAGAAGATGACCTCTCAACGCATTTAAACCACACACTAATTAGTTTACGAAGAATGTGGGTGGACTGCATACAATTACCAACCGCATACATATATTTATTGCTATTTAAGTAGATAGTGAATTACAGTGTAAATAACTTAGAGTGTACACATTAACATCAATGAAATAGTTACCTCCAGTGGCGGATTTCGGTGTTTCGGTCAGAGGGGGATGGTCTGCAGGGGCCCCGTCACCATAAGAAAGCCACTGGTTTACGCTCTTTCAGTGACTACGAGAGAACACTTTAAAGTACCTTCATGTAAATGAAGGCACTCCCTCCGCTCTCTCTCTCTCTGTATGCCTTGCGCAACACGCAGGGCATACAGAGAGAGAGAGAGCTTGCGGAGGGAACATTCCTTTAACCCTCGAGAGGACATGTACTTTACTATAAAATATTTTCAGTCTTGACCGTGTAACACTGTAGTCGGTTTTAAAGAGCGCGTTCTTTTGTTTCAATGAAATGAAAAGTAAACACCCCGATTCATCACTGAGAGTGTATGCCCTGTTATGCCTGCACACCCACAATTCCTTCAGAATAAGAGTAAGGCAGCTTATTAAGTAAAGCCGATTGTTCACCTAAAAACCAACCATTTCAATCTCTTGCGATTTCTTGCGACTTCCTCCAACCTCGAAGAGACCATTCTAGTGAGAGGGTACTGCTCGCAACTGATCGGAAAAAGTCGCAAGAAGTCGTACGGTGTATAAAAATGTTTAAAACCTTGTGTTTTCTTACGATCACTATTTGCGAGCTGCGATCTATCGCGAACTCTTAAGAAACTCAATCAGTTTCTAGCTGGCTGGTCTTAATAGGTCACCTTCTCAAGGTCGCAGAACGTCGCAAGAACTCGCAAGAATTCGCAAGCATCGGTGGTCTGTGGGTTTAAAATTTTGAATATATTAACCCATTGCAAAGAAACGAAGAGTGACCGGTTTCTTTAGATTAGATATCGGACAAATTCTATGATTGACAGAGAATTGTTTGAAAAAGACAGTTAAAGTGGACAAATGTCAGACGTTAAAAGGAAGGTATGTTGAGTTTCTGTTTAATCATAAACTCATTTTTATATGTCGGGTGATGAGATTTCGCCTTATCTTCATAATTTATTTCTCGTAATTCTTTTACCCTTCCTCCTTTCTGAAATTCAAGGTAAAGTCGCGAAGTTAGTCGAGCACATCAATTTCACCGTCACCATGATCTGAGGAGACGCTTTCTTCGTGTGCACCAGAGCTGCTAGTAGAGTTTACGTGATCAGCTTCCTCATTATTATTCATGAGAGGGCTGGAACATGGACTACTGCTCGGTGACTCCGCCCCTTCTTTTTCATTATCATCGAGTCCTACAATATGCGATATACAACTTGGTGGATGTACTCCAGGTGATTCCCCTACGTCACTTAAATCCGGGTTGGGATTGGATTTGTTCGGAAGAGTGCTCTCCCGTGTTCCGCCTGAAGAAAGTAGTTCCCTTTCCTTGGAATTTCGCCATTTCATGCGTCTGTTTTGGAACCATATTTTCACCTGAATATCAGAAGAGAGAAACGACTTTCAAATTAAATTTTTGCTTATAAAATCAAACTATGAAGTATCTACTAACAAACATTAGTTATAGATCCGATCAGCTCTATTCCTTTACCCTTGGACTACCTGAAGCTTATTGGTACAAAAAATCGCTGTCTATGGTCTTTTATAAACATATTAAAATGTTGGGGCCACGTACTTTGGCACAGAGGTATGAGGAGGGCGATGTTGATAGAAACTGCCAAGGCCAGGCCCTCAAAATTTAAGTCCAACCCGTCCAACCTTGTTCTTCATATTTAGTCAATAGTATAACCTTACACATTTCTGGTTGGAGTATATTTTCATCACTTTTGACTACTAAAAAGGAATTGCAATTGCTTGGTTACTTCTAATATTCTATCACCATAGCAACAGAGTCTAAAAGGGTCATTCCATATTGCTTTGTGTCACAATTGTTTCTTAATCCAGATATCCTAAACACCGTTTTTATTCCTCATTATTCATGACTAATTAAGCCCCCTGCATGACTCTACCTTGTTTTAGAGTTTTCCCTTTGTCTGCTTATGAAATGTACCATACTTCATTCCTCCCGTCTGCCAATCTGTGTTTGTTTACATCTTTGCTTACTTATCAACATGAAGCATCATGAGGTCATTACACAGACAATTACTAACAAAGATAGGAAACAAATTTGAGTCGACTGAGAGTCTTTCCCCTTCCTACACCGTCATTAATCTTCAAGAAGGAAGACTTGTAAATATATCCTTTTTGACGGGTTTGAGAAGTAATCCATGCCGTGCCAAGAAGTTAATGGCAGGCCAATTAGCGAATAATTTCCCACTACCAGTTACCATGGCTGCCATAATTTTTATGGATAACGTAGCCCGCATAAAGACCATCCTTTTCTTTTGTGCTTTATTATATTTCAAGAACTTTTTTATACTTCATAATATTTGTTAATCCACAATGAGGTTCAGGCAAGCACAAACAAATCTCCCAAAATTCGTATATGACGAATGATATCGGCAAAATAGATAAAAATCAGTTGATCAGACTCCTAACAGCCGTTTTATATTTTTATGGTTGTTAAATTTTACGACTGAAATTATTGGTGTTATAATTGAATTTATTCATTTTTACCAACTCAACCCTTGTTGCAATGCAGCTTGGGGTACTGGTAATTGGGTCATTTGCCACATTTATACCATCAGAGATATCTTTTTGTCGTTTTCAGCTAGTCTGATTTTATCTGTGATATTCTATATAGTTTTATTGCACGCATTGAGTCCCCCTCCGGCGATTCGATCGAACAGGCCTCGTGTAAAGCTCATACTGACTTTATGGTAGATTTGAAGGACACATAATGCTTATGGTTGCTATGGTAACGTATTAAACAGGCCGGATATGAATGAAAGGAGAGAAACTTCACACTATATTGACTCGTGGATGTAAATAAAGAATTTCTTTGAACATCTGTACACAAAACAATATAAAATTCATGGCACGTCAATAAGACTGCCGTGTACAAATACAAAATGGCTGCATTAATTAAAAATTGAAAATGGTCCCTTACATATTTGCGTCTCCCTCACCTTGCTATTCCTCCCATCCGTACGGTTAATAAAGAGGACCAACACCCGCTACACCTCTCCTTCCACCTTGCAAGGTTTCCTCTCGACCACTTAAGTAACACTCCTATTTCATCAAAAGGATCACTGAGGTGTACCGTTCCTCAGTCTCCCCTCTCTTATCTCTCATCCTTCCCCTTTCCTAATTTATTTCTCCCAAGGCCGTGGCCGGCTCGACTTAAACCAGTTGGTTGGAAACTGGTCTGTTAAACTCCATCTAACCTGACCTAACCTCAATGCGGTGAGGGGTTGTCACTACTAGTGTCTTAGCTCCTTACACGATCTGTGCTCTCAAGTGATCTACGCTTATTGTGTTCACATTGCGTGAAAAGCAATTGACACATACTTGACTGGCCTGCTAGCTAACCCGAAAAGTTACGTAACTATTGAATTTTGGTTATTCTGGTATTAAGTGTAATAAACTGAAACTAGTACTTTCAATCAATTCGTCAGATTTGAAACCCGCGTTTAGTTAAGTGCATATGTAGTGTGCTTCATTTCCTCCATGGGGAGATGAAATGTATCAAGCAGGGAAGGAGAATGTTTCAAAAAGTAAGAAGTAAAATATCTTCATGGCTAAAATTTCTTCCCAAAAGCCAGTAACTCACCTGAGAATCTTTGAGACCTAATTTGGCAGCTAGTTTCTTCCTATCTGGTTTGCTAATATATTTTTGTTGCTGGAACTTCTTTTCGAGTCCTTTCCTCTGTGCGTCTGAGAACACCGCCCTCCTCAGCATGCCCCGTCTCGGTTTTCCCCGAGCTGTCCCCGGCCAGGGGAAAGTTCCTGGTACCGGTATCACGCTTGATGGAGCGACTGAAAGAAAGAACGGAACGAGCCTGCAAATGGGACACTTTGTTGGAAATAACTTTTTAAAAAATTTACCAGAAGAAAAGGAAAAACATTGAAATTTCACTATTTCGTTAATAGATATGTATTACATGTAAATTGTGTCGATATTAACAGCTGAAAAATTAAACAGATCAGAAGCTTACGCATTCAGAGGGCATTGTGCCATCCCCCCTCCCCCCCCCCCCCCTAATAGATGCCATTGTTTAGATCCTACACATACGTAATTTATTAACGTTAATTTTACTGCAAAGGGTAGCATACATAGCACCAGATTGCATAAGGACAGAATTTAAACACAAAAAATCAAAAGGGGATCAGACGACCCCTCCCCTTAGATTCTTCACCCAGACCAACGATCTCTCAGCATACTGCATACCCTCTTCAAAGAATTCCTGCGTACGCCACTGATACACACGCAGATTCGTAAATATTCCCCCTCACCTAACAGTTAAAGCTGTTATTGGCAATGGTAGCTCTTTTTTAAATCCTCTGTGTTAAGACACAAATCCACTCAATTCATATTGAATGAAATCATTTTTTCAATAAGTGTAATATTAAATAAGAATAAAAATATAAAATAAATACTTTACTGAAATAAAAACTGCAAACACCCTTACCAGAAAGAAAGGGATTTCTTGTAAATGTTGTAACGGCTGCGGCGGTATACTGCGCGGCGACTGTCTGATGATGGTCTGAAAAGGATCGTGGCGTCGTAATTGGTACCGCGTCATGAACACTGAAAGAATTGAACGCACTACTGCAGGCCGAAGTTGAGACCGGAACGACTTCTATATGACAGTGTTAAAGAGAGAAACATTCATAATAAGTTAGTACGTCGTGTCAGAACTTCCATAAAATATAATGAAGACTTCAAGAGGTATTCGTAAAAATAAACTTTACTTAGGATATCAGATTATGATTCAAATTGTAAGTTAGATAAGGTTTAACGGCTCCGCAGTCGCTAACCAATTTGTTTCCCAGTAAAGTGGTGTTTGTGTGTGAGTGTGAGTTTGTGTGTATCAGTGTGTTTCTATGTGGCTATCGGGTAACGAACTTTCTGTAATATATTCCTAATGAAGTTTACCCCACAGTAGAAAACTTATAACCAAGAATTAAGGTATGGGGCCCATAAGTGCCAGCGCATATCATGCAGGATGTAATGCAGTATACCCGTGTATAACCCTCATATCAGTTGCCCACACTTTATGCAGGTATGTAAATCACATGGACTGGCCCATATGGCCCCTTATTAAAATACTGGGTTCAAAATAACATTATTTTTGTTGGCCCATATGGTGGCCTATTTGGGACCCATAACTCTCCCATACGAAAACGTCACCTGGGTTGCTTCAAAGAACTAAGTCTGAGATTTTTTTCTGGTTGGGGTGTGGGTTGGTCTAACAATATGTCCCATTACGTGAACTTGACACAAATAAGCAGACGACAGAAATAATGACACGTGCGTACATTAGTAATCCTCTGCCAAGAGATTCTAAAGAGAGAATAAATTCTAATTTCAGATTAATTTCCAAATGATGCTCTTCACACAATATTATTACCATTTTTGATACTCTACAATTGACAAAAGAGCATGCGCAAAAAGTCTAAACTTCGTAGTAGGATAACGATCAGATTGTTTGCAAAGTAGAACCACAAATTCTACTTCAGTAGGTTGTCCTGTAACCATGGTAACAATGGATCATAATGAGTGTCATATAAGCGAAACTATACATTCTTTGCCGTCCATACTAAAGGCAGGGGAATGCTGGACTCACTTATCAAAAATATAGAAAGAAGGCCAGAGCACGCTCTCATCCACACTTTTTTGATATGTTAAAGGGGAACATATTCTAAGCACTATGGTAAAAATTTTATTCATTTCCCATGATCGGTTCTCGAGATATCATATCAATTGAATGTTGTCAAATTTCCTACAAAGAACAAACTTGAAGCAAGCAGGTGTTATGTCATGGATTCACATTGTTGGTGAATGTTTTGCTTTTTTTTATAATTTACCACCAATTTAATAAACTCTGATATATGGATACCATAGGTGCATCCTGAGCAATGGAATTTTAAAAAACTTTATTTGCCTTAGCGGCGACATAGCATCCCTAATTAATTCAAGGTCAAACTAGTAGGATGAACAATAACGGAAAACAAAATATTGGCCAACAACTCCTGCTTGCTTCAAGTTCTTTTATTATAGCAAATGTGTCAACAATTCAACAGCTAATATCTCGATAACTGAACACAGGAAACAATAAAACTTTCACCAGAATGCTTACTGTATGTTCTTCTTTAACATATCAAACATAAATAAGGCTCTGGACTATTCTTTTAACTCAATGTTGGACCAGAAGCCTTTTACATGACCTCTCTTTAAAACATATCAAAGCTCTTCAATAAGACATTAAACGAAAATCAATCCAACGAAATACACAATAGATAACTTCAAATTGTGTATAAACTCATATATAAGAAAGCTATTCTGAAGGGCACTTCGATCCCGTCCCAGGGATGGCATCGAAAAGGTCTCCCATATAAGAGCAGTGTCTTGTGCTAAGCCATTATCCCTCACAAAACAACACCGTTACTCTCTACTCTATTAAGTCTCGTTTTCCAGAAGTAACCGCCAGCCTTATCCCCAGTTCCAATCTTTGTCACTCTTTGTATACGATACAACAAATCGTAGTTTACGACCTTCTTAAATGTTTTGATAAAGCAGGAAGCTGATACTCGCAGTTAACGATTTGAACTATAGCATACATTTTGCCTTCGGAAATTTGTGAGCAAAATAATAAAATCTTTTACAAAACAAACAATAGTGCACTTTGGTCCTTATTTCACGGAAAAGACTCAAAATATTTCAGCTTGTCGGTTCCGGCACATTAAAACTCCAAGACTTTTATTAAGACGAAAAGAAAATGCGCATGACATCACTATAAAAGAAGATAAAATAAAAAAAGAAAAAAAGTATTTTAATATTTCTCTAGATCATCGGTGTCCTTCAATTTTCTACTTGAAATATTTGATGCCTTTGTGGAGCACCGCACTATTATTTGTCCTACATTCCCGTTCTTGTTCTTTTCTTTTGTACGTTTTTGAGAGTAACCTACCTCCTTTCGGTCTCAATGCATATAAACAGGATATTTCGTACCCAACGACTCATAAACTTCACTGGACAAGAGTTTGACCGACAGACGTTTGACACGTGATAATTCCCTGACCATTAATTAGATAATTCGGACAATTTACGTGACCGATATGAGCCACTATACGAAAGTAGTTAATTCGCCAAAAAATGTATCACAGTTTGTTAAACGCCAAAGTGCTTCGAGTTATTGTCATCTCGTTACGTACTCAACCCGAAAATTTTACGATCGGTAATACTTTGGGGAGAAATGATCGACGTATAAGTTTTCCCCCGTCTGCTTTCGTTAGTTTTCACAATAGGTTATGCACGTGGGCACAGCTGGATATTTCAGCAACATTTTTCCCACTGCACTGTCAGCCTCTGTTAAAACTGCTTAGGGAGTAATTTTCACCTGGGTGGCTTCAATTAGCTGCAGTTTTGCGATAAAACTCTTTATGACGACGTCAAGATTGTTCAATTTTCAAAGTACAATTGTTTTCCTCACAAAGGTGTAAAAGAGGAATATTATATGAAATATTGTATACAATTACTTATTATCTATAAGACTGGATTGGAATGACTAGCTTGTATATATATAGGAAGGCCAATCCTTCCAGCGCCCTCTATTTATTAAGTTTAATGTGATGTTCAATTTTGTCCTGAAAACATTTGCATTCAAGGACATCATGTTCATCGATCAATGTTAAATAATTTATTCTTCCTCATTAACGTTACAAAATCATAAACGTTTACATTTCTTTTGAATAGATCAATTACAAAGGATTGTGGGATAGCATCTTAGTACGCGTCGTTTGTAATCACAGTAATTAAATTTCATTAACAACATCGACCTTTAGGGAACCAGTATCCTACAATTCTTTGTAAATTGTTATTTGGAAATGGTTTACAGATCAGTTTAACACCTTATCAGCTTGGGTAGCAAACTTGGAATGACTAGATATACTTTCACCTTTTTTCGTTTTCTTAATGAATGAGTTTAATGTTTTCCTAATTTTGTTCTTTTTAGCGACATTCATATTATACATCGGTGACATTATAATGAACTCAGCACTACTTTGTCTCATAAATTGTGATCACGTATCTGAATCTGAAGATAAACCGCTTCTCGGACTTTTGGCTAAGATCATGTGTAGTATCTGTTCTTTTCATCCAGTCTACAATGGTGCAATACGTGACAGACCACTGATGTAAATGGTCTGATGGCCGGGAGGTTGGTCAAGTGTTGTACCTCATTGGACCTAATAGTAATAGCTTCTTCGGGAAGCAGTTTATAGTTTGGTTTCGCCGAACGGCCCTTTGCCAGAGGGTCGGGAGGACTTTAGAAAAGATAAAAAATTTACTCTATGATGGTGAGAGAAAACTACTCCTTTTGGTTGCCTCTCCAGGATAGCGGCCGAAAACAATGTTCAACCTCTTCCGGTCAGCGGTGTACAGCTTCATGTGCCTATATGTAAATATTACATCATGTTTTAAAATCAATGTGTGATTCATACACCATAGTAATATATTCATTTTATATGATTATTTTCATTTGTACTATAATAAATGTAATATTTTGCTAAAGATTCGGGGTGTAATATCGATTTCAGTTATAAATCTCACGTTGAAATAGACTATGTAAATTTGAGAGGAAATTGTCAAACACACAGACACACACCCACAGTAAAATTCTCAAAAATCGGATATATTTGTTTGTTTGACATTACATCAAAGACTTGGTATAGGCGCTAAAAATGTACCGAATAAAATATCGTGCGTACTTCCGGTGGCTCTTTCTTTGTTTAACCACTGAGGCTAATGGAACGCATATGGTGATTGGTCGATACATTGATCTCGTTACACGCATGCGTGGCATATTCATTCTTTTATATCTGTGTTATCATTTAGATAATCCTCAAAGCTTAGAAGTTTTATGAGAGCGGGATTTTCCGACGATATTTTAATGTATTTTTACTAGGTAAAAAATGCAACTTTTTATTTTTTGTAATCCTGTGAGGAATTACATTTCAGTTTCTATACCCCTGTTTTGGTTAATGTCATCTCGTTCGCCCCTCCTCTTTTATCATACTGAGATATACTGGTCTAGTTTATCAGTCTTTTCGGCATCGTACCGTGATATTTGTTGCGATCATCATGGGCATGCAGTTATAACAGGCTACTGGAAAAACTGGAAAGGGTTCAAATAAACCTAAGCAATACTACATAAAAGTAACTCTGTTAGGAACGGGTTACCTCGTCTTTATTAATATAATACTTAACACATACGTAGCCAGTCGCAAGGGGATTTTTTCCTTGGACCTTTCGTAGAAATCATGAAAAGTAAAAACTAATGTTCAGGTAAATGGCAATGTTGGGGTTAGGGTTAAAATTGTAATTTTTCTCAGAAAAAAATCACCTGATCTGGACACTTGATTTCCTTTGTTTGTCAATAATTCACCGCATTAAGTTATTGTGTAACATTTTTGGCCTATTATGATGCATACATTTCCATTGATGTTGTCATAGCAACCAATGTGTTTATAAAAAAATCAAAGTTTTTAGAAGAAAATGATTAATACGGGTAACTCGTTAATTGTAAGAAATGTTGTTCACAATCTAAATATATTTTGACCATCTTTATGATTTTTAAAGCACTTTTAGGCCAACAACAAAGAAGGGGCATGTATTCACTTACAAGAGACGGGCCGTTCATTACTTATGCCAATTAAAAATTGGGGTGTTCGTGATTTTTTAGAATGTGTTAGGTTAGATGGAGTTTTCCAATATTTAGTTTATGATTACCTTTAATGATTACTTCTAACCTTCATCTTAGGCTTACGGTGATCAATATTCTTGGAAGAGGGATTTTCCCAAATTTGAAATTTTGGACTAAGTTTCGAATTTTCATACCGAGGAAGAAAGTAGGCTAGTCACGGTCCACAAAAATGGCATAACTTATTTTCATGATGTCTCATTTGCCCGAATCAATATTCTTTGACTTTTGTCCGAATCGGAAGTGTATATGTCCCTTCCCTTCCTAGATTCGTTTGCTTTGGACCTTTCCCATTTTGCAAGTTAAGATTTGAAAAAATCTTAGATTAACTATAGTGTCAGGAATTAGTGTCATCAGAATAATATTTTTTTCTGTGTTACTGTCTCCTGTTATGAAACACAATTATTTGTTTAAAGTTAGTACCGGTATCTATTTTTGGAATGTCATTTTTAACCAAACTCTTTTATTCTTCTTTGAGTTCTTATTGAAAAAATACTGACGGACTGACGGATAAGTAGTCTTTATGCGCAGCGGTACAATGTCACGATTGTCTATTGATTTAAAAGCAAATAAGTAATGTTGGGGTGAAAAAATGGGATTCCTTCGATGATTTTTATCAAATAGTATCACGGTTAAATTGTTTGGTCTTTTTAACGAATGAAAAATTTAAAACTTTTAGCTATAACAAAATAAATGAAGCATATTATCAAATGAATACGATAGGATTGCTAAACGCAGAGTCAAACAATTCTGAAAAGGGGAAACTAAAGCTGGGGGTTTAAGGGGGAAAGAGTAAAAGGGTTTGGGTGTACATGTCTCGAAAAAGAAATATGTAAAATTCATTGCATCTTGCTTTTTTTTGCTGTAATGATCAATGGCTTCCAAGAATTCTGGAGGGTTAAGTGAAGTAAGTTTATGAAGAGAGGGAGTGGGGATGGGGGGAGACTTACGGGGGTTATGGGGATAAGGGGGCTTAGGGGGCTTCGGGGGGCTTAGGGGGACTTAGGGGGCAATGGAATTAAGTGTACTTGGTAAAGGTATTTTTGTGGGTTACATTTATAATAGAGTATGTTTTTAAACTTGAAACATTCAAAGATGCCGAAGGATATGATACCACAAAGTCCACCTGGTCAAACTACTAATTTTGGATTGAAAAAAAAAAAAACATCAACGTGAATTTCATTTATGGTGAAACTGGGGGTTTGAGTTTTAGCAGATTAATTGTTGCGGTGGGGTGAAGCTCTGGGGTAGAACAATGTGAGTCAATTGATCACAAAGAAAAAATGCAAACAAACAAACTGAAGTTTCTCCTTACCTTTGTTTTTTAGATCATCCGATTTCGACAAAATATTGTGAATTCCAAATTTCAGACTGTCTGCATTATTTCCGGACTCATTCGGAGATTCTCGGCTGATAGGACTACATTCGGCTTGTCTCGTCTCATTTTCGGTCCCCTTCTGCTGGCCAATACATTGGCACGTGGCACAAGACGATGGATGCCGAGGGATAGGTTTGTGCACAGGGGTCGGCTCTGTAGCGAGTATGTCTTTAATATTAAATGTGGGCACTACAGGGGGAACACGTGGGGGGTCTGGGTGGGGATGGCCCCTGATATCGACTAGTCCCCGATGCAAATCGGCCAAGGTCGGCTGGCACTGAAACTGATGTCGAAATACTAGACTGTGAAGCTGCGGAAATTTTTCTCCATCGCTGCTGCCATGTCGGTACATATTCGGAAAAAGATGAGGCAGTGTTTTCGGAGGTAGTAATCCGCTCATTTCTAATTTTTTACCAAATTCGAAGCTTCTCGGGTGAGAAATGTTTCCAAACGGTTCCAAAGCGGTCATAACGTTACTTGAAAATGACACTGCTATACGAATTGTTCTGACAGAAAAAAAAAACAACAAGTTGAAATTCTCTCACTTCCTAGAGTGTGCCTTTGCACCCGTTTTGTTGACTTCACTTAAGCTAAACTTCTCCAAAAAGTCACTTGAAATCCCCAGAGCAATTACTCTGATACTCATTAAGTGGTGCTGTGGTTGCTATGGAGATAAGTGAGTGGCGTGCACTCTGTGACCAATCACATTGTGGTTACGCCTCTCTAACGTAGCCATGGCCAATAATATATTACTTAACTTTATAAGGGCGGAGTTCAAGAGGTTATTGTTGTTCGTCTGTTGCAGGCTGTGTATCGCGAAAGATGAAACCTGTTCGGTATTGTGTTTGAAAATCGGCGAGTTTTCAAACAAACCAAATGGGAACGAATTATTAATAGGAGCAAACTGGAATTTTGGAAGTGCTTCAAAAATGAAATTAAAACTCACTATACAGTTTCATTTGATAATACCACTACACACCTGCAAATACCACAAAGAAATCGTTAAATGGAAAGAACGAGTCAGATTGATTATTCTGCATGTTTTCATAAGCGAAATAACCCAGCCAATCAAAACATATGAACAATATATTATGGTAATGACCTTTATAACGAAACGAGAGATTGGTTGAATAACCCTGATAACCGTTTGAAGTAAATGACAATATTGATTGCAGATTTATTATCATTGGTTCCAATCGTAGAGAATCTTTTTTCAGAGAAAGAAAATGTAAAATAGTCGTAATAGTTGAAACCATGAGTGTTTGGTAGAAAGGAATAAAAACTGAAAACATGGCACTGATTAGAATTTCGGTCACTAGAAGGAAGTTAATTCATCCAGGGAGTTGCAACTCCCTAATTCATCGCATTTATTCGTCGTATTTATTTTCCATTTTGTAATTTTTTGCCTTTGTTATAAACAATAAGCATGGTTAACTTGAAAAAAAAAGTTTCCTCTTAAACTTCAAAAGTTTTTGTTTGGAATGAGTATTTCAAAAAAATAACGAATATCAGACTTGAAAAATAAACTCACAGTTACAGGTGTACCTCATAACATTTCTGCCAATAATAATGACTAATTTGTAAGATATTTTATTAACTAGGCTACTACGGGAAGCTAAAGTGACTTTCCTTCCGGGGTAAATTGTCATTGGGCGCGGTATTAGATATGCTACCATAAGGGGTGTCTTCAGGACCATTAGGGAGTGGGGATAATTGTATGCTTCAAATTTGATTAAGTTTGCCTTGCTAGGGGAATTGAAATGCAGTTGTTATTATTGACACTAAATTGATTTTATAGGACAGACCCAAGCACAATAGAGTTGTGCAAAAACGTGTCTAATGTTAGGAAGTTCAATGTAATGAAATGAAAGCAAATTATTAAAATAAAATTAATACATGTAATTTAAAAAAAATCAAACTAGATTAAATTTGAGATATTTTGGTCCCTTCGATTTTTTCGATTTTTGTTCACGACTGAAGCTAAAATATTTCCTCGTTGGAGAAATATATTTTCTTTCCATATTTTCCCCACACATTCTTTGGTAATGGTAAACATTTAAACATGCATTGTTGATGAAGAGCGTCGAACCCACTTAATACATTCCTTAATTTAAATGACAAAATATTTTGTTGCAATTCGTCAAATATATCAAAGGAGTGTGACGTCATGTGACGTGACTGCATCTAACACAAGAATTGTTGTATTTTGAATTTCCAGAAGGTGGTGATTTGGAGCATTTCGTTCTCACTGAATGAGGGAAGGAAGGGTCGTGTTTTCAAAATGAAACAGGCTTATTCTCCTTTTATATGAATGTTTGAAAGAGTACCTTCCTAAAACAATTTCTGTTCTATTCCCTGTTATGTTCAAACCCCCACCCTGTCCTCCCTCGCCCCTCCTCCAGCCAGAAGGCGTCGAGGTGGCAAACCATCGGTCCTAAGTTTTAAGTGAACTTCCTCTCTCATGACCTAGATCTATTCGGCTGTGACGTCAGCTTTTGTTCCGTCAATATTAAGGCGTTTCTTACATCCCCCTAAAACGGTCAGACGTACACAGAGGAGTGATAAACCTTGCAAAACGGCTCGGTTTCACCTGCATGCATACTGTTATACTAATAGTCAGTTTATACAATGAATCAAGAAAATCAATTAACCCAGCATTTAGTCATCTCGATAACCCAAATGTGAGTTACTCACCTCTTTGAGATCCTTAGTGTCAAGGTCAGTGTTAGGGTCAGTGTTATTCGCTCTGCCAATAGCCACATTGTTGTTCTCTGGCTAATTGGCTCGATTATGTGACACCGTGTGAAATGAAGAAACTAATTATGGCAGTTGGTCATATCACTGGCAATTTATGGCATTCATTTCTCTCGTGTTTGCAGGTCACCCAAGGATCTAGAGAAAGAGAGTGATGGTAGGGACAACCCGTTAATATGAAACAAATGTAGTGATCTTTAGATTAGTTGTTCAAATATAAAGGGTCCCTCAGTCGGGTATCTGAAGTACTAATATTGCCCTTTTACGGTTTTTACCAGTCTTTTTTAACCCGCTCCTGAAATCCATTATTTCACCCTTTGACCAAACTCCCTAGCTCCACAACTGCCTGGGCAAGACTGAATGTTGCGTAAAGAATATTCCTGCCATTTCTATGTTGTCAGTGGTGACGCTACCGGAGGGCAAGAGGGAGCATTTTCCCCCGTCCTGCCCCCCCCCCCCCCCCATTTTGTTCCCAAGTTAGGTCATAAATGAGTTCGGTTAACCGACCACAATAAACTGATAAAACACTTCTCCAGTGACTTAATTTTTCTTCCACTGCCATATGCTAAATTCTAATAGCTTCCGGACTTCTCCCCCAGAACCCCCAGGTCCAGGAACGGGCGCTTTTGTCTCGGTTGTGCGATGCGTCGGAAAAATTTTGTCCCCGGTATTATCCTTTTCCCTTAGTTTGCCCTCCAATTGTGACATTCAGGCGCCGCCACTGCTTGTCGTCATCACCGACATTTTTACCGTCATCGTTTTATATTCCTTTTGACACCGCCATCGTTATCGTTATCGTTATTCTCTTATAGTTATTGTCATCGCCATGGTAGTCATTACCATCATCTTCATTATTTTCATCACCGTGAATGTCGTCATCTCTAGTTTCGTGTTCTCGTGTTGGGTGCAACGGTAGAGCATCCACCTCTCACGCGGAAGGCCCGGGCTCGATTCCCGGGTAGAGTCATACCGAAGACTCTAAAAATGGAACCTACTGCCGCTGTGCGTGATGCTCCGCATAAGCAATGGAGTAGGGAAAACAAGCCAGTGAGCAACAACTGGGTCGGTTCGACTTGAACCAATAGGTTGGAAAATGGCCGTTAAACTCCATCTAAGTAACAAATCGCCGTTCTCGTCTATTCGGATCGGTTATCGTCGTCATAGTAACTGTGGTTATCTTCGGCATCACCGTTTCTGTCGCAATTGTCAGTATTAACAACATCCTTATCACATGCATGTGTCGTTGCTTTGTCATAGACACCATCTTCTTCCGTTTAGTCAGCTCTGTCGTGGCATCTTTATCTTTACATTGCAAAAATTTTAAATTCCATATCTAAATCAACTCTAGTAGCTTTACACGAAAAAAGAGTAAATTGATGTTTCCATTCTTCATAAAGTTTATTTCGTCATTACTGCATTTTAAATACGTCAATAAACTTTAACCTGCATCAGACTTCATATTTTGCCTTACATGGCAAGACCGCGATGATCAATTTAACATTTGAGAACCTGTCGAGGTCCTATTATAGACAAACGAATCCGATCATCGCTTTTGTAAGCAGCCACTAGTAGGATCCATTAGCCTTAAATCGTTTTCATTTAATGTCTTCATGAATTTCAAATACTCATGTTCAGTGAAATTGAGGGAATCAAGATACAGTTCAGTGTACAACCATCCATGATACAGGTAAGCAAGGAAATTGAAAGACTACAAGTAATGGACCCCAATTACATCCGACTTACATCAGTCCATCACTCTCGACTGTCCGGGTACGTTTATCTGTCTATATCGTTTCTATTACCAATTAATTTTACAAGAAGGAAATTTAGGTCTACCATACAGTAACAAGCCACAAGTAGTTCTTTGGTAGCAAATAAAATCCTCATAAAAGAAACTTTCCCGAAGAGCCATTAAATCATGAGGTTGAACTCATCCTCATTCCTACAAGACCTGTCTTCAATTACTTTTTCACTTTAGTTTTCAGTTCTAGCTCACCACATTCCTTGACCACCGGTGTCGCCTAAAACAGGAATCAGAGTCTTGTGTGATGACGCCCTCTACCGCTGAGACACTGTCCAATCTATTGAACGCGAGTACTCAGACAATTTAATATTGGGATAATTAAATTTTTAACTTTCACAGACTACTTGCTAAATAACTTGAAATCTTTGATAAAACAACTATCAGGAGGGTCTAAATTCACTCCAGTGAAGGAAGACATTTATTACTACTTATTTTATTTCAGAATAAACCTTAAAGTGTGTGCTGTCTCCACGTCCAAATTAACCATAGGAAGCAATTTCTTATTTTTGTCATTTAACTAATTGTGTTATTTCTTATTTGTTCTTTTTTTTTTCTTGGCAGATTACCCCAGATTACCAACAAGATTAGGGAACGGCATTTTCGTCAGATCTAAGAGATGGCGCCATCTTTTTCAAACACACCATGGCAACCAAAGATGAATCCTTCTAATCCGTACTACGATTTTCACGTTATTCAATGTTTGTAATGCCTTAATGCGTAAACGAACACGCTCCACGTCACCCAACTCTCTGCGTGACTTCGTTTGTGAGTAGCTTAACAAGAAAGTTATCATGGATAATAAAGTCCGGAGTTGAATGTCATTGCAAATATTTAGGCCAAGTACCTCGTTGTCATCGGTTGACTTTTTTATATGGCGAAGTCGCCCTGTGCTTAGGTCCTGGCTACGTAGAAGACTTACCCGGTATATATCTTGCTTAGCCTTGACTTACTGAAACTTTCAAGTAGGCTGAGCGGACAGAGTGTGCTTCGCGGGAAGCTTACTTCAAGATCGTTACACAGTTAAAGAGCAAAGACATTCGTTGATATTAATGAGAAGAGACGGGGCAGGGGAAACCCCTGAGATTCTCAAATCGTTAATACAACACATACTACACTACTTACGTAGGCTCTACTTAGGCTGTGTTTCAACTGTCCCCAACCTGTCTACAATTTTTGCCCAGTCTAAGGCCCTGACCGGTCCTACAAATGAATCTTTGCGTTGTCCTGCATAAACCCATGGCCGTACGGGATTGTTTCTCTCAGGCAGGGCTTTAACTTTTTGTCACACTCGAGATCCCACCTCAAGGAATAATCTCTTCCCGTTTGAGGAACCGAAGTTTGTCCGATTTAGCAAGGTTTTGGCTAATTGTGAGGGGGGGGGGGGGCTTCAACCTCGACACTCCAGTCCCGCACGGCCATACATGAACCTAAATGAACTTATGTTCTGTAGAGAGTCTTATGATACGATATAAAAATGTGGAATGTATTCTCCTGTTCTGATGGAAAATTTTTGACATGTTTGAAGAATTTTATCGTCGTATTCTTGACCTAAATATTTTTACAGTGCGGTACAAGAAATCAATTTTGTGATCATTGTTAGCACCCTAGAGTAAGTTAAGTATATGTGATAAGAATCTCCAGTGTCATTGCGTAAGAACGATGCGTCTGCAGAACTGCCCCAGATATTCTGAAATAACCTTTAAAGGTCAAGAGCAGTCCCCAAAACTCATTTTGTAGCAACAGCTAAATATCTTAATTTTCCTCATACTTCTCTTCAAAATATCTCATATTTAATAACTTCGATATTTCGCGCATATTCAATGTAAAACAAACAGTAACTTCCAGTAAATTTCCCATTTGAAAAGAAAAATTGTTGTCACATGACTCTCAAGAACCAATCATGAAACAGAACAGTCTACTACACTACTTCAGGTTGGGTTGACGGCCTTTCCCCTATATTCCCTTTACGACTTCTTGTGAGTAACAACTTTATCCAAATTTGAATTTGTATCCTTTGTCTGTTATTGTTCATCTGAAAATTGATTTTCGAAAAAAGTTTGTTTTTTTAAACAATCCTAGCTTTGGGGTTCTATTTTTAAAGTCTTGAAACGATTTCCATGGGATGTATCCATATTCTTAGCAACTTTACGGAGCCTCTATATGTGCAAAAAGTTCTGCGACGCTCACTATCAGACTATGGCTAGAAGCCCAGCAAGGCTGAGTTGGAAATAGAATCAAACGGCCAAAAATGTGACTTATAATTAGCATATTTATCAGTTTCAAATCCAAACGTTACACGAAAAGGTAAAACTTTGCAATTTTTGGGTGTAAAGGATTCTTGTATATTTTGAAAAAGTTTCTGCCCACAAATTTTTGAAAACCAGATTGAATCGTCTATTCCGCACTTATGAAACAGTTATTTGTAGGGACTGTCTAAGTTTTTTAAAGAAAACTTCAAGTTTATATCAGTTCAGGAGGCAAGCATTATACAATATTTAAAATAAGTTGAAGTTCATTATTATTGATCCCTAAGTTTGATCATTTGCCACCATTAGGTTATGTAAAAAAAACTTTTCATTTAAAAAAGTAATAAATTTCATAAACAGTCTCAATGTATTTCTTTAAATAAGGGGGGGGGGGGGGGAGATCGTTTCATACAGATTTTTTTCATATGACGTCACAATACGCCCCAGCGTCTCAGTGAAGTACATGTAACTACGTAATTGCAAAGCCCCTATAGACTTTGCAATTACGTCACAAATCCGCAATGCTGAAAGACAATCATGCCAAGCACTCGTGGTTCAGTGGCGAACGCACGTCGAGTACGCACGCTCTTCCTATATACATGGACAGAGCATGTAACACGTGCGTCTTATCCGTAGATTGTCGCCACCGTCTGGGAAAAAAGGCCAAGATGGCCGCCCAAGCTATAATTTGTATGGTTTGACGACGAGTCTGTAATATTCAAAACAAAAGTTTAACTTGAAGGAGAAAAATATCATATTCCTCAATACGTGTAGTGATTTTGACCTTACTTCGTATTATTTCGAAAATATTTCAACTTCCTTGCAAAATCTGTTGATTTACTTGAACAAGTCCAAGCTTTAACACAAAACCATAGTAGACAGCCATCTTGGTAGGCTTTTTCTCACACGCACGGTAGCGGCAATCTATAACGTGTAGTATACTCTGTCCATGTATAGGATGTCCGTGCGAGTATGGTATACTACGTAGTCACATGACCCCAACATGGCCGCTATTGGGTGTATGGACGTCATATGAGAAGCCTCTTTGCGAATTTTCTCTTACACATGCACATCTCTCAAATATTGGACAATTATGAAGATAAATTGAAAAAGTGTACAAAGCGGCGCTACATTATTTAATTTGAATAAGGGCCTAATCGGCGTCAGACTAGGATGCGAATCGGACATCCTGTCCACTCTAGGAAATTTGCAGGCCATTTTTTGAAACAGAAACACAGCGAAGTACAGAGAAAATTCTCGGAGAAACGTTTGACTCCCGATCGTCTTGACAGGCGAAGCATAATAATTTAATCATGTGATTGCTGTTGGAAGCTAATCAATTCCCAATACCGTTGAAATACCCAGAAACAGATTTTCTATCCTCATAATTCTGTATCGAAGTCTGGGATTTGAATAAATCCTATTTTAGGAGTCTCACAGAGGTGTCTGCTACATCGCAGCGGGAGGTGAAGCCTTCTCTAAGGTTTTTATATCCATTATCAATTAATTAGGTATCGCTGAAGGTAGGCGTCATGTGAAAAATACCGGATAATTAGAGGTAAGATCTCGAACGATTTGTCACCAAACTAAGCAGAAAAAATAGAAAGAAGAAACTTAGAAAGTTTGGCGAAAAAATTAGTCTCAGACCAAAAAATGAAAATTAAAATTATCAGTGTCAACTGTTATGATGGAAACTATCCATTTTAAGAACCTATACGATGAGGTAAAATAAAAGTATTTAGAGGAACTATAGGCCCTCTGTATGGTTTCTGTGGGGTCTCTAGAGCCAGAGGCCGAAGTCTTCTGCCTTCTTTCCTGTAAATCAGTGGCACCTTTTTATAACACGTATGAAGTTTTTAAGCGAGGTTATGGAGCGAAAGCACATGTGCATGGGTTCTAATCCCGCTCGGTGTACGTAGGTTTATCCTTGAAATCTACGGCTTTCCTCAGCTACCACTTCCCACAGGCTTGCAAATTGAATTGGTTGTCTAGTCGACGAAGTCGGTTGCATGCCGAACTGAAGCACCTTCGGGTGGACCACTTAACTAGCCGGCTTTTATCGTCAGTCAGGGACTCAAGCTCAACCGTGCATCCTTAAAAACTTTAAACTTTTAGGTGCTTTCTGGTTTTGAGTATATCGGTATGTGTTTTATTTCCGTTTTCCATTTTTTTTGCATCAAAGTTAGATTACATGTAAAGTTACGGATTTTTAGTTTTAAAAACTTTATTTAAATCATGAAGCATTTGCACAATTATGATTGAACGAAAACACTGGCCTACCCCTCCCCCCTCCCTTCGTGCACTTAAACTGTCACGAAAACATCATTTCATACCACCTCATATTTGCCCCTCGGAAGGTTCGATTCTTTTTTCCGCTCATCCCTACCATCATTATCCCCTCTTCCTATCTTCCTACCCCTAAAGGAGTTTAAGTTAAAAAAGTGAGTTGCTAGAGACTCTAGCAACTCCCTGGTTAAAAGAAGGGTCTAAATTCAAATATTCAAAGTCCAAATTCAATATATTTGTATATATTAGAGGTACACTTACGTAACTTGCAATGTGGTAAAATTTCCATCAAACCCGGCGATGTGGGGTTCTAAAATTATCAGAAATTAAACTTATCACATTTTCAAGACAAAGTGAACTTGAAGTAAGAATTATGACACCTTATAGGACGGAGGCTGCGCTACGGGGGACATGGGAGGACATTTCATCTCTTAGGTTTTCCCTTACCCCACATTTTTCCATTAGTTGCCCCCTTTCTCCCGTTGCCCTTTACCCTTTCCAAAGTAAAAAATTTAATTGGGAACCCAGAGTTTTAGAGTTATTTCAACCTGGAAAATAAATAATATAGACTACATGTCCTAATTTAATTATTCAGCCAGAGATATATTAAGACTCAGTTTTCGGGATTTTCTCTTGGCTCCCAAAGAGGCTTTGCTCCTGTTACCGGTTGTGGCTTTCATGACCATCTGCGGTCTTACCCGATTTGGTACAACCAGATTTCCCAATTGGTCTATTTAAAACCGGTTACTAGTAGAAATATTGGTTATCAAAGTTATATTTGACAGACAGACCGCACACTAGTGATCTAGTTTCCCTACTAAGTAGACCTACTCTCAAATTCAAAAATGGGATATAAGAGGTACATACCAAATAAAGAACGAAAATTCACTCTTAAATAGTGGATATTTAAGGACCTGCGATATATTCCAGCTACTTAACTCACCATGGGCGTCCGCAGAAAAAAATCAGGGGGGCAAAATTTCTAGGGGGCAAAACCTCCGAGTCACCAAGAATTAACATGAAGCGTGCGAAAATCTTGGCCCGAAATGCCTTCCAGATCGCTGGAAATAGCATTTCTAAAGCCTATTTTTCGCATAGAAACTTGGAAAACACGTTTTGTTTGGTTTTTTCTTTGATTTTATACGTTTTTTCAATTTTTTTATTTTCCAGGGGGGCAAGTTCCCCCTCCCCCTTGCCCATGCCTGCGGACGCCCATTTAACTCACCCATCCTACCCTCTTTCTATACTCGTTCTATAACAATGTCTTTCGCTACCCAGTTCTCATCTACGGAATATTTTATTACAGCACATGGTCCATTATTAGTTTTTTCCTATACAACTACAAGAAACATATCAAAATCTTAAATGTACCGTATGATCGCACTTAAACATATACCCTACCACTGAGTACGTTGGGACTTGACGCTTACCGGCGGCATAATATATTAATTTAGACCTAATTACTCTACACAATTGCCACTATAGGCTTTATGAAAGCGTTTTTACTACCCACCACTCACTAACTTGTTTTTAATTAATTAGAAAACGATTTATAAGAGTTTCGCAAAGCTCGAATGCTCCTTTATAGTATTAGTATTATCAAGAGATTATAGCGAACAATTCTGTTTATCGCTCATGCATTCATTTTCTGCGGACACAAAAATCTCCCAACTTGACCTTCACGCCAAGTCTTCTTCGGTCGATCATCGGCACCAGACGGTACAAACATTCGGTGATAAGTCGCTGCCTACGCCCCTTGTCAAAGAGCTTTTATTACACAGGGCGCCTGAAGGCAAGTCACTCTAGGCAGGGCAAGGACCATTCCACGTTAGCGTGATTTTAAACTTGTTAAAAACTTATCAATTTAAGATTTCCATAAAAAGATGATGCCCTGCAAAAATGCAATAAAAAGAACAAAATAAAGAAAAGCACGATCTTTTGCATTAATTTTCTTTCTTTTTCGTATTTTGTTGAAACAGATAATCTACCCGCTGTCGGTGAGGTTCTGAGAATGATAATTAGATGGAGATATTGTTAGGAATATTGAACTAATCACCAAAGGGCGGAATAATTGATTTCAAGTAAAGGGAACATTTAGCGGGTTATTTTGTGAGTGTGACAGCATTTTGATGTTTTAGACACCAGGTAAATCGGATGTCTGTCTTTGTAATGTGAGGGCATGGGATTATGTCTGGAGTAGGGAGCTAAAAGGTGAGTCAACGTAATTAGGGAGGGCGTCCTACGAATCTAGGGGGTGACTCTCTCCTGCCGTACCGCCAACAGCGTGGAGACTTTCAGGTTGACATTGACATGCCTTCCTTCACGACCATCACTGACACACTATTAATGATGGGCCAATGAGGAGGTTTCGTTAGTCTTTTAAAAATGAAATCTGCCTTTCTTTATTAAAAAAAGGTATTTATTGAAAAACAGGTGTTCACATAAATATATATCCTATCTTTCAAATTCACTCAGATATTCAAAAATGTTCCAAAGGTGAGGTGAACCCCTTCTCATAGGCCATCATCCATGACTGTGTTCTGAAACAACTTTCCACTCATTCAATTTTCCCTCCGCAAGTGTGTTTTTTGCGCCTGTGGTTGATGCCACGCGTACGCTTAAAATTTTTCTGATTACAGAAACTCATCACTTAATCACTGAGATCTGGAATATATCACAGTCATTTTCCTCCAAAAAGTCTGTAGGCTAACATTTTATTGTTACTGTGCTCTTAAATTCCCTATCTCAATGACCCTGTCATGCCTGAAGGGTCCGTTCTATAGTCCTACGTCACGTTGATCCCTCGTCACACCGGAAACCATTTAGCTTGATTCGATCATTACGGTATTCATCCGTTTCATTTATCCTTCATCTCCATGGAGTTAGGGTAGGGTTAAGGGTTAGGGTAAACGATCACGTGAAAAACCGCACCGCCAATGAGACTGGGGAATTAAGACCTGGGGACTGATGGTACTGGGACTTGTGTGACACTTGGGACTATAGATATCATATCACGCATACAAATATCAACAGTTTTTCAGTGGTGGAAAATAAATATCAGCTCTTTCAGCAAGGGACTGGGGTGATTGGACGTGGACCATGGTGCATGGTCAACACATATAAGACAGTCATACACAACAGACCCCCCACAATACAACGACTAAACCCTTATAACCTATAATATGCCTTCAAACTCACATGTTCATCTCATATTCCCTTTGAATACATGATTATGAACAGTTCACTCAACATTTCGTGTTATTAACCGACACAACAAACTATATAACTGAGCTTATGTGCAAGACTATAATACTACTGTTGTTAAGTTTTCAATAACCTTATCTGCTTCGTGACAGCGATAAAGTACGAGGACCTACGATTAGTCAGTTTTCTAGGGAAAAGGATTATTTTGCGTTAATAATTTGATCGGCAAACTATTTCACAAGTCCAAATAATACAAAAACAACCGAAGCAAAAAATCGATGCATTTTGTAAATTACCCTTATGCCTGATTTTTAAAAGATACCGTCATTTTTACAGTGGAGTGCGCCAAGGGCGGACCCGAGGGCGTAATACAGTTTGTCTGGTTATACATAATAGGATTGCCTGTTTCCTTACTATATTTGATTGTAATTAGCTTCTATTTACGAGTTTCAAGTGCTTTTAAATCTTATATTAATTTGATGCAATGTCCTACCCCTTTTTTATTTATTTCATTCAAACGAAACTCCGTATTGAATGTAAAGATTGGCTTTTTTCGCCTTACCCCTTTACAAAACTGGTCTTTTTAAAACAGAGTAAAAGTAATTGAAATAAATCTAATAAGGTTGGGTGGATTTTTTGGATAATTTCGTTTGATAAGACGCCTAGGCTGGCCAAGCCGTGGGGTTTGTACACAAAGGGGTGTGAGAACTAATAATTTGTAAAGATGTGTAGATATATATATGTTTATATATTTTAAATAATTTTCTTGTTTCCTTGAGGCAGGCAATAATGTAGAATATCTGAATAAAATGTTTGCATGAAAATGTATTAAACCGACATGTTAGCGTCAGTTTCTTTAGCACCAAGTGTGAAACAGTTAGTTGTCGGGATATCCTTTGAACTATTCCCCGTGTTAGGGTCGTATGTGTGCATATAGACGTATGTGTCAAATTTGTTTTGGTATTGTAGGCACATGAGTATATGTCAGAGGGTGTATACAAAAACTACAATGGAAATCATGGCAAGTACTAGGTCCTGACAAGATTCTTGGTGCGAAATTGGTTTCAAGAAGAGCGGATGGTATGTCAGGAAGCCAGATAATGTACCCTATAAAAGGCAATGACAATTTGAAACTATTTTAACTATTTGTTCCAAGGAAATGGGAGACCTGATGTATAGTATAGTGTAGTAATAGAGCATCATCCTCTGGCAATGGCGTAGCCAGAGGGGATAGGGGAATCGAGTTCTGGAAAAAAATTGTCATAGAACTACAAATGACTTCAAATGATGCTAAATGTTGAACCAGATTGTTTCTGAGGGAACTTTAACATTCAAAATTTTCTCAAAGGGATGGGTCACCCTCCTCACTTACCCTACCCACATGAAGGAGATCATATCATGGAGTTGACCATCCAAACAAATATCTTGCCTACTCCAGTAGCCGCTCACTCGGAGGGTCAAGGAGTTCGATTCTTAGACGACTTCATTCCAAACACTACAAAACAAAAGACTGAACTTAGTCACTCTATAACATATATAGAGTGAGAAGTGTAAATTCGCTCCATTAGAGTGTTAATTCACTCCAAAAATAGTGAAGATTACTCCAAGGAGAATGAAATTCACTCAAGGAAGAGTAAAAATTCACTCCTTAAGCAGGGCCTCTAGGAATCACTCTTTTTAAGAGTGGTTCATTGTATTTTTCATTGTTTCAGAATCAAGAAGCTTTTTTTAAACCATTGTTAAGTTCAATGTTAAAATGCATAATACTATTTTAAAGTCCCACCGACTCTCTGGCAAAGAGCCGTTCGGCGAACCACACTATACCAAACTGTGTAAACTCCTTCAAAATGAATAATCGGTGGTCGTAATTCTTGTCGTTCAACTGTAATACGCAGATTTTAAGTTTTTCATCTAAAGGTAAGAAATTTTTGGAGGCAAAAGTAACAGCGCCGCCTTTTTTAGTAAATGAGTTCTAAAGCACAGGTCTTAATTGTACATGAAGGCATACGTGAGATTATTTTAAACAATTTAAGATAATATTTTAATTCATGCATGGGTGGAAAAGATGGGAAGCTGGGAGGCTCTTCTCCGGGAAATTGGGGAATCTGGAGGGAAATTTCCCTTTTCTGTACATAAAAAGATAGGAAGATATATGGGAAATTCAACTCCCATACTAGGGAATAATTTTATTCCCTCCAGGCTGGGAAATAAACACTTTTCCATCCCTTTCATGAGAACCTGTCTAAGTTTATGGATAACGACACATAGAGAGGTAACAATGAAGAGAAAGTTACGGTTGCCGCCCTCCTCCTCGTTAGGTTAGGTTACTTAGGAGTTTTACTGCCCAGTTTCCAACCAATTGGTTCAAGTCGAGCCGGCCTCGGCCCTATTCCTCTGCTTGAAGTACATTTCAATTTTGTGAAAAACGGTCAATACAGTTTACTCCGGAAACAACTTATCAAACCCTTCACTTATATGACACCTATACCGATGACGTAGCAAGGATTTTTCCATAGGAGGGGGTTAGAGGGGGAAATATTGGGGTTTAAGGAGAGATTACCCCCGCTTTGGACAAAATATGATCGGTTTTCATGTGTCCAAATGAAAAATTGTGCAATATTTGTGTCTTAAACGCAGTAAAGTTTATAGTAATTTCTCGTCTGTTTTAACCATTATTGTTTTTCAAATTTTGGTCATGGGGTTTCAATCTCCAACCACCGACCTCCTTCGCATGGCAACTACAATATAAAAAAATTGCTATGTCATCAAGTTTTCTTTTCGTGGCACTTTCTTCCCTCCTCGTCACCACTTTTTAGCAAAGAGAACATTGAATTCCCCACGCTATTTTAAATACTTTTCTTGTCTTACGATATAGTCGTCATTTTTTCTTTACCGATTTATTTTCCACCTTCACAGTTTTATTTTGAAAATTACAAAACTTCAGTACGATAACTCGATTTCATTTAGAAAATTTAAGATGATATTTCAGCTTCCATAAAAATTATCAGGGTGTGGGACAAAACGTATAAAGTATACAGTAAGTGTAACCCAGATCCAAGCAGTAAAGGTAACCCAGACCGACCCACACAGTAAGGGTAACCCAAACCCACACGGCTCTGGTACCCCAGACCCGTAAACAGAAAAGGTACTGATGTCGTGAAATATCCCCAGGGAGAAAACTTTTCAGTGGAAGAGCCGGGGATATCTCGCTTCCTTTCCCCTATTTTTGGTATTTTTATTTTTTATAAAGTACTTTTTAAAACGTTCCGCAGCAATGGTACCTTAAATTTTCTAGGGACGAAAATTTTAAGGGACGCTTTCCTGCCCTTAAGCCCTTTATTAAATATAACTGTCTCAATTTGGAATAGGCCTAAGGGGGAATGTACATTTGGCTCAGCAACATGTCACACTGTGAATCTTGAAAACACGTATTACTAGTTACATTCTTTCTCCTTTATGACTTTTGAAAAAGACATATAGACCTAATTGAAGTAATCGCTTTGAGAAAACACCCCCCACACAAACACACACTCACACACAGACGCACACACACACAGGTCGAACCAGGTCCGTATATTTAGGTTCTTTTGTTTAAAATATCTTTCCCCATACAAACTATCCCTTACCCGGAAAATGTACTTTGTACATGTCAGCATTCTTTCGGGCTGTATCGGTCCGTATCGGGCTGTATCGGTCTGTTCACATAGTCTCCATTACCACTAAAACTTGTCGACTTTTATCATGTAAAATGTCATTTACTAAACAGATGGATGCTATACTTATTAACACAACTATTAATAACAACTATTCTGCTTCTGATCTTAAGATTCGTTTATTTTTTTTATGGTTTATGCCGACAGTTGCATCAAACCACCAGCTTACGAGACCCTAAACAAAATTAAAGGACTTTTTGAAAAGTGGGCATATGTACTTCCTCGAAAATGCCGCTAAACAATGGCTGCCACATGTTAAACGTACTTAATTTAACTCTTATGAACGCATCACAAACTAAGTAGCAACCTTTCAATCAAAAGGAAGAATCCACTTATTGAACGGCTGGTCAAACAAGATTAAGCGAGATTTACTACCATGTGGAGGGCTTTTAGTCGAAAGCAATTGACTTTGTGGTACTTTCTCTTAAACTAATGAGTTATCTTTGTCAGATATCATTTTTTTCTCTTTGATTTGTTTGTCTTAGGTTATACCCCTCGTAGGGAAGTACCGTAAATCGGACAAATTGAAATGGTTGGTGGTGAAGCGAAAGGAAAAGTAAACTTAAGGAAGATATTCAGGTAACATTTTTAAAGCTTATAACTGTTGTTAAACACAGAGTAAAAACGAAATTGAGTTTTGACAAGCCTAACGATTGCAGTAAGACAACAAATGATTCACTATGTTCCTTTTATTGTCATATTTTCGTTTCATTTCCAATACTTTATTTACGAATTGATTTGAATAGACGTACACAGAATGTGAGAAGATTGGTAAAAAAAACTGAACCAAGGCAAGTCAGTTCTGTTGCAAAACTAAACCTTTTCATCGGACAATCATAACTTCATCTTTACATCCCCCTCCTCCTCCTTCCAGCTTCCCCCTCCCAATTTGACACTCTTGAGTGCCGGTATGGGGTCCATCTTGACTTACGGTGAGTAGGGGGCCTTTGAACAGGGTTCTCTGTCAGAGAGAAGCCCTTTATGTTAGAGTAACAAAGTAAGTTCGGCAATGCGGTGTTCCCTTGTTTTCGTCAACACGTGCAAACAACACTAAGTGTCTACCCAAGCCGAACAAAAATAGGCGTCTCTGTGCTAATTTTTTAGACCAAAAAGACAGTTTGTACACAATACACTGCACTAAACCACAATTGAGACCCCTTCTTATGTTATGGATGGATTAAGAGAGAACGATTTCTCCAAATTTTTATGTAAACTCAAATTTTGGAATACGGTTGTAGGTGCGCATTTGGTTTGTTTATTCCGACGATGAGAAGGATGTGCGCATGTGCATAGCCACCAAAACGAATTTCAGACTGGCTTATCATTAAAACAAACTATATAAAAATGAAAACATTTGTCTTTTCTTAGTTCACGAAGTAGAAAAAAATAAATATTTTAAGTTCTCACTGTCAAATCTACTTGACATCAATGTCAAATCTACTTGACATCAATGTCAAATCTACTTGACATCAATGTCAACACTACTTGACATCAATGTCAAAACTACTTGACATCAATGTCAAATCTACTTGACATTTAGATATGTCTCTACTTTAGTAAATATATTCAGTTCCAGTCCCAACCTCGAGGCAAAATATAAAGGGAGACTTTTTGAATTATCTGGTAAAAACGATGTCTATAACGAGGCCTATAACTTTACGTTCCTGAACCCAGGCACACGTTAATCTTGTGTCTAAGATCACTTCACACTTTGTAAGTTGGTAAGACGCAAGAATAAGCGACGCGATCCAATACGACAGAAAAGCTGCATGATGTTTGATATTGATTCTAAAAAACGTAAACATTTTATTAACATTAAAATAGTTCACGTTCATTCCATTGCATTGGTCAGTTACAACAGAGACTCATAGATTTCATTATCCATGGAATCCTCACCTTCAATGACGTGACGTCATTTGTGCTTATTACGAGACGTGAAATAACTCTACACCAAGTTGTGACATGTCAGGGGCAACCCAGACGGTGACGTCATTACGTGGTAGCTCATGTCGTGCATCTAAAGCTCACAAATAACAGATGTCCTACCGGTGTGACAACTACAATGAAGCTATACGGCAACTTTATTTTCATCCTAAAATGTGTAAGGAATTCGTCATCGTTGACTGGTGTCACCAGGGCTTAACACCTTTGACGCGATAAGATGCGATACGATAAGACCATATACGACTCTGGTGAAATAATACTTAAGCATACCACAAGTGGCGCCCATTTATCGCTGCGTGACATTTAGGGCTACCAATGATGGAAGAAAACCATCATTTGTTGAATCGCGTGACCAATAGCTCTTAGGAAAAGTTGCCTATAGGTCTGGTATTCATTTTAACGTGCCCTGTCGTACCGCCTCAAATCGTTTCTTGTACAGTGAATAGAGAGGGCTCAGGCACGTAACCGGACAAGAAACTGAAGGGGTACCAACCGGGCCAAATGGACTCCCCCCCCGTTGGCAACTGACAAGAAGGGGCATCAGTAACACTTATCGCCGCACACTATAATCTCGTTTGTACTTTTGCCAACGATTTGAATTTCTGTTTTAACCCTAAAGGCTATTGGAACTTGGATCAGTTTCCACGCCATAAATGCACACAATTTATTCACATCAATCCATAGTTTACAAATCTTGGACAAATTCTTTCATTTTCGTTGAGTTCTCATTCTTTTGTTTCTCCGATAACCAGCCTGAAACTCGACCAGTAACATCGCTAATTTAAAATCTGTGTTAAGTATAATGCCTTTGATTACAGGGGTAAAGAGAGCAAAAGAAAAATGCATTGCAATCATTTTTTCATTTCCTCTGCCAGTGAACTCATTCGGCACACCTACTTCCGGTATTTAGCGAGAGCTGTCTGTCCCACGTGGCCGATGGCGCCCGGCGCAGTGCCAGCATCACTTCCGTCTCAATGGCGTTAGATAGTTATGTTGTCTCTCAGTAAATGTTCCACAAGTTACGACTGTGAAACCTCTCATACTGATGACATTAATCCCACTCAAAGCTTCAGACCGACTTAATGTTGGTGTTAGAAATTGACTACGAGCCTTTAAAATACCTGACCACATGTAGTTCTATTTTTATCGTAACTACTATTCCCAACTTGAAAGCCTGGATGAAATTTTGAAAAATCGACTTTTCGAATTGATCTTAATTTTTTTAAATAGCTAAAACATTTATTAATTTTATCGTATAAAAAAAAACGAGAAAATAAAGTGGTTTCTTCACTCTGTTAGAAAAGAAGTTTCTTTGTCCGAGTAAATTCTATAGTATTTGAAATATTTGGTAATATGAGTCCAAAATTTGTCAAAGTGAGATTGCGTACTGCAAGCAAACTCACTGTTTCAGATAAGACTCAAAGAAAAGCTGAAATAAGGACTTCATAGGATGCTGTATCAGTTACAGCGTGACCATATTTTGGTACAAGGTACCAGTGGCGTAGCTACTGGGGGGAAGGGGGGCAACTTCCCCCCCCCCCCTGGAAAATAATTTGGGGAAATTTGATGAATTTTATTACTCTAACTAAAATTTCTCAAAATTTTTGTTAGAATAAAAAATTCTGAGACATTTCTCATACATAATTCATATTTTCATGCAACAAATTAACCCAGATTTGAGATTTCGTCATTGTCCCATGAACCGACCCTACTTGCGTTCCACAGAAATGTCCCCGCCGCGTAGCAGATTGAATGTTCTCTTGTATACGCGCGGTTTTTATGATCAGTGCATTTCAGTGCACATGAAGCTGTTATTCAGGAATTTAACAACAGCTGACACCGTACGAATAACACTGAAAGACTGTAAACCAGAACTTATCCCCTTGCCCACAGTCTCTGCGTTGTACACTTTGGGAATTCAGTAGCAGTAGCTATACCAATTTTACTCTGTGTACATAACGATGGATGGGGCCTGAAACAATCCATGACCAACGATTAACTTAAAGTTAGTCTAGAAATTAGAATGAACGGGATCCATTGGCATTCTTAGATTTTGTAACTTAGCCTAATCCTTGGAGGTTTATAAACTAGTTCGGGAAAAAGCTTTCTGCTCACTTGGGCTGTAACAATAAACGGGTCCATGAGTACCTTGTAGCCTTCTTCACTTAACAGACTGCTGTTCTAACAGGATATCCTGTGTGATCGAGCCACTGTTAGGCCTCCTTTTAGTGGCGTACGAAGGGGGACCATTGGGCCATGCCCCCTCACAGATGCCCCTTTTTCTTTGTTCTTAAAAATAAGTAGTTATATATAACACAGATTTTACTTCAAAAGATAGCATGTATGGCACCAGGTTGCATATAAGGACACCCAATTTTTCAAAAATTTTCAAAGGAGAAGGATTGTGTCTGCAAGTACGTCCCTCAGTGATGCCAATATTTTAATTCCTACAAATAGGCAAATTCTGTCAAGTTCCAATTTTTACTTTAAAAGGTTGACTCTGTTTCCCACTGGTGACATCGATAAAAATAAAGACTACATGTTTAGATTCTCTTTACAAGCATGAATACGCTATTTTTGATCATCTGAGGAGTCTGATTTTTTCGAAATTTTTTTTACGCTCCGCGCCAACCAATGGTGGCGTTTCGCTCAGTCTTTTGGGAAAACTTACATTTTTTGGTCAGGTTACCCCTTAACTCTCTGATCACTTTTCAGTTTGCGAACATAATAACATAATTTGAAGGAAAGATATTATTTGCAAACGACAAAAGAAGGTAGTAACTGGGTAGATTCTTCGTATAAGTCTGGAAAATGCTATTTCCGACCATCTGAGTGGTCTGATTTTTCGAAATTTTCTCTACGCTCCGCGCCAACCAATGGTGGCGCTCCGCTTAGGTAATCTTTAAGACAAAATAACGTTTTGTGGCCAAGAAATGCCACAAATCCTATACCGATCAATGCTCTTTTATTTTGACTCCTAAAAGTGTGCAAATTGAATGACAAGTTTTACTTCGTAAGGTAGCAAAAATGGCATAAGAATGCATGTAAAGACCCAAAAGTTTCAGTTTTATCCTCATGCACCACCACGATTTAACTTTTTACACTGTTCCTGTCAAAGTCTCAAATCTTGCACCATTTTGCATCTAGGCTCCTTGAAAAAGTCAAAAAATTTCTGGACACCCCTCCTCTTAGACCATACTGTATCGCCCCCCCCCCCTTCAGAGATATCCTGGGTACGCCACTGCGTTAGTACATACAAATAAACCAGTATTGTTGACCAAAATAATATACTAAGAGCTGTTATTTCCAATGGCTTTAGGTTATACTTTAAGATTAAAAATGCAGGTAATACAGGAATACAGAGACAGGGGGAGGGGGAGGGGGGCTAGGGGGCTTTATCCCCCGCACTTACATGACATTGTAATGTTGTCATACTTGTAAACTTAAATTTTTATATGAAATACATACACATTGACCGGGAAAAATTTGGGGGAAATTTCATACCTTTGCCCCCCCCCCGGAAAAAATCCTAGCTACGCCACTGCAAGGTGCAGTGGCTGTTTACATTGGCGGATATTTCTCGTCAGGGGTGTGTAGTTGCCTCAGCAAGCTGCGATGGTCCATCAACAGATCACAATTCAGGTATATTGTATAGTTAGCTTACAAGTCAAAACTGACCACTACGATGCAATGTTATATAGCATATCAGCTGACACTTGCCACGGCTGTTATAATGATCTGTAAATCTGTGGATGGAACTAAATAAAAGCAGCTTAGTTTTATTGTTATCTGATTTTCTTATTTAAATTTTTCAGTAATTTTTTTGTCCAACGTGCACCTCAAAACCCCCTTGTCAAAACGTGGAGGGGTTATTACCCGAATCTCCCACTATATCGAAAATGTTTGCTCATAAAACGATCATTGGCTGTTTTTTGTACAAAAAAATCTCAATTGCTTCAATTATTAAGGTCAACTGAACCAGTTATGTTTCGAAATGTTATGTCAGGGATTTCCCTCGAAAACCCACTCGATTTACGACAAAATTAAAGATTCAAATAAAACCAGTTTTTCTCCTGCCATCTATGAAATGCAAAACACAGAAAAGTATAGCTGTTTAAATATATTTGTGTCTATACAAGTATTAATCTTCTAAGTTATATTAATTTTAGGGAAAAACATTAGAACTTTCTGCCCATAGACATTGATCCCATAAGTTGACGATTTAGGCCCAAACTTGGAACGGAGTGTGCTCAATCAAATGTGTGTATTAGATGTTCATACAAATGTGTGATGTATATCAATATCACAAATCTATTTTAGTCAGATGTACGAACACATAATCTCAACATTTTAATTTTGACATAACTAGGCCTGTAATTTTTTCACTCGCAGTTTCAGTAACTTAATAGAGTACATAAATGAAAAGAAACAAGACAGGGGACTCTAAAATCTTTGCTAAAGTTGAACTGGGTTAAGAAGGTATACATTTTATTACAATACTTCCACATATTCAAGTTACAATGTATGGGATAGTTAAGACTACTTTGGTAAAAAAAAATCGTCTTTGTATACGGAGCAGACTGTACGTTACAACATTTCAGCGTGTTTGGAAAGCCTCACAATAGGGTTAAAATAAAGGTAGTTCGCTTCGCAGGTCATTGTCGATATGAAATCACATGAATCGTCACATGCATTATTACATTCTTTTTCTTAACAGGCAATCTACAGAATTCAATGTTTCCTTTATAAAGAATTTTCGTAAAAACCGTGACCAAGGGATGAGATTATTTAAACAAGGAACTGTAAGAGGAATCAGATAAGGCAAATATTAAGTGCCATTTTAAGGGGAAAAGCAGTCAAGCCAATTTGAATTAGTGCAACACACTGTCCTGTTTGATGATTGGCTCTTGAGAGTCACCTGACAGTATTTTTCCTCCTCAAATGTGAAATTGACTAGGAATTACTACTTCTTTTACCTTGAATATATGTAATAATGAAGTGCTAAAATATTTACAAAAGATACTTTCAATAAAAATGAGAATAAAACTGTGCGATTTAACTGTTGCGTCAAAATAAGTTTAGTGGGGTCCATCAGCCTTAAATCGTCTTTATTTATTGTCTTCATGATTTTCAAACCCTCATATTCAGCGAAATTGAAGGAATTAAGATACAATTTAGTGTACAATCATCCATGATACATTTAAGCAATTGATATGAAATATTAAAGGAGATGGACCCCATTTATGTCCGACTAAAATCAGACCACCACATGACTCTCCGGATTCGTCTATACTTCTTAGAGCTGCCTGCTCTAGCACATGACGTCTTGCAGAGCAAATTGAAGCTTTGCTCCGGTTCGATCTCGATCTTGCCTTCGTAGCAGGCCGTACAGCATATTGTTTGCCCAGTCATATACGTCGGGGAGCCTTAGAGGGGGCTTAAAAAACAGTCCTCCTGGCGGGGGTTTCTATATAGGAAGCCGTGCATTTCATCATCAGAAACGGAATATACCGTTTAATGCCCAGTATTGACTCTTTAAATTGGACAGATTTCAGCATTCGTGTTATATTGTTCAATTGACAGGCAAGTAGCCAAGTGAGGGGGGTCTGGTCTAAGCCACGTGACATTTAATGCCCCCCACCCCCGAGAGTTTGAAGTTTGCCATTGACTTAACACATCTTTGACACATTTGGTCGAATGAGAAAAGATCAATTCCCTGAAAAAAATTTGCTCCTTCAGTACTTTATCTGGCTACTGGCCTGTCAACTAGGAGTGATCCGTCTGAACGTTGCTGTTCACATAAAATCTATCACATTTGTATAGTGACTTGATGTCGTACAATAACGGCCTCAAGGCGTGGATTACTATTATTTAAAATACATTGGACTTGATACTGCAAAGTCTGCATTATCTTCTTCTATTCAACTTTATTTTACTTTAACCTTTATATTGGTATCCGTAAAAAACGACAGCTTGCAGACTATCACTTCCTATAGTACATTTGATAAAAGACCCGAGGCGATTCTTCAAAACCTGTTCTGCATACAACCATACAGTTTGTACTTCATTGTTCAATGAAGTTAAAACGTTGAATGTCTTTGCACAAATAGTAAAGTCAATATGATACCTTTATAAAACTAGCCAGCCACCAGTCGTTTTTATAAAACCATTTCACTTATACGATCATAATACGTGAGTTATAGGATTTTAACAACTTAAAAAAACTTAAATTGTACTGCTGGTGGCAACACAAAGGGTGGTGTGATAGGCTTCTCACATACCATATGGAATCTGGTTTCGTTCTTTGAGTTTTAAGTTAGGCAATTAATGTAGGCGAAAGCGAACCAAATGCATGAAACGCCGTTGCGTAAAAAATGACAGATCCTTATATTTCGCGGGAATGTTTCGAACTGAAGTGCTCTCCATCATGTTTCGTGTTGCTGAAGTAAAACGTTATTGTTCACGGTGTAATTGTGTAAAACATTAATGGTTTCTGTGCGGTTAAGTGCAGTAAGTGAAAGTTGTGAGTATCGCGCTTATATAACGGAATGTCCGCTCCAGGAAATTAGATGTACAGCCTAGGGGAAAGTCCGAGATAAGAAAATATGATTTTAAAGAGGTAAACAACATTCACGTTGCCAAGGTAGCGGCTCCTGTGGCATATTGTTTGAGTACATGTCAGTGGCGGGGCTATAGGGAGAAAGGTCGAAGGAGGCGAGAATGGCCTGCATGGGTGCCTTAAAGCGGTTGTTCAAAACCTGTAAACGGGACCGACAGATCATTTTGGTTTGCAATGGGCGGCCGCCCCCTCCTGGCCATATTCGAGGCCCTTGTATATTTTTTATTATTGTTTTCATGATACTAATAGTTTTCCACGATTTATATGCAAACAATGGGAAGGGCCATTTTCTTCGATCTAGGAAATATTTTCAGCCAAAATTTGCTGTACGCTTCGCCCCAATGGTGGCGCTATGCTAAGCCTATTCCGTCTACACGTTTTGACTATCACTGACAAATTTATTTCTAGCCACGCGCCTGTGAAAGAAACAATAAAAATTTTGTTTACCGAGAGTCTCGACTCTACTTCACGTTCCTTGCAGTCCAGTGGAATTCACCACTCACGAAGACTGATTTTTGTCTTTAACAGTTTGAATTTAAGTCCTCTTGCGAGTTAAATTATAACACTATAAACAACAATAAGTCCGACCGTTGGAAGCCCAATTCTGTTTGTTTGTGTATATGACAATTCATGTCAAAATGTAGTGTTAAATGTGTTTGAAACAATATCTCGCAAACACGACTAGCTTCAGAGTCGCAACTATTAAGGTCGCAGGTCCGATACTTCACAAACGTTGGACTGAGTCGCTCAAATGCCAATTATGTTTGAGTCGGAGCATTCTATCAAAATGGTTTGTATTTGGTTGTAAGTGGAATTCTCCATTTCAGCTTTTCAACCAAACCTTCATCTTTGAGAACATGTTTTGTTTAAAAATGGGGAAATTCAAAGTGTTAACCGATAAATAATTTCACCTATATTCACCACATTTGTGGGGAAACTTGATATTTTCAATGCATAAATATTCATCGACTTTCTTGGTTTCCTTCGTTGAACAGCGTTGTTCTTTGTTAACTCAGTAACTTCAATATGCAAATTAGCAGACAAATGAACGTATAGGAAAACATTCAGTAATTTAAACATCAACGACGGAACCAATTACGATTGGCTTTCGTAAGTAAGGTAACTCTAGCAATGAAGTGTCGCCACGTTTAGGCCAACAATTTCTACGATTCTTTTCCTGTACAAGTAGGTTGTTCTGCAAACTTTCATGATAATATGGGGGAACACTTGTACGGATACCGTGAACGTTTGTTTTTCCTTAAAGGGTAAGAGCAGTCCTTCAAACTTATTTTGAAGCAACAGCTAAATCTCACATTTTTTATTTCTCTTCAAAGTTTCTTGCATTATATTCTAGGACTTCAGTATTGCAAAACCAGGTAAACCAATCAGTTACTCGAAGTTAATTCCTCATTAAAGGAAGAAATATTGTCACAGGACTCTCAAGTGCCAGTCATGAAACAGGAAAGTCTACCACGCAACTTCAAGTTGAGGTGACTACATTCCCCTTTAATCAGTGACATGCCTCAGACGGTTTGTCCCGTCATTTGCACCTATAATGTTAACAGGTCATGTCCTCAAGACACATGCACATGCATGCTTTCATTCTATTGTCAGTGAGGCTTACGGTCACCAATTTTATAATCGGGGTACTCGTTTTTAGTTACGCCGGTTGTCGCCCACTTAGCGACCATTTTTTACGGGCTCTTCATATCATCTCATTCCATTTATTTCGTCCACACAAATACAAGTACATAGGTACAGTAGAAGTATGAACAAGGTAGAACAAACACATAAGTGTTTAACAAAGCTAGCAACCTTAATGTCCATTGCAACCTGCTGCAGTTTTTAAGCAAGATTCATTCCTTACGACATCTTGTAATCATAGTTTTCCACGATCTCCCACGACCTCTTGAGGCCGGTTGCGGTCAAATGCTCTCCCTTTTAGCGATATGCACGAGGTCGCAGACGAACGCAAGAAATCTCAAGAGCTCGCAACTGTTGGTCCCTTAGTGAGAAACTTACTGTCTCTAATCGAAGCTACCTGAAGCTGAAGTAGGCCTACGACAGTCTATAATTTCGACGAAAAAAGTCTCCTAAAAAGAGTGACGTCACACTATATATCAACAAATTCTATTTCAACGGAGTGAAGACTTTCCTCAGTTTCATAAATTTCAATCAATTTATTTACTTTTGTCATCCATTCAATTCTTCCTGCAATTTTTAATTGTTTGGAATAGATCAAGCATTGGTGAGAAATAACAAGACTACACTCATCGCTTACGCTTGAATAAATGGATAATAAACCAAACTTATTACTCTATAATCACTGAAAAGAATTTTTGATGTAATCCTTCTTTAAAAGAACTGTATTTGTTCTACAATAAATCTTTGCCTAAACTCTAGGTTTGTATTAACTAAGACTGCAACAATTGGCTAACCGCATCACACTTTATTGTTTTCTTAGATGCTTTCACAAACCGCACCATAAACTCATAAAGAAAATACACCATCGTTATTACGCCGTTCACGGCAAATTAATCCGCCCTTAATTTTTCATTTGTGTTTCTTTTTTCTAATTTCTCAGGCGCACGATACGAACAACTCGGTATAAATCGCTTCGAAGGTCACACCAAACTTATAGGCCTGCCGATTCGTCTTGAACTTCCTGACTCCCCACTGCTACCAGTTCAACGTAAGATAGAGTGCAAACAATACTGATTAAAGTCGTTTTGATTCTGGAAGGTAAAACTGATGAAAATCTCTTCATAATCAATACTTTCCAAAAGAGGTAAAATATCCCCCAAATTTTTGTCTTCCGGTTTTCTATAACCTTGGTCAAAGTTTCTTGAGGTGTGCGTTCTTTTCTTCGTTTCAGTTTGAATTTAAACTGACTTTTAAAGGGGTTGTTAGAAACCCACGGTTCAGAATTTACTAAATAGACGGTAAACGTTGCAATTTGAAGGGGCGATGCGCACCCTTTAACAAGAAATTTCACAACTGGCTAACGATAACCCTAATCCCTAACCTAATCTGAAACCTGAACAAGGAACAATCGAAACAATACAATGACAGCAGCCAATCAAGAAAGACCTTGTAAAACAGGGCGTATCTACCCAGTTTGAATAGAGCGCATTTAATTGTAATTGGGCATTTGAATTTTTAGAGGCTGCAACTTATTTATTTTGATCCAGGAGAAATATGAGACAGAAGTGTTCCTTATGCCAATGCTTAAGAAAACTCTCACAGCAAGACAATCTTTTCTTGTAAAACTTGTGAGTTCATTGTATAGTTGAAAAGCAAAACAATGAATTTAAAAGAAGGGTTTAAGGTCACATCAAGGTTTAATATGATAGAGGAGTATTAATTCTAAGCAGCTTGGTGAAAATTGCATTCAAATCTGATGTGTGGTTTCAAGATATGAACAGGTTAAGTTATCATAATTTCAATAAGTGGAAACTTTAAGCAAGCATATATGACACCATGTCCTCACATTTAATGGACAGTCCTTTGCTTTTCTTTAAACTACACAACCAATTTTTTTCTCAACAACCCGATTTTTCTCACTGCATGAGTGATTTGAGTGATTTGAGAATTTTACAAACATTGCATTGCTTACAGGTCAACACAAGATTCTGAAAAGCAAAGGGAAACAAAGCATTCCTTGTCAATGTGACGAAGTGATATAACCTCTGCTGCCCTCAACTCACTTTGAGAAATAAATCTATTGACTTCATTTTCTGATATCTCGAAATATACATGTTTGATTTTAAATGGTAGTTTTACCGCACTGTGTAAATGTGGTTCCTCTTTCACATAAAAATTAAATTTCTGCTTAAACTTTTTCTAAAGTTCTCCGACACTGTGGCAGAGGGCCGTTCGGCGAAACCAAACTATAAACTGCTTCCCGAAGAAGCTATACGTCCACTAATGGACAACACGTGACCAACCTCACGGCCCCGGAATTTTTGCTTAAACTTCTCCTTTAACGAAACTATTTTATCCTATATAATTTTGTTATGAAAATTCGATAAACTGACAAATGATTGTTAGAATTTCGTGGTAAAATTCCAATCTTTATTTTTGAAATTTTGACGAATGATAAAATGAAAAAAATATGAACGGTAAAAAAGAATCATTTACTACCTGTAGCCTACCCTGGAAGGGGGGGGGGTGATAACATTCATTTTGTTGTTTTACAGTTGCTGCAATAAATCTCCATTCAGACATTCTTATAGATATATCTTATAGATAGGCTCAGTGTTGCCATATAGTTCCTTGTAACCCTATCGATGAATCCGGGCAGCTATGAAATTGCATGAAAAATGAATTCTTACAATTCAGCCCCATCTTCATAGAGCATTCTTAAGCCGTGATATAAAAATGTTGAAGCTAATTCACTCAAATTAAAATGGTTTATTGCACATAATTTTTTATTTCATTGTTGTACAACTTAAATTAGAGTCTTTCTTTTCTGTGATTTTCTGTTATTGCACCTTGTACTAATATGTGATAGAGGGTTAATAGGGTGATGTAATTAATTAAACCCTTCCTGAACAACATGCTGTGCAAGCCAACAGTAGGCGTTCAAGTAAAGGTGATCCATTTTTAATTTCGAAGGGAAACAAAGCAGGCAATGAGAATTAGTAGTATAACAAGAAAATCACAAATTATTGAGCAATGGATTAAATTTGTTTTAAGTGAATAAAGTTCAACATTGAACCATACTCGTGATCAGGAACCTTTAGCCATGATCATGATCTAGTGCCCGTCTCAGAACCCATAGTTGTATACTCATACAGTCCTACGACAACACCGGTTTCAATCACATTTTCGTTAAGATAAACTAAAGGTACTGTTTGTTTAACTCAACCAGAAACAACTGATTTTTGCACCGATATTATATTACCAGGACTAGAGCCTTCGGTTGTTCAGGTATGGGGTGCTCTCACTGACGTCACAAGCAACGCCCCTTTTGACGGGTAAAAACTAGTGTACGCTACCCGTAGTGTAGCTAGCTGAGAGGCAGATGACTGCAACTAGTGCACCAGGGAGGTGTTGTTAACACCAAATAACACCTCCCTGGTTGCACTAAAGCACTGTTGATTTTTACCCGACAGTGGGCGTGGCTTATCAATTTTGACGTCACCTGAAAGCATTCTATATTATGGAATGCACTCTATACACAGGAACAATACTGGTTCAGTGAAATCTTCGAAAGTGACTTTTGAAGATTTTCTGTTCAGGAATAGATTTAATCAGGGAAACATTTTTTACGAGAAAACCGTTGAAACCGGTGATCTCCACTCGATTGACTTTACTGAACCGGTAGTGTTAATATATATTGAACACGTTACCATAATGGAAGCAACGTTAATTGATCAACTAACACACATCTTGCAAAAACATTCTTTCTTAAAAATCGTTTCACACTTCAAAGCTTTTTCACCATTGTCAAACCATATGTGGCCAATTTTTTTTTTTTTTTTTTTTTTGCTGGTAGGCTGGTAGTAGCGTTCCTTTAAACTCATTGATACTTCAAAATAGAGATATCCCGTCCTGATCTTGGACTTAGACACTAGATTTGGACGAAACAATACAAGTTAACTTGTTTAATGACATCAGTCGACTTTGCTCAGTGAATGGAAGTACTACCTCGGAGGTACTTCCATGCTCAGTGTTAAGTACATCGCCTTATGTACTACATACACAAGAAGGCACAGAAGTCACTATTAACTATACCACGGTATTGCATCACGGTGACCGAATATCAAATTTGACTAAATTATATCCCAACCTATAAAATTCGGAGACCTTTTTGTACTAGCCCTATCACTTTTTATTTAAGGTGTTCAATTTTTGTTCTTAAATTCTTTGTACACTCAAATTTAAATTTTGTAGAGAACTTCGGTTTTTTTTTCAGTTTTCATTGTCTGCTGGTAAAGAATGCCTTATTTTATAATAGAAAAAGCGTTAATGTCTGTTGTTAATGAGTCTATCCAATAATTACAACAACAAAAGTGTAATCAACTATCGACTTGTCCTATGAGTCACATAATATCTGTTTCTGTAAAACTTTCTTGTTTTTAGGCGAAGTACTTAAAGGGGAAGTTTAAGCAAAAATTTAATTTACGTAGCCTATGTGAAAGAAGAACCAAATCTTCACAGTGTGGTGAAATTTCCATTTCAAATCCTATATGTATTTCTCGAGATATCAGAAAATGAAGTTACTAGATTTTTATTCAAAAGTGAGCTAAGGGCAGCAGAGGTTATATCACTTCCTCACATTGACAAAGAATGCGTTGTTTCTCTTTATTTTTCAGACTGTTGTGGTGACCTTGAAGTTAATAGGAATAGGGCCTCCCTGTGTTGAACAGTGGCGTCGCCAAGGGGGGACCAGGGGGCACGACCCCCCTCCTAAAAAATCGTGTGCCCCGCGTGTGCTCTCCCCCCCCCCCCCCCACACACACACACACAGAGATTTGAGATGTTCAAAACAAAAATATGTCTTCTGAAGTCAAAGTGTGACTATGAATTTTTTAGGATTCGATTCCTCTGTTGAGAACGAAAGGCAGTAAATTTTCATGTTTTCCGAATGAAAATATCGCAAAAAACGTCGGAAATGCCATTTCCGGCTGTTTAAGGGGTTGCGGTTTTTTTCAGAATTTTCTTCACACTTCCGACTACATCAATTGAAGGTGACGCACAGCTCAGGTAACCCTTCAAGCAGGATTAGGCCCACATTTTTCCTTCAGAGGATCACATCTTATTGCCCATCAACTGCCTTTTCTTTCTCTTTCTAGAGCAGTTCACCTTCTTCAAAATGTCAGCCGGATCCGCTCTTGAGAGTGGTTTCACTAACGTTAGTGTTGTTACCAAAAATAAAATCTTATTCGAAATTGCCCTGTAATTTTTAGACCAGTGTAAAGACAGCCCTTAAAAAACAACTTTAAAACCTTACAAACACGCTAAAAACCTAAACGCTTCCAGGGGCTTCTGGACCCCCACCACGACTCACATTGAAGTGCCCATCAACTTCTTTCTCTATAGATCATCTACCCCTTTTCAAAATGTCAGCCGGATAAGCTCTTGGTAGTTGAGTCAGTGGTTTTTACCGAAAGGCCTACTTGAAGTTACCCTTGAGGTAATTTTTAGACCAGTGTTAAGTCAATAAAATTACCCTTATACAACGTCTTTAATACCTCACAAACACGCTAAAACCCAGTTGCTTCCGGGGGCTTCCCCCTGCACCCCCACCAGGGCTTTGCCGCTGGACCCCACCAGGGGCCCTAAGGCGGGCCCAAGACCCCACCCGTTAAGCCTCGCTCTTCGCGCTCGGCGGCGCCTCCGGCGCCATGAGTGGAGTCTAGCAATTCCCCCATAAAATCGTTGTGCCCCCCTCCCCAGAATGAAAAGTCTGGTGACGCCACTGGTGTTGAATGCAAAGTTGCTAAGTTCTCATGCTATTTATGCAATCACATTCTGATAATCTGGGACTTTTCAGGAGAAAATTGGTTGTGAGTTGTAAGGAAAACCAGAAGACTGTTCATTCATGTGAGGATGTGATGTCATATGTGCTTGCTTCAAGTTCACTTGTTGTTGAAAATTTGACAACTTTGTCTTTTCATATCTTGAGAACCACACATCGGATTTCACTAAGTACCCCTCTAACATATCACCAAACATTACTATTTTGCTTCAAATACCAACCGTCAAATATTATACAGAGCACTGTAATAGCCATCACGTCGCACACATCAAGTAGGTATTTCTCTGTTTACTGTTATATAGAGTAGCCTGTTCATACTTAGCCGGTTGCAGTTACCGATTTTTATGTAGACTTTGAAATAACACGTAAAAGACCCCGTAAGGTAACAATAATACGAACCAGTGTATTGGACACGTTTTATATCAATAGCCTTATTACCATACACATAAATATCTTGCGGGTACCTTTATTCATGTTATAGGAATTGTGTGTATAATACCAAAGGTCATTTTACTGATTAGAGTTATCGATGAAAATGAAACCTTGGAATGGCTTTATCAATTGACAAAAAAAAATCAAACATACGCGCTGCAGCTATTGTGTTAAAATTGAACAAGTTTGGCCTGTCTAGATTTTGCTATTGTAAAACCTTGGTTCAGACCCAAATACCCACTTGTTATATTTAAAAGGAAGTTAGTCACTTAAAATTCGAGTGAAGTTTTATTTCAATTTCTAAGTGTTGAATTTCGAAAAAGTGAATTTTATTGAAGAATTTACTGTCTGAGATACTTGTAATGTAATCTTGTCGTTATGCTATCGCTTGCAAATTGATTATCGGTGTTGTAGTTAACGATGCTTTTCAAACTTTTGTCCTTCAGCTTGTGATTGGATGAAATTTATTTTGATCCAGAATGCACACACAGTTGACAACATTTTAATGCTCAGATTCACAGCAGTGGATGCGATTTATTTTGTTACTGTAAAGTTGGATGGTCAAGAAGAACAAAGCATGTTGAAATTATAGCATTACACCTGTTTGCTTCAAGTTCACCATTTGTTGAAAATTCAGTTCTCGAAGACCAAACAAAATATTTTGATGAAATAATTAAATTAATTTTTATATTGTATTCTCAATTTGTGCTTCGAGTAAGAAGAGGGTAAAAATGTGAAATCTCTTCAACTAGCAGAATTTCAAGATAAATTGGAAATTTGACATCTGGGCATCTCAGCCTTAAGATAAGGCTATTTTAGACCCTCTGGAAAACTGTATTAATTCCATGAATTAGAAAAATAGCAAAAAGTGAAACGAATGATTGCCGCCTGACATGGGTTCAGTCATTTCAAATTGGGTGTGGGTACAGATAGCCCATTGAATATAAACAGAATTTCTTATTTTCATAATTGTTACTGTTGAAGCCGCTACCCTCCCCTCCCCCTCCCCTAGATCAGTGCCTGTCCCCTTTATTGAAGCTGTTTAGGTTTTCACTTGATTGCACTATCAAACGGTTTGCTGTGGGCCTCCCATGGAAAGTTACATCCAGGCCGGCCTGACTGCATGCCTGCCTGCGCGCCTGCGGGATCGCAGCTTTTTTGTTAATACCGTACCTTATTGTTTACGAACAGGCAGAAACTAGGAATGCAGGTCGTTGTTAGAACAGAAAATATGATACCTGGTCACATTTGAAGCAAGGAGGGGTATACTTGTACACCAAAAACGTATTTTTAAGCGACTCAATTGAAATTTAAAAATAATTTTTATCGAAGCTATCGGCGTGCTCGTTGATCCCCTATGTAAGCTTCGATAAATGATAGTTTAACACCTTCTTTTTGTTTCAATTTTCTACGAGTTGTTTGGACCACGAAGCCGTCCCTAATGCTCCCATATTTGAACGTAAGACTGCTTGAAGGTACTTACATTAGTACACTTCAAAATCGTTATGTGAGAGTAATCTGGTAATTCTGCCGCAACTGAGATTTCAGTGTTCGACCTGCAATTTTACAGTAGTGGGTAAATCCACGTACTTTTTATATTGCCCTGTCCCTAAATGTGTCCTCTTGTCGTGTTCCTATGATTTTCACATGTTGCGACTCTTATCTACATACCCCGAGCCTACCAATAGGTGTTCAGTTTTGTATTTATCTACACTTTTTAAATCAAAAGAGTGAACTTGGTCACTCTTTAAAAATGTATGAATTCACTCCAATAGAACGTTAATTCACTACAGGAAGAGTGAAATTGACTACATGAAGAGCGAAAATTCACTCTTCCACGAGTGCCTGGAATGATCACTCTTTTTAAAGAGTGATCACTGTCAGACTGTCAGACTGTAGGCCCTCCATCAAGAGTGAAACTTCGCTCGTTTGGAGCGAATTTCACTCTTTTTGGAGTGAATTCCACTCTTCGTTGTGTGAATTATCACTCTAATGGGGTGAATTTCCACTTTTCACTCCATCGAAGAGTGACTTAGTTCGCTCTTTTGATTTTATGGTGTATGTTAACATTGTAGATGATAGTCTTCATATCCCCCCCCCCCCCCCGACACATTAAGATGTAAAGGTTCATATTACCATGTATAGGTTTGCACTTCTTTTGTAACATTTTAACAAAACTCTTGCATAAAGCTCCTTCCAACAAAATTTCTAAGATGCGTCAGCTTGATGCTGCCACGACTGATCAACTAACAGAAATTGTGCTGTGACGTCACGTGGCATCATTTCGGAGACAAAAATATGAACCGTACTCAATGCACACGCAAGACATACACTTGACATAAACGAGCTTACTTGTCGTATCCTACCCTTCCGAAAATCAGTTATCTTCATTTCTCGGTGCATAATGCACAGAAAAACGTCAGCCTCTATTGGAGGGCGCACTTTCTGTTACATGATGTCGCATGTATAGAGTCTATACGAGCAGGTGGCAAGACCTGATATAGGCTATGCTTGATTAAAGTTAATTAGAAACCCACCTAAACGGTCAGTTTCAAGTGGTCACCTGTAAGGGTAGTACCCTGATCTAAAGAATGCTTACAAAATATCGTGTAGTAAAATACAGCCCGGGGATTTATGAAACTAGCTACTGGGAAATTTCGGTGTATTGTTGCACAATTGGCGTCCCTAACGCGTCAAAGTCCTTCAAAGCACGTGTGCGACAACTCGACAGGTAATTGACAAATTATAGCGATGAACAAATTTCAAAAAGGTGACAAGTAAATCGTTGACGTATTGACAACCTTTGTTATGTGATCGTCAATTATAAGATGACCGTGTCCCTTACATTGACAGGACAAATCGATCGGTGTACTCGGCGAATGTACTATATTAGCCTTCTAAACAGCCGTTGTGAATTTGAACTAATAGGCCCAATCCAACTTTTGTCCAAAACGTAGCATCCTTCAACTGTGTAAGGTGAAATGCACTCACCCAAGATTGTATTAGTCTCGTTCTCTGATGTGTTTCATGATTTAATCTCGAGAGTCATGTGACAATAAATTTCTCTCTAAATTTCGAAAATTAGGAGGGTAACTCATTGGTTTACCATTAACATAGGCCTACACGTAAAAGTCATGAGATGTCACAAAATATACGTGGGAGCAAAGTATGAACATGTATGATCTGGCTTTTGTGTCAAAATATGATTGGGGCGACTGCTCTTTTCATTTTAAGAGGATTAACTGTCGTTCGCTCCCAATTTATTTTTCACTATCAGCTAAATTGAATACAGACGCTCACAATACCACACTTTCGTGTAGCCTGTTCCAACATTACGAAGCTAAAGGTCAAGAGCAATCTCGCAAACCTATTTTGAAGAAACAAATAAATCAGCCAAGTTTGGTCTTAGTTCTCTTCGAAGTATCTTTGATCATATTTCAGGACTACAGTAATGCATATTCAAGTATGAACCAAGCACATAAACTTAGAAAATTTCACAATTAAGGAGAAAACAACTATCAAACTCTCAAGAGCCAATCATAAAACAGGATAGTCTACTACTAGGCTCTTCTTCGGGTTGTAATGACTACATTTCCCCTTTAAGGTAAATAGATGACAGAAGAGTCACTCTTTAAGGAGTCAATGTTACTCTCTGAAACCAGTTTTTAGAATGAAAATCACTCCTTAAAGAGTGAAATTATCATTCTTCAATTGGAGTTAAAAATTTTGAGTGAAAAAGAGTTAATGTCACTCTTTTTAGAACTTGAGGAACCAGTCTTAAAGGGAAAATCTAGGAACCAATTCAATAAGTAAAGTATCCGACCCTATTTTACGAATGGCTCATGAGAATCATGTGGACAATATTTTTCACAATGAATTATGAACTTTATGCTTTACTTCGAGTAAGCAATATTTAAGTCATGAAATTAAATGAAAAGAAAGGAGGATGTGAAAAGACGGGTGATAAGAAGATAATAGTGAAAACAACTGTTAATTTAAGTATTTGGGGGGGGGGGGGGTTCCTGACCTCCAATTTCAAATCCATCTCTATTTTCAATCTTTTAGATGAAAAGAAGGAAATAAAACTATTTTCAAAGCCTATAGAGGCTTTTCACATGACGTCATAATACTCTCCGGAGGCCATGTTGGAGTACATGTAACTACGTAGTAAACCACACTTGACGCGCTTGCTCGTTGAATGTGTACCCGCCCTGCATACCACAGTGCACTCTGTGCAGTGCATTCGGCACAAAGCCACGTGTATTTGGCATAAATATCCTCCAGCATGGCGGTTCTGTGACGTAATTGCAAAGCCTCTATAGTCATTCATTAATATCTTGCATATTCATTTGGTCCCTACAATATCCTTTAAAGGTAAGCCCACAATCAGTAATTACGAATAGTAAATTTCACATTTGAGGACTCCCAAGAGCCAATCTTGAAACAGGATAGTTGACAATCCTAATTCAATCTGAGGTGACTGACTTTGCCCTTTGAGGTGAAATATTGCGTTTGTTTTACAAGGAAATTTCATCCTTTTAAAACCAATATTTATTTGCAAAGAGTTATAAATAATTACAAAGAAGGCGGTATGGTAGCCTTCTTTTAAAGAAATAAGTTTCCCTCAGATTGAAATTCAGTTTTTTGTTGCTCAAGAACACTTATTTGTTCACCAAAACTTTCATTATTTCAAAAGATGCAACTTCCATAACTCTTCTTGTCCGTAATATTTTGAAGATGAAGTTATTGCTGGGGTTTATTTTTGAGACCGAAGGATTTGAAAATGACTAGAGCTATTTACTTTCAATGCTGTGTTGGAGCATTTTAAATGCAATTTTTTTAATTTCCCTATAAAGGTAAGCCATCAATTAGACCGTAATGACGCCAAAATCGTAGCAGGAATCGCCATCTAGCATTATCATAGTCTTGTAGGCACGTTCATGTTGTAGGTATTCTACGTGTTCTTCAATTCAAAAATTTCTGCTCGTAGTTTCCTGTTTGTTTTAAAAATGATGTACACTACATATGGAGACCCTTTATATGCTATGATATACACAGCACACCGTTAACCTGTCGTACTAAATACAAGTTTATTTGTTGACTTGTGACCAGATTACCTTGCCACGCAGACAATTCTTCTCGCCCTGTTGTGTACATTGCCGACACCGATAAAAAGATCAATACAGGCACCTGTAATTGTGGTTTGTTAATCACACAAGTAATATTACGACCTGATTAACAGGATTTTTTCACCCCATATTTGATATATTTGGCTTTTATCAAAAGGGTTCCTTCGGGACAATTGGGCTAATTTTACAGTCAGCGTTAACACTCAATGTGTCATGTGTTAGTTTGAACGAGTATGACTTACTTTCTGACTGACACGCGTTCCTCGTTACACATCCCAGCGTAACCCGAACAAAGAAATGTTTTATAGTTAAGTAAACACATGGAGCAAAAGCCTGTTTAATCAGCCTATGTACGCTGTGATTAATTTCATCACACTTTGCACTAAGCCAGGGGTAATTGTACTAGTCTGCAATGAGGGTGCATAATGCTACAAAACCGGCCATTCACCTTGACTCTTGCACGAAAAGTTGGAAAGCTAACGAGTCCAGGTCTCTAAGTTAAATTTTAGTGGATACAGGTTGTGAATTGTTTAACTACGATTACATGGGAATAATACATTAGGTAAAACAGAACAGATTATGGTATTTTTTACATATACAGGTCAATGAGGGAACCTTTAAAATGAAAGAAAAATTCAAAAGTTATTTTGGAACAGACCAATCAGAAATACAATTTGGTTGTAACAACTGATATAGTCGGAGAAAGGTCGGGCTAATCACAACCGGTGACATTGTCTATTTTCTTACTAGCCTCATTTCTACTTTCTTACTAGCAAAATTGAAATGTTGTATTGTTAAACTTTTAAAAACTTCTGAAAGAGTATTTTTACCAAATTCAGTTCTCATTCGCCTTTGATGTCAGAAGAATCGTTGCTTTTTACCAACAATATGTAGCATAACATGAATATCAAGTCACTCATCTTGTATGTGCAGTCTCTGTTGTAATACAATTTAATACCCAGCATGAATTGTACACTGATAATCTCAGACTGGTATATTGAATATTTTGGGTCTTCCAACAGGTACCCCAATGACAATCATGAATTAAAGTTCATGTTATTTCATGCACATAACCTTGAACATTTTTGGGGAGGTGGGGCCTGGAGGAAGTTTGGGAGCCTAGGCCCAGCCCTCTAAACGACCCACCCCACCCCGCCTTTGACGTAGGCTATATTCGTTCAGGGAGTTGCTTGCAACAGACTCTCTGATTCGTTCATCACATGTAGTTACTTACATGTACGAGATTTTCTCTACAGACGAATCCGATCAAATGCTCGTGTTTAGTGACTGTAAGCAGCCATTAGTGGGGTCCATCAGCTTTAAGTCTTCTTCATTTATTGTCTAAATGTAATTTCAAACCGTCATTTTCAGTGAAATTGAGGGAATCAAGAGGCATTACAGTGTACAATCATCCATGGTACTGGTAAGTAGAGAAATTGAAAGATTAAAACGTGATAGACCCCAGTTATGACCGACTAAAATCAGGCCATTACTTGCTGTCCGGATTCGTCTATGTATAAAATATATAAAAAAAAACTTGAATTCATGTTTTTTCTTCTCATAGGTCTATTTGATTGATTAGATATGTTGACAATTTGATGATGGTTTATTCAAAATAAGTGTGAAATCTCTGATGACTAAAAGGAATACTCAGAAACAAGAAAGTTACCGAACGATGCTTCGGACGCCATTTGTAACTAAATATTGACACATTTAGAGGGATGAATTGTAACTTTCTGACTTTAAAACCGGTAAAACTGAAATTTTAATTAAGACAATGGTCTTGCGACGATAGATTACATTTTCTCGGTACCATGAAACAAAAACCTAACAGTTATTGACCTTTGCTAGGATATACATGTAAAATGCAATAGTTGTGATCGAAATCAATAGGGCCATTCATAGTGGCCAATAAAAGGCAATTACAATATTTGCTTATAATAAAATATCATTTCTTCTTGCATAGCTTAGGCTTACATGAAATAATATCAGTCACCCCCCCCCCCCTCATCTCGCAACAGGCTCTCCTATTGGCCGTCATGTGAGTTTTGATATTCTTTAAAATGTGTGAAATAACACCGATTTCGCCTTCTTCCCAAAAGGAAAACTTTTCCAAAGGAGGGTCATCCTCCTCTTGTAAGACCACTACCCCAGTACAGCGGTCATTCAAACCTTGCACCCCTTTTTGAAAATCTGTGGATACTTCCATTGCTGATTGGTCAATCAGGAACGTTAAAACAATGCAAACGGAAGATGGTTTCATACCCTGGACGTCATGAAAAAAGTTTGCAGTCAGGTTAAGCGTTAACAATGCCACGAACAGAAGTACATAAATGACGGTCAACTTAAGTCGGTAGGGTACAAAGTCCCTTTAAAGTGAATATCCAAGGCTAAAATACCCAATGTCTTAAAGGCCTAATTCTCTCACTACAAACAGTTCCCATTCTCTTAACCTACTTACTTAAGACCCCCAGAATTGTTTAAAATGCGCCTTCACCCAGCCAGAAGCCTCAGTTTATTGCTTCAGGGTGATTATACGAGACCCCAGTGTGTAATCAAAACACTCTCGGACAGCACATGCTATATGTGAATGAGATATATTACTCTGCACTTTTGAATCTACTGTCAATCAAAAAGCTATGCCAATTGAGAATTTCTGTAGACTACTTCAAAAATTGTAGTTTGGGGTGAGAGTTGACTGCCCTTGGGTTTGTTCTGAAAAGTTCGAATCATGTAACCTGTAACGGTTCTGAGGGGACGAAAAATTTACTTCGGGAAGGGGGGAGGGGAGACATATCAGGCCCTGGTTAAGGACATGGATTGCTCCTGATTTCAACGACACCCCCAAGATCTGAGAGAGTAACAGCTGGTTGAAATCATTCTGAGATAACTTAGGGATGAACTATAGGGTAAGGTTTACTTAATTTGAGACATTTTCTTCCCTTTAATCTTGCGTAATATCCGATATTTTAGGGGGCACTGATCAATGATTAGTTTTGTTGTGCTATAAGCAGTTTTAATGATTTCAATTTCCTAGGCTTCTATCAACATGGTGGTCACGTGTGGAACAATAAACTATAATTCAGACTCAGTGTTGGTATTAAAACTCAGAATTGTCGCGACTAACTACCAGCTTCTAAAATTTGGGAGATTTCAGAGTTAAGGGAGGGGACTTCCAGGAATCGTAAGTTAGCAAATCAGGGTCTTCCAAATTTCAGCTAGATTCATCCCCTCTGGGCCCAAACCTGCATTCACCGGGTTCACGCGCACATGCTTTCTCTTACTGTCTTACAAATAATGTAACATAACTTTGAGTAAAGGAAATCATAAGTCTGGCAAAAGATTTGTTGATAATTCTTGAAATATCAGCAGGGACCTTAAGTACACAACTAAAACAAGAATATAGTCATTTCCTACAGATACAGATGTTTTATTTTTGGGACTTGTGAATTGAAAGAGGAAATTACGCACCTTTGCGCTACCACAAATTTAGACAGCAAAAGTTTAAGTTTTACTTTTAATATAGGTTTTGATAATTCAAGTCTTGAAGGGCAATTCTCCTTACGTATCTTTAACGTGGAGTTTTATGGTTAAGATAATGATTATGTAGGATTAAGTGAAGTCATCAGGATCTTAGGTCAAATAAACCTTCGATCTGGTGTCGTGTGTCAGGAAGGTTGGTAAACCGCCCTCTGTTTAGATTCTACTTTACAAATTACCGCAATAATTCGGTTAGGGTAAGTAGGTGGTCTGGATGGAGGAAACTTAATTTCGAAGGATGCTTCTCTACGTCATCCCAATGCAGATTTAAAGCTGTTATCGTCGCACAAGCTCAAGTATAGACTGCATGAATGTCTCTTACACGTGACCTATGGAGCGTTTCAAGTGACGTCACAAGTTACACCCCTTTCTTGTCTGCTGGACAGAAACTGTAGTGTACTACGCATATCCAAATGAGACTGACGTGATGACTGTTGATTGTTTGCCTGGAAGTGGGCGTATGACGTCACGTTGAAGCACTCTATACACTTGAGGTTTGAATGGTCAATGTAAATTGCGCTGCGTAGTTGGTCAAGACATGCAGATAGCTCAACGGTGGCCCCTCCCGAGGTTTTTCTTAGCTCCAGAATGCAGGAGTTTTGTTAGAGTCTTGGTGATAAATGGAAAAACACATTCACATTCAAACGCATTCACACATACTTTTGGCCAATTGACGCGATTATTCTCCCTAAAGCTTTAGAGTAAAAATAACTCTGAAGGAGTAAAATTACGAACCAACACAAACATTGATTGATACCGTTAACCAGGATAAGAGTCATTGTCACCCTTTTAGAGTGAATATTCAGTCTTAGGTTTGGATCTAACCATATAATTTCACTCCTTTGCATTTAGCCGTAAAATATGTAAAATAGCGAATTGTATCACATTCAAAAGCAATGATGATTCAAATGACGGTGAAAAAATGATATTTTTGTTGCTACGGAAAACACCTAAACGATACCCCCGTGATGCACGGGACCTTTATGACCCTATAGATGAATCCGAGCAGCTAGTGAAGTCCGATATTAGTGTGGTCCATCAACCTTAAATCGTCTTAAGTTTATCTTCTACATGAAATTCTAAGACCTCATATTCAGTGAAATTGAGGGAATAAGAGGTATTACTAGTGTACAACCATCCATGATAAAAGTAAGCAATGGATATAACGGAGATAGACCTTAGTTTTATCCGACTTAATCAGACCTCCACTCGATTTTTGTATCCGCCTATAGCTTCCTGATGCATTATTATCCAATTGTAACTGTGTATATTTAGCCTACCCGTAAGTACTTGGAGTATTCTTGTGTCAAGAGATATCTACAATGAACAAGTACAACGTTTACAGGATTGGGATATAGTCACCATAACAACATCGTTGTGAGGAACCGGTTCCCTTAGGCTCTGAAGTATACATTGGTTAAAAACTGAATGATTTTCTTGACATCTGACAGAATAGATTTTGCAGTGAAACACGAGTTATCATTTTAATTTTTTCATAGTCCACAATAACAGAATAAGGTGTTATTAGCATACGCGCACAAAGTAATATGAACCATTGACAGGTATAGACTGAATAACGGAGACACAGGGTAAAATGTATGTGTGTACGTACTTGTGTGTACCTTCGTTCACACATACACATATATTGTGACACACTGTGTGTCCAAAATCCCGCCTCATCTCCACCTTCTCTGGTATCCAACATCCACTCATCTCTCTCCACAGCAAATTTCACAACAGGTAACCGAGTGTTTGGTTTAGCGTTAGAGCATCCGCCTTTCACGCCGAAGACCCGGGTTCGATTTCGATTTCGAGTCACACCAAAGACTTTAAAATTGGAACCTACTGCCGCTGTGCGTGGTGCTCCGCATTAGCAACGGAGAAGGGAAAAAAGCTAGTGAGCCACAACTGGAAAAAGGCCGTGACCGGCTTGATTTGAACCAGTATGTTGGAAACTGGGCCGTAAAACTCCACCTGACTAACTAACTTTACGACAGGGAGGTCTTTTGGAAATCCTTACAGACCTGGGAGGTGTCTCATACCCCCCCCCCCCCCGGCAGGAGTGGTTGTTCTAGGGATGTATGCTTAGAAATAGTTTTATCCGCTTTTAGCCCCTCCCCCCCCCTCCCTCCATCCAAACCGCGACTGTTCCCTAGTCAGTGGCACTGATGAAGATTTCGTCATGCTTTGTGACTTGTTAAAATCTGCAGACTGTAACTAACACCTACAAATCAAAATCAAATATTCGGTCTAAATTTATTTTGAATGAACGTAATTCTTTCGAATCTCTTCTTATTTCCCTTTCAAATATTTTGATAATATTATCAAACCTTTTTACTTTTACGGTCATTCATAAGTATTTATACAGCACCAATACAACAATTTGACTCAAGATAAAAACGAACGATTCGTAAAATTGGATCTCCAGATAGGCGAATGTCTCTTTAAATTCAAAAGAGGGAATTAGGGAAGTAGCAAAAATTTCAAAAGAGGGAATCAGGGATGTAGCAAAACATTAGACTAAATATTCACTATAAGAGAGTAAGACTGACCCATTTTCACTTTCTTTCACTCCAAATTAATAACGTCAGTCCCTAATTCACTTCACAAGAGTGACTTTGCACTCCAAATATCTCCTAACTCCTTACTTGAAAATCAGTCTAAAAGTTTCAAATAAGGGACCGATTTAAATTTATATCGAAAGTGTTCAATCACGTAAGATTTATTTTCAGTCTATTTTATTGAACTTTTCATTCGAATTTGCGATTGGACCCTAAATCTAATTTAAAAATTAAGAGAAAGGGTTTAAGATAACAACTAAGTAATTCATATTCATATAAACGTAGGATACCAAGTTTAAAGTCTTGTTTGAACTTAATATGGAAGCAATAATGTAAACCAACTTCAAATTGAAGTGTAATTTTTGTTTTCTGTTTATTTATAGTTTGTCATTTTTTCCCTCCTAATCCCTTCACATCATTCCCAATACAATGCAAGTAATATATTTCTTTCATATATAGTTGCTACTAATGCGCAAAGTCCATTTGTCTAATTTAACCTGCAGCGTATGTTGACTAGGTTTCATTGAATCCAACATAGACAAAGCTTGAACTGCATACTGTGCCCACACCCCCAAACAAACGATCAAATTTAATAGAAAATTTATTTAAATAACATTTAAATTTGACTAGATGAATTTGATCCAGGGTTTTAGGAACTTGTTGAAAGATATACCTGACCAAACAGTGGTCATGAAAAAATATTTGGTCAACGGACTATGTCAGATATGTCCCTAGTGACCAACGTTTGCCGGGCACGTTCATCGGTATTGTCTGGCCAGCGTGCTGACCGCCTGGGACCTCCCTTGACCAACGTTGCTCAGTGTCGTCATTAACGGACAGTTTAGTCATTCGAAGCCTCAAGACTTGAGATGGTCATCATATGCAATGCGGTCAATTCGTTGCGTTCCATCGGCAGTCGTTCGATCGGAAACTTGTGTTGGCAAAGAACGAGAGATGGGTTCCGCGTTTTTATAGGTAATGGTTAGGCTTCTGTTTCGGACAAATGACTTGTTTGATAGGATGGTAAATCTAAAGGTGAGCGATTGTCTGCTTTGAAGAGAAAGGATTTTTTGCCCTATTGAGGGCGAATGACGGCATAATGACGTTGTCACTCAAATGTCAGAGTAAATTCACAAAGTTGTCAAGATTTGACGGTAATCAGTAAGCAATCGGGAAAATTGAGCCAACAATTAAAAGGAGACTGTTTGTATGTTGTGGAAATTTGCTTCCAAATTTGGTATTCTGGAGGACTGTATCCTTCAAAAATGAAATATTAAGCAGATTCGTAATTGTTATTCTTTTTGCCCATTTGAATGCACATATCATGTCTGTAATATTTGTGTGAATGGTAAGTTACTTCTGCAAAACTTAAGTTTTAATATTTTTCAAACCTATCTCGGTAAATGAGATCTAACACCAGTCTCTTCACTTTTTACAAAAATATTTGAAAAACTTGCCCTTATCACTTTTGATCTATTGAACTGAGTGTCGTCATATCATTCAGATACGTCATTACTCTTTTTTATTGTTGACTGTCTCTCCTTTTTCGTCTTTGTTTTCCCTTGTTTGTCTTTGTTTTTATTTGGTTTTTGTTTTTACTGTTTCATGCTTATCATACTAGTGTCAGTCGAGAACCTTTTAAGTTTAATTTTGTTGATGCTCAATGTATGTATGAGATATCAATAATTTGAAAAAAAAATGGAATGAATTGAGTTTAGGAAAGAATAGAGGAAAATTTTCATTGAAGATTTTATGTGATAAAGAGACTATTAGAAAAATTGGTCATTTTTGAAGGAACATCAGGTTTTCTCTCCTTCGTGCTTACGTCCTCAATGAAGCATTGAAAAGGTCTTTCACAACAATCAATATTTTGAGGGCGTACCCATGATCTTATCTAACGGGTGGGGGTTGGGCGAATAAAATGACGCACGATCACCGTCCTGGTGAGGGTTCTAACAGGGAAGGGTAAGCAAAAGTTTTGGCTAATGGAATAGATGTAAAATGGTACTATATTTGATGTTATTTAGTCTTTCTTCTTTTTTTCTCACGTTTTATTTCTTCCACTTTCCCCCTCATTTTGGGGCAAAAGCTCCCATCGCCCCTGGCTGCACCATTGCATCATATAATCCAGTGACAGCTAATATAAAACAAACTAATTATTGGCTTTAAAATAAAAAATTTGGGCAAAAAAGCTTCAAATCAGGGATATGGTAAGTGAGTCAATCAATATTCCTAATAGAAATATTTTTATGAAATTTTTATTAAAGGTAAGTGCAACTACACTGAGGAGCCGCATATCTTAATCGTAAAAAAATTGTTTGTGTTTGCGTCGTTAAAGCAGGAAAATTTGGGTCGATGACAAAGAAAAGTGCAGTGTGATTCATAAGGTTTATCACCATGAAGGGAATACAATGACGAGGTTTAGAGTGATGGAAAGGACCCCTATCTCCCCCCTTTAATTGTTTTCAAAAAGTTAAGTACTGTCACAAATTTGATGCATCATGTGCTGTTTCTGTAGAAAACATTGTGACTTTTCAGAATTTTCGTATTTTAGGCGGTGTATTTAAAACAGAACAGTTTACGTGCGGTAGAAGTTGAGATTTAACGGCTCAGTTTGTCACCAATAAACGAGTTCGAAGTTTATAACTGCGCATGTGTGACTGAACTTTCTGTTCAGGTCAACTGGTACATAACAAAATATATGAGCGCTGTGAAGACCGCGCACAGACAAGGCTGTAGTCGATCTCCAGACTCGGACTCGTGATTTCAGAATTTGAAGGACTCGGCCATAGAGGTTGATTTCCCCTATTGAGAAGGTACAGGGACTAGAGTCCTTGAAACTTAAAAATGACCTGACTTGTGACTTGGACTCTCCAGACTAGAGTCCTTGTAAGTTAAAAATGACATGACTTGTGACTTGGACTCTCCAGACTCGACTACAGCATTGCGCATAGCACACTGTTTTTACGCGTGCTTACATTCCGTCATCAGCTGTATTAAATACACATAAAAAGTGTTACCCTTTAACCCTTGACCTATTGCGCAATACTGCTCCTTGAAGAAACTTCCGACTAGTCTACTGGTTTAATTAGGGAATAAAACGTTTTTTTTCAGTTATGGCTCACTGGGGTATGAGTGAGGAGGACTGCAGAGGAGGGGGGCGGGGGCATTTGTAAATGACTGCAGAAAATTCTTAAAGAAAGGTATCCCCCTGGAAAAATGATTTCATGACAGATACATTGTGAAGATTGATGTAAAAAAGATGTAGCACAAGTAGAATAAAGAGAAAATAAAATACCCGTATGTTTATTCATTTTTGAGTGAAAATTTGAATTGCGAAAGTGGATGATGTAAAAGTATGATATTTGTGCTTACACGACACCCTATGACATGTTAATGTCCCCACAGTCAGATAAACGTCATTTGCTTTGAAGGGAAACAATCATCGGATATGTTTATTTACTTATCTATTTATTCATTAATTAAGACGTCATTGTCTCTTTTCATTAGGACAATGACGTCATAGATGTTTTTGAGTCCGGTCGTTTTTATTACGTAGCCACTGATGGTTGATCCTGGCGCAGGATGATAATAGCGTCGTTCATTGTTTTTAATTTAAAGCGTGCTGAGGGACCGTTCCTAGTAAAAGTGGATTTTACTCGATAATACCTTAAATGAACAAAATGAAATAACGTTCTTTGAGGTTTGATTTCTCACCCTCGGCATTCCAAGTGAAATTCAGTCTTGCAAAGAGGTTCCCTCAGCACACTCTCTTTGAATTGAACTTAACCATGTAGCTAGTAAGAAAAAGAAAATTACTGTATACAGAGTAGTAAAAAGAAAATAAAGGTCAGAATTTGGGGTGTGGAAAGCCTGGGTTGGGAGTAACCCGAATAACTCGAGGAAATCTTGATCAACGCCCCGATCAGCATGGGGTTTTAACCAGGAAGTAGTCAATGGAATGGAGTTTCATACTTTTTAAACATTGGACCCTCGAAATTGTTGTCGCTCCCGCCCCCCCCCCTTCCCGTCTGGGAAACCATTTCACCCTCTTGATTACATTTCCTACCTACAGGTTAAAACATCTCGGCATTCCTGTGCTACATGACTTTTTTCATTTTGATTTACTTTGCCTTATTTCATATTGGATAAGCTTCAATTAAATAAAAAATAACGAACTATTAAAAATGGATTATTAAATTTATTCAGAGGTATGACAGATTATAATCTCAAATAGATAAGTACCGGTAAGTCATTAATCATTAGAAACAAATGAAAAGTCTCGAAAAGAGCACTTGTACTGTAGTACAATGGGGAGGAGATATAAAATATATGCCACATTGGGAGTGGCATGAAACAAAGCGATCTCAAGACGACAACCACAACAACAAATAATTATAATAATAACATCAATAACATTTAAACAAGAGGAGGGGACGATTGTTTTACGTAACTCATACCTACACTCCTTCACATACGTAAGTATAGAATTATACATAGCGTAACGTGATGCTATACTCAAACGACTTGAGCACGGAGGAATGTAAGAAAGAGAGTTTATGGGGATCTTATGTATGTTACGAGTACATGACTCAATGAATTCATTAATGTAATTAGCAATGCACTCCATTACATAGCTGAGATGTTAGTACTGTAACATTCTCACCGCATGTATAGTATAATAGTATATAAGTCATCATTACAGGTTATCATTAAAAGAGAAAATATTAATAGTACTGTGATTTTGCAGACAATCGGCTACTAAAACGTTTATCAGTGAGGCGCTTGTATGTATCACCATTCATCAACGAATGAGAAGAGAGTATTTTTTACACGTGATACTTTTCAAAATATACAATAAATGCATTTCTTCATAAATAGGTAATTTGTAAGACCGATTTTGACATCAATTTATTCAGGATACATCCTGCGAAACCAGTCCAAACGTTTAACCAAAAGATTGTTTAAGACACGATTACGATGGAAAAAACACACAAAAATGCGTAAAATTCCTCAAAAATGAAATGTTTTTAGAATATCAAGATTCTTAAAATGTTATTGATATTATGAAACCAATAAATCCAATCAATAACATAGATACAGTAAAGAATGATGTCTTACGTCGTCATTATTTAATCGTCCATATAGTTATAAAATTGTTAAAATTCAAACAAAAAATAAATCTAAGCTAAAATAAAATGTTTAGAACTTGTTTTGGGGATGTCGTGACTTTTAAAAGAAATTACTAAGTTTTCAATATTATTTTCGGCTTTTTTTTTTAGACCCTTTTAAACAAAACTTTCATAAAAGATATAGTTAATGTCGGTAAGTACCCTAAAGAGATTGATTTGTTTACACTGGACTGCCAGGAGGGTCAGGTTTTAAACTGCAGATCATATTTTTTGTTGAGAATTGCAAGTTACTTAAATTTATAATTTTTTTCAGTTAGTGCGTAGTGTCGACGAAGGGAGCCGTTCGACACGTCAAAAACTGAGAAAGGGTGACGAAATGACAACAACATACACCGATTCGACAGAGAACAGCGAACAGGCTTCCTTGGACCTTTCAGACGATGTTCATTGAACTCTTTGTTCCTCTACATGATTTTGTTTCACTTATATCTACCTGGCAACATTGGTTTTGAAATTAACTTTTCTTGTATAAAAAAGGAGACCCTCAGAAGTTATAAAATTTAATTTTAATACAGGGTGCCGAAAAAGGGTGACGTCATCAATGGCGTCTTTTGCTTGTTATTTTTAGTATATCATAGTGCTAACGCTTAGCAAACTTTACCCTGTCAAAAAAGAAATACTTTAAAGCCGTTATTGTCATGATTGATTTAGACTGACAAATAGATGCCTTTCTTTCAAAGCCTTTCTCTTTTAATTTTTGCAATGAATTTAGCGTCCGCTCAGGGCTCCTCTAGACGGTTTCTCGTACCGCGATTGATGACAAGCTATTATACCCGACATAATAACATTTCTCTCTCGAGATAGCCCATTATAAACTTCGCGACGGCGCAAATGCAAAGTAACACCCCCATTACCATTTGCTTTGAAAAAGAATCCATTGAAATTAAAATATAATTTTCTTCAGAAACGTCCCACGTGGAAGGCTCAGAAAGTAGTCCGATCAATTTCAATGCGTCGAAAAAAGGCGTGTTGTACGTGTTAGGCCTACCCGATGAGATGCCGTAGTAATCAAGCCCTTGCGATCAAGAAGCGTTCGTATCCCTGGGGAGGGCGGATACACCTGTTGTGTCTTAATTGAAGTGCATATATGATTGCCCGCGGATGCCGAAAAATTTCCTCAATTTTGGTCGAATATTTTAGTTCTGAGCTTCACGCTGGGCGTCAAAACTCGACTTCCTGTCCTCGTAGGCTCAAGAGGACGTGCCCGTAACATTTTTGCTGACTTAGACGAATGTGACAGGAAGCTAGGAGTGAGCATACAGGAGGGAGGAGGGATGTATTAAGTCGCCAAAGAAAGCCCTGACGTGATTTTGCTTCAGCAACGAGTTATCTTAGACAGTCGTCAATCAGTCGTTATCACAGCATCTAAAAGGGTGTCTCTTAATTTGACTGCGCACGACAGCCGAAAAATGCCAATCAGTACCGACGTTATGTGTCTCTAACAATGTGATACCCAGTAGGGAAAGAAGATAGCGATTGATTTGACCACTCACTGTATGAAAGCATCATTATCTCTTATGATTAATGACGGGACGCTTTTTAATGCCCATATGGTCTCATTTGCGTGACGTCGCCGGCAAAAAATAACATGAAAAATGAAAAACTGATCATCTTAACTGATCTGAGCACTATCACCTCATCTTTAACCAAATGAAGCAGATGAGCCACAATACACGGATTAATGGGGGTAACAGAAGGTTTGCGGGGCAAAGGGTTGCTTTTGTTCAATAACAGAATCTAATGTTTCGAAAGGAAACATATTGGGAAAAGAAATTTTCCGGTACGCGATAAAGCTGAATATGTTATGGAGCAGTGGGCGGACACACCTGCCTGCATTTCGACGTTACACCGTCTCACACATACAATTTTGTATAACCCTAATGTTGGACCTATCCTGTTAGCTTGACTGTCGTATGCCTCGTCATTGGTCTCCAAATGTAATTAGAGATAGAGCAATGGGCTTTATTTCTCAAGATCTATTTAATATTTTTATTTTTTACTGAATTTTTTAAAATGTGCCGGCCGGTTGCCGAAACGTCGTCACTTAAGCTTGTCTTCGCCTTACTGTAATGTTCTTATGGTTCTATCAAGCTTCCCCTTTGTCGCACTGTTACCTTATTATTTATACGTTTTTAATGCCTTCCAACCCTACCGGGCAGCTGTTGTGTTCATTTATTACCTTACAAACAAAGAACAAATTTCAAAATCGGGAGAAATCTTGACGAAATCTTCGGCATCGGAATCAAAACAACCAGGAGTGTTTGTCCTCCATATCCGCGAAGCCACTTCGCCGGCAGCTGCGGTCGGGGCAACCGGGCTGAGAGTGTCTACAGCCTGCTTTGAACAATTCAAAACTTCGTTTATGTGCCACTTTGTCTACCTACATGAAAGGACGAAGGCAACAGCCACGTGCGAGATCGGAGTAACGTGTGCTCGGGACCCGAAGAACACACGTCGGCAGCAATGACGCGGTGCGTCCGGCCCTCAACGGGGACGGTCTGCCTGTGTTCGGTTGCCAGATCAAACTTCGCGGCATATTAATGTCAATACCTAGAGCCGATGAAATTGATTGAGGAAACGCTGAAATACACGAATCGTACCAACTGTCAATTTTTAGCTCGCTTAACTACGACCTTCTCAACTTTGTGCACCTGTAATCCCAAACATTGCACGTACGTCGTGGGTATCCGCTTAGGCCATCGAGACTTGGGCTCCCCTTGGGGGCGTGGTTTGGTCCGTATCTTATGCCTGTTGAAGCCTTTAAACAATAGAATGATCCTAAAAACCCCGATCGTCTTATGAATATATCGTCTCGAAAACATCTTTGCCGAATTTTTAACGAGAAAGTTGTCAAAAAGCGCGAAAAATAAGCAACTTCTTGCGGTGTATTCTTACAGTATTCGTACATATGTGCGTGTCGAAAAATTATGTACCGGCACGTTGACAGCGTCCGCAGTTATCGTGGTCTCACGGAAACGCTCTACTATAGAGACGAATGGCTACGAGGGTTTCAAAAGAGAACTGGACTATACTAACAAAAGATTTCAAGATTCATTTCTGTCGAAAACTATTTTTTTCTTTAGTGGTTTGCCTTTTTAAATATGTCACGGCAAACGTAAATCTTGCCAATATTATGTCAAGATGTGAGCGAAGTTTTATCAAAGTATAGCTTCGTGAATATTACACTGTACTGTAGACCTCTTCATAAGCTATGCTAGGACAGGAAAGCAATTGGTGTATGCTAGTTCAAGCATGAAAATTTATTACGAAGACAGAGAAGAAAGTATAATACGAAAAAAATTAACCAAAAAGGACCAAAAACATAAAAAATGCAAATTTTTTTCTTGTCTGTGGTGGCATTTCGTCACCGTCATGTTTTGTTGGTATACCCCACCATCTACCTAAAGGGAACGTTATTTCTCTTTCAAATGAGTTCTAAACGACATGGAAATGACATTAACTTCTGTGCTTAATATTTTAAAGTTTATTTTTTACGACCAATAAAACCTCCACTCTTTTTTTCGAATCATATCTTTCAATGTATTCATGATACTTGTGTTTTATTTCAGTTTGTCGAAGTTGCTGGTCAACACGTATCAAGAATTATGCTTTCCCGACGACGTTGATCCGACCATTGCTTACTTGTTGCGAAAGCATCTCACAAATTATTTGACCATTGAAATTTAAAATTTTTCTGTTTTCAAATTATGATTAAGTCGATCGTATTGTCCTTGATGTCCCATTCTGTTTGACGCATTGGTACTTCAACTCTACTTGGTTGGTCATTCATTTTCAAACAGGGTAAACATTACAGGAAGCAATCAGCTTGAAAATCAGCTAGAAAAAATTCATTTCGTTAAATGAAAATAGATTTTGTTTAAAATTCTCAAAAAATCACAACAAGCTTCACTCTAGAAAAAAATCCGAATGCTAGATTTTTTACACTCCTTCATTGCAGCTAGCAAAATTATAAATGCAAACTGTTGAAAGTTGAAGTTATAAGAGTCTTGTGTGCATTAGCCACTAGTGATTCTACGCATTGCAATAGAAAAATTAAATTAACATGAAATCAATAAAATTAATGAAACTTTAATTTTAGCTAATTAAACATTTATAGTTGACTTCGGCGATCAGCGTCTGTAGAGACCCTAGAACCCATTTTAATGTTTTAAAAACGTATAGCTGTCAGACTGCTTTCGGTCTTCGAACAGAAGCGCTGCAAGGCGTACAAACTTCATTTTTGGATGAGAGTTTTAATTGTTACATGAATCATGCGCTGTATATTGAAGGACGTAAAGGCATAACTAGGAGAAGAAGATTTCCCAATGACACAGATCGCAAAATAGGAGGCAAATGTTCAAGTGAGTCGTAAATTATTCTCATTTAGTATAAAAACAGTATCAAAAAAGGGTGAGCAAGGCTTTCAAGAACATCCCTCAGATTTAAAACCACATATTTTTTTTTTTTTTGCAAATATGTGTACTGATGTAATGAACCAGTAAATGCACGGGGTCGTTTTTTTTCAGATTTTCTCTTTCACAAGTAAATTACATCCTAAAATTTTCGGCTTGTATTATTTACGATTTGTGAATTTAAGGAGCTATTCTCGGAGCTCTTTTCCTGGGGGAGTATTTTCTCAAATAAGGTATTTTATTTATAACTATATAAACGAACTGACTCCTTCAACTTCTCCTTGTGATAAAATGTTACTTTATCAAGCTACATCCAGAGCCGTGTATACATAGGCCTGCATACTGCTTTGGCTGTGTGTACAATAAATAGAGGGCGACATTTTGTTAAGAGAAATAAAGGTCGAGCACAAGGTGTGAGGTCATTGGTGTGTGACGAGCAGCGCCAATGATAGTGTAATGAGGGAGTAGTTCTCAACTAAATGTGAAATAGTGTATACGAAGTGGTAATATACCAAGTAGTAATTTTTGGCAGCAAACTACGTACACAGAAGTTGGGTTTTCCAAGGTTAACGTTAATACAGCACTGCTGCTCTCAAGTAAATGGATTGTTCAAACATATGTTGTGCATATGCAATGGTTTAGCTCAATTTACAGATATGTAGCATGTTACTAGAGTTAAGTAAGTGTCACTCCCCTTGGTTTTGTCCGTTAATTGTATTGTATACGTAGTAGCCAGGATTTCCTGAAACCTACAGGTTGTTTTCTTATCAAATTTTTTGCCTCGTAGAACATCAACTGGCTACTTAATTGCTAACTGTGGACCACAGCCTCCAGTTTGGGCTTTATGCCCCACTTCAAAGACTCGCGGGCTACTAACTTGCATGGTATTTGACACGATTTTCAAGGTGCACAGGTCCGTCCGAACACGAAATTGATTACAAGCATAAAATTGAAGAGTTTCGTCTTGACAAAAATGCCCAAACTGAAACTGATACTTGTCTAGTGTAATATTCCGAGAATTGCAGAATTCCATGAGACAAGACTACCTCGGAATTTGTTCAAAATTGTATGAATTAAGACAGTCCTAGATGCAAAACTAACTTAGCAGTTGGGTTTATCAAAAGAAGTTTTATCAACTTAAAGGCAGTCAAGTGGTTAGAACATCCTACTTGCTGCAGGGAGGTCGGGGTTCGAGTCTTGGCCGGGTAACTACCGAAGACTAAAACATGGAACGTATTGCCATGGGCGGGGATCCGTTGGCGGCGATCTTTGAAATTGTGGGGGTATAATCGGTGTCACTATCTAATCCGAGCGCCACCTTCGGTTGGCACGGAGCGCAGAAAGGAAATTCGACCAAAAATACTCCCGAGATTACCGAAAAATACTCCCGAGATAACCGGAAGGCCCTTTCCGGGTTATCTAACGTGATACCATAGCAACTGTCAGAAGTGTATTTCGTAAAAGGTTAAAAGGCCTATCGTTAAAAATGTAGAAAAAAAGTTAAAGTTGTGAGATTGCCTTGAAAGGGGGATAAAGTTTCTGAATCGAGTGAAAAGAAAATGTTGAGCAGCGCCGTAGCTAGACTTTTTCCGTGAGAGGGGGGGGGGGGCAAGCACCCAAATTTTCCGAATATTTTCTTCAATCTGTTAATTGTGAGCTCCATCATTTCTCTGGGGACGTGATTTGCGGCGCGAAGCGCGCCGAAGTTTCTGCCCTCATTCGGCAAAGTTTTGAAAATGTGGAGCTTGTATTGTAGAAAATTTTGGATTCTGAGTTCCTTGTAAAAGGAAATGTGAAAAGTTCTTGATAACTGAACAATTTGTATATCTTATTGCAAGTCTTAGATTGCAAAGCTACAACAGATCGTTGTTACTACACAGTGTTATCTAAGATCTACGCATTGAGGCTGTACGACGACAATTTGAGAGTCAAGAGCTTACATTAGGGAAAATTTGGAATTTGATGATATGAAATTCATTAAAATAGCACTGTCATTGCAGATATCACTTAATGATCTGGTGATTTTGACATTTCCAGAGTTCGGAAAAGTTTACCAAACTGATTTATGAGGGAGCACGACTGCAAGTAGTGGCTGAAAATTTGTGCGCACGAAGAGGGGAAAAATTTGGCATATTTGAAACATATAATTACGAAAAAAGGAACTTTTATTGGAGAGAACTAGGAATTTCATGTAAAAAGACTTGGGAAAACCACACTGTAGTTGACTGATATCACAAGTGGCAAACTTGCGATTTTTTCCTTTTTAGAGTCATAGGGTGGGGGAATAACCCCCTTCCCCCTGTGGCTACGCCATTTTTGAGTATCATTCATTTCTTCATATTGTATATCTTCCATTCCCACAGCAATTTTAGTTGTTTCAAGGCGAGTCGGTACATGTCACAGCATTTCAAGTCAGTCTTGTCGACACTCCTCGGGCTCTTTATAGTTTTACAATGAATCAATTTATATTTTTGTGTACACTGTTTATAATCACGTCTCTTTTAGTATTCTTAATTAAGGTGTAAATGTTAAGTAATTTTTTATAATCATCAGTCATTTTCTGAATTAAAGTTTTCTTAATGATGGCCTAAATATTTAGTAATTGTTTATGGTCATCAGTCATTTTTGTAATCAAATCATTCTTGTATTTTCTTAACTGAGAGACTGAGAGAAAGTCGATAAAACTGAACCGAAAGGAATATAAATAACAATGATTTTCAGGGTAAAAATCACTGTAAGAACCGCGTGGAGCTTAAACTGCGGTAAAATAAAACTCATCTGGAGAAGCAGAAACCCAAGTTGTAACAGAGTTAGATCTTTCACAAAAAAGAAAAAACGTTAGGGCGCTTCGAGCATTTAAATATTATATATTCTTTCACTGCTGTAAATATGTATAGTATGTAAGAAATCGACACCGTATTTACCTTCTATTTCAACCAGGGAAATAAATTTATGGATGATCACCTTCGAAGGTGAAAGGCGGTTGGGGATACTGGTGCATATGTGTAATATGTTCATGTTTTAGTTACTCCACCGGAGGGTGTACAGAAATGTCAAGTCACATTCATACATTCCCTTCTATTTTAGAGAAACGGTTTTTATGTAATATTTCAAAACGTGGGTTTTTGCAATCTTTTACTTTTCCGTTCTATTAAAGAAGTTTTCCTTATAGCATTCTTTACTTTTACATGGTTTCCGAATCTGGAGATTTGTTTTCATGGGGGGATACAATATCTCCCATCCAGGGGGGATATATCCGTCCATCCCCCAGGATCGCCACCCGTGCATATTGTCGTTGTGCTTGGTGCTCAGCATTATCAACAGAGTAGGGAAACAATCCAGTGAGACATAACTGCAAAAAAGCCCTTGCCGGCCCGAGTCCAACCAATTGATTTGAAACTGAGCCGTAAAACTACATCTAACTAGCTCATTCCTTATGGACAATCGCATGCCAACATACTAGGCTGAACAGGGCTGAACACACAAAACTGCTCGGTATCTTGAAAATGTTACTCGCCAATGACGAGTCGGCGACCTGTTTGTCAAAGCATGGAATGTCAGTGCTTTCAGCTATTTTCTAAGCGCGACGGGGAAAATGGTGGCGCTCTCACTTCTTTCAGAACAGGGAGTTTACGTTCATAAAACCCGAAAAGATACCGAAGTGCCCACCTTTGTAAGATACCGTGCTTTAGGTGTTAATAAAAATGTATGTCTCACCTACGGTGTGCAGAGTAGGCCTGTTCTTGAATAGGAAATTACATACTCTAGAATATTCTAAAGCAGGGGTGGACAACCCACGGCCCGTGGGTCACGTGCGGCCCGTCGGTGATGTTTTTGCCGCCCGCGAAATGTCTCAAAAACAAAAACAAAAAAATCTATTTTACAGCATCACAAAACGGAGATAGCTGCATGGAATTTTCCGTCACTGTGTTCATCAACGTGCCTATCATTACCATTCATTTCTAATGAAATGTAAGAGAACACACAACTATGGCTTAAAAAATTATCTGATTTAAATTTCTGAAATAAGCAGTGGGTCGTTGGTTAGGTGCGGCCCAGTCAATTTTGACTCCTTATTTCTGACCAATTCATTCAAAAAGGTTGCCCACCCCTGTTCTAAAGCATGTCAGACACATCAAACACGATCAAAAAGACAAAGCGTGTTCAACATAACAATGCTTGGTCTACCAGCCTCGAAATCATACTAACAGAGAAAGGTAGACTCGCAAACTATTAATTATAGGCTTTGGAGATTGTGTAACTAAAGAGAAACAGGCATGAACCCACTCGTGTTTACAAAAAAAAAAATGACGTCCCGCCTGTTTGACAAGAGAGTTGATCATTTGCCCTTACATTTTTGTTACAATGAAATGAAGAGACTAATTCGTCAACATCCTGCGTGCAATCGCGAGATTGCAGCACACCAAACGCAAAACATAACATGCACGCACATGTTCCTGCGCATGCTCTGTGCCAACCAGTGACGTAATTGTGAATGGTTATGTTAGGTTTACTGGTTACACCGCATTCTAACAAAGACTGATAGCATATTTCGTCAATCGGCGAGTTCGGTAATTCGATATTGGGGCTATGCACATGCGCAAATCTCCACATCGTTGGTATAATCAAACGCGGCTAGAACACTGGCTTCAACACGTGTTCTAAAATTTGAGTTTTCTGGAAATTCCGTGGAATCATCTTTCCTTAATCTATGCATAGTATAAAGGGGAATCGTATGGGTGGTTCTGTGTATTTAGTGCACTGATTTGCTTATTAGGTGAAAAAGTTAGATTTTTATAGGCTGCCGTCCCCTGTTTTCATTTTTGTAAGCAAGAATCTTAATTTGTACTTAGTGTTGTATGCACAAACTGAACAAAAACGAAGTAACACAGTACAGTATGTGATGAGCTGGGTTTGTTTGTCATAAACACTTTTTCCCACAATTCCAACGAACTGCCGAACTCGCTTATTAATCGAAGCCCACAATTGCGTTACACTTAGTAAGATGGGGTTTTACAGCTCAGTTTCTAACTAATCGGTGAAGTGTTTTCCAGTTGTGGCCCATGAAGGCTTATTTTCCCTACTCCATTGCTTATGTATGCTACGCAGGGACAAAATGACACAGATGGGAACTGATGGCGCCCTTTCACAATAATCTGTGGAGCATGAACAGGCAGCTCTAGCAGGGAGTTGTTATTATTAAATAACAGCTACCTGGCTGTAGTAGCTAGGGCACCGCATACAAAGCGAATTTGTATGAGGGCATGTATTGTCCCACGTCTAAAAATCATTTTTGTCCGTAGAAAGCTCAGAAAACTAGGGTAAGACATATTTTATTCAATGGTGTTAAATATGGGAAGCCACTCGGTGTGTTTTGTTTGTGGTGATTCTTGACGAACGCTAATATTTACGAAGAATGGCAAAGGTCATCGTCGCGACATCGGATGACAACAGCAATCGATATAACTCTTCACATATTTCCTCGTACTGTAGAAAACCGGTGACGTAGCGTTAAGGGGGCAGGCGATGGTCCCCCGGGCTCTACAAATTAAAACATTTGAAAATTTTCGCAGACGTTTAGGTAGGGGATGAAGAGGAAAGCCTCCTCCCTTCACTCTCTGACCAAATTTTCCATATTTTTTAGTATTTATTTTTACAATGTTGCTGATGTTAAATGAGGTAAATAGGTCATGGAAGTGCCGTTTCCAGCGATCTTTTACACATTTTGGGTCATTTTTGTGCTGATCTCCAACCTACAATGGAGCGAAGTTAAGTCTGTTTATGGAATTCGTCTCCCTTCCGTAAAAAAATCTCTGGCTTTTCCCTGAGTGCATCAGTTTGGTAATTCGTTTTAGTGGCTATACACATGCGCACAGCCTCCAAATCGTGTGGATAAACCAACCAGTCCCGCGCCTACAACACGTGTTCCAAAGTTTGGTTTACATGAACATTTGGTGACAATAATGTTTCATCCAAGCGTAACATAAGGAGGAATCATTAGTGTGATTCCGTGCAGTGGACTTTGTCTTAATTGCATTTTTTGGTATAAAATATGCATTTTAATTTGCTGTAAAGTATTGTGAACTATTTTCGTTCAGGTTGGCTATTCAGATTAATATGCTCCGTGCTGTATGCATAAAAACAAGAGAACGTCCTACACTATGTGCTGAGCTCGGTGTGTGTATCCCAAGGTGTTCCCCACAATTCCATGCGCCAACGTATTACCGAACTATAGCTTATTGGTCATTATGTGACACCATATCCTCAAGTGACACCAGTCAACTGTAACCTGCGCGTTTTTTTTTTCAAATTTTCTTTCATAAATTTCCCAATTTTCTCGGAAGTACGCTCCTAATTTAAAAAGACATCAAAGTCTCTCAAAATTTGCAATTCATTCGAAGATACTCAATTCTTGGTTCTAAGATAATATATATGTAAACCTGATGATCTGCAGTCGTCCCGTGCACTAGTCCTCAAAAATTTTCAAACTTGGACACAAGAAAACCAATTTTTGGAAAGAATCTAAAATTTTCTTCAATATAAGCTCCATATTGTCAAATATTTGCTTGAAAAGGCAAAATTTGTGGCACGTTGGGTGTAAAGTGAGGACATAATTATGACTTATTTTATTAACTTCAGATATGCGACTCCAATCAAACGAATCAGAAAAAAATATACACAAGCAATGACTTGTTATGCCAGTATAACTGTATGAAGGACTCATTAAAATAAATGAAAGATGGGAAGGAAAATGAAGAAAAGGAGGACTAAATAAATCAAGCAAGAAAGACGAGATTACAGCATATCCCTTCGTGGTAAGCTTCAACAAGTCAGAAATAGTTTACATTGGTGCATGATGTTCTTTTTATTTGTTGTATCTTCTACCAACAATAACCATGCATGTAAAACAAATGAAAGAGCATCGTGAAAACAAAACAAGCAGTGGAAGAGAAGTATGTTGAAAAAAAAACTGGTAAAAACATGGTGGGCTTGGCGAGAACACACGCCCAAGCAGTAGCGGGGCCACAACTGGAGGGTAAACTAAGGGCAAGGGATAATGCTGAGGGGCAAAAAATTTTCTGGCGCAGCGCGAAACCGAGAATAAATAGGCCGTTTCTGATGGGTTTGGGGTCCAAAGGCAAAGCCCCCGGAAGCTCTGACTGTTTTAGCATATTTTGTATGAAAAATTAAGTCTCTGAAGACGTACATTATTTATTTTTTCGAATGTTTTCGGTTTACCTGACCCAACTTTGGGGAGGAGACAAGGAAAATATATGGGAAGAATGGCCCCTTCTTGCCCCACCGTAGCGTCGCCACTTGGCCCAAGGAATCACAAAACCAAAAGAACGGTTTTGAATACAGGACAAAAGTACAAAAATACACTTAAGCTTTACTTACGGAAAAATAACAATTACAAAACCTGCAGCATCCCTCACCTCTCCATTTCCTCAGCTCCCTCCCTCTACCACCTCTTTCTCAACTCCCTCCCTCTACCACCTCTTTCTCAACCCCCTCCCTCCTGTCTTCCTGTGCCGTCATAAATAAACTACTAGATGATACCTGGTACTTGAAGTTATCATGTAACGCGGTAAGACATATCTGGAAAGACTTTACAGCAGACTTACAAGTAATATTTATTTGAACTGATAGGCTGTTCCATACTTCTACGAGATCACAAACTGTATGGTCAAGTGATTAGAGCATCGGCCGACTTGCAGTCAAGTGAGATTTTGTTCTGTATATAGCGGATAAAAAAGTGACATATTTCTAGTGCTATGTGATTGAAGTGTGTATTTATCGACCAAGTCCGTGGAAAGACAATGGCAGAGGTACAAGGAGAAGTTAAAGAACGATGGACTGGTCATTAGCGCAGGACAATGCACGATCGATGTATTAATGCAAGTGATGTACGAGGGGTAACCATGGATACAAGGGGTCAGCCGGGGTACATCTAATGAAAGCATTTGCCTCTAGAATGCATTAACATATTTTAATGCACAGGTCCAGAATTCTTTAACCTTGTTTATTCATACACAATAACATTTTCATGTGAAAGGACTGAAACATGTACAATTTCATTTGTAATTAGCCACATTTAAATAGCGTAACCCTGAATAAAATGGAATAGCCAACATGAGTTCATGCAGAAATAATACACGATAATGTGGCGGTTATGGACTTAAAGAAGTTGGGAGTTATTGCCAAGTATAAAATGAATAAAAAACGATTGTCTTTTCAGCATCCTACCGTATGAGAAATGTTTTGATATTTATTTAGACGATGTTTTACGGATTGTTTCCAGCCAATTGGTTTTATTCGGGCCGGCAGTGGTCTTTTTTTTTTCAATTGTGGCCCAAATGCTTTGATCCACCCTAGCGCGAATGCATTTTCGCCGGGTGTATTTTTGCCAGATTGACGGAATTAGACGTGGTCGTTGCCGCTGTTCAATTATGACAGCGGTCTTCTAAGGGCTTTTCACATAACACTTTAACGGATCCGAATTCTTCTAAATCAAACCAACAGTTTTTTGTCGGACTTTGGTTTAATGATGTCACGATATTCAATAACTAATCCTAATTTTCCTCATGAAAAACGATTCTGCTATCATGATGTATATCGCACATTACATATTATTACTATTTAACTTAACTGGAAAGTTTTTATTTGACAGCTGATGCGGAATCATATGTTTACACAGGTTTAAAATTTTTTAGTTTTTCCGACCAGAAATGAAAATCTGTCAAGATATGCCAGCCAGCTGTTTAGCTGGTACCGAACAAGAAATTTCCTGAGAGATCTTTTAACAACGTCACTGTACTATGTTGCGTCGCACGGGCGCAATGGAAAACATCAGTATACGATCAATGCACATATCAGCAGCAGTTTTCAATGACACACACTTACCTCCATTGGAGGGTGCACTTTTTGAAATATGACGTCATTTGTATAAGGTCTATTTCTACAAGTCTTTGGGTTAGTTAGTTACATGGAGTTTTACGGCTCAGTTTTTAACCAATTGGTCTCACCCGGCCGGCCAGGAGCTTTTTCCAGTTGTAACTCACTGGTTTTCTTTACCCATTGCTTATGTTGAGAAGCAAGTACAGTAGGTTCCATTTGGGGGAAATTAAACTGTAATTAAATTCCACACCCAAATATGACGATGGCATTTTGCCACCCAAGTAGGACACCATGTTACATTTTGACGACGTACACCAAATTAATGGAGAGAAATTATTTCAGTGTAGAGAAAACAGTTCTGTGAGCGAAATTCTCTTGGTGATGGTTACGATCCCAAACTGACACCTTTTTACGTTTAGACGCACATAAGACATTGCGTTTAGATTAAACGCACGTCATCGCCCTATCCCATTGTTACTCAACTGTTCCCTTTTTTAAGTTAATCCTTGTATGTATTACCTCTTTAATCCCCCACACATGCACACACACACCCATCAAACAATCTCCTTTTATTAACTATTAGAAGTAGGCTAAGCTGTGAAAGCGTGCTCATAAATAACATATCCCTAATGATTCTGTAATGTCTCCCTTGACTTTAAGAGACGCACGATTGGTATTTTAAATTTGTTTGCTTCAAAATTAAACCGCTGGCCCTTCATCTTTTGTTTCCAACGGAGGTTATATATTGCCGAATAATGTGCATCATAATTCGATACGTCGTGAAACTGTCTCGAAAGATTCCAATGGTAATAGTTGCAGATGATTTCTTATCGTACTTAACTGACGTAAGCCGCTGCTCTGTTTTAATCGAGCTGTTCAGCCGTTCCTTCTTTTATAACTCGCTAAACGGAATTAAATAATTACAAAACGCCTGTTTACACATCGAATATTACCGATAAAAAAGTCCCATGTGGTTGTAAGCTGACGGAAGAGCTGTAGTTTTAAATTTGGAAACACTTAATCATCTTCCAGTACGATTATGCCTATTTCATAGCTTATGTTGACAGAATTTTGATAAGAAACATTTTCTCTCTTTGAAGTATAAGCGTCGCTTTAGCAAAACAAAGGAAACGAACTCAATAGCCAGGGAACCCACGTGCGCTTCTCCGACATTTCCCTTTATGTTTGGCCTTTTGGAACACTCGAAAACTTGCCCCACATTTTTCATAAAACGAAAGGTCGCTTCACATCAAAGTGAAAGAGAAAACTGTGTCGATCTGGTAACCTAGCTCTCAAAAACGAGAGAAAGTCGGGCAGTCGGGCAGATGTCGTCATCACGTGATCAAATGTTTTATTATCGAAATAATTGTAATGAGAGACAGTGGGGTGTGCAGGATTTCAAGGTGGGGGCACAACCTGTGATCCTCACGACTGGCACGGATTTTGATAACTTTTTTGTTTTGCTTTTCTGCACTCCAGTTCCAGGACCTTTCTTTTTCTTTTATCTTTTGCTTTGACAACCGTTTTTCTGCCCCCCACGAGGGCTGATGTGTGGTTAAGCTTTGAATGCTCAGTGTGCAGTGTATCTCTTTAAACTTTTCCTCTTTTTCGAACCCGTAAATCCCCCGACTGAGTGATTTCCCCAGACTGAGGTCGGAGGTGGGGTGGGGCTATGCTCCCCCCTTAAACACGCTGCTGATGACAGATTTGAGTTAGATGAAATTTTACCACTCAGTTTCTAACCAACTGGTTAAGTCGGACCAAGACCAACGCCCTTCTCCACTTGTGGCTCACTGGCTTGTTTTCCTTACTCCATTACTTATGTTGAACATTAAATCGAGAACACACGGCAGTAGGCTCCATTTTTTAAGTCTTCGGTATGACCAGGAGTCGAAGTCCTGAGAGATTTGAGGAACGCTTGTTCTTCAGTTTGTAGTCGTTTAACCAAATTTACTTTGGTTCGTTTCTCTTAATCACCTTCTCATGGTATCAGTGGCGTAGCCAGGGTTTTATTAGCAGGAGGTACTGGGGTCACGCGGTTCCGTATCCAACTTAACATTATTAGAGGTAAGTTTTGTGATTGAGTGGGCACAAAGTTCTCCCTAATTTGTTATGCAGTTTTAATGTTCATCTGGTGGGGGTAGAAATGTTGTTTGGTGTGGCATTGTCAGGAAAGACTTCTCGTGGCTACGAGTCCGGGGTCATGAACATTTCCTGGGGGCACGATGTCGAAATTATCTTCATTGCCGTTGGACTTATACACATTCCGAAATTTCCACGTGCCAGTGACATGGGACACGGCTTTCTCGTGGAGCGTGTCCTCATACGTCCCTCCCAACGTAGCTACAACACTGCATGGTGTTACATCAACTTTACAGACAAGGTACAATTTACACGCTTCATCGTTCACCCCCTAATTTTATCAAAGTTTTCCTTCTTGGCCATTTTCACTGTCCAGTTGTTATGACGATTCCTTATTAAATTCATGATCAAGGGGTTGTCCCTTTTTGGTTGTAATTGTGGCAATATTTCAGGTAAGGGCGTGGTTGAGGATGAGCAAGGTGGGGAGGTTCGGAAGTAGGCTACCTTGTGGAGAAAATGGGGGAAAAAGACTTTCAATGTTTTTTTTTTTTTTTTGCGGGCAGATCCTGCTGTATTCTGTTTTCTTTTCCATGAAAAAGATTTGTAACCCACGGGGTAATATGTTTCAAAACTCACCCTTTCTTCACTCTAAAATCAAAATAATGAACTTAGTCACTCTTTGATAGAGTGAAAAGTGTGAATTCACTCCATTAGAGTAATAATTCACTCCAAGAAGATTGAAATTCACTCCAAAAAGAGCGAAATTCCCTTTAAACGAGCGAAGTTTCACTCTTGATGGAGTGCCTACAGTGATCACTCTTAAAAAAAGAGTGATCATTGCAGGCACTCGTGGAAGAGTGAATTTTCCCTCTTCCTGTAGTGAATGTCGCTATTTTTGGAGTGAGTTTCACTCCCCTTCACTCCCCTTCAAGTTCACTCTTTTACTTTTAGAGTGTTGAGAAGACGCTGGAACCCTTGGCTTGTCTTGACTCGGCTCGGCTTGGCTTGTCTCCTTTTTCATTCGCCCCTCAATCCTAACCTTTGTTTACATATTTTTGCACAAAGTCGTTTCGTAAAGTCACATGCAAATTACTCTTTTTTTATTTTCTTATTCCTTTTAACAAGTATAGCATCAAATCTACAATTATTAATTTTAATCTTTTCACTGAAGTAATGCTTCAAAATGGATGAGGCAATTTACCCTCAATTACTCCGTAGTTTATTATTCGTTTTATATCGTTCAGTAATAAAAGTCATTCAAAATCCTACCGCACTTCCGGCTAAACGAAGTCAAAAACGCTAACCGCAGGAGTTGCTTCTATACTGTCGTTCGAGTATTCAGTTGTCAAACTTGTTTTTACAATGCGTTATGTTTAACATATCTAAAGGCTATAACCATGATTGAATCTCTCGTGGCTATCCAGACCATGATTTAATATCCGTTTGAGCCAATAGTCATAAAATAAGTAATACAATGCGAAACTTAAGACACACCGTCGTCCAATAAAACAACAATGAGTTAAATATAAAGAAGTAATTAACGCACTGTTAAACAAATGTAGGATATATTAAATTGACCCAGCTCTGCCGCACTCAATCTGCGCAAGCGTACGACTTTTCCTTTGTTTGCTCTCGGTACGAACAATAATAAAAAAAACAAAATTGAAATTTAAGCCAATTGAAATAAAGGAACACAAAAAAGGAAAATAAATATGAAAAAAGGAGAATACTCAAGATTAAAGCGATTGTATGATATCTGACGAATTCAACAGGTTTATCAGAGCTTTTCAAATGTGGGTCGGGTCATTGCACTTTAGCTGGGAAATCTTTGGCTTTTTATAGTATATATATTTTCATGTTTTCCCAAATCATGCATGAAGCAAGAAAATTAGATCTATTGGCCATTTTGACTGAAAAAGAATCTTCACGCCTTGGAAATTTTGATAGCAACATAACATAACACAAATGCGAAAACATTTATTTGGATAACTTGTAAGAAAACTTAACCAGTTACCTTATTAACGAACTTCTTACCAATATTCTTCACTATTTACTAAAACTATCCCTTCATTGGTTTAGCCATTCTTTTTTCTATAAAAAAAGGATAAAACGATTACTTAGAAATAGTTTTATATCGCTATCTAAAGATTTGCCTCAAATACATAGACTGAGTGGAATAGGAATGGGGTTTGGAACCACCCCATACGAGTTTCTTTTGAAATTTGTTTTGTTTGTTTGTTTCTAAAATGTGAAATTTGACTATCGTCGTGTAACGAGACCGCTGTAATCATAAAGACGGATGGGGATAAATTCTTGTATAGGTTTAGCCATTTTCTTTCATATTTTAAGAGACATCTGATCGTTGGACCAAGCAGCAGGTTGCTGTTATGGTGTCCGGTCAACTCGGCCCCTGAAACATTTCGGCCCGGACATCTCGGCCCCTGGACAACTCGGCCCCTGAGACATCTCGGCCTCTGGACCACTCGGCCCCTGAGACAACTCGGACCCTGGAAAACTCGGCCACCGAGACATCTCGGCCACTGTTGGCATGCTGTATTAAGTGAATTGTGAGATTGTATTCTTGAGCAAATTTGCACAGCCTAACCTTCAGCTTGAAGACATTGCTCAAAGTAAACCTAATTTCGAAAATATAAGTGAAAATTTTTGAAAATGACTCACATTTCTTACTCTGATATTTTTTTTTTTAATTTGACAACATCAATTTATTCAATGTCATTCGAAATCTCTCTTTAAAGGGACCGGAACGCCTGGTACTCAGTATGTACAGTCCTAATTGCTTCCGGTGTCCTTTTGGCTAAGTTCGTTCGTAGTATCTCTTCTTTTCATCTAGTCTAGAATAGAGCCATATATAACAGTCCAATAATGTAAATGGTCTAAGGGCCTTGACGTTGGTCATGTACTCTCTGTCCTTCAATGGACGTAATAGCAGTTTTCGGGAAGTTTGGTCATAATGGCCAATTGCAATCTCGTTAGATTCAAACCCCGGCTTCCTTTATGAAAGAGCCTAATTCTTTGGCATGAAATCCGCAAGTTGATTTCAGACCTTTCCTAAAAAATGTGCAACGTTCATTGACTATTATGTCAGATGTTGCGCCTTCTACCCTTCTTTTACTTGATTGACTGTTGAGAGTCATGTGACAACATTTTTCCTCTTCAAATGTGAAATAGTTTACAAGAGAAAAACTGCTTGCTTTCAAGTTACAGTACGTTGAACATTCAATTGTTAAGTACTACTAAGCGAGACAGTACTTGTATATCTTAAGATAAATGCTAATATTAATAAGGACAGCGCTTATTCAATGGTAGCCTAGTTGTCTGAGGGGCCGAGTTGTCCAGGGACCGAGTTGTCCAGGGGCCGAGATGTCTCGGTGGCCGAATTGTCCAGGGGCCGAGATGACCGTAAACCGCTGTTATATCTGCCGAAAGAACAACTGAATAACCTTTCACACAAATGGAGACTCATAAAGAGAAAAAAAGTACAACATCATCTAGGAAAATGTTTGCTCCTGAGTTAAAAACTTTTTCACGGTAAGAAAATGAGTCATCTTGAGAATTCCCTTGAACAAAAATCAAACATAAAATAAGAGAACAATTAGAAGGTTAAGAACAGTGGCGTAGCCATGGAAGAGGGGGGGGTAGAATCCCCCATGACCCAACCGTGCAATGCAATAAAACCCACCTAAAATAGCGGTTTTTATCTCTCTATTCTTAGACTCTTCCCTCACTTCGTGCCCGTAATGACACCACCCCTCACGACACAATCCTGGCTACGCGCCTGGTTAAGAACGGAGCCGGTGGCGTAACCAGACCTGACTGTCCGGGGGGAGGGGGCAATAACTTAGAGGTTTCCTGATTTTGTACAAGTTGAACTGTGTTAGTTTGTGGGTGCCTTAAGGCCTTAAGAGAAGTGTTGAGGGGGGGGGGGGCAATCTTTGACCATGCAACTCACCCTACTACATTGACCAAACGGTGCACATGTGCTTCTTCTACGAGCAAAAACACCTATTTTAAAATAAATCTGATTTTTTTTTCTTGAGTGTGAACACTACTGTATAAGGTTCAAGGTTTCCTGTAAGGAAATTTGCATATTTAGGGGACTAGCAAAAAATCTGAGTTTCCTTTTAGAATATATATGAGATACCATGTCGACTGATGATTGTGTTATCTAAGGAGTGACGATTAAGGCTTCTCGGCGACAATGAAAAACGCTGTTGCTTTTTTCTTTTTTTAGACAAAAATGAAAGCCTACACTGAAGAAAATTTTAAAGAAACGGCACTGCAGCGGCTAGGACAAATTAACAACTGACTCCTTTATCAGCGATCACTTACAGGTTTAAGGCCTGCAATTTAAAGCGCGCGAAGAGCGCGGAAAATTTTGCCTTTCTTAAAACAAATAATTTCAAATATGGAACTTTTATTAGGAAGAATTCGGAATTTTATGAAGGAAAACTTGGGAAAACCGCACTGTATTTGACTGGTGTCTCAATCGCAAATTTTCGATTTTTCACTTTTTCGAGCAAGGGCGCAATCGCCCCTGCCTCCTGTAATTACGCCACTACTCTGCAACATTGAATATGATAAAATTTTGACACTTCAATAACTAAGGAATCCATCTACAAAGACTACACAATTGACAGGGTTGAAAGGTATCTGATGACAGGTGTGTATGACAGCATTTGAAAACGGCAGACCAATGGTTCCCTGCCTAGAATATGAAGCGAAATCTTCAGTTGTCGCTGAGTGTACAGAAAATTTTGAAAAATCGCGACCACTCAGACAGCCGGAAATGGCATGTCTCGGGCTTGTGGGTAGTAGCTAAGTTTTATGATTTTTCTTGCATATGTAAACACCACTGTATTAGGGATGAATCGCGGCGGGGGATTTCTGCCCTTTTGATACAATAATTTGTTGATATGGAGCTTATATTGTAGAAAGCTTTGGATTCTGGGTTTCATGTGAGGAACTTTAAAAAGTTGGGGGGGGGGGGCTATTACTGAGGAATCTGCACTTCCTTCAAATATTTGTGGCAAATCTGAGAATGATTGTTTTTCTAAAGTCCTCCCGACTGTCTGGCAAAGAGCATGCAAGAGAGGAAAGTCTTTCCTCCGATAAAGTGGACTCAGATATTATTCTGTTTACTTTAGGCGACTAAATGAATGTTAATATATTTTTCTAAATGAATGTTCATATATTGACCAAAAAAGTGTTCCATGTATGCAGATCAACCTTGCTTCTGATGTTACCGTTGGCTCACTTTCTTTCTTTTCTCATTTTTCTCTTTTTTCTTTCCCCTTTCTTTCCTTTCCCCTTCTTTTCCGTTTTCCTTTTTTCTGCCTTTCTTTCCTTTCCTTCTCCTCCTTTTTCCCTTTTCCTTTTCTCTTTTCCCTCTCTTTTCCTCTTTTTCCTTTCTTTCTTTCCTTCCCTTCCTTCCCTTTCAGTTTTTTCTTCCCTCTCCGTTTTTTGTGCCCCCTGCCCCGCTGGTTACGCCACTGAACGGAGCATTAAAGGGGAAGTTTAAACAAAATTTTATTTTCAAATGTGACATAGGAACCTAAACAGTGTGGGGAAACTTCTAATTCATATCAAACATGTTTTTCTCGAGGTATCAGTAAATGAAGTCAGTAGATATGTGTTTCTCGGTGAACTTGAGGACAGCAGAGGGAGACTCACATTGACAATGAATGCATGTTTTTGAGACTGTTGTATTTACTTTGAAGTTAATAGAAATAGGACCCCTGTGAAGCATACAAACTTGTTAAGTTTTCATGTCACTTGTGCAATCACATTTTGATAATGTGGGATGGTTGAGGAGAAAATAGTCTGTAAAATTTAAAGAAAAACAAAAGACAGTCCATTAATGTGAGGATATGATGTCATGTGTGTTTGTTTCATGTTCACTTTTTGATGTAAATGGGACATCTTTACCTGCTCATATCTTTAGAACCACACATTGGATTTTAATCCAACTTTCACCGAAATGCTTGGAAAAAGTACAACTCTAACATATTAAAAGTTGATCTCACCTTAAACCATTCTTTTAACTCTGATTCAAATTTGACAATGAATCTAATCAACAGAACACAAACCATACTCTGCCCAAGTGTTTGAGTAAAAAAAAAGCGGATTTATTGATTTTGGGTCAAATATAGTAAAGCGTTTGTCAAAGTCCATGGTCGTGCCCCGATCATTGATTTTTTGTATAAATGGGGACGCTCTTTTATTTTAAAAGAATAATGCAGAACCAAATTAACGTTTCTAAGCATTCTAAGCATTCTGTGACGTTTTCTTTCATTACTCACGTTTGGTTTTTGAGATATCAGCAACTGATTTTGACCACGGACTTCCTATATATGGACAGATCATACTGCTCGTTAAATTGTCGCTACCATACGTGTGAGTATAGGCGTAGTAAGATGGCTCTCTGCTGTGTTTTTTGTGTGAAAGTTTGGACTTGCTCAAGTGGTTCAAATCAACAGATTTTGCAAGAAACTTGTAATATTTTCGAAATAATGCAAGATAAGGTCAAAATCACTACACGTATTGCAGAAATATAATATTGTTCCTCGTTCAAATTAAACTTTTGTTTAAAATATTACAGAGTCACCGTCAATTAATACAAGTTATAGTTTCGTGGCGGCCATCTTTGTGCACCTTTTTTGTCCTAATCGGTGGTGACAATCTACGGATAAGACGTACAAGTTACATGCTCTGTCCATGTATCTAAGAAGTCCGTATTTTGGTACATTCTTTACAAAATTTGAACTTGAAGCAAGCAGACATGATGTCATGGATTAACAAGTAAGGACAATGTTTTTTCTTTAAAATTTGCCATGACTGCGGGTTTTATGAAACTAAATTGATATATGAATACCATAAGTGCATCCTGAGCAACAGAATTTGGAACACTTTATCTGTTTATATACCTTGGGATTAAGAGTAAAAAAATGACTATTAATGCGAATCCATGACATCACACCTGTTTGCTTCAAGTTCCTTCTTGGTAGAAAATGTGTAGCCTAAACTTATATTACTAACATTTCAAGAACAAAATAGGGGAAATACATGAAAATTTCAGCAAAATGCGTATGAATATGCTCTTCTTTTACATATAAAACAAAAAATTGGATGGACTATTGTTTGGAATTAGCCACCCGCTGTCCATTGATAACGTTTACCATCTTGCCAATCTGAATGTTGACGATGATCGAAGTTCCAGCAGTCTTGTCTTTATCTTAAGATGCTGCACAGGGCACACCTTTAATTCTTTATGTGCGAACAATTTGGAAAAGATGAGTACATTTATAATAGACTTAGTGCCAATCCAATGCAACGTCCATTCTGATGGCCACTGCACATGCAAGTACAGACACCTGTGTGTTTCAGTTATTGGTGAAAAGAGTCAATATTCACCCTTTTTTAAGATGTGCTTTCTAACCGCAAATTATGCCTACCTCTCCTGCTTATTTAAACCTCATTAGGAGAACTTTATTTTCTTGTTTTCATTATGATTTTACCTTTTTTACGGTGTCTTCCCCCGTCTCTGGGGCGGCGCACGTCAGCAACAATGGGCAGGAAAACAGATGGTGCATTCGCACTGACTTTTATATCCTTAAGTAAAACTCGGCATGGTTGGGAGATATCAAAGTTCAAACACCCCTGCTCTGCCCAGACGATAGCCAATCGCCCTGACCCATTTCCGCGACACATATAGATACAGGAGCACTCTCGGACAGTACTTTTTTGCATCTAAGAGAATCGTTCTTCTTCTTCACCGGGTACTTCAAGCATACCGCCAAACGTCAAACGTCCGCTATAAGAAGCTTCACTTGCCATTGGCGAATCGAATGACACCTCTGCGATTTATGATTGGCATAATATTGTTTTTATTTTAGACTTAATTAAGAAGGTTCTCACACGTGCTCTAAACAGAAGTTCCCCTTTCGTCCTCTGGCAATGCTCAATGGAGTATCAGAAAATAGTTTGATCAACGGAAAAAATAAGCTGATCTGGTCCAAAGATAGAGAGGTGGTTTAGCCTTGGAGGGACAGTCGCTTTCACTTCCGTTGTTAACATTCAGACGAGCAAGAATGTCAATTTGATAACATAAAATGTTAAATTTCTCAGTGTTTATTCAACCGCATAGAAAGAGAGGGTTATTGGAATCTTGTATCATTCTCTGTCTTATCCTAAAATTGGTTTGAAATATAATTCTAACTTAAGAGAAATCGATTGCTAAATGATATTGATGCACGTATAATGCGGTATTTGTTTTCGATTTATGGGAAACATTGGCCGCCATGATGAGTTTCCTGTTTCTGAATGAAATTTCACGCTTTGAAAATTATGATGGATGCGAAAATCATAATTAACGATGGAAAAGGTTAGGTGAGCTAAACTGTCTTAATTGATAGTGGTCATTTACCTATGGAGATTACTTGTGGCAGGTCACGTGAAGAGATCCATTCGCGTGAAGAGGTTTTTCAGCCCTTCCTTCTCAAAACGAGGACTTAAAACGGAAACTACTTTGAAAGGTATGGTTTGTTTTAAACCAACGTAGCTCTTTTTAACTTCGTTTGAACTTTACTTTCCGATAATTTCCTCTTTTTTCTCGAATAATAGTGAAACATCATTTCTCTGTCTCCACACAACTGCAACGTGCAGTTCCTTGATGTCTAAGACCTAACAATTTTTTAAAGTATTTTCAAAGCTGAACCAAGGAACTTATCCCTAACTAGACAAGGCAAACTGAAAAGGGTGCGGCGAAAAGGCGGCCAACCGTGGCTGGGCGTCATATGGTCAAGGAGGATACCGCCCCCTCCTGACGGACCAAAATTGCCAAGTGTCCCGTTTAGGTTTTCACAGCCTGCTCTAACGCCCCCTTCAGACCATTGTCCCCCTCCTCTTGCCAAAATCTCTACCTGCCCAAGGGACCAAATGTGTGTAAAGGTACTACGTCCATGGAAACTTGAAACTTTCTCAGCAATTTTTTTAGGTCCCTGACCACTTTAGCTGAAGTGTTTGATATAAATTTAGCGACACAACTAACGCAATAGATAGTGGAAAGAAAATGACCCATACTTTTAAAGTGAAAATGATTGCCCTAAGCAATTAGCCAAGGGGGCCACTGTGCTTCCCCCTCCCCCTTCTAGTCCTTACCTTCTAGAGCTTTGAGATTTGAATTTCTTCATGGATAAGGTCAGTCGAAGAAACACCTTTAGAAAACTTTTCATTCTCATGAGATAAATTTTGTCACGTGAGTTGAAACATTCTCTCCATATTTAATATACCCGGATAGCTTAAATTAATGGTTCACGGGGAGGAGATGGAAGACTTATATTTCTCTCAAAATCTGCTCTAGTAATTATGAAATAATTAGAACAAAAAATAATAGTCCCGACTTTCCAAACACTTAATTCAAATTAAGTAGACTGCATGCAGTTGCTCATTAAAGGGAACGGGATCTTACTAGAATTTTAAATAGGACTATAATCTGGCATATATTCCACGTATCCATGACTTTTTCATCACGCCGTAACGTTTTATTATTTAAAAAGTGGACATTTTGGCGTTTATTAATACTATAATGTTCATATTTTAAGAAAAATCGGGGAATTTTGGTGTTTGCTCCCTGGAAAAAAATCACTAATAACACACACCTAAAACAACATTTAATGCAACACAGGTGATGAAGACAGGTACTAAACTTCTCCGCTGTAGTTGATCGCATGTCTTGTAAAAAGAAATCCAACATTAAAAAGAGGAGGTTGTTTCAATTAAGTATTAGGATGATGATGGTCGTCTGCTTCACCTCAAAACTTAGGTGACGTCATAATGAATTGGGCTTAAATTGACTATGTCACAACAGTTCCGGTGGCATAGCGGAGGACATGCCTACTTCGACGTTTAACCGACGTACTCGGCTGGGCATCCCATTTTAATGGCAGATTGAATGAAAAATGGGAGGGAAAGTTGGGGAAATACCCATGACGGTTAAATTTAAAGGGATTAGAACCACACATTGTTGTACAGCAACTGAAACTGAGACCTACTCTTGTCACTCGACGACGCACAGTGCTACGACCACGGACGACGCGGCAAGACATCTAAGTCGTAGGTATATGATTTAATGATTAATCGTAGACAGGACACTCTGATGCATAGACTCTATCTGACAACAACGATTGAACATGAATCTTCTATCGGGTCTACGGTTTGCGACATGAAATGGCAGTCGCGGAACCAACCATACTGCCACGACTACAGCAGTCGCGACGTCCTGTCGCGTCATGTCGTGCACGGTTTTACCAGTGTCACTTTAGCTTTAGATATTAAAGCATCCTTTTTTCATAAGTCTTAGATTTATATGAGGTTTCAAAACAGAAAGGGCATACTCTAATGGATGCAAGCGCTTATCTTTACACACTCTAAACTGATACGTTTGACGTTCTCACACGCTCGCATTCCAAATCTGCGTCGGCCGTACGGTATGTTTCATTTTTCACAATGACTTTGAGTGACGTCAACTATTTCAAAACAGTCATAAGCTTTAGCTAAATCTTATAATTTCTCTGTAATAAATATACCTTATGGGTGAGACGTAACAAAGCAGAAAGTGCGCCATCTGAAGAGCTATACTTGGCCCTTATGCATTGACATCACCACTGACGTCATTTAAGAGGAATAACAATATGCATGTGACTGCACCTCTAATTCTTGAGTAGGCCTATAAAGTGATTTCACGTTACGTCATAACTGGTACGCCACGCCCACTGCCGGGCAAAAATTTACATTGTTTCAATGCAACAGTCACATGTGATTCATCAGCTGCTTCTCGGTTAGCTACACTAGCTAGCGTACTACACCAATTTTTGCCCGTCAAAAGGGGGCGGGGTTTGTGATGTAAATGATAGCAAGCGGCAGCACCCAGACGTATTCTCCCCCACGTAAATGTATGCAAATTTTCTTGCATTTCAGTTCGTTTTAAAACAGGTTAAGTTACCAGGGTAAAGAATTATAGATATGAAATTCCTTCTAGCTTGCCAAAGCTCCGTCAGGAAGCACATTCTACAGTTATCGAGCAAGGACGTCGGAGTATATCGTGATTGATGTTTGGAGCTTATGCTATGTGAGGAGTTTCTAGCCTATTGCCAATATGCCGTACGTGGTTCAAACCTGTTGCATTTTTCCTGCTCAATGAAACCACTCTAAAATCAAACAACACAATTCAAATGTGCTACTATGGATTTTAAAACCCTTCGATAGGTAAACTGACCCTAAGACAGGGGGATAAAGGTCACGTACTCAGCTGAGACGATTTCACAACACTCCAACAGGTATCAGATTTTTGACAAGGCTCGGCTCTTGGCCTATGTGTCCCAAACTCATGCATGAAACGTGTAAATGTTGGGTATATTTTTAGGAAGCACCATGTTAATAACTCGGGACATTATTCACGTTAAATTGGAAAGAATTCTGAATAATCTGTCAAGAAATAACCTGTACAACTGAAACAAATATCATACTGTTTCCACAAATAATTTCCTTAATTTCAACCAATATTTAAGTTATTTTAAGGGTCTTCATAGGGTGACTTTTGCTACACTCTAAAACAAAAAAGTAAAATTTCATCGGTAAGAAAGGTGAAAGTTATGAAGTTCACTCGAATAGAGGGGAAATTCACTTCAAGAAGAGTGAAATTCACTCCAAGAAGAGTCAATTCAAGAAGAGTGCAATTTACCAAACAATTACGAAGTTTCCCTCTTGATGGAGTGACTGCAGGGACCACTCTTTAAAAAAAAGTAACCCCTACAGGCACTCGTTGTGGAGTGAATTTTCACTCTTCTTTAAGTGAGTTTCGCTATTCTTGGGGTGGAATAAAACTTTAATGGAGTGAACCCACATTTTTTCACTTTTTACTCTGTTAAAGACTAAAGAGTGACTATGTTCTTTCTTGGGTGTTTAGGGTGTAAGCACCATGTGTGGTCGTAGTTACAGACACATGGACAGAATATCACGTGACCAATTGAGTCGCCGCTTACCAAGATGGTCGCCCAGCTATTATCCTTGGCGTAATACGATGCTGAATATAGTGGTCACATGCATAGGTGGGTTGTACATGTTGCAGTAAACAGCATTCATAAATGTGCAACTATTTACCTGGGTTTAATAGCACTATACTGACCGAAAATTGCACAAAACTTAGTGTCATGAAGAGTAATTTCATTAGTCAAATTCATTCAGTGATGGCATCCGGCGATTGGCCCCTCCCCCACTCTCTGGCAAAAATTTCGGCGCGAAAAGCGCGCCGAAATTTCGCGCCTTGAGAAACGGTTTTCACACTTTGAAAAATTCTAAAAAATTGGGTGCTTTTTCCCTCTGGCAAAATGACTATCTTCGCCGCTGAATTCAAGCTCCTTCAGTTCATAAATTTTGGTAGAAAAATAAAGCTTATTTGAAGTTTATTAAGTTCTCACAATAACTTGTATTTTTTATTTCTTTTGAGTGTTAATGTCGATGCTCTTGTCAGCAAGTTATCATACAAAATAGACCACACAAATCCCTTAATAACCTAATGCAGAAACATTTACATGCACGGTAGAACCTACAACGCGCACGGATGTTCCAAACAGCTGAAGATGTTTTTTAATACCTTTTAGATTCATTGCAAATATAAGAAGAGTTGATGTATTTGGTTTAGTGTTCTTTAGTCCTTAGAAGTTTTCCTGTGGGAATAAAATGTACCATCACTTTTGACACAAAATAAATCAATTTTGATTCATTTGTGCTGAAATCTAGGTTCATTTATTCTTCTCATATCGAAAAGTCGTGATCATAACCCTAGTAGCAAATTTTGTTACAGTGTGAGAGTTCAGGATGTAATTTTAGGATTTTTGCTTAATGCAGTATTCGCGATTGTGAATTTAAGGTCAAGAGCAGTCCCCCAGGCTTATTTTGAAGCATCGGCTAAATCTCACAGTTTTCTTCTCATTCCTCTTAAAAGTATCCCTATATCATATTTTCGGACGTCAGTATTGCATATTCAAGGTATACCAAGCAGACACTTCTAGTAAATTTCACACTTGAGGAGAAAAATTGTTGTCACATGACTCTCAACAGCCAATCATGAAATAGGAAAGTCTGCTTTACTTCTTCAAGTTAGGACGACTTCTCTTGTCCTTTCAGGTCTGGCTAAAGTCGACTTATGATAGATATTCATATCACTATACACCCAATAAATACTTTCGTAAATCGTCAGTGGGATTGATTTGTGGGCATGGGCAAAAATGCGGTTTTCATATCAAATTTACATAATTTAGAGGATCAATACTTGTAGCCAAAAATTGGCGTCACAAAATTTTGAAATAATCATTTATATCGAATAAAAAATCAACATTTCATGAGTTGTGTTCACCTAGTCATGCCATTTTGAAGCATTACTAATTAAACATTCCTTAATTATATCCTTTTTTGAAATTGCGTTTGGGTTATCGCTCATTGGATAAATATGTCTGTTACATACCTAGAAATAAAAACCTCAATATGTGTCAAGTATTTTTCAGACAAAAAGAAGATCATTTCAAGTAGTGTTGGATAAATTAACATCTTTACATTCAGTTTCTGAGTTCCAAGTCAAACTCTGTTCAAATAGTCATTAGAAGTAAAACTTAACATTCAAATTAATAGATTTTTCGTTTTGAAAAGACGGTAGAGTCTGAGACTTTTTTCGAAACAGACAGAGAGATAATCTATAGAAACGCGGACTCCGTCTAGGTGGCCGTAAAATTTTACAAACTACAATTCCGAATAGTTTAACTTTTTTTTTCAGTGGCCAAAATTTTTGTTTTAATGTTCTCCTATTTTCTGAAAGTTTCTTAGAACTTATAGGATTCTTAAATGATTTAAAATCCATGACGTCGGTTTCCGATTTAACAAATATATACAAATATAAGACGGGACCAGGGTAAAAGTTGAAACGCGTCATCCAATTTTCCTTCAGTGGGTGTAAGGTAAAATCTCTTCTAGGATATAATCTCTATGCGAACTAAACCATGAAATCCACATATCCATTGGTTCCTTGTTTAATCGAATTTTTAAAACAAATCTTCAAGTTGCACACTTTAACTCGAATGTTGCCACACATCATGTGCGAATTTTATCGTCCACCAGTTAGGAGCAGTGTTTCTTACATATTCCGTTCGGTCGGAACCAGTCGTCGGATGACAAAGAGTCACATACTGTAACGAGGTACACACACTCCGTTACATAGGAACTTACGCCAATTCCACTCTTTACTCCGGCTAACAGTACACGACAACATTCTTACGTCCTGCCGAAACACATCTATGCCGTCGTGCCAATATATACTATTTCTCAACAATAAAAGAAATCACTTATACACAATATATCTCCATACAGGCATGTGCTTGAATCGTACGCTGAGGCGATCTCGTAGCTCCACGATACAATACCGTAAAATAGCGGTACAAAAATGAGAGCATTGAATAAACGAAGAGCGCCTAGGGGTGTGACGCGTTGTCGTCCTTTGTTCGCCTGCTCACGCACGCGCTCCGTTAGATAAGCGGAGAGTCCATAGCATATCATTGGTTGGCAAGGGGAGATTTAGAGATGCGTCTTTCATAGGTTGTTTTAGTGTCGAAAAGGTAAAAAATGGTCATCCATTATCCCCTGGTATACGAGGAGCACGTATGATGGTAAATGCTCACTATTGTGTCAAATGCCTGGGGCGGTGGTGGATGAAGGGAGGTGGCGAACTACCGAGGGGGCGAGGGCAACAAGTACGTTACCCTCTTAATGACTAGGTCAAGTTCAAAATGGACATGAAAACAGATGACTAAAAAAACATGTGCAGCCGTTGACCGTTTCTGAAGCAGACGTCACCTCGATGTAAAGCCATTGATTGAGAGGGAGATTTTCGAACGAAAAGAAAGATCGATTTTAGAGAGACACGGGGCGCCCTCTAACTGCGTCAAGGAATGATCACAGAAGAAACTTAGATTTGCTGGGTCAAATATAAATATATATATATATATATATATATATATATATATATATATATGTATATATATATATATATATATATATATATATATATATAAATATATATATATATATATATATATATATATATATATATATATGTATATATATATATATTTAATATATACATTTGTTATAACGCAGTTGAAGGGCACAGGAGTGTCCGAAATATTCGTTTCAAATACAGACTATTGGGCTCTGAATACCGTCGTTTTTATCATTTTTTGGTTTTCTTTACAAAGTAGATATATATATTTATATCTACTTTGTAAATCTAGGAGGGCGCCCTTGTCCGTTTACGTATTTTTATAGAAAAAGTGGTAAGTGAAACGTTACGGCGAAACTTATATTTCGCCCCAAAAAATTTTTCCCTTAAGCAGTTAAGGTAGACTTTTCAACAACAACTTTCCCCCTAAGTGCCGAATCAGTGAAATATATATATATATATATATATATATATATATATATATATATATATATATATATATATATATATATATATATATATATATATATATATATATATATATATATATATATATATATATATATATATATATATATATATATATATATATATATATATATATATATATATATATATATATATATATATATATATATATAACGCTAATTCCCACCTTAAGGGGAAATTGTTATATCTGCGCGTACATAGGGCGAAAAAATTACAATGAAATACATAAGAAAAAGTGTTCGCCCTAACGTCTAAAAATATAAACAACGTTATTTCAATGGCCAGCCATCCGTTCGTGTTAACAGCTAGGTGTCCGTAAATTTGACAACTTTGAAGTAATTGTATCTACTTTGTAAATCTAGGAGGGCGTCCTTGTCCGTTTACGTATTCCTATAGAAAAAGTGTGTAGAAACGTTACGGCGAAACTTATATTTCGCCCCAAAAAATTTTCCCCTTAAGGTCGACTTTCCAACAACAACTTTCCCCCTAAGTGCCGAATTAGTGAAATAAATATATAAATATATATATATATATATATATATATATATATATATATATATATATATATATATATATATGTAAGGATGCATATATAAGGATAAATTTTTCTTGCAAAACAAACGCAATATTTCCCTTAGACAAATGTGGTCAGTGTTATGCAATGAACGAAGATTGGAAAATCCAACATAGAAGCCGTCGCTCCGGGTCGGTGGTGAAAAAGAAGTGTGGTTCTGTTTCTATTCTGTTTTAGACTGTCGGGCGTGACTCGAGTTACATAAGAGATGACTCGGGTCAAGTCGAGTCACTATGGACAAAGACTCGAGTCAAGTTGAGTTAAGTTTTGTGACTCGAGCCGAGTCGAGTCTTTGAAAATTAATTTTATGGTGACTCGAGCCAAGTCGAGTCTTTTGCAAGTAATAGCTCAAGTCATGTCGCGTCCCGTCAGTTTGTGACTCGAGTCAGACTCGAGTCTTTAAAATTGTTACTGAAGTCAGGCTTGAGCCACATCTTTGACTCGACCATTCGATCCTTATAGTGTTGTGATATTTCAATTTTGCTGAGTTTTAAAAGACCTCAAATCATATTTATTGGCACTAGTGTATGCTTATACAACAATTCTATTATTCCGTTTGCCTCGACTTCACGTGACGTCATTCTTTTTGGGGGGAGGGGGTAAACGATGACAGGTGTCTGTTTGTGTAAAGTGCAGGTAATTTTTTGTTTCATTTATTTTGTCATACATGATTCACGACGAAACAAAAAAGATGTTTATCTTCGCTAGTGACATAACAAACAACAGAGAAGAACTAACATCAACATCCCATTCAGGGTCGTAGCCTGCTGGGGGAGGGGTCAGGGGGACCACTGTCCCTGAGATTTTCATATCGTAAATACATCATGAGCTAAGAATGTTGGCGCTTTACGTAGGCAGTGTGTTTACTGCCCCCTTGAGTTTGCCCAAGCTACGACCTGCTGCGATTCCAACCCGTTTAGCTCGCCGTATGCATTATGCATAATATGTATTGTATTAAGTTTGTGAGGACATTTTTGGTTGAATCCTCACCCTGGGGTGTTGCCAAGCAGGCCTACTAATGCTATAGGCAACGGAACGTGTTCGCGGCTGGCCGTAGGTAAGGGGAGCATTTTTGAAGTCTGACCCAGACCACCGTTCTAGTGAGGGATCTAAAACGAGGTTTTTTCATAACTATGGGTTACATGCAATCTGGTGCGACGCACGTACCATTTCATGAAAAATTACCGCAAAATGTTTAACACCTTTTAGAGAGAGACTTGAATGGAAGGAGCAGTGGCAAATTTTCGACCAGGGGTTCACCTAAGCCCCCCCCCCCCCACCACCATCAAAACTACTTCAGTTTTAATGCCCACTAACTAAAAGGGAAGGTCACAGCTTAGTCTATATTTGCGTGTACTCCGTGAGAAATATTGCATACCAAACGCGTCCAGTCCAACCAATATACTCACCCCACCCATCCACACTCAGGCATTCCCACACGAAAAATGAGTGGTCAAAAGCGGGCAGGAAGAAATCCCTTGGAAGAAAGTTTTGTCCTCTAGAGGTCCAAAACGCATGCTTCGCCCTCCTCGAAAAAGCTTCGACTCGCGGAAGCTTTTTCTCCCCACTTCGAAACCTTGAAAACCTACGCTCCAGACCTCGAAAAATATGACTCTGACACGGTGGTGCGTTACCTTGCACAGTACAGTGCCTCGGATGGAAGAGAACAGTGCATTTAATTTTGCAAAAACGTCCCAAACAAACAGTTGTGATTTAAGACTGGCGTCCTCTATTTTAAGTTAACGAACTCAGCATTGAAGTTCGAGTTGAAGGGGGAATTTATTCACCCTAACTCGAAATTAGTGAAGCAGACTGTCCCGTTTCATGATTGGCTCTTGAGGATCATGTGACAATATTTTGTTCCTCAATTCAGCTTCAGTAAGTGTAAGTGTTTGGTTTGTCTTCCATGTGCAATATCAAAAGATACTTTGAAGGTAAATAAGAAGAAAATTGTCCGATTTAGCTGTCGTTTTATAATAAGTTTGGAACGACTTCAACGCCCTTTAAATATTTATTCACACCATAAGATGGTAAAAGTAACTAAAACTTGAACGTTCAGGTTTCTGAGCTCAACAAGGTAGCCAAATAAAATATTGAGGAATTATTGCAACTAATCATACAACGCACCAAGCGCACTGAACCAACATACGTAAAAGACTAAATCCTTAAACGTATGGATACAGTAAATTTGATGAGGGGAGAAAGCGGGGTGGGAAAGCATGTATAAGTGTTTTTGGATAAAAAAAAACATATCGGTACATATCGAAATATGCAGAAATATAGACAAAAAGGAGGTAGATTCGAAAAAATAGTAGAAAATAAAAGAAAACTCGAAAAAGAAACAGATGATGAAAAAGAAGAAAGGCAAGTAGAAAATTAAAAGAGAAAAAAGAAATCATGGGAATTGTAATAAATGCTAGAGGTGGGGATCGCATACAATATACGCACAAATTAGTGAAGCATTGTGGAAGTTACGAGCACTCAAAGAACATAAACAATATATCTCTTTAAAATAATTGCGGAGGTTGTGTTTGAATTGAATGAAAACGATGTCTTTTTTTCTGAAATTTGGCAAAGAAGTCCAAATTGTATTTACTTTTTCGTTAAAAATGTTTTTACGGGATCGATACTTGTGCATTTTACCGGCTTGCCTTGTGGTCAGTGCATGAATCTCCTCAGAAGGTGTAAAACAAAGGCGGCGGAAGATGTTTTTCATTGGGGGGGGGGGGGGATGGGGCAAAAGTTTTCGACATAATGGTGACGTCGTAAGGCGTCCGGTTTTGCGCGAAACCCAATCACCCCTGACAAAGCCCCCGAAAGTTCGGCCATTTTTAGTCATTTGAGAGGCTCCAAATGGTCGAAAATAATATTCAAATTAAGGATTCTGAAATATGAATTTAATTCAGGAGTGGGGTGAGGTAAGGGACGAGAATGGAATCGGGAAGTACTGTGGCATTTGATTAAGGAGAACATCTTTCACAGTAGGCCTAATTTTAGCTGAAAATGTTGAAGCTACTCAAAATTGAACATGTGATTGATGATTTGAGACAGGGCATGTTTAAGAGATCCAAAGTGTTTTGGGCATTTTATCCATAGGGAGTTCTATTTAAAATCCCGAGGCAATATACGTGGGGTTCAGGGGCCCGGAAGCCTTGAAATTTTAGGCTTTTTAGGGGACTTAATAGAAGCAAAAAAGTACCTTTGTATGGGTATTACTAATAATACTAAAAGGGACATTTTTATTGTGGCAAATGTGTGCCATTGCGGCAAATAAGGGGACTGGGGACATACACCTCTCTCAGTATGTTTAAAAGGCCCTGATTTGAGAAGACGAATGATAATTTGCAAAAGAAAGATAGCTTCCCAAAATTTTTGTTTTAACTGTTTGAAGGGCGAAAGTAAACTCTCCAACAGGTTTTTGTTAATGTGGGTGTCGTGGGGGCCCAGGGGCGAAGCCCTCGGAACCTTTGCAACTTTTGCACTGTGAAAAGGACTAATTGAGCCAAAGAATAGCCGAAATGCAATGAAAGCAACTTCAAATTTATTTTGCGACACTCAGTCATTGGGAGGGCCATGCCCCCCCCCCAATCTCATAAAATAATATTGCGGCAGCCCCCCCCCCCACTCCCCCCCCCCGCCCCCGCTTCCGTCGCCTAGGTAAAATATTTTTAAGCTCTAGATCATCGTGTGTAATCTTCAAGATAATGATAAAAGGGCCTGTTTTGGGAAACCCGGCATAATTACTTCTGGGAGATGACTTCTGAGGTAAATTGTTTGATTTTTCTGCTTTTTGTTTATTCTAAACGAAGTAATCAGACCGTCCAACCATCTTGGAGTGAGTTCCTGAAAAAAAAACCCAATCTAAATTTCGAATTTTCGAGATTTTGGTATCTCTTCGCCCTTTTCGGCTTAACTACCCAAATTCTTGAGCTGTTAGACTGACCAGGTGTGTGTACGTGCGTGCGTGTGTGTGTGTGTGTGTGTGTGTGTTGAGGGGCCGGGGTCTTTAGTTATTTCGAGTCGATTTATTTTGGAGGAATAAGAGGTAGAGATCGGGCTCCCCGTAGGAAAGTTTCCAGTGCTTAGGTGTCTGTAGCGATGCAACTTTTTGGTGTACTAAAGATATGGGAAAACTTTCATGAACGAAACAATGCATTTCTTATCTTTTTGCATTACACTGAAGACAAATAAGGAATGACTTTTCATATACTTGGATTGAAGGGACATATACTTCCCTTAACGATATTTTTATTTTAAGACTCACCTAACACTTCTACGTGCATAAGCAATGTACATTACGTTACAAACTTTAAACAAGAATTAAGGCAGGGGACTGTAAGTGGATCGCCACGAGGAATCCGTAAAACTCAGTGGTGGCGCCAGAAGTTCACGGGGGGGGGGGGGGATCTAGGGGCAAAGCAAAATTGTTGGGCCGAGCACGTGGGTGAAACCGATCGAACGCGAAGCGAACGGTTGGGGTCAAGGACAAATCTTCGGTGATAGAAATGGGGACGAAGCTTCTTAGATTTTAGCATAGCCTATCCTTGGGTCGTCCCAACCAGGGAGCTGGAAGAACTCCCTGTCCCAACTTGAAGTCTTGGAGAACTTTTTCTCAAGTGGGTAAGTGGGTCATTATGGTGGAAAAGCACCTACACCTATCTGATCGGAGATCTCCGTCGGGTAGGCTACCCTGTGCCATACAATACTTCGGTGCTGCGAGCAGGATAAAAAGTCGCGTACACGCCGTGGAAGACATCCCATTAATAATTTTAGTCTTGCGGCAAATTTGAAAACGAAAATTGACTTTAAGACAAAGTTCTGACCCTCAAATTATAATCGTCTTACCTTTATAGTCTATTACTATTTGTGCATCCGCCCTCTATACGCTATGATTTGTGTACGTCGCCTCATGAGAGCTAACAGTGGTTCACGTTTTTATTGTCACTTTTTATTGTCAGGGTCATGCATGATTTCAGACCGGACTCCAAATTAAAGACGTCAATAGTGGGTCCCAATCATTACCGACAAATCTGATGAAGGGTAACAATTGGTCTAGCTATACTAAAATTTTATAGTATTTATGTGGTAGTCTTAAGCCGACCATTCATATAGGTATAGCAAAGATATGCAATTGACATGGGAATCACTTTAAACTTTCAATCATACATGAAATGACTACGTTTTTTGTCAAAAGACGGCATCGGGTATTAATATGGACAGAAGTATCAACCGCCAACTTCACCTCGGGCCCTCACCAAAACTTTATAGTAGAATTAGCAATGACACCTGCCAAATTGATTGATATTACATTGGTCGTACTTACTCCCCCATACTTTGGCAGATGAGTGAGAATACTGGTGCGCGAACTTCAATGAAAGATTACATGAAAGCGAACGGCAATATGAAACATCTCATTTCGCAACAGGCATCAGAAAGCAATATTGTCGCCTGAAGAAAGGGTGGGGGTGCGGAAATAACTGCCCGAGATTACCAGATCGTGAATACACTACGTGCTAAGTGACAGTGGCGCTTTACGAACACGGTGTTTAAACTGTCCCTTAGATATTTTGCCTAGGCTGCTGCTTTGAAAAACAAGAAAAAAGTCCATCCGAAAAAATGTAGGCCTAAACAGGAAAAAATATAAAAGAAGATTACTTAGGAGGATGGGGACAAGAAACACTTTTTGAAGGGTGGGAGTTCAAGAACGACAGGAGAACGATAAATGTTGTACTCTCATGAGTATTCCAGGTGACAGACCGTGCTGTGGGGACTCGCCCCTTTTAAACCTCTTCGTTTGCCTAACTAATCAAATTCGTCACGGTGGCATTACATGCTTGAGCAACATATCAACTTGACTTTCCCAGGCTTTTCCCTAGCAACCAGACACGTGTGTTTGTACTAGAAGGCCGAAAGGACAAATAGAAAGGCACACACACTCGATTTGTTTTCATGTTCAGTTAAGTATCATTGTCGTAATAACGGAATTAGGATTATTATCCTGTATACGTGTGGGCCCTCTGACCCTAGAAAAACATAAATCGGTTTGTGAGCGTGCTTCCTCAACAGCAAAAGAAGGCAAATCCCAGCTGATTAAAGATTTTAACAACTTGAAATATGACTTTTTGAACTTGTTTGTTGGGTCTTATTACAGCTCCTGCATGGAGTTATAAAAGCGAATGCCAAATCGCGGTTTGTCGGCACCAAGACTCGCTTCATAAAATCACGGAGGCACCACCTGATTAAAAAGTGTTGATTGTGAGCAAACCAGCGAATGATTAGCCTGCGTAGCGCCTTTGTGGCTGCAGCCACCTTAGGCTGGTTTTCCGTAGCGATGAGCTGAACGAAGAGCCGGACTTCGTCCGCTCCGCGAGCCAGCAAACGATGATTTACGTCCTGTTTTCTTTCAATCGAGCTCTAGCTTGACCGATTTGAAGGTGCTATGATGAAGATTAGACGAACCTAGAATTTTTTTTTGGATGGAGGGGCGCTGATGACTGACGACCAGCATGGTGTGGAGCTGCTCGATTTTTGCAGTAGGCCCATGTCATAGGCGGGGGAAGATGTTTTATACTGGGGGACCACAAGTTTTTGTCAGCCGTCATAATGGTGACGCCATAAGGCGTCCGGTTTTGGGCGAAACAAAATCGGCGTGGGGTCCAGGGGCCGGCTTAAGGGCCCCTGGTGGGGGTAAAGCCCTGGTAGGGATCCAGGGGCATTGGCGTAGCTAGGATTTTTTTTTGTTTGGGCTATGGGGGGCTGGATACTTTTGTAGGGGGCTGGAGTTTACTATCTAAGCGTAGCGCCACCATCAGTTGGCCGCGAAGCGTACGAAGAAAATTTTGGATTCTAAAACCTCCCAGATGGCTGGAAATGGCATTTGCGAGGGCAAATTGTCTTTAGTTCTGGTGAGAAAAATTTGTGATTATTATCAGATTCAAGCACACTTTTGAGATGCTGATTAGCTCAGTTCATTACTCCACTGGATTATGTATCCTAGGATCACAAATCCGGAACCCTGATGAATGTTGCAAGCAGCTGTTCCAGTGTACGTCTGAGTATAAGGTATTTCCGTAAGCGTAGGGGAGCATTTCAGTTTGGGGGCAGAAGGTTTTTGCCCGAAAATGTAATTATGCCCTTAAGATAGTCAAAGTGGAGTGCCACCACTGGTTGGCGCGGAGCGTCCAGAAAATTTGAAAATTCGTACCTTTCAGACAGTCAAAAATGACATTTCTAGGCTTGTAAAGGGGATCCAAGCAGTCGCTTTTTTAAAGTTTCAATTGCAGATAAACGTTCATTCCAAACTAAATTCCAGCCAGAAAGACTAAGCGGAGCGCCATCATTGGTTGGCGCGAAGCGTACAAAAAAAATTAAATATCCGACCCCTCAGACAGTTGAAAATGGCATTTCCCGGGCTTACATGGGGATCTAAGCAGTCGGTATTTTGAGTTTCCTTTTGCAAAAAATGTTCACTAGAAACTTAAATTCTGCTATGGAGCGGTCTAAATGGAAACCCACTAAAATGTGGGAGAAAACGCACAGGAAATTTCGAAAATTCAGACCCTCCAGACAGTCAAAAATGTCATTTTCTCTGCTTATAGGGGGTCGCTAATTTGAGGGAAGTTCTGTTTGCAAACAATGTTCACTGGGAACTAAAATTCTGATAGGAAGACTGTCTACGCGTAGCTTCACTACGAACAGAAAATTTTGAAAAATCGGACCCCTGAGACAGTCAAAAATGACATTTCTCAGGCTTATAGGGGGTTTTAAGCGGTCGCTATTTGATCAGAAAATTACCAGATAAATTGTATCACTACCAATCGATGAAATAGTCCCGCATATTTTCGGGGAAAACTACAAACCGGCATTGAAAACATGCTAATGATATACTCTATTGCGACTCTTGGCTAAATTCAAAATATATTGAAAAAATTGCGTGCCCGAACTTCCGACTATATATGATTTTTCTTTTGAAAAAAGTAGGCCTATGGGGATCTTAGCAGTCGCTATTTTGATCAGAAAAATCAATAAAATGTACCACTACCATTGGATGAAATGAAGTAAATAATTTTTCTTCTATTAGTGACACTTATTGACAGAATTGTCACGTTCCAAGATGTGTTTAAATGAATTTTTAAAGCAGACTTATGGGAAGACATTCTCACACTGCATCACTGAAGTATCGAAAAACAAATTACCCGATTCTCATAACCATTGCCCATTTGGCTCTAGAGCAGGATAGATTGCAAACTTTTGGGCACCTGAACACTATCCCGTCTATCCGTTGAATTAGTTTGGCAATTGGAAACGTCCCAGCATTTTTTTAACCTTTGCCCGAATATTTGACCATTTCAGGCAATTTTTGCAAGACTAGAGTATGGAGTTGGGATGATGAAAATCTTTTTTCACACTGTACCCAAATGCGTCGCAGATCTTTTTTATTTTTTCATGAAAATTGTACTATAAATACATCGTCTTCTGTTTTTCGGGAAAGATTTGAAGCTATTTAAATAATCGGCCATTTCGGGTATTGTGTTACACAATATTTAAAAACAGGCTCAAGAATAATTGTTTCTTTTTAGCCACAGGCTTCCCAAAGGTGTCGCGATTTTTCATCTCTTTTGTTTCGTAACTATGTCAGTATGTTCTCCTTACTATGATACTTTCCCATTTTCGGGCAAATGCTTGAAAGAATTTGGATATTTGACAATTTCGGCATTCAGGCATTGTGTTGTGATTATATCTGTGAAGTAAAGGTCACGAGGTATAGCTCTTTGAGCTGCCCAAAGGTGTAGCGACTTTTTGGAATCTTGACTTGGTTTTCATGAAATTTTTTTTTGACCCAACATGGGTTTGGTGGTTGCACTGGCCAATGACTGGTAGCAATGGCCGTGCAAAGTGCAAATTCCTTCCAACCATATTAGACCCAAATATTCTACCCACCACACCAAGTGAACACACCAAGTGAATAATTTTGGAACAATTTCGTGCATCCCCAGGAACTGAAAAAATCCCTACAGGAGGTAGAAACATGCCAGATGTTAGGAGCACACCTTTATACACACAAAGGTAGCCAATTTTAGCCACTTCAAAAATCTGTTAGTAAATTATCTACCCAGAAACTGGACGAGTAAAAAGTCAAGAGATTCCGAAGATGTGAAGCTTGTCACAATTTACCTGAATTTATTTCGAAATTCAGAGTGGGGCACAATTGCAGAATACCCTGCATCTGTTTGAAGGGCGAAAAAAGACTCTCCTACAGGTTATCGTTAATGTGGGGGGCCAGGAGGCGAAGCCCCCGGAAGCTTTGCAACTTTTGCACTCTGAAAAGTAATATTTGAGCCAAAGAATAGCCGAAATGTAATAAAAGCAACCTAAATTTGTTAAATTACTTTTGAAAAAAATATTTGTCGACATTCAGTTATGGGGGGGGGGATGCCCCCCAAAATCTCATTAAAAAATATTGGGGGGGGGGCAGGCCCCCTGGAAATCATGGCATTTTACAGGCTTGCAAGTAGCTATTTAGTTTTTGTTTGAAAGAATGTTCATTTAACTAAACAAGTTGTGCAATGATCAGAAAATTTCCAGATAAAATGTACCACTAACAAGGTTTTGGCCACTGTATACACCTTTCTCCCGTCAGTCTTCTGATCAGTTATTTAGAAACCTGCATTCTGATTGGTTAAATACTGACAGGATCGTTATTATCCAACACACCTGCTTTTAATAATATACAGAAGCCACTATACAAGAAAGCCACTAGTAGCAAATAACCTCCAAATTTCCACAAAAGGACATTTTTGGGTGGTAGAAAAGAAATAAACCACATTTGTCGGATTCTTGTTGTTGAATAACCTGTCTCGACTCCAGATTTGAAAGAAATAACGGACTTAGCCCGAGGAGCGGACCAAGTCTTTTCGTTCAGCTCTTCGCTACGAAAAACCAACCAAGTCTAAGGGGGCTGCAGCCACAGAGACGGTACAATTTGGAGTCTCGACGGTTTATTCACCAACAATCGTCCGAAAAATACATTTCATTCCTTTAAAGGCATATTTTCATCATCCCAAACAGTTCCAAATCTCCCAACCTACTTATTTCTAGCCCCTCCCACATTTATCTAAAACTCATCTTTATCCAGACACAATCCTTGTTTATTGCTTCATGGCTTGTCCCAGTGGCCATACAAGTCCATAATGTGTATTCAAGACACTCTCAGTGCTCATGCTGTGTGATTTAGCTATGATGCATTGTTTGAATGTGATACCAATCAAAGAGTTGTACCAATTGAGAGTTTTGATATATGTATACTGAAACTGTGGTTTAGGGTGACGAATGACTGCCTTTAATATCCTTCCGTCTGTCGTGCTATCTGGTAGTTTTACTTTATTCAAGAACTTTTTGGCATCTTTTGCCCAAAGTGTTGCCCAAGAATATGAAGTGGGACTGACCGGAAAGAGTTTCTCCATGCATCAGTTCAGGGGCGGATCTAGGATTTTTCGTTAGGGGGGGGGGGGGGCTGACGGTCGATCATCTGCCCGAACGAATATCTAAGCGGAGTGCCACCATCGGTTGGCTCGGAGCGAACAGAAAATTTTGAAAAATCGCGACCCCTCACATAGCCGGAAATGGCATTTCCCAGGTTTGTAAGTAGAACCTAAGCAGTCGTTACTTTGAAATTTTCTTTGCCAAAAAATGTTCCCTTCAATTAAAAGTGAGGAAATTGCAAAAACTTGCTTCATGAACTAAACCAAATTTACTGACTTGATCTTGATTTAAGCTAAAATCACTCTTTAAACACTTGATGAAATACCTTTCCCCCAATATGTCGTAATGTCGTAATATTACAGGGGGAAAAAGTGGTCTAAAGATAAATGGGGTCCTCCCCAGTGACGTAGCTAGGTTTTTTTCGTGTGTGTGTGTGTGGGGGGGAGGGGGCTATGGTGGTGCTGGATACTTTTGTAGGTGAGGGGGGGCTGGAGTTTACTGTCTAAGCGTAGCGCCCCAATCAGTTGGCGCGGGGCGTACAAAGAAAATTTTGGATTTTTACACCTCCCATATGGCTGGAAATTCCATTTGCCAGGTTTAATTGTCTTTAATTCTCGTGAGAAAAATTTGTTATTTTTCTAAAATTCAAACTCACTTTTGAGATACTGATTAGCTCACTTCATTACTCCACTGGACTATGTATCCTCGGATTGCAAATCCGGAATCCTGCTGTATGTTGCAAGCAGCTGTTCCAGTGTGCACCCGAGTAAGGCATTTTTGGGGGAGCATTTCAGTTTTGGGGCAGAAGATTTTTGCCCGAAAAAATGTTATTCTGCCCGTAAGACAGTCAAAGCGGAGCGCCAACATTGGTTGGCGCGAAGCGTCCAAAAAATTTGAAAATTCGTACCTCTCAGACAGTCGAAAATGGCATTTCCCAGGCTTATAAAGGGGATCCAAGCAGTCGCTATTTTAAGTTCCAATTGCAGATAAACGTTCACTCCGAACTAAAATTCAGCCAGAAAGACGGAGCGCCACCATTGGTGAAGCGTAAAGAAAATTTTGAAATATCCAACCTCTCAGACAGTTGAAAATGGCTTTTCCCAGGCTTATATGGTATCTAAGCAGTCTCTATTTTGAGTTTCATTTTGCTAAAATGCTCACGTGAAACTTAAATTCTGCTATTCTGAGGATACGTTTGCAAAGAATGTTCACTTGAAACTAAAACTCTTCTAGGAAAACTATCTACGCGGGGGACCACCACTGGTTGGCGCGGAGCGAACAGAAAATTTTGAAAAATCGAACCCCTGAGACAGTCGAAAATGACATTTCCCAGGGTTATAGAGGGATCTAAGCAGTCGCTATTTGATTAGAAAATAACCAGATAAAATGTATCACTACCAATCGATGAAATGGTCCTGCATATTTTCTAACTACAAAACGGAATTGAAAACATGCTAATGAATTTCACTCTATTGCGACTATTGGCTAAATTCAACATATATTGATAAAATTCTGTGATTGCCCGAACTTCCGACTTTGTATGATTTTACTTTTGAAAAATGTAACATTACCAGGTGTGTTTAAATGAATTTTCAAGCAGAATTATGGGAAGACATTGTCACATTGAATCATTAAAGTATCGAAAAACAAATTTGCCGATTTTCATAACCATTGCCCGTAGTTGGCTTTAGAACAGGACAGAAGGCAAACTTTTGGGTACCGGAACACCCTACTGTCTGTCTGTTGAATTAATTTGGCAATTGAAAACGTCCCAGCATTTTTTTAACCTTTGCCCGAATATTTGACCATTTCGGGCAATTTTTTCAAGACTACAGTATGACGTGGGGACGATGGAAACCTTTTTTTACATTCTACCCAGATGTGTTGCAGATCTTTGTATTTTCCGTGGAAATGTTACTTTAAATATAGGGTTTTCTGCTTTTCGGCAAAGATTTGAAGCTTTTAAAATAATCGACCATTTCGGGCATTGTGTTACATAAGATTTACAAACAGGCTTAAGAATGAATTGTTTCTTTAAACCACAGGCTTCCCAAGTGTGTCGCGACTTTTTTATCTGTATGATTTTTCGCAACCTTACCCTTACGATGATACTTTTCCATTTTCGGGCAAATGATTGAAAGAATTTGGATATTCTACAATTTTGGGCATTAAGTTGTCATTATCTGTGAAGTAAAAGTAAAAGTCACGAATAATAGTTTTTTGCGCTGCCCGAAGATGTAGCGATTTTTTGGAATCTTGATTTGGTTTTTCATGAAAATTTTATTGCGACTTTATGACAGTTCTTTCCTTTTTTCGGGAATATCCTTTTTTCCAAGATTTCGGCCACATTTAGGAATTTTCTGAAAAACCATCCCATTATTTCAAAATTAAAGGCCTGTTCGAATTTTTTTCAAAATTCTTGCCCGAATTTAGATTTTGCCAAAATCTTACGCCACTGGGTATGTCCACTCCACCCAAGAGCTAAGTGAGGTCCTGAGAGGTAATAGTGGTAAGGTTGCGACCCTTGAGATTGCATTGAACCAACATGGGTTTGATTGTTGCATTGGCCAATGACTGCCAGCAATAGCCGTGCAAAGTGCAATTTCCTTCGAACAATATTTGACTTAAACATTCTACCCACCACACCAAGTATGATTTTTGAACAAATTTGTGTATCCCCGGAATTGAAAAAACCCTACCTGCCCAGTGGCGTCACCAGAATTTCATTCTGGGGGTACTGAGGGGGCACAATGATTTTATGGGGGGCATTGCTAGACTCCACTCATGGCGCCTGAGGCGCCACCGAGCGCGAAGCGCGAGGCTCAACGGGTGGGGTCCAGGGGCCCGCCTTAGGGCCCCTGGTGGGGTCCAGGGGCAAAGCCCAGGTGGGGGTGCAGGGGGCGAAGCCCCCGGAAGCTCCTGGGTTTTAGCGTGTTTGTGAGGTATTAAAGACGTTATTTAAGGGTAATTTTATTGACTTAACACTGGTCTAAAAGTTACCTCCAGGGTAACTTCAAGTAAGCCTCTCGGTAAAAAACCACTGATTCAACTACCAAGAGCTTATCCGGCTGACATTTTGAAAATGGGGTAGATGATCTATAGAGAAAAAAGTTGATGGGCACTTCAATGTGAATTTTGGTGGGGGTCCAGGGGGCAAGCCCCCTGAAGCTCCTGGGTTTTAACGTGTTTTTGAGGTATTAAAGACGTTATTTAAGAGTAATTTTATTGACTTAACACTGGTCTAAAAGTTACCTCCAGGGTAACTTTCAAGTAAGACTTTCGGTAAAAAACCACTGATTCAACTACCAAGAGCAGATCCGGGTGACAAAAAGGGGTAGATGATCTATAGAAAGAAAGTTGATGGGCACTTCAATGTTAGTCTTAGTGGGGGTCCAGGGGGCGAAGCCACTGGAAGCTCCTGGGTCTTTAGCCTGTTTGTAAGGTTTTAAAGTTGTTTTTTAAAAGGGTTGTTTTTACACTGGCCTAAAAAATTACTTACAGGGCAATTTCGAGTAAGATTTTATTTTTGGTAACAACACAAACGTTAGTGAAACTACTCTCAAGAGCGTATCAGGCTGACAACTTGAGGAAGGTGAGCTGCACCGTGACTATAAAGAGAAAGAAAGGCAGTTGATGGGCAATTAGATGTGATCCTCTAAAGGAAAAATGTAGGCTTAATCCAGCTTGAAGGGTTACCTGAGCTGTGCGCCACCTCCAATTGACGTAGTCGGAAGTGTGAAGAAAATTTTTAAAAAAACGTAACCCCTCAGACAGCCGGAAATGGCATTTCCGAGGTTTTTTGCGATATTTTCATTTGGAAAACATGAAAATTTACTGCCTTTTCTTTTCAACAGAGGAATCGAATCCTAAAAAATAGTGACACTCTGACCACAGAAGACCTATTTTTTTGAAAATCTCAAATCTCAGTTGGGGGGCACACGGGGGGCACACGATTTTTCGGGGGGGAGGGCACGTGCCCCCTGCCCCCCTTGACGACGCCACTGTACCTGCCTACAGGAGATAGAAACAGGCCAGATGCTAGGAGCACACTTTAATCCACACCAAGTTAGCCAATTTCAGCCACTCTAAATCTGCTAGAAAATTATCCATCCAGAAACCCGACAAGTAAAAGTCAAGAGATTCCGAAGATATGAAGCTTGTCACAGTCTACCTGAATTTATTCCGAAATTCAGAGTGGGCCACAATTGCAGAATACCCTGCAACTGCGTAGATCTATTGCAAGTGTATCTATGTCATAGTAGCCGGGTAGCCCGGATTGATTATTATCATCGGCCAGCATGAATATAATTTTTTTGCCCGGGCGCCAATGGGGGGGGGTGGAAGTTGGGGGGGGGGGTGGGGGGCTGAGGGGGGACTGAAGGGGGCTGAGCGGTTCAGCGGGGGCTCCAGCCACCCCCCCCCCCCCGTAGCTACGCCACTGATCCTCACACATGGTACGGAGAGGAGAATCTTTCCTTTTTAATTTTGAATAAAAATTCGTTACAACCTACAGCCTAATTCTATGAACGTAAAAAACTGAAAGAACTGAAATTTGGGGTCTCCAACAGCTTCAAAGACGATGGTGAAAATATCTGACCAAAAATACGATGCAGTGCTGTAGGATTCATATTTGAGATCGCAGTAGCTTTTAAAGTCTTTTGCTTGATGAAAGATACCACTTTATTGTCATGTGCATGAGAGATTAACATTGTTTAACGCTTTGCGTTATCATTGATTTCATATAGTGGCATGTACATTAAGCCTCCCCTCCCTCGGGGTAGCAGAATTTTTCCATAATACAATGTAAAAGGAAAAATATTAGTAAAATTACATTTATGGCAGAAATCATTCTAATTAGCACTTAGTCGACTCCCCTTTTAAAAAAATTCTTCTTCTGTTCTTTTGTTTTTCTATGTGTATGATAACATTAACGAGGATTTCCGTTGATTAAAAACTCCACACCTGACGAACCCAAATAGAAGGTGGATTGTAAGAAAAAGTTTAGTGTTCTACATTAAGCGTGGTCCGAAATAGGGTTGAGACCTTCGATGTCACTCTTTTGACATTTTATCGGAAAACTTGAAACTGTGTGCTCGAAATTGCTAGCTTTGTAACAATTATAATTACACAGTTTGAAAATTATAAGATAAAACAACATTATGTAGAAACAAGTAGGCTAAATGATCTATTTATTGAAAGTAAAAATAAGCTTTGGAAAATTTAAGGAGGGGGGGGGGGCGCCGGGTGCGCCGCCGCCTAAATCCGCCACTGCATCAGTTGTCAGGATGCGTACCGAATTTTTGTATTCCGGATTTCGTCGAAATTATACCGTGTATATATGATTTTTTCTTTCATTTGATCAATTTTTGGAAAAAAAATGTTCACGATTAGGAGTTTATACTGTGTAATTAAAAAATATCAGATTTTTCAAGAGAGAACTGGTTACCCCAAATTTTTCCAAACCCTGTCCGACATTCAGGTTTTGCGGAAATTTCAGTGGGGAAAAGTCTACCCTGACTCAGTGCCTCGTACTCGTGTCCTTTGATATCAAAGTTATCGCCGTCATTTTATCTGAAATCATGAAACTGTGCACTTTGAATTTATTATGTTTTTGACAATTTTTGGACAATACAACATGCTGTACGAACAAAAAAGCAAAGCGAAACACCTTGAATTAAAAAAAAATAAGCCTTGGGTTTTTTTTTGGGGGGGGGGGGGAGGGGGTGGTGAATGCCGGGCGTGTCTCCTTCAAATCCGCCCTGACCTGGAAATGCTGGTTTCGTAAGGCTGTCAAACACACAGCGTGGCAGACAAACTACAACCCAGAAACTAGACGACGGAAACTTTAGTTTTAATTCCTAACTTTCAAAGGTTAATTATTCCATAAATGTTTGAGGAACAGATAACGTGTGATTAATTTATTCCTTGAAAGTAAGTGCAGGGGCCGGCGGGGGCCATAGTTCTGGACTAGGCTATCATAGTAATGTCATTTAACTCTATATAGTTCTCCAGTAAGACCAGTCAGCGACCACTCATCCCCTTTCCTCAGTTTTGACTGGGAAAGCACAAGCGTGAAACAACACTTTAGTTTTGGAATTTGCATTTTTCCAACTAAAAGCTCGAACTTTTGCCAACAGTATCAAATTTTGTGCACGAGGCTTCCAGTGCTCTAACCTGTAACTGTGCGATATCTAATAGAGGGAGGGCGTAAGGTGAAAAAACCAGCGTGGGTCATCAAGCGTGAGAACGCTGAGTACAGCTAGTAGTATACAGCAGGTAGTTTACAAACATGGCGGAGAGACTGAGACAGGACCCGCTACCTCCGCCCTGGTCTTACGGGGTTATGAGCGATGGGAGAATATTTTTTATAAAGTGAGTATAAAGTATTTCATGAACATGCCACTTCAATTGTTGATGTAAGTGTAAGTGCAGGGAACACCCTTTGCTAGGAGGGTGGAATGGGATCGTTGTCTGATTGTTTACATTCGGATGCACCTCGTAAAGTTGTAAATTGTAATATAACGTTACACCTTACGCAGTAACGGCCAACATTACAATATGCTATTGCTATGTTATAAATCTACGTTGACAGGTGAATCGGTCCTGCAAGTGCAGTGAGTTTGACATAGGCCTAGGCTAGGCCTAGGCTAGGCAGGTGCTGTGAGTGTGAGTTCGACATAGGCAAGGCTTGGCCTAATGTGAGGTCTACCTTTCCCAGGCCTAGTTTGAACGCAATATCAATAGAGCCTGTATGAAATGCAATCTTGACAATGTCACATGCTAGGCATGACATTAAGTCCTCAGTAAAGGATTATGGATGGACGGTCGCCGTCACTTTGAGGTTGCTAGCCTAGGCCTATCCTAGTCTTCAACCATCATATTGCCAGGAATCTGCAGAATACCTCGCAACTCCCAAGCTACACCCCTTCAAAATGTATGGCTTCAATGTCAACAGCCAACTTACCAACCACCGCAGAATATAAAAGTAAAAAGTATTCTAGGCCTATGACCAACTTGTATACCTCAGAGTAGGGTTGTGGCACGCGCACAGAATTTTTCTCCAAAATTCTCGGGGAATTACTCACACCCAAACACGCAGCCGCTAAAACAGTGTGTCTAAAAACTGAATTTACAACATTCAAAATTGTCAAAATTTTGCCTACACTGTAAAATTTGTACACCTTAGACATACTTTTACTATAATATTTCACCAAATAAGCTTTAAAACAAAAAGAAGAAAAAATATGTCACAGTTTCTAACAATCCCTTTGAAGCATCGTTGCAAAGGTGGCAGTCAAAAGTGTGTTTTGGTCACACGTAAAATCTCACACATAGCCACATTTGACTTGATCGTGCATTAGGGCTGAACCTTTGACCCCTACAACCCATATAGGCCTATCATAAGAAAGAAGAAAAGGAACTCTACATTATAATGGAGGGAAGAGATCGCCAAAATTAATATTTCTTTACCATTTTTGGGCACAAAACATTGGTAGCATGAATGCAATGGGTTCCAGAATTATATCCGCAATTGCTTCCAGGTATCATTTTGTAGCATTTTTTATGATCTTTCCATTTCCGAAGAAAAAAATTGAATTTTTGTTCAGCCCTGATGCATGCTGGATTTAAATGAAACAGCCATTGATCCCCACCTACATCTTTTGTACCTAGCCGACATTCGTATGTTTATGTATGAGCCCATTGTTCAGCTTAGCAACAAGGGATTTCCCGCCAATATGCTTACGTACAGTATTGCATTGTATATACCTTAGTGTTCGACCGATCATCTGTTAAGTAATCGGCATTGGGCCGATTATTGCGTTATCGGTAAATAATCGGCATCGGTAAAATTCTGCCATGCAACTGATTACTACCACCGGTTATTTGAAATTGGAAAAAAGGGGCAAAATATACTTGAAACTTGCTCTTAATTTCGTTAAAATTCCCGTAAATACTCAATACTTTAACTTCCCGCCAAAAGGGGATGCATTGATAATCACAAATGTATAAATTTTACCCCTGCCATGAGAATGATCGTTTGATGTTTTCCGCTATAACCCGGTAGTATTAGCCTACTTGGAATTCGATTTAGAAGTGCATTCAAGGTGTATTCCTTGCTGTCTCGCAGAAAGCGCCACGTAAGTTGCTGTACAAACTGTTCTGCACAAAACACATAGTACAGACTATCTAGCTGCAGTGTTTCGCCGTTTTTTCAAATCCCCAACCTTTACATACATTTATGTGCACGTTTTGTACACTTAGCACCTACAATCTTGTGAAGTTCGGTGGTTATTACCTTGCATAAATTAAGGCATTCCCAGCATTCCTTCCGTAACATTATTTACGGTAGGACTTAAGCAATGTTGTCATACGACGTCATTGTAAACGAAAACAGTAATACACGTGATCTCTTGCAGCAAACTTCTTGGCCCACGCTTGCACTAGACTTACGTGAGTGTCCGTTTTTACTGTCAAACAAGGCATAATATTTTGCTCGGTGACATCATATGCAAAAGATCCATTGCAAAATTTAAATTGGCCCCTGCTTCGTGATTGGTTCAATTGCGTTGATTCTAGGCAGCCAATCACAACTCGCGCCTTCGCCTATGTGATTTAGTGTGTGAAAATACTCGGTCTCGAGACAAATTTTCACGTTGAGTTTGTGTTACGACGATCGCGCATGTAATGCCGGCTAGCGAAGCCGGGCGAGCCCCGTGCTAAATTCACATAGAAACGGCATCGCAAATCTCAGCATAGGTGGATTTTTCGGGGATCGAACTTACGTGCATTTCAGTTGCAGATTCTTTTTAAACAAGACGGAAGTTTTGGACGAGAACTGCTTAAAATATACGGGGATATTTATATCGGAAAGGAACCATAAGATAAGTTATACGGGTGCCCAAAACTGCTAAGATTATCATGATTGCTTTACATGGGGTTCGTTATTAAAAGCGGGAGAGTAGCTACAGTACGTTAACGCAACTACAACCGAGAACAGTAAAAGAATGCAATGTTCCGACATGATTGGGGGATGAAAACTAGACAGAGCATGATGTTGGCCTTAGAACTAAATTATCAAAGGGCATGTGAGATTGACTGCAAACAATTGTACAGTATTAAGGGTTGATTTGTATCTCCACTTTTGAAGTGAAAATATTTCGCCTACAAAAATGATATCCCGTTCGTGAAACGAACAGAACTATTCCCAATATTTCCATCCTGGTTATGGTAATATGAAACGCACGAAGCAAGGGGCACGTATAAAGTGACAAACATGTGAATTCCCTCTTTCTAATAATCGGTGATCGGTAATCGGCATCGGGCCGATTGTTAAATTAAATAATCGGTAATTGGGTTTTACCGATTATAGCATAATCGGTCGAACACTAATATACCTGTGCGTGCAATGGCTATGTATGGTTAGTAAATCACGTACTTGCATGTGTACGTATACGTAAGCAGGTACTGGTTGCTGTAGCATAGATTGTGTGTATTCCCGCTATGTGGGACTTGTTAGTGCATTGTACATACACAGAACGCAAGCTATCACGACACGGACACGTGATCACTGAGTGTCTTGCCCAGTTACGTTGCATATATTCACGTCAGCACATCTGGGGTACGTAACACAGTGATGAATAACCAAAGCGTCTGATTGAACAGTTATGATGATGTTTTCGACCCACTTTTGCAGGCAGAACGTAACACTGAAGCATACGGCGATTTGGAGAAATCGGTAGGATTATGGAGACATAAAATGTGTTATATTTTGAAAAGTACTGGACGGATTTTGGTAAAATTTGGTATGGTTGCTTAGAAAAGGGTACTTAACAATGTGAATCACTCAAATTCTTGAAGTTTGATGTTTTTCGCAAAGTCATATTTTTAGTGCGACAACCCTACTCAGAGTGGCTTCGCAGATGCGATGCCGAAGTGAGGAGATCCCTGAGGCCTAATTTAAGAACGACACAGTGTGAAAAAATATTTTAAGTCCAACTTGTTAACCTAGCAGTGGCTCCAGGGATCTGTTGTAGAAGTGCTGAGAGCCCTCTGTTTAAGAACGACACTGTGTGTACAAACAAGATAGGGTTTGGGGGAAACAATACTTTAAATCCAACATGTTTACTTCAGAGTGGATTTGCGGATCCAATGTTGAAGTGAGGAGATCCCTCTACTTAAGAACGACACTGTGTGTACTTGTAACCCAGATTGGGTTTGGGGGCAAGAATATTTTAAGTCCAACTTGTTTACCTCGGAGGGGCTCCATGGATCCGATGTCAAAGTGAGGGGGTAAAAGCAGCAGACCATGAAGCTAGGAGCCAACTTATTCTGCAGTTGTGCCTATTTCCAGACCACATTATTTTTTTCTTATAGCAAAGGTAGGACCTAACCAAAAATGTTACTGTTAGTTAATAAATAATAAATTACCTTTACCAAATCCTGTTTAATATTGCCACTATTTTCAATGACTTGAAACCTCTTAAATGGTCCGAAAATTTAATTAAAAAGTCACACTCCTCACAGTGGCATGAGGCAAGTAAAGGTTTGTTATTACAAAATTGAAGGCATGCTATTCATATGCTGTAAGACTCCAGAATGCTCCTTACAAAGCTTTGGGCCTACATTGTCTTCATTATGGTTCTTGTGGTGATTAAAATAGCATACAGTATTTTATCTTTTTATTTCTTTACATAATTCTTATGTTTTTTATCACATTTTATTTCAGTGAAGAAAGCAATGAAACAACGTGGTTACACCCAGTGTCGGGGAAAGCAATCGGCACAGGATTCTATGATCGAAACGGTATGTCAGAATTGACCAGTTTTACTGTCTGTAATGCACTTACAGTATATCAGTTATTGTACTACACACCCTCTGACCAGTCAAATAAGCATTATACTGTATTCATCTGAGTCAGGGATTTGTAAAAAGAAGAAAGAATTATATTAAAAAAAGTTAAAAAAGTTTAAACTGGCGCTGTTCTAGGCTTGGGATCAGGGACAAATGCTTGCTTGCTTCAAGATCCTTGTAAAGTGTAACTTGAAGGGTTTTACATGCACCATTTATTTATGTTAGTTCAGACATTGCTGTAAAAGTGCCCCCTTTTTAATTAAGAAACCAATATGCTGACCATTTTTGGATTTTAATGGAAATGAAAAGGAGGGGGGGGGAGATTTTATCCACCCTCTTCTGGAAATGGGGGAACAAGTTTCCCCTTTCTCCCTCTGATGAACCCCGTGGGAGTTGTGTTACACTCTGCAGGGTTGCGTCAAATTAATAGGCGTGGGAAAGGTTCATCTTATTCTACAGGAAATGTTTGTCACAGTTTATGAAATGTTGGGTCAATTGCGTGACGGAAGGGTGTGTCACTGCACAAAAATGTTTGACACTCCTAACCGTGTATTTGGTCTAACGGTAAGAGCATCCGCCTCTCACGCGGAAGGCCCGGGGTTCGCTTCCCAGGTCAAGTCTTACCAAAGACTCTAAAAAAGGAACCTACTGCCGTTGTGCGTGATGCTCCACATAAGCAATGGAGTAGGGAAAACAAGCCAGTGAGCCACAACTGGAAAAAAGGTGGTGGTCGGCTCGACTTGAACCAATAGGTTGGAAACTGGGCCCTAAAACTCTATCTAACTAACTAACCTAACAAAATTTGACTGACCTTGACTGGGGATCAAAGGGTAGACCTGTTTTAAATTTGATATTAGTGCATAATAATGATACTGCGGTGGGCATTCTGAAGTAAATGATTGTCTTCACAATATCTGCTCTAATGGTAATGGGCTTAACCATCTGTTATGTACAGTATTAATTGAGAGAGCCAGCAAGCAGCTATGTCTAGGGGCCAATTGCACTAAGGTTTAGAAATCATCACTTATGCCGAAATCCATTGCTAAATTTTAAATCCACAGCAGTTTAGCGACCCATTTTTGATTCCTTGCCGAAGGCAGGCAAGGAATCTATGCGATGGTGATGTCGTGTGTGTGTATGTGTGTGTGTGTGTGTGTGTGTGTGTGTGTATGTGTGTGTGTGACGCCTGCTTGTAAACACGATATCTCAAGAACGGTAACCCCCAGGGATCTCAAACTTGGCATGTAGATTGTCCACATTGAGTAGATGGTCCCTATTTTTTTTGGTACAGGTCAAATGTCATTTGGGGTCACCAGAGGTCAAAATGTAAATACCTTGGAAATTGCTTGTAAACACGATATCTCCAGAAGGAAAAATGTGAGCAATCTCATACTTACCTTGCTGATTGTCCATATTGAGTAGATGGTCCCTATTGTTTTTGATGGAGGTCAAAGGTCATTTGGGGTCACCAGAGGGAAAAAGGTCAAAACCTTGTAAACCCTGTATCTCAAGAAGGGTAAATGTGAGGGATCTCATACGTAGCAGGCGGATTGCCCATATTAAGTAGATGATCACAATTATTTTTGGTGGAGGTCAAAGGTCATTTGGGGTCATCAGAGATGTAAAGCTCAAAAACTTGTAAACACCATATGTCAAGAAAGATAACTGCCAGGAATCTCATATTTACTAAGTGGATTGTCCATATTGAGTAGATGACCCCTATTGTTTTTATTGGATATCAAAGGTCATTTGGGGTCATCGGAGTTCAAAACATCTAAAACTTGCAAACACTACATCTCAAAAGAGTATATAACTGTTGAAATTAATATCCATGAACGGTTAGGGTGAAAGGGTAAGAATAATTTGGCATGGGTAATGTAATAGGCATAGGGTATATAATTTTTGGGAACAGTTTATTAACTTCACTATATAAATTCTTTAGTGAGGTAATTTTGAAAACGTATTTGTAAAGTACTGAAGCAAACTCATAGGAAGAAGGTCTAAGGTGCACAAAAAGGCACATCACATGGTAGTTACTGTACAGTATGTTGATTCTGGCATGAAATTGTGCCCTGTTATTACATTAAGTTCCAAGTATTAATACATGAAAAAGTGAGCAGAGCAAAATATAAAATCTTAAAAGGCAAAATCTGTTCATCAGGCTGGCATACATGCTTCAATGCTCATGGGTATGCTGATTTTGCAGCCACAAGTAAATAGATTTTCATGAAACTGATGTGGAACATTTGAGTTTAAACAGTCTGTATATAAGGGTCATTTAGGGACATTGTCTGAAAATATTAGAAGATGCTTCTGTGCACACTAAGTAGATGACTGATATGGAACTTCATAAGTATAAACTTTGAACAGAGAGTACTCTGTGTGATGCACAAGAATCTCTTTTATAACATACCTACATTGCTTTTTCAATAACCTTAAAGAAAACCTGAAGAAAACATTAAATTTAGTGGCAAAAAGTGCTAATATTTGACAAACCTTGTGCCTACTGTCCTCATGAGGACATGTGCATGCAAGCATGCATTAATTGGAAGTGGGAATTGATTAATTAGATATACCACAGTTAGTTAGTTTTACAAAAAAAGAACCTAATTTACACTGATCATTTGGTGTCAAATACCCTTCAGCGCACATGAACTGTCATTGCCTAATAGAGTGAATCAAATAGTGACTGACCCATTGTTTGCCATTTGGTCACAGTTATCTCGCCCAATTTTTCACAGTTGACTGCCAGTTATCCCCACAGTGTCCTGATGGATTACCTCATACAAACATACAGCTCAATTGACTTAAGCTTTTTACTGTATAAGTGGTGTTAATTGACTCTTATAAACCCTCTGAAGAAAGCTTATTTTTATCTCAGTACATAACCATGACAGCCCATTGTTTGTATATACTCCTATTTCCTGCCATTCCCTGCAGGCATTCAGTACTCTTTTTGTGGTCAAAATGTCAGACTTCCATGAATGTCACACCTCTGCTAAATCCAGCATAAAATAACTGTCCACATTATCTTGTCTCATCTGACCACAAATTAAAGTTGTTTGCCTAGCCATTGTCTGGAGATGGAGAAGTTCATGTACACTGATCAAGTTTCTAAACTGAAAGTCATCTTAGAAATACTGTAGATTGACACCCTTCAGAAATTAGTGTCCTTTACATAGAAGCTGGTGGAATTGAACAAATAGTGTGTTTGTATAAGGAATTTTGTTGAACAAAACTTTAAACATTGGTGACTGTCTAGATTGGTGTTTCTGCTTTACAGTTTCAATATGCTCTACAGTGATTATTTGTCACTTAGTTTCATTCTAGAATTTGTTTTAAATTTTTGATAGCATAAAATGTATGAGCATACTACTTGCCTCATCTCTGCTTATATCTGGATAACCGCACCAAAAAAGTAACCCCTGTGTGAAGGATTATACAGCTATGTCAAATATCATCATCGAGTGGGAATTCGTCTCACATTTCATTTTTATCCATGTCACTATCCCCCCGCCCAAAAAAAAAAAAAGTGTACCATAAAGCTTAATGCATAGAACCATTGCTTCAAGATTACCCTTTATGACACTTTTCAAAAGTATTAAGATTTAATTTTGCATTGCTGCTGTCATTTAAAAGTAGTTCAGGTAATAAGAGCAAGCATAAAGTTGTATACTGTGTATCAAACAAGGAAAACTTGTACTGGATGTTATGCTGTACCTACAGTATAAGTAGACAAAAGGCGAATTAAAAGTCTTGTCAAATTATGGATTAATAGGGATATCTGCTTTTGTTAATTTGCAAAGGATACCATAAACAATGGGTGGGGCATTTCCCCTATAAAGCAAAAATTGCCATCAGTAATAGCCAAGGTTACACATCTCTGTTCAGATGTCTCTTTAGGCTTAGTCTCACATACCCCGCAACACCCAGTGTTAACTCGTGTTTACAATCAGACAAAACCACCGGCTAACCCCGTGTTTTCCAGTCTGTGTTCTCACATACCCAGTGTTTCGTTGATTGGATAGTGTTACCATAGTAACGAGACCAAATATTTCACACACCGATTACAGCAAAATGTAAGAAAATACCTGTCATCAGTGCTATAAATACCTGTGACCTTGCTTAATTAAAACAAACACGATGTTTAAAACTGCTTAACCCTGCGATTTGAGGTGGATTGAAATTTAAACATTGACCCCGCGTTAACCCGCGTTCCCACGTTACTCGAGCGTGAGGTAATACAGTGTTACCTCGAGCGCGGGGTATGTGAGAACACGGTATTTGATCCAATGCTTGTAGGAGAGTGTGTCGATGAGGGCTTGTTTAAACACTAACCTCAATGCAGACTTTTCGAAACATAGAGGCATCGGAACATAGAGACTTCAGAATGGAGAGCTGTCCCCATTGACCAAACTTTTGATAAAAATGGTTTCAAAATACCGCTTTATCAAGTAATGAGACAGTTTTCTGGAATATTAAAGCTGTGTGAGAAATTCCTCTTGTGTGTGGAGATCAAAGGTTTGAGGTGACAGATCAAACTTTGTAGACATAATATTTTTAGGGGGATAACTGTGAGGGATCTCATACCATGGTGGTAGTACTTCCATACTCATTCTGTACTAAGCTTAATTTTGAATTACTCATGTTGATGGACGTGTTGGTAAGGTGATCACTATTGTTTTTAAGGGGACAAAAGGTCATTTTGGGTCACATGAGGTCAAAAAATTTGAACCTACTAGTATTATATCTCAATTAAGTAGGATAATTTTATGGGATCTCATGCATGTCATGTTTGTTTCCATGTTTGCTATGATATATCATACGGCAAGGAATCACTAAGCCTGTTGGCTTTCTAGTTCAAAATGATTTCACTAAACTTTAGGGATCGATTTTTCATCGCTAAGCAGTGTTGTTTGCCATGTGTTTAGTGAAACCCAAAATTCATCCTTATTGCTACTAGCAATAATGTTTTGTTAATGAGGGACTTATAGTAGTGATTATCGCTAAAATTCTTGTAAATGAAATCCTTCCCAGGCCTTGGATTTTGAGACATGAAAGTGCAACACACATCACCACTCACCTCAAATCGTTGTCAGGAGTTGCATGCACAGATAAAGCAGGTGAAATCAGGCAAATCTGCCACACTTCTTTAACTACCTAATGAGTGTGATTTGAAGCATAACTGAAAACTTAAAGGGACAATCCTCTCACCCCAAACTACACTTCTAGTATAGGGTAACAGAAACTCTCAATTGGCTCAGCTTTTTGATTGACTGCTAATCCAAACAATGCAGAGTACCAAAACTTACATTACACAGCACAAACTATTCTGATAGTGTTTTGATTATACACGTTGAGCTTTCTATATTGACCCTGAAGCAATAAAATGAGATTGTGTCTAGATGAGGGTGAATTTTAGACAATTGTGGGAGGGGCTTAATTAAGAAGGTTAGGAGAATTGGTACTGTTTGGGATGAGAAAATTGGGCCTTTAAGGCCTTTTGTTAAATTGTGAATGTTTTAAAATAAAACATTTCCATTTGTGCCAATCTACATTTAAGTAAAATTTTACTTCAACTAAATGTTCTCATTGTTAAAATAAACCATGCATACATGTGTTTTCAGATTGTTTTGCAAAATATGAGAGGACAAGAAAACTATATTTCCTATGCTTTCATTTTAGATTTACCTCAAGGATGGCAGGAAGGAGTAACTGCCTCAGGGAGGACCTACTACATTGAGTAAGTTTAAAATATTTAAAGTTCAGATCTTCTCACTCCAAACTACAAATTTTTGTAGTAGTCTACAGAAATTGTAAAGAAGCACAGCTCTTTGATTGACAGCAAGTTGAGAAAAAAATGCAGAGTACTGAAACTCAAGTTACACGTCTTTCACTATACTGAGAGTGTTTTAATTGCACATTGAAGTCACCCTGAAGCAATAAACTGAGATGGTGCCTGGATGAGGATGACTAGATTAGAAAATGTTGGAAGGGGCTTAATTAAGTAGGTTAGTAGTATTGAAACTGTCATTGGTGAGAAGATTTGGCCTTTAAGACAGTAAATGGGACAGAATCTGTAATAGTTGAATTGGTTCAAAGCAACAGGTCACCATAATTCCTGTTGATTCAATTTTTTGACCAGAAAATTATCAGCAATTTGCTTTCAGCAGTAATATACAACATCTAATGTCTTGTTATGTGCAAAAGACTCTTCAATGTCTCTAAATTCTCGTATTATACAATCAGTTCAGAAAGGAAGTGAAGGTGCTAGAACAAATGGTCAAATTGCTCTGTGAAACTCTGACTGTTTTGGAAATCCTGTCACCTCAACTTGGAACTAGTTAAATAGACTGGCCAGATTCATGATTGACTCTTGATGACCATGTGAAACTATATTTTCTCCTCAGTTGTGAAATTTGCTAGGAGTTACAGCTTGCTTAAATTACATTGAATGTAATAATGTTAGTCCTAAAAATTTGCTAGGAGTTACAGCTTGCTTAAATTACATTGAATGTAATGTTAGTCCTAAAAATTTGCTAGGAGTTACAGCTTGCTTTAATTACATTGAATGTAATAATGTTAGTCCTAAAAATTTGCTAGGAGTTACAGCTTGCTTTAATCACATTGAATGTAATAATGTTAGTCCTAAAAATTTGATTACAGGTACTGTACTGCAGGCCTCAAAATTCCTTTTTCCCACTCTAAGGCCAAAATGGCTTTTGTAAGCAACAACTTTTTGGTTAAAGGCCAAAATTCTCTCATCCAAGGCCAAAGTGTAATACACTTGCCTCAGTGTTGAAGGCCAAAGCAAAATTTACGGCAGCCATGGCCTCCATGGCCTTTGTGAATTTTGAGGCCTGTACTTTGGAAAGAAACAAGCAAATTTGAGATTTACTATAGTTGTTGTTTCAAAATAAGTTCAGTGCAACAGGTCTTGCCCATCATATAGTATGATTGCAGACTTGTGTACTGTAGGACAGTGTAACAATGCCAGTATGCATGTGAATGGCCTTAGCCTGTGTTTTGACAGGCAGTGTCAGTCAAGCGTGCAATATTTCATACCTAAGTGCTTTGTATGGTTTATCTACTGTGCACTGTAAGATGGTAAATGGGACCTGTGTTTGTGTAAGATAAAGCCGGTGAGCGGTATATGCCAGTATGTAGTATATTAGTATTAGTAACCGTGGCAAGGAACTCAGTGTTGTTGTATTGCTGTAATAGGACATGCATAGTTGAAGTTAAATGGGGTTGCATAGTAGAAGACATATCTTGCCAATGTCAGCTTTCTTTTTAAAAGGTGGAGTTCTGTCAATATTCTGGAATATAAATCTGTTCATGTGAGATTCTTAGTTTTAATGTCTGGCCTTGAATTTTGATTCTTGTGAATGCAATATTGTACATCATTGTTTGCTAGTAGTAATCACTGAGTTGACACAGAATGGTTTTAAGGGAAATTTATTGGAAGAATTAAAGCTTCACCCTAGAAAACTTAAAACTTACCAACTAAATGCAGGGGGAGGACGGTGGAGGAGAGGGGGGATCATCTTCAGTTTTGGGAGGAAAAACAAATCATTCTTTATCCCTCTAAGCAGAGAGTCTTATTACATTTTGCCCACATCCAACACACTTCTGCATAAATATCAAATTACTATATAACCTTGTATTGGTATGCTGAGAACATACTCTCCCATGCAACAAAAACATGAGATAACATGCTGATTAAATTGTTTCTTCGTGGTATGTATGTAATCAAGGAGTGTCGTCTAGTATCATGAAAATTCATCTTGGCATGACTGCAATTACTAGAGTGACTGCCTTGCTATCTAACAGGACCAACTTAAAACAGAGTGACATTTTTTTGTATGTCGTCATAACACTCAAGATTCCAAGATGGGATGTAAGGACCAATCCTGGTTCTACTCACGTTATGTATTGCCCAGCTGGTATATCCAGCTGTTAGACTGTCAACTTTATTTGTTTGGTTTACTAGTTTCAATATTGAGGCAATTTTATTATTTCTTAAACTGTAGATCCATCATCCTGTACTGTTGTAAATCCTTTTAAAATTCATGATCATCCTAGTTACAACCAGTGCTCCAAAAACTAAAGGCCTGAGAAATAATTGAGTGTTCAAAATTTGCATCTTAGTTTTGAGTTTTCTGTGCTACTCAGTATGCGTTTTTAAAGTCCGCAACACCATTTTGCATTTGTATAGCTCTTTGGCTATTGTATTTGCATAGCTATTTGGTTATTGCATTCGTATACATAGCTATTTTGCTATCTTGTGTAACAAAATGAGATTGGGAATGAAATATTCCCTGTGTTCTCCCCCCTCCCCCACCCCTTTGTAAGAGCAGTGATAATTTTTGAAAGAAAATATTCAAAATGATTTCAAGGCAACTGGCAATATAGCCGTACAGTATCCTTTAGTAGCAATATGAAAAGCTAACAAATTGGGTTTCACAATTTTTCATAATTTAGACAGAAATTCCAATTACTTGCCAGTTGCTGTTGTCATAAAATTTTAAGTATCATAGTTAGTAGAAATTTGAGTGCATCCATAGTTGTTTTTGCTGGTAGAGTTTGGTTAAACCTTTTTTCTATGTTGAGATTTAAAACAAACCAGAAGTGTGCAGTTAAAGTGACATTTCTGTAGTCTAACACTGTCTTAGTTTGCCTTTAAGTTCTGTAGGTTTGACTTTACAGTAAGTCTGGACAGGCACATACTGTAACTAGAAATATGTCTAGGAAGGATGAAACTGTAGGCAGACATCTTATCATTGTGCCACCATATTGAAGCATATTGAAGTGAAGCATAAAGACAGTTATAGACCTTTTGCCAAATAGCAATTACAGTGGATTGTGGGATAGAGTTTTGGTGTTTGTCTTTTTTTGCCACAGTAAAATGTCAGTGACAATGACGAGACACACCAAAACTCTATCGCACAGTTCTTTGTAATTGCTATTTGGAAACGGGTCTTTTGCTGAAATGCCTTGCATTCGCTGGAACTAAAAATTTCCATGCGTACATACCACGTATAAATAGGGGAAATTTACTAGCATAAAAAGCAGATAAACATATCACAGCTATGCTTAGGGAAGGGGGCTTGCCCTCTAAAGTTAACACATTCCTTGGCTATTCTCTTGAGTCTGGAAGACTTAAAATGGTTGGTTTTTTTACTGTGAATAATTTGAACTAGTTACTGTAAGTAGCAAATTCCAAAAATGGTGGAAGTAAGAAAATATTGTAGCCTACATTAAGTCTGTATTGTGCTCCTGTAGCTTTTTAAAACTTATCCATGCTTGTTACAGAATGAATAGTCTCCGATCAGTTAAATTCAATATTCTTGGTGTAGGAAAGACAATCTACAGTTGTGTGATCTGTAAATGAAGTTTAATGTTTGTACCAAGTGCCCTGCTGTGTAGCCTAGCTGTAGGAGGTACAGCTTGTCTATTATTTTGACATGGTGCTTCCTGAATGGTTGGATTTGCACAGTTGAAGATGTGGATCAAGCAGGCCAGGGGAGGGAGCCACTGTAGGCACTTCCTGCTGTCTGCACTTACCTTGTAGGCCACCCTAAGGCTTATACTAGGACCTGGGCTTTTTCTGAGCACATTAGACTGTTTAAGTGAAACTCCTCCCCTCACTCCAGATTTGTTTCTGTGTTCCCTGGATTTGAAGTGGGCTGTGATGTTGTAAATTCCAATGTGACAAATAGCATCATCAATGTATTAAGATGGGATGAAGTGTTTGTATCACCTAAAGGTGGGTTGGTAACAATTTATCCTTTGAAATTTAAATATATTGTTGTAAGTAATACTTAGAAATGCAGAAATGTTCAAATTGATAATTTTTATTTGATATTCTTTTCTAATTTTGATTCCTTGCTGAAGGCTGGCAAGAAGCTGATTCCTTGCCCTTAAAACACAACATGGCTTAGTCTATGTGATGGTGATGTGTTTCAACAGTATAGAATTACTAAGCCTTTTGGCTTTCTGGTTGTAACAAAGCAGCTACTGTACAAGTACATTGAGTGTACACTGATACAGTAACAACAGCATCAAATCTAAGGTTTCACGGTATACCGGTATTTCCGTAAGTACCGGTACGTACCGGTACCGGTACGGTACGGTACCACCAACCTAAAGGTACCGAAGTATCGTGGAGACTCGGTACTCAACTGTAAGGTGAAAATCTTTTCTCAAAATTATAGCATTTAAATTAGAATGATACTAAAATGTAACAAACGTCCATTTGATAAATGCCCCGTGTCTCTAAACATTATAATATAAACAGGGAATAGTCACTTGATAATCATTTCGCACCATTTCAGTCACAAATCCCCCCTAAGAATTTCGGAAATTGCCGTTTAACGTTACTTTCGCAGAACTAGCACCATCCACACTAAAAAGGAACTTGCTTTCTATCGACATTCTGCGCAATCTCAGAACGATCCCTGCCAGCGCAGCTAGGCTTCGCCCGCGCCGGCCTAGTATTTAGACGGACACGATTAGTCAACTTAGCGGTGAAAATCTTTTCTCAAAAATAAAGCATTGAATTTGAATGATACTTGAATGAAACAAAAACCCATTTGATAAATGTGCCGTGTCTCTAAGGATTGCAATACAAACAGGGAATAGTCACTTGATAATCATTTCGCACCATTTCAGTCACAAATCCCCCCTAAGAATTTCGGAAAGTGCTGTTTAACGTTACTTTCGCAGAACTAGTACCTTCCACACTAACAGGGCCCTTGCTTTCTTTTGACATTCTGCGCAACCCCCGAACGATCGCTGCTCATCAGCAAATGCTTTCACATGGTGTATTGCGAATAGATACCATGCGTTGATTGATAAAATTAACTTTGATTACGATAGCACACAACATTATACGAGTGCGAAACTCGTTGTAAGCAAAGAATCATAGCATTGCAAGCTCTGACATGAACGTTGCATCGACGATTTCTGTTTTAACACAGTGATTCAGTGGGACCGTTCCATAACGTCCACTGTCTATGTCTGTGGGAGAAAAACTTTCGTACGAACGCAACGAACGTTCTTTCAGAAATTACTGTAACACAGTGAAGCTATGGGACGGAACACACAGTAGTCCCGCTTTAATCATTGGCTCGCGTGTTCAGTTCAACTGATCAACTCACTTGCTTTGTTGTATTGCTCTACGTACTGAAGAACAGTATAGTGTTATTGTACAACGGATTGCTGCGCGATGCATTCGTAAATTCAATCTTGAAGCACTTTGATTTAGTTTTGATAGCGATAACTCGGCGGGAAGAAAGCTTGATGAAGTCTTTTATGGAAATATTTTTGTAAAGTTCTACTTCATAACTTTTGGTTATACTTTAGGAGGGGGGTTCTTATTATTTGCAGAAATTATTTTTGCAATCTTCTTTACAATCCTGAGTGCTCTTGTCATCTTGTGGGGTCTAGCTCCGGTGCGGACGTGCGGCACTGATTTATTGTGTGTCCCGAAATTATCGGACGCTAAATTTGCAGAGAGGTTATTTCTTTTTTTGTTTACCGATTTGTTTAGTGTGGGGTCACTAAATGTTATAAAAAATACTGAAACGGGAGGCAGGGATTATCAGAAGACTTCACTTATGTCAATGCATGGTATTTTTACGGATATTTTGCATGTGATAAAAATCCTACTTTTTTACTCTTCTGGTACCGGTACTACGGTAATACCGGTACCATTTGTGGCGGTACCGACGGTACCAATTATCAGTGGTACCGTGAAACCCTAATCAAATCATACTATGCTGTCAGGCTATGTGTACATGAAGCTCTGTTAATCATTATCAGCACCCTACTGTACTGTCCTGTACAATTAGATCTGTAGGATCAGTCCTGTATTTAAAACTACTGTACATGTACAACTTTATGAGTTGTACTTGAAAGCATTGTCATGTCAAGAAGACTATACTATTTATAATTTACATTATGTACAATTCCACAAACAAACACTATGTGGGCTGACTCAGTGCGTTCCCTTTATTCTCTCTGGACTTTGGACAGATCAGCTGTACACTATAAAGCATGTTGTGCTTGTGTTTGTTATGTACACCACAAATATACACAAAGTGTAACTAAGAACTAAAAAATTTTATTCACCAGAAGTGTGCACTAGTAGCAGTGTTGTAATCAGTGACTCGAGTCACCAGTTTTCAAACTTATAAGTGACTCGAGTCGAGTCATTGACTTGGATCACAGTACTATTTCAATAGGGAAATTACTCCTGAATTCTTTCGAGTCACTATCATTTTGAGAGGAAGTGACTTGAGTCGTGACTTGTTACAACACTGACTAGTAGGGTCTATATCTGCATAGTAACAAATACCCATACCTTACAGTATATTATTTCCAAGTACTGCATTCAGTGTAAAAGGTCCTAGGTCAATTGTAAAGTACTGTAGCGTGAAATTTTGAATTGCATGCAGACTTTACACTGTTTATTTGTAATGTAGGTTAGAAATTCAAAGCATTAAAGGCCCAGTTCTCTCACCCCAAACAGTACCAATTCTCCTAACCTTCTTACTTAAGCCCCTCCCACAATTGCCTGAAATTCATCCTCATCCAGATACAATCTCAGCTTATATGCTTAACTTAGGTGAGCTATAGAAAATCTCAGTTTATATAATCAAAACACTTTCGGTACTGTTCATGCAGTGTAACATAACCTTTAGTACTCTGCATTGTTTGAATTAGCTGTCAATCAAAGAGCTGAGCTAATTGAGAATTTCGGTACCTCGTACCAAAATTGTAGTTTGGGGTGAGAGGTTTGGCGCTTTAAAAATGCAGTCACCTCGACTTGAATTAAAATAGTCTTTCCTGTTTCATAATCAAGCTTGGGAGTTATGATAATATTTCGTTCCTAAGTTGCGAAATTTACTAGGAGTAACTGCCAATTGGTCTACCTTGAGTATGCAATATTGAAGCACTAAAATTTATTATTTAAAACTACTTTATCGAGAAATAGAGAGGGAATTGTGTAAAGTTTCAAAATGAGTTTGGGGCAACTGCTCATGCCTGTAAACATTTCTCTAAATTTTATATTTTAAGTACATTGAAGCAGGAAGGCATTAATAGCCAGTTAATTTCTATTCTATATTTAGCTTTCCCAAAACCGACTGCATGGTCAAGTTGTTATGTCAGCATCTGACTTGTAGCTGGGAGGTCTGAATTTCCACTCCTGAGAAAGCAAGCCAAATATTGAGCTTCAACTTGAAACTGAAAAAAAGGCTTTGACTGTCCAACTTAAAGTCCCAATTCTCTCATCCCAAACAATATCAATTCTCCTAACCTTCTTAATTAAGCCCCTCCCACAATTGTCTGAAATTCACCCTCATCCGGACACAATCTCATATTATTGCTTTGGGGTGAATATAGAAAGCTCAATGTGTATAATCAAAACACTATCAGAACAGTTTGTGCAGTGTAATATGAGTTTTGGTACTCTGCATTGTTTGAATTAGCAGTCAATCAAAAAGCTGAGCCAATTGAGAGTTTCTGTTACCCTATACTAGAAGTGTAGTTTGGGGTGAGAGGATTGTCCCTTTAACCAGTCGGTTAGATGCCTAAATTGCTTGGGAAGGATCATCAGCTTCTAAACCTTTTTCACCCATGCCAAATACATTAAATAATAATAATAATATAACAGTTCTTATATAGCACCTTACACAAGAAGTATCAAAGCGCTAAAACTAAACAACATGCGGTCAATAAGACAAAGTAAACAAATGGGTTTTCAAGTTAGTTTAAAATTGTCCAACAGTGGAAGAGTTCGTGACAAAAGATGGAAGGTCATTCCACAGTTTCGCAGATACTGTTGAAAAAGCACGATCACCATAAGAATGGGTAACGGATGACGGCACATTTAAAAGAGATTGAGAGCTGGAACGTAGTTCACGTAAAGGCTTGTAATTAGATATAAGATCCTTTAGACATAATGGAGCAAAACCATGGATGCATTTGTATGTCAGAAGAAGGATTTTGTAGTTGATACGATGCTGCACAGGAAGCCAGTGAAGATTACGAAGAACAGGGGTGATGTGGTCACATGATTTTGTTCATGCAACAAGCCGAGCCGCTGAGTTTTGAATTCGCTGGAGTTTTGAAATTTGGTGTTTAAGTAAACCATAGAAAAGACTATTTCCATAATCCAGATGGCAGGTAACGAATTCATGAATAAGCTTTTCAGTAGTAAATGTCTGGATCTAATCTTGGCTACTCATTACTCATCAGAAAACTCATGTCCTCACTTTTAGGAAAGTTTTTAAAGGGCAAGAGCAGTCATCTCAGATTTATTTGGAAGCAACAGCTAAATCTCACAATTTTTTCTTATTTCTAGAGAGTGTCTTTCATGATATTTTAGGACTTCTGTCCATAGTGTAATGTAAACAAAGCAGCTAAATACTAATAAATTTTACATTTGAGGAAAATAAATATTGTCACATGGCTCTGAAGAGCCAATCATGAAAAAGGACAGTCTACTACACTACTTTAAAGGCCCAGTTCTCTCACCCCAAACAGTACCAATTCTCCTAACCTTCTTACTGAAGCCCCTCCCACATTTGTCTGAAATTCATGCTCATCCAGATACAATCTTGACAGTTTATTGCTTCAAGGGAGTAAAGAAAAACTCAGTTTATATAATCAAAACACTCTCAGTACCGTTCATGCTGTGTAATATAAGCTTTGGTACTCTGCATTGTTTGAATTAGCTGTCAATCAAAGAGCTGAGCCAGTTGAGAATTTCAGTACCCGGTAGGGCTGTGACGGTTAATCGGTTAACCGGTTAACCGACCGACTCGTCGGTTACTCGTGCGTCATTCCTCTTCATAGATTAACCGTTTTTGTATTGCCAATAACTCAGTCGCTGCGGGGTGGCTTTGTTGGTAAACTGTTACACAAACATCGCGCAACAAACAATGTCAGTTTCTCACAAATTATCGCTCGAACAATAACTGTAAAAAGCGATTTAAAATCGGCCGTTCGATTGAACGGATTAATTCCGCGGCAGCTCCCCGAATTAAGTACATTATGATGAGTGACAAGTGGCGCACCCATTACTGTTACTTTCGTTGGCAGAACTTCGTGTGCTCGTCTTCTAATCCCTTCAATAGCAACACCCAAGCACAACTTTAGAAATTAGCGGCATGTTTGAGAGATTAGCGAAAGCGAAGAGAAAGCCACAAGACAAGCAGGGAGCTGTAACAAAAGTTACCAAGCCCTGTATTTCTACGGCAATAAAACCTCAGCGAGACCATGATTAGGGCACAAAAGTTTATTTGAATAAGTCTTCCCACTGTAGCTAATCGAAATATTTTATCATGCTACACCTCCGTAAATTTCATTATTTTTCATTATAGCAGTACCAGTATTTGGAAAAAATTGTAACCTGTAAAAATACGATCGTAAGCACCAGATAATTCCCGCCATTTTGTTGTGTGCCCAATATCATATAAAATGGAACATTCCATGTTGACTTTTATGAATAAGCATACGCAGTTCGTTGAACCGACTGGGTTGTAGTTGCGATAATATACTGTACTGTCAAGTCAACCCTACGATGCACGTAAAAATAGCGATCTAATTTTTAGCAGTCTTGGACAGCAAAAAATGGACTCGATTAACGTTATCTTATGGTTTCTTTCCGATATAAATATCCCAGTAATTTTGCCACTTCTTGTCCAAACCTTACCGTTTTGTTTCAAAATAATCAGCAAATGAAATGCACTTAAGTCAGACCCCCGAAAAATCCAAGTACGCAGAGATTTGTGCTGCCGTTTCTTGGTGAATTTAGCACGGGGCTTGGCCGGCTGCACAGGCGGGCTATGTAAGCCTGTGAAGTGCGATCGTCATAACGCAAACTCAATGGGGAAATTCGTTCGGAGGTCTGGTATTTTCACACACTAAATCCCATAGGCGATGGCGCGAGTTGTGATTGGCTGGCTCAGAATCAACGTATTTGAACCAATCACGATGCGTCTTATTTGTCTATCTTGGTTATCATGCTCTCTGGGGACCTGCACCCCAATCCTGGCCCATACACACCCAAGTTCCCATGTGTCTTGTGCGGCAAAGCCGCCAAATGGGGTCAGCGAGCTGTCTGTTGTGACCAGTGCCAAGGCTGGTATCATGTTAATTGCATGAGCATGAACTCTGCCATCTACCAGGGCATTGCAGCTAATAGTAACGTTTCTTGGATTTGCTGTCAATGTGGTATTCCCAACTTTTCAAGTTCACTTTTTAGCAATTCTGACCCTGAATTATCGAATAGTTTCGCCTGTCTTTCTCCTGGTGCTCACAGTATTACCAGCGACCCCCCAACTTCGCCTCTGTTGTCGTCCTCCCCAGTCACCAAGAAATTTCGACCTGAACGTAGACCCAATTCTAAACCGATTAGGAATAGTTTAAAAGTCCTTGTTATTAATTTTCAAGGCATTCGTAATAAGGTTGCAGACTTAAATGCTTGCATTGATGAAAATAACCCTGACGTGATTATAGGTACTGAAACTCACTTAAATAGCTCTGTCACCAGTAATGAATTGTTTCCTGGTAATTATACTGTTTTTAGAAAAGACAGAAATTATGGTCAGTCTAAAGGGGGCGTCCTTATTGCCACTAAAGAAGACCTCCTTGCTACCTATAGACCTGACCTTGATTCGGATTGTGAGGTAGTCTGGGTTTCTCTCGAAATCCAAGGTGCCAAACAAATACTTATAGGGTCTTTTTACCGCTCACATAAATATGGCAACTCAACAGACTACCTTGACCAGCTTCGGGCTTCTCTCGTTAAGGCCAGTAAGAATAAGAATGGACAGATCTATCTTGCAGGGGACTTTAATCAACCTGATGTTGATTGGTTCACTAGGTCTGTCCAACCAGGCTCACAGTATCCTGCTTTATCCAAATGTATGCTTGACATATGCAATGATTTTGGTCTTGACCAAATGGTAAGTGAGCCTACTAGAGTTAACAACATCTTGGATATTTTCTTGACATCTAATCCTACTCTAGTGGATAGGTCTGCCCTGATCCTGGCATATCTGACCATGATGGTATCCCCTTGATTATGATAAGCACTAGGCCTAAAACAACTAAACAAAAGCCTAGGAAAGTGTATAGCTTTCTACAAAGCTGATGTCAGTGGAATCAAGGCGGAGCTTAGTAAGTTCAGCTCTGACCTGGTTAAACGTGAGTGCTCTGTGCAGGTCATGTACTCTGCCCTTGAGAACAAAATCAAAGAGGTAATGGATGTCTATGTTCCAGCTCGGGTTGTTAGAAAGAGGAACCAAACCCCTGGATTGATAAGACTATTAAACGACTATTAAATAGGAAACAAAGGGCTTATAACACATGGCGTAAGACGCAGAACTCCATCCTCTTTTGAAAACTTCAAAACCCAACGTAACAGCGACTCACAAAACAACAAGAGTCGCTATAGAAATTATGTCAACACAGTTTATACTGATTCACCTAAACGTTTCTGGTCCTTTATTAAAAACCATAGATGTGATAGTGTTGGTATCCCTTCCCTGAAATCTGATGGGATACTGGTCTCGGACAACATGCAGAAGGCTAACATCTTAAATGAGCAGTTCCAAAAGGTTTTCACCCGTGAGAATGTCACCTTACCTCCAGTTGAAGCGAACACCATACCCACCATGTCTGATATTGAGATATCCTTAGATGGTGTTGTGAAGTTGCTCAAGGAGTTGAACCCAAACAAAGCTACAGGTCCTGACGGTATACCGGCTCATGTTCTGAAATTGGCCGCTGAGGAGGTTGCTCCTGCCCTCTGCTCCATTTTTCAAAAATCACTGGACACTGGTCATTTACCTCCCTCTTGGTTATGTGCCAATGTTAGTCCTATCTTTAAAAAAGGTGACCGTTCCCTAGCCTCAAACTATAGGCCGGTCTCTCTTACCTCGATTTGTTGCAAGGTCCTGGAACACATTATACATTCTCATATTATGCATCACTTTGATAACCACTCAGTTATCACGAACAGGCAGCATGGCTTCAGACAACGCCATTCTTGTGAATCTCAATTGATCTTAACAACCAATGACCTAGTGCAGTCTCTAGATCTTAGATCCCAGACTGACATGATTATCATGGATTTTTCTAAGGCTTTTGATACCATTCCTCATAACCGTCTGCTTTGTAAATTACAAAACTATGGTATTAGAGGCAACACCCTTAACTGGATTGCTAATTTTCTTAAGTCCCGGAAGCAGAGAGTCGTAGTGAGTGGTGATTTTTCTGATTGGGTGGATGTTATCTCTGGTGTTCCCCAAGGTACAGTCTTGGGTCCCCTGTTGTTTTTAGTTTATATTAATGACCTGCCCGATAATATCTCTTCTGAAGTAAGACTTTTTGCTGACGACTGTGTAATTTATAGACAGATAAAGAATAATCTTGACCAGGTTCAACTCCAAAATGATCTAAACACCCTCTCTGAGTGGCAAAATAAATGGCAAATGCACTTTAATACCAAGAAGTGCTTTTCTATGAGGATTACTCACTCAAGGAAACCCAAGTTTTTTAATTATACTCTAGATAACGATACCCTGGAGTCTGCCGATTGCCACACTTATCTGGGAGTTGACATCTCTAATACCCTGACCTGGAATAGACATATTAATCGTATCACTTCGTCAGCAAATAGGTCTTTGGCTTTTATTAAAAGAAATTTATACTCCTGCCCCAGGAGTGTCAAAGCTAATGCCTATCTCACACTTGTTAGGCCTTTATTGGAGTATTCATCTTCTGTTTGGGATCCCTACACCACTTCCCTATCCAATAAGGTTGAGCAAATTCAGCGTAGGGCTGCTAGGTTTGTTTATAATGACTATTCCCCCCATAGTAGTGTGACTGAAATGCTAAACGACCTAGGGTGGGATAGTCTCAAAAACAGGCGTACTGCCAACAGGCTAGCAATTCTTCACAAAGCCAGGTTGGGCCTCCTAGCCTTGCCAATCAACAACCTACAACTGGTCCGGCGGCCCTCTAGACATCACCATTCTAATAGCTATACCAATATACCAACCAATAAGGACTGCTACAAATACAGTTTCTTTCCTCGGACCGTCAGAGACTGGAACCTACTCCCCCAGAACATTACAGATCTCGAGGACCCCAAGCAATTCAAGAGCGCAGCCTTGAGGATCCTCAGACGGGACGACTAACTACATGCGCACACTCAACCCTGCACGTTTGACTCCACCAGGAGTGTTGTGCAGTATTTTTCCAGATCCAGATCCAGATCCAGCAGAGGCAATTCAAATTTTGCAATAGATCGTGTGCATATGATGTCATCGAGTAAAACATGGTCCCTTGTTAAGTGGTAGAAACGGATACGCACGCAAGTCTACTGCATGCATGGGACCGCGTGCGTAATTGTTTACGTTCGTAACGACGTCATATGATAACATTCCATAAGTCCTACTGTAAATAACTTTACGGTAGGAATGCTGGGAATTCCTTAATTTATGCAGGAAAATAGGGTTTGGTTGTTTGTTTGCGGCTGGTGGGCCGTTTACAGTGCAATTGTACAGATCGCTACTATGACACACACGTGAGCGGTGTACATGTATTGAACACTGCATCGCAAGCAAGCTGCATCAAAACAGGGGTGTGGGAAAGTTTCGTAAAATAACTGACAATATAACATAGGGTCAGGCGGGAATACAACAGTTGGTGGAATGTTAAAAAGTGCACGTGGTCTGAAGAAAGCTTCAGTAAACGCGGGATGGGCTTTTACTGTAGAAAGATGATATAAACTCAGCGCAAAATACCAACATTTTTGCCACATACTTACATGGGCGAACATGACTTACGGCGCCATTTTAGACTTGCACTTTCCTGTACAATAGTGATGGCGCTCTTTGGAAATGTTGACTTTTTGTTGTTGTGTGAACATTACGTCATTTTCGGTTAAACGGTTAACCGCCGGTTAATAAAATCGGTTAAACGGATAGTGAATTAACCGAAAATGCACAGCCCTAGTACCCGGGTACCAAAATTGTAGTTTGGGATGAGATGTTTGGCCCTTTAAGTTAGGGTGACTACCCTTGCCCTTTAAGGGTTGGTTTAGAATTTCCCAGGAAGAAGGGGGAAGGGAAAATTTGTGGGTAGTTTTTCAATTGGGGAATTTCCCTGCAAATTTATGTTAATGGTGTTATTGGGTACTGAGGGTATGTTTGGACAGTCGTGTGTTTGTGAAAATGTGGTATTTGATTACCCAGAAGACCTGTACAAAAAGTGTTTCCAGTGTTTGCCTTGACCATAGGTATCTGTTTTATTGCTTTTATTTTTAATTATTGAATTCATTTCTGTCATTCTGTCCCTGCTCCCTTGCACATTTCAGTGGTTGTATTGTTGTGTTTACTGTACACTGACCTTCCTGGGTAGCTATACTAACTGGTTCACTTTTACCTTGTAAACACTTCACTTCAGATGGTGTGTACAATAGCTCAGTGCTTAACTGTGCAGAACAACCATAAAATTACAGCTGCAGTACTTTTGTAGACATGAGTAAGTGGCAAAGGGCATGGTCCATTTAATTTGCTGATAAACTACTGTACAGACAGTCATTGTAGGATAACTTGTTGATGTACATTCAACTAGGTAGGCCTATAGAATAGCAAAGAGATTTGGTAGCAGAGTAGTATTGTAATTAACTCTATGTTTAGAACTAGGCTTTGACCCAGTTACTAGGGTTGATTGGAGAATTGGCTTCTTTCATTGAGTCTGTAGGAGTCACATAATACAGCAAAGGGACCCTGGTATTAAAGTAGTATTGTAAAATTGCACACACTCAGTAGGCTTGACCTGGGTATTTGGGTCTATTGAAGCATCTGCCTTCTTTCCTGAGAGTCAAGTAGTGATTAACTTACAGGAAAGGAACCCATTGAAGTAGGATTGAAACACTGTACTAACTGCAGTACTAGACTTGACATTCTGTTGACCTGTTGGAGAGTCATACAAGGGTACTTTCCTGGAAGTGAAGAAAATTTACCTGTTGGCCTACATTTCTTTAAATACAATACTTTCTACCTAAGTGATATATAGCGCAATCAATCATTCAATACATTTAAGCCAGTCGTGCTCCTGTAAATTTTGTTGGCATGTGCTAGTGGTGGTGGTGGGGGTGGGAGGGAAATAGGGCTACCAACCCTAGCACAGTTAGTTTGAGAGTCACACAGTGCAGTTTCTCGTGCAATGTCTCGATATGCAGTATGGTGTACAAAAGCCTATTAAAGGACACAAGCAGTCAACCCAACTTGAAGGAGTGTAGTAGACTATTCTGTTTCATGATTGGCTCTTGGGAGTCATGTGACAAAATTTTTCCTCCTCAGATTTGAAATTTACTAGTATTTGGTTTACATGTTGAGGAAATTAGCCCCAAGCTTAGCTAGTTCTCAAATTTTGTACCAATCATAGCAGGCATATGGCAGGCACCTTGGATTAAAGGCATATTTTCATCATCCCAAACAGTTCCAATTCTCCCAACCTACTTACTTCTAGCCCTCCCACATTTATCTAAAACTCATCTTTATCCAGAAACAATCCTAGTTTATTGCTTGATGGCTTGTCCCAGTGGCCATACAAGTCCATAATGTGTAATCAAGACACTCTCAGTGCCCATGCTGTGTAATTTAGCTATGATGCATTGTTTGAATGTGATGTCAATCAAAGAGCTGTACCAATTGAGAGTTTTGATATATGTATACTGAAACTGTAGTTTAGGGTGATGAATGACTGCCTTTAAGTCTTGTTGAATGGAGCATTGTGTGTGTGTGTGCATTGATCCATGAAGCTACTCAGGAAATTCCCATTGATCAGCATAATTAGGGACATTGTGGTTTCATTCTTCTCCGGCACTTAACACAAAAACAGCTATGGCAGTCAGGATTTATTGTTTTTCTGCTTGGGTACAGGTACTTCAGTTTCTTCAAATGAGCTATGGGTAGTTTCCTCTCATGAATGTACCTGAATAATGTGATATTGGAGTCCTAAAATACAGTCAAAGATACTTTGAAGAGAATAGGAAGAAACTTTTTAGATTTTAACTGTTGCTTCAAAATAAGTTTGTGGCAACTGCCCTTGCCCTTTAAATAAGGTTTCATTGGACCCATGATTGCCTCCTCCATTATCAGGATTGAAAGGCCTTGAGTTTTAAATTTTCTAGGTGTGCTATACAGGTAGTTAGATAGATTTTTATGACCCAGTTTCCAACCTACAGGCTGTATTGGTTCAAGTCGAGCCAGGCATGGCCTTTTTTCCAGTTGTGGCTCACTGGTTTGTTTTCCCTACTCCATTGCTTATGCTGAACATCATGCACAATAGCACTAGGTTCCATTTTTAGAGTCTTTGGTATGACTAGACCTGGGAATAGAACCCAGGCCTTCCATGTGAGAGGCGAATGCTCTGCCGTTAGACCAAACACGTGGTCTCGGTGTGCTACAAGTCACGCACCTCCAGAAATTAAGGAGTGCAGTAGGTGTACCAGTTGTCAATTTGTAATTTCATAGTAATTTGAGGTGAGTGGTGGTGTGCAATTGCACTTTCATGTCTCAAAATTCAAGACCTGGATATTTATTTTGGGCTGTCTGCAACAGTAGGATTTCGTAAATTGATGTAAAAACACCTGCAAGGAACATGAAACATTACTGGCATTAGGCATGCAGTTATTAGGAAAGGCCATTTCCATCAATGTATCGGTGTAGGGTTGGGTGGTATACCGGTACTGACATCAATACAGGTACTAGAGGTACAGGTAATGAAGATACCGGAGATATTTGGTGTGTTTCTAAAACCGGTTCTTTAGAAAATACTGGCACTTGAAAAAAAATTACTGGTTCTCATTTTATTCGCTGACAAAAATTATTGTTAAGGATGTGAGGATGATTAAAATATTTACCCAAACATTTAGAGCAGAGGTTCCTGCATGGTAATTGACCCAATCAAACACCCAGATGTATTAATGTGTAGGATAACATGGGGACCATGCATGACTTGGGTTCCTTCCCACCAGACTTCCCTACCTGGGAGTTGAGAACTGATACTGCCTCAGTGCTGGTTCTGTGTGTTTAACAATACCAGTACCAATATTTTCACCGTACTGCCCAACCCTATATCCGTGTGTTTGGCAAAAAAGTCCCTTGGCAGGATGCTGTGCTTGAAACTGATAGCTGAGCTTGGTGCCAGTAGTCTTTCAGCAGCACATGTCAGTCTCACCATTTACTTAGAGTTGACAAGGTGGGAGGGAGGAAGGTTCCAATATTTTAATGTGACACAATGCCATTGAAGTGCCAATTTCCATGATTTGGGAGGCATTGTCGAGTGTCAACCCGGCCAGATTTGTTTGTACAGCTTCGAACCAGTCCTTGGTGTTGTCATGCTTTCTCGCCTTTCTAGGACATACATACAGTCTTTACCCCATCCCAGAAAGCTTACCCCCTCCCTGAAAGCTTTACCCTCTCCCTGCAAGATTCCTGGTTATGCACCTGTCTGTAAACAAGATTGGGACGTAATAGTTTCACCATTTATTCTTAGAAAGGAATTGCTGATATTATAATTAACCCCGGGACATTTGCAAAGATACAGACACCATTAACAATAAAAGTGATACTGAGCTCTGCAGCCTCTGCCACTCTGCATAGGTTGATTATGACCTGAGAATGTTCTTCGTCAGATTGTCAGTTGTCAAAACAAATCCAGTCTTGCCATGACTGCTTTGTACTGTAACAGGCCTCCAGGGTGACTGATTAAAAGTGTTATAATACTAGATGCCTAGTATTTATGGTAGAGAACACTGCATATCATATCATTGAGCTGAATCACACAATAGCCATCTGGAGGAGATGCAGGCTGGATAAGTCTGTCTACGTTACTTCTTTGTCCGAAAAGTAACACCATCTCCACACAGCAAGAGCTTTGGAGGGGGTATAAAGATGTACCAAGTACCAAGTCTTTATGATCAGTCGGATTCTTCTAGTCAAACTAGGAAACGACTTCTGCTACATAGCTCCTATGTGGAGAGACGAGAGGCTGCTCGTCGTACAGGTGTACACTTAGGAGGACGGCTGTCAGGATCGTGAGTTTCCTTCTATGGTATACTGTTGTAGCTTTGTTGCTAGGCTTTCACAGTGCTATAGTGTAGTACATAGTTAACAATGTAGGGTAACTCTAACTTATTATGTGCCTACTGCTTTGTATACAGTAGTGTATGTTCATATTAAAAAGAAATTATGCAGTGCTGCTGTATAGATGAATCCAGACAGTCTGATTTTAGTTGGCCATAACTGGGGTCTATCACTTTTAAATCTATCAATTTGCCAATTGATAGACCCCAGTTTTGGCCAACTAAAATCAGACTGTCCAGCAAATTGATAGATTTAAAAGTGATAGACCCCAGTTATGGCCAACTAAAATCAGACTTTCCGGATTCATCTATACAGCAGCACTGCATAATTTCTTTTTAACATGAACATACACTACAGTATACAAAGTAGTAAGCACAATTACCTGTATCATGGATGATTGTAAACTAAATTGTATCCTAATTCCTTCAATTTTACTGAATGTGAGGGTTTGAAATTCATGTAGGCAATAAATGAAGGTGATTTAAGGCTGATGGACCCTACTAATTGGCTGCCTGGAGTCACTAAACACAAAGGCTGATCAGATTCAGATCTATATATGGTAGTTTTTCATATTTTTTAATCCAGGGAGCATATAAATCATTTGTTTACCTTTTGTTTGAAGTTTCCTGTAAAACGTCTTCAGAGGTACCTGCACTTGTGCAGGACTTGATTACTTGCTTTGCAATCAGACTTTGCCTTTTGTTTGTAATAGTTTTCTTTAAAACATCTTCAGAGGTACCTGCACTTGTGCAGGACTTGATTACTTGCTTTGCAATCAGACTTGGCCTATTGTTTGAAGAAGTTTTGGGGCATCTGGCCATTGCCTGATGCCGAAAGATACCTGTAGAGAGATATGTACTGTACATCAGTTTTTGCACTAAGGAATGGAACTTGAGTGGAAATTCCCACTCTTCTTCCAAAAATGGGAGGGATATTCAAAGTTTGTGTGGGACCTCTTCCCCAGGCTTATTTGTTGAGAGCACTGATAAAGAGATTAAAGGGAAAATGCACTCTAATCTGAAGTAGTGTACTGACCTTTTTCATGATTGGCTCTTGAGAGTCAAGGAGCAAATTTTTTCTCCACAAATGTGAAATTTACTTGAAGCAGGCCTTTAAATGTATGGGGCATGCCTTGTTCTTTTGAAAATTTGACATATTAAATGGAGAGCATGTGGTGCTCTTCTTTTCTTGAGGAATTTTCTTTTAAAGAAAGACACGGAGACCAATTTGAACAATAGGTATTTTCATGTCTCTTAGTGAATGTGCGGGCTGTTGACGGGCTGTTGATCATATGCAGTGCGTACTTCAGTGTGTTGTGCACACAACTGCACCTTACAGCAGAAGCAATTGTAGTGTGGAGCTTGCCTGCCTTTCATCAGTGAAAGATCTGTGAAGGAGTTAGTGACAAAGTAGCGTTCACTGTTTGTTGCATTTATAAAGAATTAATTAAAGAGCTAATCCTCTCACCCCAAACTGCAATTCCTCTTGGGGGCAACAAAAATTCTCAATTGGCTCAACTTTTTTGATTGACAGCTAATTCAAACAATGCAGAGTATGTACCAAAGCTAAATATTACACAACATAAACTGCACTGAGAGTGTTTTGATACACATTGAGCTTTTCTATACTCACTCTGAACCCAAACACACCCTACTGCCATTGTCCTTGATGCTCAGCAAAAGCAAGGGGGTAGGGAAAACAAGCCAGTGAGCCACAACTGGAAAAAAGGCTGTGGCCAGCTCAACTTGAACCCATTGGTTGGAAACTTGGCTGTAAAATTATATCTTGCCTAACCTGAAACAATATAAACTGAGATTGTGTCTGTATGAGGACGAATTTCAGACAATTTTGGGAGGTTCTTAAGTTAGAAGGTTATGAAAATTGGTACTGTTTGGAATGAGAGAATTGGGCAGTTAAAGGACCAGTTCTCTCACCCCAAACAGTACCAACTTTCCTAACCTTCTTACTAAAGCCCCTCCCACAATTGTTTGAAATTTGTCCTCATCCAGATACAATCTCAGTTTATCGCTTCAAGGTGAGTATAGAAAAACTCAATAATCAAAACACTCTCAGTACCGTTCATGCTGTGTAATATAAGTTTTGACACTCTGCATTGTTTGAATTAGCTGTCAATCAAAGAGCTGAGCCAATTGAGAATTTCATTACGCGGGTGCCAGAATTGCAGTTTGGGGTGAGAGGTTTGGTCCTTTAAGGGGGTTATTGCATTTGTGCTGCAAGAAAAATTCATTTTTAATTGAAATTAATACTTACTGACACAGGGTGATAGATTATCAAAAATAAAACAGTTTGGTAGCCTTCTTTTCAAGAAATAAGTTTCCCACAGATAGAAATCAAGTTGTTTGTTGCTCAAGAAAAAAATTTGTTCACCCAAACTTTCAACATTTCAAATGATGCAGCGTCCATGGCTGTAGTAATTTGAAGAGATGTAGCTATTGCTGGAGTTTATGATTAAGACTGAATTGTTGGATATAGTGTCTGAGACATTTTCTTCAAGTACTCTTTGTTGGAGCATTTTAAAACACAATATTTCCCTTTAACTGGCTTTTTCTCTCAACCCAAACTGCAATTTTTGTAGCAGTCCACAGAAATTCTCTATTGGCTCAGCTCTTCAAATGCCAGCTAGTTCAAACAATGCAGAGCTTCAAAGCTTATATTACACTTACACAGGATGAACTGTACCAAGAGTATTTTGATTATACACATAAAGCTTTTCTATATGCTCCCTGAAGCAATAAACTGAGATTGTGTATGGATGAGGATGAATTTCATCATTTCAGACAGTTGTGGGAGGGGCTTAAGAAAGAAGGTTAGGAGAATTGGTTCTGTTTGATGCATTGGAGAATTAGGCTCTTAAGTATTTTTGTCTGCATAGAATGAGGCCATTTTTTTTTTTTTAATTTGGTAGATCTATCATATTTGAATCGTGCTAGGATAGAAGCTGGTTTGTATTCGTACTGTCTTGTGTACTTTTAGACTGTATACTGTACATACTTCGTTTAGGAAGAATTTCACCAGTTTGCCTGTGATAGGATCCAGCCGAATTACCCTACTTAACCTTAAATTAAAATGCAGTGTGTGTAGGTCATGCTTCTAAAAATGTGCGTAACTGCTGGCTTAGAAAGGAATTCAAGGGCTACCCATATAAAAGTTTGTAAGACTGGGATAAAATATCTCTCTGTATAAAGACGAGTCTGATAAGCACTTGTGTTTAGTGACTGAAGGCAGCCATTAGTGGGGTCCATCAGCCTTAAACCGTCTTCATTTATTGTCTTCATGAATTTCAAACCCTCATATTCAGTGAAATTCAGGGAATCAAGATACAAGTTAGGGTTTAACCATCCAAGGTACAGGTAAGCAAGGAAATTGAAAGATTAAGAGGTGATAGACCCCATAGTTATGGCTGACTGAAATCACACCATCACTTGCTCTCCGGATTTGTATACTTAACACTATCAGGGAATGCTGCCACCTACACTGTTAGGAAATTCAATGAAGACTATGTACTCTACCCATCACTTGTGCAGTGATTGATTTTCATCAACTATTTCAACTAAGAATAGTTTGTTACCAATGCTTGCTTTGGAAGGATAGTTGGCCAAGAATAACAAGCATTGAAATACCAAGGGGGTCTTATACATTACATGTATCAGTTTATTATGTGGGTCCCCTTTTAAGGATGTGACAATCCACAGGCTGGATGAAAGAATGTGTAACGTACCTGTGGTGTTGGCAGATATTGTGACCCTTAACCCAAATAACAATTTCAAATTTTACTGCAAATGAAACTTCCAGTAAAATATTACGAAAATATGAAGGACCCTGTTTGCAGATTGCATGTTAATTTTGTCTCCAGTTCACATCACCATATTAGACCAGCTTAAAGGAAGGTTCTAAGGTTACAACAGAACCATTTGGTATGTTAGAGCGGTACACCTATTCTGAGCATTTTGGTGAAATTTGCATTGAAATCCAATGTGTGGTTCACAAGATTTCTGCATGTAAAGTTTTCACATTTTCAACAAAAAATGAACTTGAAGCAAGCACATCTGACATCATAGACCTACATTAGTGCACAGGCTTTTGTTTTTCTTTAAAATTTAGTATCTATTTTCTTCAACGATCCCATATTAATAAAATGTGATTGCATAAGTGGCATGAGAACTTAACAAACTTTCCATCCCCACAGGGAATTCCTATTCCTTTGAACTTCAAGGTCAGTACAACAATCTGATAAAATAAAGGAAAACAAAGCATTCCTTGTCAGTGTGAAGAAATATAAGCTCTGCTGCCCCCAAACTCACTCTGGAACACAAATCTACTGATTTCATTTACTGATATCTCAAGAAGTACATATCCAATTTAAATGGAACTTTCACCACACTGTGTGTAGGTTTGGTTCCTCTTCCACATATGAAAATTAAATTTTTGCTTAAACTTCCCCTTTAAACCTTTTACCACCTATGCAAAGCATGACTGATTCAGCATCAGCCTACTCTACACTTTTAACATGGTGTCTAATGAGCTAGTATGCCTTCTCTTGACTGTACATTGTCAGTGTACCGTTACCCCTAGAGACCGTAGAGCTGTTATTGCAATTATTAAATTGCAACAAATGGAAAACTTGTAGACTAATGTTTTATCAAGGAAACTGTGTTCATAAAAATCCTTTTATATCATAAATCTTTCATAAATCTTTCATTTTTTGCTGATAATTTTGGCAAGTAGCTGCTAAAAGCTGGCAGTGTACTGTCATGGTAACTGTGGTTTATTTCTTTTCATGGTCCCTATGGCACTCTTTGGTACTTGTTATGATCAGAACACTCCAGCTGTGCGCAGTGATCAGATTTCGCAAACATTGTAATGAACTTGGCTGTAAAATGTTCAACCTTTCAGTGCTAGATAAAACAGTGGGAGGCAGAGAAGAGGTTGTTGGTGTATGATGTTGATGACTATTTGCATGTTTAGCATTTCATGTACAGTTGGCTTATTGTGTGTTTGCATCCATCTAACACAACTATGGTTTGGAATGCAGTGATGATGTTAAGAATCATCGGTAGACAGTTTTAATACTGTACATAGTCAAATGAAAGGTAGGACAAAAAGATTTACTCAAGTTAGAATGACATTGGGCTTGTTAATGTTTAAATCAGATCAATAATTTGCGTCTTCCTGGAAGGCTTGACACATGAGTTACATTAGGTTAGTTCAATGAAGGATTGTATATGAAGCAAACAATTAAAAAGCAAAATCCATCAGAAATCAATCCTGGTATAGCAAGTGGGTGGTGTAGGGGTGGGGGTAGGGGTGGGAATGGGGGTAGGGGGTGGGAGTGGGAATGGGGTGGGGGTAGGGGGTGGGAGTGAGGGTGGGAAAATAGTGAATGTAGGAATGTGTTCCCAACATGCCTCTGACTCCATCTACTCACCCCAATATAGGAATATTCCAAGAGTAAATAAGAACATACATTTGAAGTGGCATGTAAATTGATATCATTTTACACAAGTACATTAGCACTGCTTAATGGAGGAGTGTGTAGTTGGCTAGGCTGGGAATTAATAATTTTAGTGCCATCCATATTTGCATGGAAAATAAAAAACTAGCAATTCTGAGAGGTGCAGTATATCAGGTACTGGAAATCCTTGAAAGTCAGAAGAAAGTGAAATTTTAATTTCTAGGCCTGGAAAGTCAGCTAAAATGAGCAATATTTCAAAAGACCCAGGAAAAGTGAAGGAAATTTAGAAAGTGGACTTATTGTTCTGATTTTCTTAATGTTCAGATCTATACTGTACATAACAGGGATTTCACAAGAAATACAGAAAGGGGGGGGGGGAAGAGGGTATATTACTGTTGAACCCCAAGGTCAAGTTGATTCTGTCCTACGTTAAAGTTACAAGTGGGTTGAGGGGGACAAAAACTTGCTTCAAGGCCTCTGTAAGGTGCAATTTGAAGGGTTTAGAAGGCCATTTATTGTTTAAGTTCACACATTGCTTAAAAAGAGAAACCAAGATACTGACAATTTCTTTTTAAATTTTTATGGAAATGAAAATCGGATGATAAATTTAATTGGAAAGGGGGAAGAGAAATCCCCCCTTTCCCACCTCTGCCAGAAAGTGAAACACTGTATTTATATTTTGTGGATTTTTTAAAGGTCCTGGAAATGTTAATCAAGGTCCTTAAAAAGTGAACATTGGAAAAGTCATGGAATTTTGTCATTTTGATACATTGAACCCTGTATGCAAATCAAATGTTATTGAGAATCTGAAGGTTAACAGTTGTACAGAAAAATCTAGTGTGCAACTGTTCCAACCATGCCACTTCAGCTTTACCTGTGTATAGCACTTCATGAAAATAAATCTTCTTTGGGGTTTCTTGATTTGACAAATTGCATTTAATTGGCAGCTTGTCTTAGAGCTGGTTGACAATACTTCACATTCCTTACATGAGTCATTTAACAAGTGCCTTGCTTGTACACAAGAGGAATTAGAAATGGTTAAGATTCCTATAAATCCACTGAGACTTATTTGCCAAACACAAGATTCCTCACACAGAAATGTTGAACTTTTTTTCATCAAGGAAGTACAGTACTACCTGCTATGGCAAGCCAAATGCCCAATAATTCAATAAGCTTGGTTTAGAACTTGGTTTATAATATACCAAGATTTTCTTAGGTGAAAAACATGGTGTATCGTTGAAAGACCTCCTTTATTGGTCAAAAAACCTCATTTATTGTTGGATAAGATTAGTCTAATGTATCAATAAGTGGACATCTGGCTTGCCATATTCTGGATAAAATATAGGGTCAATGGTTAAAGTGCTTTAAGACTCATCATGCTTGATCTTTGGAAAGGGGCAATAAGCTACTGGGGTAATTTTGCTGGACATGAAATTGTGGAGCACAGCATGGGATATACTTTACTACAAACTGAGCTTGGCACGTAATGTACAGCGTTCCCTTGTTTCCGCCAGTATGTTCATACAACACCGTAGGTGTATGAGGTGGGTGGTGGGCAGGGATGCAAGGGGGGCACTTGCCCTCCCAATTCGGGCAAAAGCAGTTGGTCTATTTGGGCAAAACATATGCAAAACATAATAAACAATGACATTATTTGGGCAAAAAAATGCTCTTGCCCCCCAATAGAAAATTACCCCTGTGCGCCTATGTACAACACTAAGTGTCTAGCCAAGTTGAACAAAAAAAGGGGTCTCAGTCTTACTTTACGACATATTACTGTAAAATGTTAATTTTTACACCAAAAAAGGCAATTTAGACACAATCCACTGCACAAAACCTCACCTAAGATCCCTTCCTATATGGATGGGTTAAGAAAGAATGATTTCACCAAATTTTCATGTTAACTCAAAATTTTGGAGTGCATGTTGTACAGTAGGTGTGGGATTGGTATGTTAATCACAATGATTTGTAGGATGTCTGCATGTGCATAGCCACTATAAACTGGATTATTTGGTGGTTTTGTTGAGTTTAAAGGTAGTGACCTTTGAGATAGGTGATAACAGCTCCTTTGGGGCATCCTTTCAGTTTGCAATGCAACACATACTGGACTAAACCAGTACAGAAAATGTTATGTAGCCTGACAATATGGTTATCCCTTGAAATACTTTGCGAGTTGCTATCAGCCTTTATATGAATATTTGGCCCCTTGAAAAATTTTACAACCCTGCAAACTATTAAACTATTTCAGCCCTTTATTTGGCTAAAGACCTGCCCCTGACAAACCATAGTCATGCAATTCTCTGACAAAGTATTTCTAATTTAATGGGTTTCTTGCCTCTAATGCAAAGTATTAAAGCGGCTCAGTGAGTTGGTTCATGAAATTCCTTAATTTTTTTCCCAAACCGGTTAAGTTTTCTTCACGTACTAATGACAAATGGTCAAACTTAGACAGTCCCCTTATCATAACTGTTTTATGGGTTAGTACTTTACGGTTCAATTTGGTTTTCAAAATTTCAAATTGTGCGCAAAACCGTTTCAAGCCAGGACATTACAACATGCAAAATTTTAACTTTTTCCGTAACTATTGGAGGGGAAACTTGACCCATTATGCTCAGTATAAGTATTGTCCTGTGGTAGTGAGCCTTTAACACTCTCATCAAGTTATCAATATCAACTCAATGGGCCCCTTTAAAGGACGAATTTGCATTATTTGAATATTGTGTGATTCACACAGTATGATTGTCAAAACTCCACCCATATTTACGGTAGATGGAGATGTTAGGATTAAACATTGTGACTCCATTTTTAATCATCACAAATCTGTTACATTTGGAGAGCTTAATTGTAATCAATAACTATCACTAACAGAACGTTCACAATGCAAACATTCCTTTAATTAAATTCACACAATGTGGAATACCCCCCTAGCACTCTTAGTGTTCTTCGGTCATGCTTGTCTGTACAGTGGACAGTACAGGACAGATGCTAAATCCTACAGCTCATTAAAAATCTTTGTAGTGAATTGGGAGGGGAAAATATTAGTTTTTTGAGTCAGATCTAAAGCATGCTGGTCCTCAAAGCAAATAATGGCATGCATGAGTGCTCTCCTTCAATAGGATGGGGGTGTACAGTGTATTAAGCTTAGTGTACTGGAAGTTTTGCATTTGCACAAGAACTGCCAAGTGTTGAATTATAAAATGCTGTGCAGGTCTTGTTTTCTAAGGAAGTGTCTTTGAAATTGCATAGCTGGCTATACTGTAGTAACATCTGTGTATGCAACATCGGAAACATCATGAGGTTGGAGCTGCATGATGGCAATATGGGATGTGAGAAGGAGAAAATGTTTGCATTGTACGCACAGGCTCATTGTTAGAGTAACCGATTTGTGATTGGGAAGAGGGGCATTGCACAGCCATTCAGGAGTTTTTTCAGCCTGAAGGAAGAGTTTAAGGGGGAGGGGGAGGTTGCCTTTTCACTGATCCTCTGTGCGAAGTGGTCTACATGGGGTATGGGGGGGGGGCAGGGCCTACTCATTTCCAGAATAAGATTTGGAGGTTTAGTTGTAGGGTTAATCATACCCTGTACGTTAATTGTTTTATTTCTTCACTAACTGTTCAATACCAACCCTGTCATTAATTTAACCAAAAAATGTGGCTGCATGCTTGGTATTTTTTGGTTCCTTGTGTAACAAAGGAACCTATGCAGTCACCTTGGCGTATGTATGTGTGTGTGTGTGTGTGTATGTGTGTGTGTGTGTGTGTATGTGACGGATTGGAATGCGAGGTATGTGGTGCGATAACTCAATAACCGAGTGATCAATTTTTTTCAAACTTGGTATGTATGTAGATGTTATGGAGTAGATGTGCCCTATCGTTTTTGGTGGAGGTCAAAGGTCACTGGTGATCACCAGAGGCCAAAAACTGAATTTCTGTTAGTAGCTGTAACTCAGTATCCGTTGTTCAAGCAGTGGCATCATTTTAGGATAAGTTAGATTGGTAGGAGGTGAAAATGTTGGTACATTAACCAAAATAATTGGAAAGGGTCAAAAGGTCAAAAAGTAATGTTTTATTGATATCTTGCCACTGAAACATTTTAGAGGGGTGGTGTAATGGAGATTTGTGTTCGTCTAAGTGAAATGCACGTGATGACCCCCCTTGACCTCACTTGACCTCATTTGACCTTTGTGACTTTTTTGTGACTTTTTTGTGACGTCAAGATTTGTCTTGATCAGACGAACCAAAAAGGCTATTACACTACCCTCCTACAATGTTCGTTACTTGAGTTACTGACATTTAAATGACAGGCTAGTGTGTACATGTAGGTCATATGTAGGCCTATTGCAATGCCAGGTATGCGGTGCAATTACTCAATAACCAAGTAACATAGTGGAAATAATGGAAAGTTGTGTTCGTCTAAGTAAAGTGCATGTGAAGACTCTTTGGGTCTTTGTTCAATTGGTTTAAAAGTCCAGCTGAAGTTTAATGCCTTTAGACAAATGCAATGTATAAAAGAAAAGAAGAATTATAACCCCCTCTCAGTCTAAAAGCAGTTTAGTTAACAATCAGGACAGTAATGCAATTATTATTAAAAACAACCTTTTCCTCACATACAGTATTGAATAAAGTTATTCACAGTGCAAGCTAAGATTCCAATTTCAATAGTAAAATATGAAAGCAGTTTTCTCTTCTTTACCTCTGCTTTTACCCTAAGGACTACAATGCTGTTTCTAACACCCTCTTTAGGTTAAAAGGTCAAGTTGAAAGTCATTTATTAGATTCTACAGAGGTATGTTTGTTTCTTGGTCTTCTAGCCAAATTGTGAAGAAGAAATTGGTGGTAATAAATCACTATCGGGCTGCCTTTAGTAGCAGAATTGTGGGCTTTTCCTTATTTTTGCTTTTCAGGCAAACACATTGGGTAGTCTAAAGGACAACCATGACATAATTTCTAGTCATCCATCATAAATTTTGGTGGTCAGGAATGACCAGATGACTGTTAAATTTCTTTGGTGCAGAAGAGACTGTGTTTATTTAAAATCAGTTTTGATCTACTTTGACTGTATTTGACCTTTGTGACTTCTTTTTAAGGTCTGGATTTGAATTGTTGAGATTGACCAAAAAGGCAATTAACTAACCTCCTATACTACCTCAAACTCAAGTAAATGACATTTTAGTGAAAGGTGATGAATGTATTTGTCGCATGGAAGTGGGCAGTGTGCAGTGTGATAATTTGAAAAGTTTAGTGTTCCATTTCTCTCAAACGGCAAGTGCTTGTATGATTTTGAAATTTAATGTGCCCCTATGTTTTTGGGTGATGGCCAAAAGTCATTGGGGTTAAAGGTGCAAATTATGCCTTACCTTGGGACTACCTTAATACAATATCATCTTTAATGCAAGGAACCATAGTGCCCTTGGGCTCTTGTTATTATGACCCATTCAACCAAGTCTAGCCCATATTAAAAAACCTATGTGTAAGAACACAATACTGGCTTACAAAAGTGGGACATTTGGGTCTAAAGCAAAAGATAAGAATGATAAATGATTTAATTGCTGTAATTTGTTGATAAATGTGCTGGGAAATGTCATCAAAATGTAAAGCATCATGTTTTGTTAGATGACAAAATTTTGTATGTCACAAAAACTGGTTGCAATGTTTTGTTAGAACTTTACATAAGACACCAAAGTAGAATTAGGTATCAAGAATAAAGTTAAAAGACTGAAATTGGTTTAATTTAACTGTGAATTTGTTCATATTACAAGTTGCAATGATATATTAATATCTCTTGACTAAAGAGCCTCACACTCTGCATCCCTGACCATGTACAGCATGCACCAAATCTAACGTAGTTACATAGGACACCATTTTGTCCCACTTTTGGTGTCCTGGTAACCAACGTTAGATTTGCATTTAAACGTACTGTACCTGGTCAGCCACCCATTGTAAAATGTTACTGAAGAGTAGTTTATAAACATGTTAAATTTCTAATTCAACATATTTACAAGCAATTCACATCAAATTATATTTTTGATTAAATTTTTGGTCCTTGTTTTGGTGCCTTCGTAACTAACATTAACATTTTGTAGCCATCCAATACAGAATACAAAAGGAAAGACAAACATGTTCAATGTAGAAGTATATAGACCAGCATATCACCAAATCACAGCATCAAAAATGAATCATGAAATTATGAGTCACAGTCACATTTAAGCCCAACAAAAGTAAGGAATGTTATGTTTTTATGCCAGTATTGTGTTCTTGTGCATATAAAAACCTCAGTGCTATGAAAAGTAATGGTCTGTTTTGAAAGTAAAGAGAGTCCAAGTTAGGCTACTGTATTCACTGAGGTTCCGGCTCTATTTCTGCTACTTTCAAACTGCAATGAAGTTTATTTTTACCTCAAATTGAAAAAAAAGAAGAAGATTGTATTTCAATTAATAATAGTCATTGGTACAGACCCTGGACAGACTATCTTTTGAATCAGAAACCAGGGGATACTTTTATCTCACCCAAGGGATACCTGTAATTAATTTTGAGTGTGATAGCATAATTACAGGGTGCAATTCCTATGCAGTACCTCTACATTTCTCATATGATAGCATAGTATTGATGACAATGGTTTGCCTCTGATAAGAGCCAAAGGATACATTAAAACCACTTAATACCAGAGACCCTAAAGTTTCTATTTTGTGGCTATAAAAGGGGAGGTAGTATTAAAGTTACAGTTTTTAAAGGGACTGTCCAAGTAATTGGCAATGCCTTTGCTACATAGCACTGGAGGACATGTTAATCATACTATACAGGCCCATACAGTAGACTTTAAAATGGAACCTACTGCCATTGTGCTTAGTGATCAGCAAAAGCAATGGGGTATACGGAAAACAAGCTACATGTTAGTGAGCTACACAGTTACTGATAAAAGGCTGTGGGTGGCCTGACTTAAACCAATCCATTATAAACTGGGCCATGAAATTCTTCAAAGTTCTACCATTGGCTAAAGAACAGGCCCAAAGTCAGAGTACATTACCATATTATCAGATGCCAAAGTCTTTTGACTTTTTCCAATATCATGAAACCTGAGTAGCCCCCACCCCTTTAAAAAAACTTGTGTGATAGGGTTTTGGTTTCTGTCTCTTTGTTTGTCATTAACTTCTTATTGTTGTCTAAGAAATTAACAATGCCAGTGTTCTCCACTGGCCATTTTGTCCAAGTGCCCTGCCTGGACAAAATCTGAAAGTGTGTGTCGGTGTCCAAGCTTAATGTTACCGCCTGCACAAAAACCTTGGCCAGCCAGACAGAAATTTGGAATTTTAGCAACACATGTAACACTGTTTTCCATCTACAGTAACCCGCATTAAGTGAGCAAAAATTTTTGAGAGGGACAAGCAACCCTGGGACCCCCTCTTCCCCCCCCCCCCCCACCATTAGACCCATCCACCAGGGCAGCAATTAGTGCCATCTGCCAGATCAGATAGACCCAGACAAACTTGGACAGGTTCACTGAATGCCAGATAAAGTCAGTTTGGTGTAAAGGCGTTGACCGTGTAAGGAAATCTCAAGATGTTTAATCACAAAAACTTGGGGATTGTTCCGCAAATGATGTGATTACCATGCATGTATTGTCTTGAGGTAGGGTTTAGGGCAGGTGGAGGAATTGTAATGATATATAGAGCTTGTAAACTTGATTGCAGGTGTGTAATGAGAATTTGTTTTCAATCCTTTCAATTTTTCAGTCATTTGAATGAAACAACAACCTTCTACCATCCGCTGACAGGAAAATCAGACATGGACGATGAGTATCCTGATCAAAATGAGTAAGTACAGTAAAACTGATGTTAAAGTTTGCTTAAATTCTGATACTTAGAGCAACGGAAGATTTAGGTGGGGGTGGGAGGGGGTAGCAGGGCTGGTGAAAATGTTTGTTTCCCATAGGGGAGTAAAAAATTATTTCCTAGGAAGAAAGTAGAATTTGCCACAATTCTCTCTATATTTTCATGTACAGAGAGAGAAAGTTTCCCTTCAATACTACAATTGTCCCCCAGATGCAGAATAATAAGGCACTATACTTTTTTTCCAAGTGGCCTTTTTCAATCTTTCATAGTGTACATCAACACCCACCCAGGTAGTTATGCCCAGTATATACCCACAACTAATCAATCCCTCCTCATACTCAAATTTTCCTTGTAGATTATATCAGGAAAGGATTTTTGTTGACGTGGAAAGATTTTACACGTTATGCATGTGGTGTTAAATCTGAAAGCCCAAATTACAAAATGTGTGTAATGCACTGTAAGTTTAGTTTAGTCTTATAGACCTATGTACAGAACTATCATGAAGAGCCAGTTGTTCTCTTCGTGGATTGTTGCACTGTATGCTAGAGTACAGTGAAGGCAAGATCTTTCTCATAAAAGCCTTATTCTGGTGTCAGAGTTTTGTAGACTTCGAAATACAACCTTGAACACACTAGATTAATACTCCTAATGTTTTCATTTCATAAAGCAATATATATATGCAAATCTACTGTAGGTTCAACTTTTAGTATGAATTTAGTTTTTTGAAGTGTTGGTGATAGTACATAAATTTTTTTTAAAATGATGCTTCTTAATTTTGAGGTGATTTGGCTTTTCTCCCGGGGTACATTCTTTATGAGAGTGCTGAATGACACACTCTTGGCTTGGTATGTTTATGAATCATGTTTAACCCTTTACCATTGTGCTCCGATCGGGGCATATTTGCGCGGATCGGGAGTGGGCGGAAAAGCAGACGTAGCCCGCCCCGCATCGGCTTCCATAGACCATTGACCCCGTGACCTTAAACTATTGTCTCTCTCGCTGTTTTGGCCGAATTTTCGGGTAGCTACTCTCAGTTTCGAGCTCCGCGTGGAACAGTAAAGATGTGTGACAGCCGAGCTCTCTGCATGGGTCCAAAAGGACCCAAACAACGGTAAAGGGTTAAAATAAGCCTGTGGAGTGTGTTTACTGCAAAGCTGATGCCACTGTCTCTGCATGTGTGCATGTAAACCTTTAGCCGAGTGGTGCAGATATTTTAGATTAACCCTTTACCGTTGTGCTCCGATCGGGGCATATTTGCGCGGATCGGGAGTGGGCGGAAAAGCGGACGTAGCCCGCCCCGCATCGGCTTCCGTAGACCATTGACCCCGTGACCTTAAACTATTGTCTCTCTCGCTGTTGTGGCTGAATTTTCGGGTAGCTACTCGCAGTTTCGAGCTCCGCATGAAACAGTAAAGATGTGTGACAGCCGAGCTCTCCGCATGGGTCCAAAAGGACCCAAACAACGGTAAAGGGTTAACACTGAAGTGCAAACTATTACCTTCTTTTGAAGTTTTAGATTCTGAATATTTTCCAGCATTTTTACATCATGAATTTTGAATGTACATTTCAATTTCAAAACAAGAAACGGAGAAAGAAACACCCATGGATTACTCAAGGAATTTTAACATCTATTAGAAAAAAACAGAAGCTTCTACGCTCTTATCTAAAGTTTCCGTCTCTTAAGAACCACCAAGTATATAAAAATTATCGAAATAAACTGAATCATATTATCCGTTTTTCCAGACGTGCTCATTACTGTGGAATATTCAGAGAATGTAAAAATGATATTAAAAAGACATGGAAAAATATTAACGATATTTTGCATAAAAATCGTGCAGATTTCATGTACCCTGATACCTTTAGAAATGGCAGCGATAATATTGATAACGATAAAGATATTGCTGAAAGTTTCAATGATTATTTTGTTAATATTGGGCCTTCACTTGCAGACAAGATTGCAACCAGTGGCGATGCAGATCACTTCTTTGGAAACATTGCCATTAACTCCAATTCTATGTTTATGTACCCGGTCACTGAAGATGAATTTTTGAATGTAGCTAATGCCAGTCTGAAGCCCAACAAAGCAGCGGGGTATGATGATTTTAAACCTAGTATTATAAAACAGGTGTTACCGTTTATTGCTACACCACTTACTTATATTTTTAATCTTTGGTTCAAGACAGGAGTATTTCCAAACAAATTGAAAACGGCGAAAGTATTACCTGTGTTTAAAAAGGGGGACCCACAAGCTTTTGAAAATTATCGCCCTATTTCCTTACTTTCATGTTTTGCAAAGATAATTGAAAGGTTAATGTTTAACCGAGTGCATGATTTTCTTAAAAATTTTCATATCCTCTGTAAAGGACAGTATGGTTTTCGTCCTAACCATTCAACTGAATTAGCCCTATCGGATGCTTTAGACAAGCTATGCACAAGTTTAGATGGTAATAATATTTCAGTGGGTGTATTTCTAGACCTAAGTAAAGCATTCGATACAATTGATCATAGTATCCTATTTGCTAAACTAGAGACTTATGGTATCCGAGGTAATGTTCTAGATTGGTTTCACAGCTACATCTCAAATAGATCCCAATATACTTATTACAAGGGTATGACTTCAAGTCTCAAGGATATTCGTTGTGGGGTACCCCAAGGGTCCATACTGGGGCCACTCCTGTTCATTGTTTATATGAATGATATTTATTTTGTTGCTGATAAAGCTGATATTATACTTTTTGCTGATGACACTAACATTTTCTTCAGACATAAGAGTGTAGATTCATTGTATGATACCGCTTCAATTGAATTGAGTAAGATATGTAACTGGTTCTCTGCTAACAAGCTATCCTTAAACATTAGTAAAACTAACTATATTATCTTTGGTAATAATAGAACTAGAAGGCGGGGTAGTGATGTCTGTATAAATGGGATTGCTATTAAGCAAGTGACCACAATGAGGTTTCTAGGAGTATACATAGATGAAAAGCTCACCTGGCGAGAACACATTACAAATATTTCCAAGACGATTTCAAGAAACGTGGGCGTACTATCCAAACTAAAACACTTTTTGCCAAGAAATATACTCATGACACTATACCAGACTTTAATTATTCCCCACTTAAATTATTGTTCTATTGTCTGGAGCGGGGCTAACAGTTCTTACCTTAGCCAACTTACTACATTGCAGAAACGAGCGGTTCGCCATTTAGCTCATGCAGGTCCCAGGGACCACACCAACCCACTATTTAAAAAGTTTCAATTACTCAAATTTACCGACATCATTGATTACAACATTGCTGTATTTTCTTACAAGGCTTGGAATAGACTACTACCAGATACATTTCATAATTTTATAATTAGCAATACTTCTGTTCATAGGCATAGTACTAGACACGCTAAATCTGCCCATCGTCATTACTATCGTACGAACATTGGATCGTTTAGCTTGCGTAATCGTAGCACTAAAATCTGGAATACCCTCACAGACTCAGTAAAAAATTCTGCCTCTCTGTTTATCTTTAAGAAGGCGATTAAGGAAGGCATCATTGATAATTATTAAGTTCCCTTGGTGAAATTGAAATTATTCTTAATATCTTTCAAGTATGCTCATAATTTTTCCAAATGTGAGTGTATAATACGGAGACATGTCATAGTTATGTATGTACGTTTTTGTTTGCTGTTTGTTTTGTAGAAATTGTAAGTATCTATTATCTTTTTTCTTGGTTCTAGGGAGTCATCCACTTTGTTAAGCCAATTTTGGTTTTCTGGATGACTTCCTTTCACATCATATTATAATATGTAATGTGATGAAACAAATAAATGAAATGAAAAATGAAATGAAATTTTTTGAATGTACAAGGTATAGTGGTGTACTTGGGGGTATGTATGGCTTAGACATATTGTACAGTATGCATACTACATCATTGAGCAAGAACTCCCTTGTTTGGAAAACGCAGGTTATTTTGTTAGGTACTGTAGCTAGAGAGTGCACTAACAAATACAGACAGCCTTTCTCAAGGAAAGTAAGCTTTATGGAAATTTGTGACATGACTCCTGCATTTGCAAAACATCTTAGAAGAAATTGACCCAGTTTTTTTATATTTAGGTGATTTTCCTTCAACATAGTACCTTTTTCTCTCCTTGGTGACACTATAACACAATTTGTGTTGGTGTTTTGTTAAATCCCATCTGCAACCAACTGATCTGTGGAAAATTTGCATACTTGTTTGTCTTGTACACCTGTGCCAGGGCAAAGTTAACTGTGTGTGTAGCTGCATGCCTCCAAATGACGTCAGTAATTGTTCCCACTTTAGTACAAGCAAGCAATCAGATCAGGATCTGACCCAGTGTGGGGAATTAGTTTGCTAGTGGGAATGCTCTTGTACCCTGGATCAGGTCCTGAGCTTTCAGGTGATCAAGAAAATAAAGGAGGATCAAGGTGATGTTCTTCTGCAGCACAGCTTCCTGCACCACACATTCATAATTTCAGGGACGCAACTTCCTGTCGCTTGAGCCGAAGGAGGCAACCAGATCTCATGTTAATGATCAAATAGGAGCACTCAGATTGCAGTTGGTCACAAAATTTTCCAGCTTATTGAGCTTGGGGTGATCAGCATAGGGGTTCAAGTGTGAGGTCTATTGTACTGTACAGTAGCATGGGGAATAGGCCAAGTAGGTAAGCTGGCTATGACAACTTCAATAAGGTAGTGGTTTGAGCTAAAAGCATCACCCTAGACAGGTCTGATTCTCCCATCCTCCTTACATCTAGTCTCTCCCACCTCCCTCCATTGTCTAAAACTCATGACTCCTCTTCCAGACACAGTCCCAGTTCATAGCTTCATGAAATATGTTCCCTGCTCTTACAGTAGCACATGCTGTGTAATGTGAGCTGCTCTGCAGAACTATTTTGAATTTTATGTCAATCAAAGAGCTGTGCCAGTTGTGAATTTCTGTAGACTGCTGGTGAAATTATAGTTGAGTTGATGAATGAAGGCATTTTAATATCATAAATTATTTCTACTACTCCTGAAAATGGCCTCAAAGCAACTCAGTACAGCAGCACCCCCCCCCCCCCCCCCCCCCCCCCCGACAGCTGTCATTTAGCTTCATCATTAAAGCATACTAATTTCCAATGCATTGTACAGTTGCTGCATGGTATCCAGATGCTATGTCCAGTGACAGTACACTATTTTGCCCTGTCCTGTACCTTTCCATTGACTTGTCCCATTGAGACTTAATAAATATTACTGCTTTTCTTTCAAAACTCTCCTTCCACATTAATATCTCCATCAAATCATATAACTAAATTGAATCACAGGTCATTCTCATCTGACCCCTCAGCCCACCAGCTCATACCTTAGCACCAGGTAATCGCCTGCATATGGGATTTACTGCAACAAAAGTCATTCATTGTGATGAAAAGATTTCAACAGGTCTCTCTCTCTAGTTTGACCTTTCTGGTTCCCAAACTGTCCTCCCGAAACTGTGCTTTCTTAGCTTAGCAACACACTTCATGTTTACAAAGCTGAGTTTTGTTAAGTACAAATCACTGCTGTGTTTGGTTAAATTGAAAGTTTCTCACAACAAGAGTTTGGGAATAGAGCACTTGGCTTTAAAATTATTGCAGAAGTTCTATACATCTTTACTGTGCTGAGATGTTATGATACCTTATATGTACAGCATAGTAGCTGCAAGGTGGTACTGCTTCTTGTGAATGTGAATCATTTTGAGGTGCATGGTGATTAACTGCAGCTTGGCAGTTTACAGATGTATACTGTACTGTAACTTATGGTTCCTGCTCTGTCTGGGTTATTTATGCGTGCACACACCCAATTCTGTATGTTTGACCCCACCACTAGTGTTGTGCAGTATATCATCTAGACTCATGTTAGTAGTTCACCAGCATGTGCAGTAAGGTATACAAATGTGTCACACTTTAAAGATGTATCCATATAAACCTGTAGGTACAAATAACTTCAAGCTTACTGTGCAGCAGCACTTTCAATTGTTTGACTGAGTGGGTAATGTTCAAGCTCAGCATAAGAGCCGCTGACCAATCCAAAGCTGGTACATACACGGTCTCACTCTTCTTCTGTACCTCCTGCATGGATATTTAAGGGGTGGTAGAAAAAGGAGTTCCTGGGGCCTAGTTGTCTCTTGTCAAGGGCCCTAAAGGGTTTTGCTATATGGCACTGCATACACATGTGATGTGGAATATCAGGAGAAACCCAGGCTTGGAAAATTTTGATTCTTGGAGGACAAAAATGGAATAATAAGTTTACTCTGCCCTGGAATATAAACATTTATCAGGTGGAAGTTACTAATGTAATAAAGTTCTTGCTTGTAAACAAATAAAGTACTACTGGCCTTGTATTCATTATAGACAGCCTGTAAATTTTGTGATTTTAAATTGCAAAGGATTGTCACACAAAAACCTCAGGAACAATCTCAGGAACAATTTCTGGGCAGGCAGGAATTCTTCCACAAACTCAAAAAAATAAGGGGGGGGGGGAGAGATTTAACCCAGCTTCTGCAAAGGAGGGGATAAATCTCCCATTACTCCCAATGACAGAAACACTGACAGGGTGAATGTTTGAAAGAAGCCATTTTGATTCAGACCCAAAAGAATGAGTCATTACCATTAGTGGAAAAAGTTGGGAAGCTAAGAGACCCTTCCAGGAAATTTGAGCAGTTTGGAAGGAAATTTTGCCAATTGAAGGGAAATTATCCTATTCTGTGCATGATAATATGGGGAGAATTGAGGTAAATTTTACTCTTCCTGGGAGATGATTCTAATCCATTCCATGGAAATGAATTTTTCTAGCCAGGGTTATCCCAAATTTATGGTATTTCTCACTCCATTGATTTTCCATCACCTCTAGTATGCCTGATTGGGGTAACAAAGTTTGGCGAAGCAGTCCCCTAGCTTCAGTGAAAGAGGGGCAGGCCGAACATAGCTGAAGGGCACACTGTATGTGGAAAGGGTCGCCCACCATCTGCCATGGGAGACATACAAGAGCTTCTTGTTTTACTGATATTGATTTTTTGAACTGTGTTGAGATGTCAGCACTTCATGTAGGACTACATTAGAGTCTACACAGAGATTAGCAGTGCTCCTAGGTAGGGTCTGTCCACTCTATGGTGCACACCTAAAGTTGTGGAAAAGTTGAAAATGGCAGGGGAAAAGGGGCAGGATACAGAAAGACGTTAACTCTGTTACAGCCACTTGCGTAATATTATGTATCCTGAAGTTTCCATTTACAGTATGTAATATTACTTGGCTGAAAAGGGTATTGTTACTATAATAGACAGTGGCTGTGAAAGGGTTACTAGGAGGGGTCAGGATGGAACTCAGGGATGTTGTGGGCTGCCCCTGTGAAATAATGGACTTTAGTAAACAGTACTCAAACAGCTAAGTATAATAGAAATGTATATATGACAGAGGATATGTTAGATCGATAGGGGTAATCCTGGATAGTTTTGTATACTGTTCCTGTTCTGCTATTTTCGTGACAGGTTGGTACCAGTTTTGCTCATTTAATCTCTGAATACTTAGTATGTTTGGTCATGTGCATGGGTACCCAACTCATTCCTTGCTTGAAACAAATGAACAGTGCACTTCTCCCTTTCCTAGCTTTCTTTGTGACCTGTGCACCTTACCATCATTTGTTGATGTTTTCTTTTTTTTTATGTTATAAACAGAACCACAGATGGTGCTGGTGATGCAAAGTCATCTACTGACTCACAGAAGGCAGCACGAACCCCAAGCTTTGTCAACAAGAAAGTGCCTAAAACAATAACACCATTGGTGAAGCGAAACCCAAATTCAAAAGTAGTGAAAGAAGGATGGCTTCAAAAGAGAGATAGCGGACCCCTGGGTGTCTGGAGAAAACGGTGGTGTGTTTTAGCTGACTTTTGTCTCTTCTATTATAAAGGTTAGTGGATCTCGTAATCTCTGTCACCCTTTTACTTACCTCTTATTCACATATGCATTGGTAGCACCGAGAGCGAGGGCGCCCTTGCTCCCCCAACGAGGAGCAATACTACCCTCGATCATCCTATTCTCACTTACCAGCTGACTGGTGTGATCGCAACTTTAAGCCCTGTGTTTTTTCTCTTTCCAGGGTTAGTTGGGGATAAGTAGGGATTACATGTGTGAATAGGAGGTAAGTATCAGGGCTCGTAGATTCCCATTCTAAGGAGTTTTGGGGGTTTCATTGTATGACATAACTGTGGGGGATATGTAGCCCCATTTTAATCATTTCAAAACCCCATAGGCTACAGCTGTCTCAGCTAGGCTGCAGCCACCTCAACCATGCTTTGCTACTTCAAATTTCAAAACAGCAGGATAAAACTGGTCAACTGGCTCAGTTTCCTAATATGTCCAGTCAGACCTAGATTTTTTACAACTGTGTTAATATGTGCATTTTTGATATAAATCTGCTATTACAATCACAAACCTTACACCCTTGAGAAGGTGTTACCTTTATCATTAACATGAGCAAACTTGCACCTTCTCAGTAATAAGGTACACAGATGGCGATGAGGTAGTTAGATGAGGTTAATTACTGCTCAGTTTCTAACCATTTGATATAATTTAGGCCATGCAGTCATAGCTTTTTTTGGTTCCTTGCAGTAGCAAAGGAACCTATGTAGTCAGGTTGGCGTGTGTGCGTGTGTATGTGTGTGTGTGCGTGCATGTGTGACACTTGCTTCGGTATGCTCTAGCTCAACGAGGGAAAGTTGGATGGAACTTGGATTTGGTACATAGATTCGTCATAAGGAGAAGGTGTGACCTATTGTTCTTGGTGGAGGTCAATGGTCATATGGGGTCACCAGAGGTCAAAAACTAAAAACCTTCTCAGTGCTATATATTTCAAGGTAGGAAACTTGAATAGATGTCATACTTGGTGTGTAGATGTGTTATGGTATAAGGATGAAATCTGATATGTTTGGTGAAGGTCAAGGGTCATGTGGGGTCACCAGGGGTCAAACACTGAAAAAGGATTTAACACAGTATTTCAAGGTAGAAAGGATGAATTTCAAATCAATATGTGTTTAGTTAAGGTCAAAGGTCATCAAGGTCAGTGGAAGTCAACCACTGGAAATGTTATTTAGAAAATCTTGTAAGCTAGATAAAGATAGGTGTTCAATAGATTTTTTATCTCACCTGGTTTTGCATGCTTACAGTGTACACACACAAACACTGTAGGAATTTGGCCTTTACAGTTCATTGAGTAATGATTCCTTTGGGTTGTACACAGATTTTGGATCATTCAAAGTTGTAAGAGGGCATTAACTGAAGATCTTCAGAATCTTTGTAGATTTTCAATGAGCACAGGTCACACTGCATTAAATGGTTTCTCTGCCAGTGGAAGCAATGCATGGATTATACAGTATATCTCTTTAATACTGCTGTGTCCTGTGGGGTAACCTAATCCTCATTCTATTATCACACCCCATTAATCACTTGCTTTCTGCTTAACTGCTGGATAAACCCTGTTTTCTATGTAGAGATAGCAAACAGGGGGAATGGTAGATTGTTTTAAAGTAATAGCAAGTTTTATTTGAGAGCAGGTAAAAATAACATATGAGAGAAGTACAAGGGGTGTTTTTCTCTCTCTGACCACATTGTGCATTTTTCATTGGTGATAATATCAAGTTTGATTACAAGCATAAATACAGTATAAAAATGAGGAAATATTTTTGAAGGATCACCAAGCATTATACAAGTTGAATGTAAGTAAGGCCACAAAAATTAATTAGTACTAAAATATCCCTTGTGAAGATGTTACAAACATTGAGTATGAGCTTTTGCTCACCTCTGTTTCAGAGACTGGCTGTACAGTTCTTATAATATCCAGCAAGGAACCACAATGCCCATTGGGCTCTTGTTTTTAGTGTAGCTTTCGGGCCAGTTTTTCCTACGCCATTGCTTATGCTGAGCACCAAGCAGATGATGGTTTTTAATTTTGTTCATTTTACAGATTCCACTGATGAGGATCATGTTGGAAGTATCATGTTGCCAAGTTACAACATAAGTCCCGCTGGACCTAAAGATAAAGGAACTAAAAAGTTTGCTTTTAAGGTAAGATGCACTCTATAAAATTGTCCTCGTATTCTAAAAGAAACAAGACTCCACCTCATGGAGCAACCTTAGTTAAAAAGCCTGTTCACAGTTACAAGAGTGCATACTCAGAAGGAAAATGTGTTAGGGCTTCCATGAGAATTCTCTTGGAGGGTTGCTTTTCCAATTTTTCAAACTAGGATTGTGTATCATTTAAAGGTAGTGTGACATGAAAACGGTAAAATTGGGCATGCCATGTGAAAAGCATTAAAAGCCAAGATGATAGCCACAATTTCCATCAAAATCCTTCAAAAATTAAGCATTTTACAGGGAAATTTCTGATTTGTTTTTAATCATTAATTAATATGAGCTCAATATGCAAACTTTGTGATGTCATGAGAGGGACATGCCATATAAGGCAAATGTTGTCTTTCATTTTTATTATCATTTCAAAGACAGTTGAAACATTAGTATGTTCTAAGGGTTTCATTGTGGAAGTTAAAATTGTGTCATTGAAAGTTTTCAGTGCCAATTACCAAACCATAAACAAACTGATGAGTAATTAAGATATAACTAATATATAGGGTTAACAAAAGAAATGCCAACACTGTGCACCTCTCCACATTATTACATTTGACTAGGCCACAAGTTGCTCCAGAAGGATTCAAACTTCGAAGAGGTAGATCTTGAGAACTGTAAAAGATGTTGAAATATTTCCAACAAATTTTTCCTTAACAAAAAGTTACTCCGTAGCTGCCAAATGAATTCAGGTCATTTCGCTGACATGTCACACTACCTTTATATTGCAGGTCTTATATCCTAGGCATTTATAGGTTGTGATTCACTTTTTTTAACTGTAAATTTTTGTGAGTTTGAAGGGAGTTGAGATTTAATTACATGCCAACATGAATGTGTTAGATAGTGTAAAGTTTAAATTTGTAAGGTTTCAAATACTGTTCAAGTTGTGAGTTTGAAAGAAGATAATGCTGTTGGTCATGTGAAAGTTTCCTGTGAAAGTATGAAGCAGAATACATGTATGTGTTAGCAGTATGATTAGACAAGTGAATACCCCTCCATCACACAAACACACTTCCAGCAAACCCCCTTCTATTATAATTTTTGTTCCTTTTTATCCCTCCTCCAACCCCTCACATGCACACAACCATCAACCCGTTCTAATTATTCTTGCATTCCTCTCCTTCCCAGTGTGAGCATGAAAATATGAGAACATATTACTTTGCTGGATCAAGTCAAGAGGATGTCGAGAGTTGGATGAGAGTGTTGCATGCTGCATCTAAAATGCAACATGATGTTAACCATGGGTGAGTAGAAAAACTGTATTGAAGAATACTACAGTGGCAAATAATTGCCATTAACTGTCTAAAAAGAGTGAGAAAACTTTTAATTTTAGCTCTTACTTTGGTCATAAGAGTATTCAAGAAGGTCATTCAAATGGTAGTCAAGATATTGGTATTAACTTCACAGACCTCTGCCTAATCCAAAGAAAGAGTTAGAGTTAGGTGGAGTTTTACAGCCCAGTTTCCATTCTATTGGTTTTAAGTCGAGACGGCCATGGTCTTTTTTCAGTTGTGGCTCACTGGCTTGTTTTCCCTACTCCAATGCTTATGCTGAGCATCACGCACAGCTGCAGTGGGTTCCATTTTTAGAGTCTTTGGTATGGCTTAACCTGGGAATTGAACCTGGGCCTTCCTTGTGAGAGGCAGACCCTAACCCAAAGAAAGTGACTTTCCCAAACAATGTGGTTTGCAGTTATTGCTCGGTAGGTGACTCTCACCTTAAAAACACCAAGTATGAAAACAACTTTTGCTTCCATAGTTTTTGATCTTGAGCTTCCACTGTAATAATCTTGCTTTGTTATTGAGATGAGGCATCTTGCTGATAAAAGCCAGAAGTTAAAATTGTTCATCTGCATCCCCCTCTCTTATTTACCTTGTAATTACCACTTGCTGGCAGCTAACCCAGGTAGGTGAATAGCAGAATTGGAAGAGGACACTCTCTCAACCTCATAAGTGCAGAATTTTTCAGGTTGGGAGTATTTAGCAACCCTTGCAGATATTGTATCATTCTTTTATCATCACAGCCGGCCGTCAGCAGAAGATGAGAAAGACTGGGGTGCCAAGTCTACACTTCCCAGAAGTATCAGCCAACCTCCTAACGGTATGCACAACAACTCAAGGCCCACCAATGGCTACCCTGACTCTTGGAATGGCCCTAACCACAGATATTCACCCTCTCAAGAAAGACCCCACTCTTGGCAGAATGGTCATGGGGAGTATGGCCGGTCTCCACCAAGGGATGAAAACAGACCTAGACACAGGAGTGACTATGAAGAGGTGCCAAGAAAGGATCAGCCAAGAAGTTTGCAACAAGATGGCTACCCCCACAGGGGGGAACATGACAGGTATGATTGGTGGTAACAGTGGGATAAGGTGTTAACTAGTGTTAGAGGGGCATATCCGTATGCTGTATACAGGGTTCTAGCTACAGAGGGTGGGCCTGGATGGAGCACTCCTTATTTGGGCACAGCCAAATGTACTGTGTAACTTCACTGAACTGTTGCTGGAAATACACTAATCGGCATCGCCGCAGGGTGTTTGGGGGATTTTGAGGATATTTCGAGTACTCATTATAGTTGTTACAAGTCATGACTAGAGTCACTTACTTTCTAAAGGCAGATGACTCCAGGAATGGTATAATAATTGTTCTCATAGAAAAAGCGCAATGATGACTCGAGTCACTGACTCTATTTGAGTCACATTAAAAGAAGTAAATGACTCAACTGCAAAATTGAGTGACTCATCACAACTCTGTCACATGTTATAATTTTGCAGATTTTATGGAAAATAGAAATGCTGAATAATAGAATAAGTAATTAAACTTGAACTAACAAACTGAAAGAAATTAGGCAAACAACTTTGTTTAAAATTGAAAATGTAGCATCATTTTAAATCCAAACCTTCTTAAAAAAAGAGATAAGAAATATTCTCAAAAAGTGGAGAGTACACCCCCTGATTGTTAGACCCTCCCCAATTCTTAAACAAACTGCCAGTTGACACTAAATATAAGCTGGCTAGAACCATGGCTGTATGTTAGTTGTATGGCTGTTAAACTTTTAGAGGGGTGAGGGTGGGCGTTAGAAGGGGGGCGGGAAGGGGGCAATATTGACAGTGGAAATTATCTGAATATGAGGATCGACAGTTGTCTTGTTGCATTTATAAAAAGAATCTTTCTTCCTGTCTTTGGCCACAGAGATTGGGCTCCATCCCGTCCCAGAAGTGTTGGCCCAGGTGACCAGCCAATCAACAGAACCAAGTCCTTACCAAGACATTCAGCCCCTCCGTCAGGACCCCGATATACTTCAGATCCTTATGCCACAATGCCAAGACATGCAAATATCCAGAGACCCATAGGTAAGAGAATTTTCAATGGCATGTTGGTACTTTCCAGTTTTAGTAAAAAGATACAAAGAGGGACAGTTATGTTTTTGATTCCTTTCTGAAAGCAGGCAAGGAATCTATGTGATGCTGATGTCTTATGTGTGTATGTGTGTGTGTGTGTGCGTGTGCGTGTCACACATTGGATTTTTGTACACAATATCTCAAGAATTGGTAACTTGGAGGATCCTCATACTTGGCATGTAGATGGCCTATATAAAGAAGATGGTCCCTATTGTTTTTGATGGAGATCAAAGGTCATATGGGGTCACCGGGGGTCAAAGTCTGAAAACCTTGTTTTTGCAATATTTGAAGATAGAGAGAGACCCAAAGGTAATTAATTTTTAGTTGCATATGTTAGGACTTGTAGAGTTTTTTGAAAAAAGAGGGACAGCTATTTTGTTAAAGGGAAAGGTCACCCTATTCAAACTAGAGAGTTGCAACTCCCTGGCTCGCCAACCATATTTTTGAATTGTCCCAGAGTTGTAAATACAGTTGCTAACTCCACTTTGGTTGGCATTTCTTGAAAAGTCATAGCTTCACTCTGGTTGGCCAACACTAACTTTCATAGTTTAGTTTCCAGTTTAGTCCACATGGTCACTGTGTGAAAATATGCGTGTCCCCAAGCAAGTTTAACACTGTACAAACTTGGTACAGGCACTGTGTCCTGAGTGAGAATTAGACAAAGTTCTTCATTCATATTTGAGGAGAGGGCTGGAAGTAAATGGTTGAAAGAATATCCTGTGTCCTCCCACAGATTTAGTTTTTCTCTTGGCTTTGAAGGTGAAAGGTTCATTGTGATCACACTCTGTAAAGACAGGGTGTCCCCTGTTTGAAAAATTATCTGCTAAAATTTAAATTCACAGATTGGTTGCACCAATTGGATTCACAGACGTGTATCCATATGAAGGACCCCAAATGTTATGTAATCTGTGTCACCTCCTACTTACATAACCCCCTCCCCTCCATTACATTTACCAACAACTAGACCCTGGCAATCAAATAACACAGTGGAGATGGAGACTGCCATGTTATGTAAGATGGAAAGATTTTATAGTTTATATTGTTTTACCTTATAATTGAATGTCCTGTTTGTCCATGAAATATAAAGGCCATGACTACTAAATGTGCCTGAATAACAGAACAGATTTCCCATAATGCAGTTTATCTTCAGAAAAATGGAATGTTTTGGAAATCAGTATCTTCCTAATGCTACATGCTTTTGAAATGCAGATTTTACCATTGTAAACAGAATGTTTTTTATCATTTTTGTTAATTTTGTCTCTGGCAAATCCCTGTAAAAGGAATCATGACCATTTATGACTCAAAATACCAGCTCTTTTGTGCATAGAGGTTCTTGCAAAACAAATATTCATGAAAGAAATCTTGTATGCTGCCATCTAGTTAGTGTGGTACTGGCTGAAGGTATCGCAACAATGTAATGTTTCAGTTTGAAAAAGCCTACTCAAGACAAACTTATATTCAGTGGGGTCCATAGACCCAGAATAAGGAACAATTACACTGGGAACGAGGAAAGAAACTACTATAATAACTAAATATTAAAATATAGTAATACTAAAATTATCAGAAATAGTGCAAAGCAAAAACTTAAGCTAATCTTCTCATACACCTAAGTGTTTTCCATGTATAATGTGGGAGATAGAGAAGAACATTTTTGCTCCCAGAATTTCACTCCCTGATGTTATTGCTTTTGCACTTGCCACACAGTGGATCATGTGCTACATATGTTGGCAATTATGTTGAATGCCAAATTTGTTTGGATAACAAAATTCCACACAGATGCAAGACCATACAGCCTTATTGATACGGTGACCAATCACAACGTCATACCAGAATAGCAGATCATTTTTTCTTAGTTTTAGACCAATGTATGATTGAAGTGCAGAATCGAAATCATGGAAAACTTAAAAAAAAACAAACTCTTGACTGCCCCTTTAATATGATGCCACCTTTATGGCATATATGTCTATCTCGACACAAGATCTTTCATTGTTTAGCTGTAAATTCACCTTTCCAGCTGGTCCAAATCCGACATATGTGGACCCACGAGAAATTCAGATCAGGAAACGTCAACAGAAGAATCATTTGGACGTTCCTCGAAATCAGGGCAGCAGAGAGCCATCCGTGCTAAGCTACCCATCTGTCTTTGGTGGTTCCAATGAATCTGAAGCCCCACAAAGGCCACCATACCCAGCAGAATATGAGGGCAGTATTGATAGAAATTCAAACTATGCAAAACATCCTCAAAATGAAGTCTTCCAACAGGTAAATTATTTTACAAAAGTTTTGTATTTTAGTTTAATTCTTAGATGGTTTTCAAATGTATTTTGTTGCAGTCACGCCCCTTTGGTGGTGTACTTGAATGTGAAGGAAAATTTTGTCTGTTGTTTAGTTTTTGGAGTGAGGTAGTATGTATTTTGTTCAATTGCCATTTCCAGCAATTTTCATCTATTTGCACTTTTGGACACATCAACAATAACATGTTAAATTTAGCATTATGCACTAGACAGTTATAGTTCACTTCCATTTTGTGATATGCCAGTCTTGTGTGACTTTTGTAAACAAACCTGCATTTCTGTTCTAAAAAAAGCCTGAACAAGGGAAAAAAAAAATTCTGAATACTTCAGTGCTAAATGTTTTCTTCAACTGTTTTACCTTTTCTGCAGAAAAGAGCTGTCACACCTGAACAGCGTTCTATTCTCCAGAGTCCTATGCAGCAGTCACCTCCATCGATAGAACCAGAACAGAGAAATACTTTAAACAGTCCTATGTCATATGAGAGGCCTCCTAGTAGGTCTCAACCAATTGAACGAAGGACTCCTCCTGTCCAGAGGCACAAAACGTTTCAAGATGAAAGGTTTGTATCTAGTTGTGAGGGTGGTGGACTTGAGGGGCAAGAGCATTTACTCTAAAATTATTTTGAAACAACAGCTAAGTCTCACAAGTTTCTTTTTGTTCCTCTTCAAAGTATTTTTCATAATATTTTAAGGACTTCAGTACTGCATACAAGATTGACCTTTGCAAACAGTTAATACTAGTAAATTTCACATTTGAGGAGAAAAAAATATTGTCACATGACTTTCAAGAGCCAATCGAAACAGGACAGTTACTACATTAACTTCAAGTTTGGGTGACTTCTCTTGCCCTTTAATAAGGCATGGTGGACTTTTATTTAAAATGTACTGACGTTTACAGCTCAAAAAGTTGTCAAGAATTTTTTCGGGAGACCTGTGAAGTATATTTATCAATATTAAATACTAGGAAGCTTTTAAAATTTTAGGGTTCTTTATCGCTGAAGAGAAACAATGGCAAGATTACCATGGTCAGCAATTGGCAAGAACTACAGAAGATATTTTTCTCTAGAGAGAACACATTTATGCATAGCCCCACCACTTTTGAGGCTGCATTCATCATATACAACGTAATTAGACCTATTGAATGATTCATAGTATAGTGTGTATGTTGCTGTTGGAGCTTTCTAAGATAGCATGTGCTGAGATTAGGCTAGGGACTGAGTAATAGGTGTTAAAAGAGTATGCGCATTGTAAAGCCTTTTGCTAAAAAGGGTTTCGGAAGAGGCTTGTTTTTGTCCCTGGAGTTTACAAAAGGGGAGTAAGTACTCAATATTTTTGGAATCAAATGCAAGATTTGTGAATTTTTGAACAAAACTTGTTTTCAAATTTTAGTTGGAAGGTTATTCCTTGTAGAAAACAAAGACTGTAAATACATTCTTACGGAACCATACTGTTTCAAGACATTGGTCCTGTGGTGGCGTGTAAATGTGTGGTCCTGAAGGGGTTAAGAATGGCTTTGTTTTAACATTGTCACTGATATTGTGAATTGCCATTTTGAAACTTGCGTGTATACTTGTCCTGTGTATTGCCAATAAAGGTGTTAACATTGCTTTGTCTCTTGTGTTCCCTAGGGTGCCCCCTCCTCGGGTCCAAGTGGAAGTGCAGATGAGCAGGTCAGCTGCTCCTGAGCTAAGTTCGTCACCTTCTCAGAGGTCACAGAGGTCATTCAACTCATACAATGGTCCATCACCCCAGTCTAGGAGTGAGTATAAATTGTCCAGCAATTGTCTTAAGAATCCTCCACAGAGCATAGATAGATTATATTAGAGGGGTACCAGGTATGGCCTTAATGGGGAATGAATGGAAGGGATTGACTCTGGTTTAGACATCTTCTGAATCAGGCCTGTGGTCCCCAGGTTTTGAGTTTTAAAATTGCCAAGTTTGTTTACAAATCACCCTTTTTAGAAAATTAAGGAGTGTGGGTTCAGTTTCAGTTCAGTTTTAAGAGTGTGGTGGGTATGCTGTTTTCTTAAATTTTAATAGATTTATATGAGCTCCCATCTTCATCTAGGTGTGCAAAAATCACAGTGCTCATTTGAGGGGATTTGAAGAGAGTGATGATGTGCAATCACAATTGTGTGCCTCAGAATTCAAATTCAAGTGGTTAGTGCATCAGACGTTTAGTGGGAAGGTTGGGAGTTTGGGTCCTGGCTGGGTCATACGGAAGACTTTAAAAATGGAACCTACTGCCATTGTGCTTGGTGCTTAGCATTAGCAATGGAGTAGGGAAAACAAGCCAGTGGGCCACAACTGGAAAAAAGGCTTGACTTGAACCAATCGGTTGGAAACTGGGCCGAAAAACTCCATCTTATTAACTTACTAACTATCAAGGCCTGTGTAGAGTTCCAGTGGGAGTGAAGTGAGTTAGATCTGGGTTTGATGACACACCAACATGAATGTGTTAAAGTATGTCAAGTAGAAAGGTCAGTTAAGTTTAGTGTCTTTCAAGGTTGTGCTCTGTTCCCTTTAACCACCTCTTAGAACAGGCAAGTGAATACTGTGGACATATCTACAACTGAAAGCCTCTTAGAACCTCTTAGAACAGGCAAGTGAATACTGTGGACATATCTACAACCGAAAGCCTTTTAGAACCTCTTAGAACAGGCAGGAGAATACTGTGGACATATCTACAACTGAAAGCCTTACAGGTTTGAGTAAAGGGCATACCATTTTGTGACATACATAAGTAACTTATAGATTCTCAAACCACAGAGTTGAGTTTGTGTGGGGACTGGGGTTGCAGAGATTTTGTCTCTGACATTTTCCTGAGTAATGGACATATGACTTCTCTTGGGTCATTTGAATAAATTAGTCAAACTTTATGAACCCCTGATGTCAGAAAATAATTTTCACATTTGGTTTCTTGTTCTTGTACAAGGTGGCAGAGATTCTGCGGATGTTGCTCCATCCAGAGAAAGGATACCGGTAGAGAGGTCGGGTACTCTTAGAGAGGAACGTGGTGGAGACCAGTTGGCACCTTTACCTTCACATAACAATAGAATGAACACAAGACAACAGAATGTGCCTAATAGGAGACAGGTGAGAGAGATTTGTATGAATATTCATAAATTTATGAGTTGTAATGTTTGTTTAGCATTGTACATTAAATTATCAACACTTCAACTTTAGGCTAACAATTGACATATTTTGGGCATCAAAACCTGAATGCATGTATGTAGGAAGCATTGTATGCTCTGCTCAAGTTAAGTTATTTTAGACTTGTATCATATTAGATGTTACTAAGCTAGAAAACTTTCATGTCCTGTAGTACAAATTGATGACACTTAGTGCAGTTATATACATGTGTCAATATTAACCTTGTACTTTGTTATCAACAGTTTACAGCATTTCATGAATATTCACTTGACCATCAACCATAGATTGTGTTATCAACAGTTCAGACTATGTCATGAATATTAACATAACCATCAAGCATATATTGTATTATCAACAGTTCAGAATATTTCATGAATATTTATGACTATGTCTTTTAGGTACAGCCAGGCCAGCCTACCAGTCGGTTTCGTATGTGGCAACAGAAGACCCAACCATACATCATGTTATCAACAGGAATACGAATACGTCTAAGCATAGCAGCAAATGATTTGTTGGGAAAATCGGTAAGAGAAATGAGACTTATTTACAAGAAAGGGGATGTTCCTCTTATATCAAGGTTTGGATGAAAGTTGTTGTGGTTTATATTTCACTCAGAAAATCAGTAAATTTACCCTTGAAATGTGTTTAATAACCACTGTGAACAACTTAAATGCAGTCAATTCTTCCCCCAAATGACAGTTTTTGTAGTAGTTTAAAAGAAATTCTCAAATTGGCACAGCTCTTTTTTAAAAAATGAAGTTTAATGTAGCTTGTATTACACAGCATGTATTGTACTGAGAGTGTTTTGATTACATATTTTGTCTTGTATATTCACCCTGAAGCAATGGGTTGAGATTGTGTCTGGATGAAGATAAGTTTGAGACAGTTGTGGGAGTGGCTTAAGTAAGTAGGGTGGAAGAATTTGAACTGTCTGTGGTTATGACTAACTGCCTTTAATCACCATGTCAAAACTGTAGGCTTCACCTACCTCAGCTAGGCTGCAGCTACCTCAGCTAGGCTGCAACAACCTAAGCTAGGCTGCAACTGCCTCAGCTAGGCTGCAGCTACCTCAGCTAGGCTGCAGCTACCTCAGCTAGGCTCCAACTACCTCAGCTAAGCTGCAACTGCCACAGCCATGCTTTGTTGCTAATCAGATTACTCCTATCAGAATTCAAGATGGTTTATTGGTATACATGTGTATTGTAACAAACTATGACTGCAACTGCTGCAACTTTACTTGGTTTGCTTGGCACAGTTCCTTTTTGAATTATTTTGTATTTTCAGCATGAAGAACTTGTCCTGTTCTTGATTCAGCTAAGGCGGGATAAAGCTAACATTGAGGAGTGGCTAAGGATGATTGACAGCGAACTGAACATATTAGAGGAAAACCCATCTAGTGGTAGTGGTAATCAACAGAAAATGATGCCAAGGTAAAATATAATTGCTGCATCTGAATCTAATTTTGCATTTTGGCATTTACCTTTATCAGACTGAATTAAGTTGAGGGAGCGCTCAAACGTTGCTTCAACAAAGCCCTACTTTCTCTACCCCACCCCCTTCATATAAAAAAAACAACCCTTGTATTTGACCAACATTGTAGTCTTACGATGTAGCTAAGAAAGCAAAATGAAGGGCACTCTGTTGGTGTAGATATAGCAGTTACAGTATTTATATTTTGAAGTGCATTCACAGTGACATATATATGTCACTGCTTGCGTGGTAAGGGTTGAATGAAATTTTTGTGCGGAGGTCAGGAAAGAAGTTCAAGTTTTGTGTTTTCATATTATACACTTCTAGATGTGGTCCATGCTTCATCAATACAATGAGTCACATTACTATCTTGGGCATGGTCAGTTATTAGACATAAGAAGTGTGTACAATGATTTTGCCTGACCCTCCCAACCCCTTCCCCCAGTCCCAAGCCAGTTTTGTGACTAATATCCTATGAAAATTGACACACCAGGGACCACAAAAATAATGCATACTTTGTATTTTTGACTGACATGTACTACTTGTAAAATTTCTGTCAATTTTGACGTAGTTCCTATTGGGTATAAAAATCAACTGTTAAATGACCCAGGGAAAGCAATTTAGTCACTGACACCTAAAATAGTTGTAACCCCCATTCACCCTTCAAGAGGTCCTGGCAAGATGCACAGTTAAAGAGGACAGTCTCTGATAGAGGGCAGCCTCCCTTTTTATTTGAGACTCTGGTTCTCGTCATAACTTTCACAGAATTTTATTCTTTTATCCTCCTACGGCAAATTTTCTGGTGTATTACTTTTGGTATGTTTATTGTTTTCTCATTATCTTCGTTTCTTCTAGAATATTTTCTTCTTTTACATCAAATTGGTTTGTACTCTATTATTAGCAGGCTTGTTGTTTTCACATTATCAATTTTTAAAATGAATCCTGGAACTGAAAAAATTTTGTGTTAATAAGACTGATTATGCACATTTCACTTGTAAGACCTATGCTCTGACCCCCTGTCAGTGGTCACTCAAATGTGCTTCATGTTTGCCTGAGTTGTGATGCAGGGGTATGTCAAAGTTCTCACAATGTTAGGGACAGCCTGTTTGGTCTAACGGTAGAGCATCCACCTCTCACATGGAAGGCCTGGGTTCAATTCCCAGGTTGAGTCATACCAAAGACTCTAAAAATGGAACCTACTGCCGTTGTTCGTGATGCTCAGCATAAGCAATGGAGTAGGGGAAACAAGCCAGTGAGTAACAACTGGAAAAAAGGCTGTGGCTGGCTCCACTTGACTCTATAGGTTGGAAACTGGGTTGTAAAACTCTGTCTAACTAACTAACTAACTCACAATGTTGGTGAAGCAACCTAAAAGTTGTACTATTATATAGATGCATCATTATAAACAGGAAACATGCATCTCATTTTTTGAAATGTTTGGTAAATTTCATGACAGAGAGGTGTGTCAATGTACAAAAATGTTTGAAACTTCTAACAGACATTTAGCGGGGACAAAGGACCATATTGTATCCCCTGTGACTTTGCTGTCACAGTCTGTCACATTCTCGTTGACTGTCATGAATACTTCCATATTTGCTGGAAATAGTACACCGTGCCCGACCTAAAAGCACTATTTGAACAGACAGATTCCTCCCTTATCCTGGGATTCCTCAGGGAAAGTGGGCTCTTTAAAGTTTTTGACATGACTCCTGCTTTACCCTTGACATTTTAGAGAAAAATGTCCACATTTTGTACTGTCTTTAGGCATCTTTACCCCAACTTTTCCATTTTTATCTCGCTGACACTATATAACACAATGTTGTTGGTATGTCATTAAATCCCATCTAACTAACTAACCTAACAGACATTGACTGACCTTGCATGGGGAGCCGGAGGTGTATTTTACATTTGAAAAGTGCATTAGTAGGGAAGTGGGTCATTTTTCTTCACCCAATTCAACTCCTTCACTATTTAAGTAAGCTGTATTCACTTACTAAATAAACACTCTTTGCCATTAATTATATCTTATAACCAGTTGTCTCATCTGATTACTCTTAAAGTCCTTACACTCTGTAGCTAATTCAAACTGATTTATCTGTTGAATGTCATCTTTATATAGCAGGCACAGTGATTCCCTGAGACGATCACATTCCAACTTGAACGAGGATGAGATTTATGAAGCAGAACTGAGGAGGGAGAAGGATGAGGTCACTCGAGAGTTGGAAGTGAGCCTGCCTCTTATCAACCTGGTCGATAATCTTGTCAGAATGGGGAGTCTCTATGGCGGCAAGAATGAATTAATTGCACATGAATTCTATAGGGTAAGAAAATATAGCAGTGCTAGGAAAGGCAAAAGTTTGTGGCTATGTTTGAATAAAGGTAATCAACTGAGGGGTGTAGTCAGAGATGCCAACTAGTACGATTTTCCCATATTTTGTACGGATTTCGGAGAAAATATGGTTATACGATTTTCCTGTTTAAAATACGAAAATAGGATCGCTAAAATATGAAATCAGATATCTAAAAATAACAATGTAAATAAAAGTGCGACTGGAGTGGGACACTTACTATACAGCAGATGTCAAGATATCACAACCCTGACCTGCTGCGTGTAGTGCATAGTAACCAGGTCATTCATTGGTCTGTTAATGGCCAGCACCCGAATACAACCAATTAGATACAGCGATATATTGACTTTGACCTCGTTTCGTTAAAGAGGCATAGCTAGCACTGTTAGCTATAATTACATAGGCCTATAATAATGTTGTAGCCTACTGTAGTGGACTGAAATGGCACACATGGAACTGCTGATTCTGGATTAGTTAGGCCATCATTGTTTGTTTCATAATGACCCTGTTTTGTTAAGGGGGCACAGCTAGCACAGTTAGCTATAATTACATAGGCCTATAATAATCTTGTAGCCTACTGTAGTGGACTGAAATGGCACACACGGAACTGCTTATTCTGGAATAGTTAGGCCATCGTTGTTTGTTTCACAATGCTGCCCAAGCAAATGAAACAAACTAGCATGGCAATTTGGTGTTTGAAAATATGTAAAATCTTGTAAAACTCTAAAGAATTTGGCCTTGGTATACTGATATCATCAGTATATCAATCTGTAGGGGCTAACGGTCACATTATAATAACCTTACTCTCATTTGAATGACAGAATCAGGTCCAGAAACGCTTGCCTCCTGTGGAATCTAAGATGATGGTGGAGTACTCCAGGCAACAGGAGGAGGATAGATTGATGAATGAAATAGAGGAAGATTATAGGAAGATGCAGACAGCAGAAGACAGGGAACTGGATGTGAGTAGGGAAGAGGTTATAGGGGGTCATGTAGGGGATGGTGATAGGGGGTCATGTAGGGGATGGGGATAGGGGTCATGTAGGGGATGGTGATAGGGGGTCAAGTAGGGGATGGTGATAGGGGTCATGTAAAGGATGGTGATAGGGGGTCATGTAGGGGATGGGGATAGGGGGTCATGTAGGGGATGGTGATAGGGGTTCGTGTAGGGGATGGGGATAGGGGTTCATGTAGGGGATGGGGATAGGGGGTCATGTAGGGGATAAGGATAGGGGTTCATGTAGGGGATGGGGATAGGGGTCATGTAGGGGATGGGGATAGGGGGTCATGTAGGGGATGGGGATAGGGGGTCATGTTGGGGATGGGGATAGGGGGTCATGTAGGGGATGGGGATAGGGGGTCATGTAGGGGATGGGGATAGAGGGTCATGTAGGGGATGGGGATAAGGAGACATTTAGTGAATGAATTGGAGGATTGGGGGGATAAGGGGAGGGTTTGAACCTTCGGTGGGGCGGATTACTATTGATTGAATTAGAGGATTGTAGGAACATGCAAATGGCTGAAGGCAGAAGTTGATGTGAGTTAGAAAAATATTGTAGAGAATCATACTGGGTTGGGAGAGGTTAGACGGAGGATAGAAATGGGAGGGAAATGGGAGTTGAAACTGAGGAACATTACAGGAGTGAGCAAATGGATGAACATACTGTGATAAGAGCGTGGGGGGACAGAAAACTGTAAGGGCAGAAAGTAAGGAGACTGGTGGGGTTGGGACAGTGGACTCACTGGTGAATGGGGTAGAAAAATATGTGAAGCCTTGAAACAGGTAGAGGGCAAGGGGTAAGAGGCATACATAAGTTGGTGACTGGTTGGCCCAGTGGTTAGAGCATCCGTCTCTCAGCCAGGAGTCCCGGGTTCAAATCCCGGTCGGGTCATATCAAAGACTTTAAAAATGGGACCTGTTGCCTTCTCGCTTGATGCTCAGCATAAGAGATTGGATAAGGGTAATAATACATATCAAGTATTAAACTGTGAGCGCCATAATGGCAGCCAGGTTTGTATGGTCTGCAGGGACCTGAGGTGGAGCTTTGGAATGAACAGATTTTGAATAATTACGTACAGCGCCTTGAGTATTCTGAAGAATGGATACCTGTGCTATATAAATCCCAGATATTAATATTTATTGTGATTATAAGTTCCTTACTATGTTTAAGATAAAGCTTGACTTCTGGATGTATTAGTATCAGTGATCAAGATGTTATGAGGGTTGGGAAAAGATAGACCTGATGTCCTTTGCTTGACATCAAAATTAAATTTTTCCATAATTAATAACAATAATTACACTGTTTCTCTGCACCTGCTTATACTTAAACACACTCATACCCAAGTGTATAGATGTAATAGGTTACTTTCCTGTTAAAACCCTGTGAGGTCTTTTATCTTTGTATAGTGTCAGTGAATAAAATAGTTAGGTAATTGTACGATTCTTTTTCCCGTCTCGCAGGAAAAATTGAGGAGACTACGAGAGCTGGACCAAAAGTTGCAAGAAATATCTTCTCGTGTGTATGTCTTGAAGGAAGAAAAGGTTAGTTTTGAAGAAACCTTTGTGTCTTTTTAGTGAGACAACTTCCAAGGTGGCAGTAAATAAGGAGTCCAACCAAGGTTCTCCACGGTCATAGAAAATCTAGAATAGTCATGGACATTTGGAAAAATTTTTTCATGGTCTGAAAAGGTCTAAAAATTCACAGAAATTGTGTGAAGTCATGGAAATTTTCACAAAGTGCCATTGTTTCATTCCCACTTCTTTCATCAAAATGTATTAAATTTTGTATTCTCTTTACCTCAAATGTTTCTGTTGAAGTTGAAAACCTAATGCAAGACGTGAGGACTAAGGGAAAGGAAATTCCATTTCTTCTTTTTTTTGTTTTTTTCTGGGGGTGGGGGTGGGGGGTCCTGGGAAACTTATTTCCCAGAAAGTGCAGGAACCCTGTCTTACTTTGTTGATAGATTTGTATGAATAAGTTTATCCTTTTGCCCTTTACTGAGTGAGGGTCAAAGGATTACTGTCAATGATTAGAAGCAAGTTTAGAAAAGAGTTATATTACTTGTCATTTTCTGTAGGCATTGAGCATGCTGTATAATTTCCCCCAGGAGCATATATAACATAAGTATGAAGCTTGCATGCTTGCCTTGTTTAACTGCCTTGCGTGGCACACATTCAAACCAATTAGAATAGTGGACATCTTGGTCAGTCATTGCAATTTCAATAAAATACACCAAGGTTCCTTCTGAGATTTGTTGACTTTCCTTGTGTTCATTCTCCAAAGATTCATCTTTAACTTATCAAAAGCCAACTGTTACTTAACCGTTACCCATAGTGTAAGCTTGGATAAGCCTCGCCATCTCTGTGATTGCTTAAATGTAATGTTAATGGCCAAATTTTTCAGAGACGGCTTCAGAGGTGTGCAATTAAAGATGACATTAAACATTGAAGACCAAACAAAAATAAACAGACACATGCAGTTAGGATACACATATGCCCCAAAATACATTATCTCAACCCATGATTTTGTATTTGGTATGCTTTATAGGGCTAGGGCTTCAAACTTGCACTGTGATGTAAATATTAATTTTTTATTAGTAACAAGCGAGATTTGCAAAAATTAAAATTTTGGGGGTTTAATGTCTTACTGGATTCACTCATGCTGCATCCTCTTACATTGCTCGCTCTAACCTCCAAATCATGCATTATCCAATAGAATATGCCCAACGTATTCCGCACCTGTCGTAAGACCATCCTTGTTTAACCATAATTTCATCATTTACCGAGAAATGTGAAGCACCTTATTCGTGAACATGTGGAATGTGTAATAAATAGGTCTGCTACACATGTTGGAAGTTGCAATGTTTGTCATTGTTGACCTACAACATATAGCTGACTGCATGGTCAACTACGTAGGGTATCCACCTTGCCGCCGTGAGGTCTAAGAGTTTGCCTCCTGAGCAGGGGCATAGCCAGGATTGTGTCATGGGGAGGGTTTTGGTGTCTTGGGGGGTTTGGGGGCACAACATGTGGGAAAATCCGAGAATAGAGAGAAAAAAACAGCTATTTTAGGTGTTTTTCTGCATTGCAAGGTTGGGTTGTGGGGGGGTTCTAACCCCCAAAACCACCTGCCCTGAGTCAAATGAGCAACAGTGGGAAAAAGATTGTGGTCGGTCCAACTTACACCAATTGGTTAGAAACTTAGCCATAAAACCTCACGTAACTAGCTTACAACATCGCCATGTGACGTCAATGTTTGGGGTGCTTGGGGTTTTTTGTCTAGTTCCTTGCCCTCATTAAGACTTTCGTGAATATTTTGTCAGTGTTTTTATATTTTTGTTTGATTACTAGGATGGTATTGAAGTCTCAATGGAGAGGTTGAGGCAGGAATATGACAGAGAATGGGAAAATAAAGAAGCACAACTGGATATAGAGGAACAACAGGTGAAACTAGACCGGCAACTAATAAGAGTCAGATCCCATCTTGCACAAGGAACAAAGGTAATATTATCGTGATTAATATCCATTATCTGTCTTATACACATTAGTGAAGAGATTAGGGGGGGGTGCCTGTCCCTTATGCAACAAATTTAAAAAGTGGGGCTGCGTTTGACTCACAACTATTCCACAATCCTGGCATATTGCTTTAGTGAGCAAGCAAGACCCTATTATGTAATCATAACACTTTCCGTACATGATATGTAGTATGAGCTACTCTGCATTTTTTTGAATTTGATAACCAATGAGCTGTGCCAACTTGCTACTGTGCTACTTGTAAAATTGTTTTTTTTTTGGGGGGGGGGGGTGGGGGGGTGATGAATGACTCCCTTTAATTTTGTAATGCATTCAATATTTGTGGTAGTATTCATTATTTCTCGTTACTAGAACATGCGTTCTGTTTTGTAAAATTTCTGAATTTAGCAATTAATTTTAATCATTCAGATATTTACAACACTGTACAATCATTTTCCTTATGACATTATGACTTACAAACTTATGAATTTTGGAAATGCTTTCACTTTTTGTCAGGATTTGGAAGACATTACTGCTGAAAATTCCAAATTGGAACATGAAATATCCTTACTGCGAATGAAACAAGAAAAAGGAGAGCCAACACAGAATGGTGTAAGTGATTCATTTTACTGCTTTAAGTTTGGACTCTTTAAAATACGAAAGTAAGAAAAATAGAGGATGCTGATATTTTTGGCAAAACCGGTTTGAGGTGTAACTGCAAGTACCCTATCAGCTGGAAGCATTCCCTTTGATTTAACCAAGTCATTTCTCCATTGCAACAGTTTGAATCGACGGCGTGGGGGAGTGATCTTTGGGGAAAAGCTTTCCCCTTTCATTTTGATTTCATTTTATCTGGTAGGTTTCTTTATGGAAAGGGTGCAGTATTTGACCTTTGCTGACCTTGCAAATGAGGTGAGGGTACACCTTATAATGATTGATTCTTGGAAAATAGATTCAAGGCAGTTTCTTTCAAAGATACATCTATGCAGAAATTGCTCTTTAATTTATTGTTTTGGCAACCTTCCCTTTAGTTCTGTCTGGGCCTGTCAGGTTTAAACATTTAAACGATTAATCAGCCATCCAAGCGGTACTTTCATGTTTACATAGGCCTAGCCTAGGCCTACAAATTGAAGCTGCCTTCAATCTTCCTTAAAACTAATTCCTAAAGCCTTCAATTACAATGCCAAACTTAAGGTAATAATGCACCCGTTCATGTAATGTACAATTTTGATGGCGTGATCTGTAACATTGCCTCAGCTAGAGTTTGCTCAGCCAGGTATGCAGTGTGCTTGGTTAACAAGTCTGTGCTGCAGCAGTTAGCTTCCCATGGTAGTGGCAAAGCTACAGTGTTCCCTAATCTTTCTCTGTACTCTTTATTAGGTACGCAGTTGCCCAATGACCAGCAACACTTATCCCAGATGTTCTAAGAACTGATAGAGGGTGACATGCCAAAATTATTGTCTCAAAGCCAGTATTTGTATATATTATCATGTTAACAGTTGATTCTAAGGGAAATCAAAGGCTGCTTGCTATATTTGGACATTGCTTAAACGGTAAACGAATGTTTATTTGGACCGTTTAAATGTTAAGTTGGTTAAACCAAAACTGAAAGGCCTCCTTCCGCCACATTTGTTTTACAAATACAGAACCACTACTAAATCATTGCCTCTCTGCCGCACATCCTCTTCCCCTTTCCTCTGAAAAGTAAAATAAATTTTTCAGTTAGATAAGATTTCACGACACACGAGCACGAATGTGTTATATAGTGTCATACATATATGGTGCAAGTCCTTCTGTTAAGTCACCTCCTAAGACAGGTCAGGAATGCTGTGGGTATATTTAACAACTCCAGCCCACTGGGGGCATAAAGTAAAATAGAAAACATAAGTTCTTCATACATTGCCAGACTTAAAACCAGAAATCAGTGGATGTAACTTCTAGTATCTGGTGATTTTCTTGTAATGACAGATGAAGTGATTTAAACATAAAATTCTCAGAGTAAGGTGTAAAGAAATGGTCACTCTGGCATGAAATACAAAAAATCATGCATTTACAATGGCTAGCTGGGAAGAGTGGGGGAGGGGGGACAAGCCGGGAAGAGTGGGCGGGGGACAATCAGGCCATTTGGTGTAAGGAATATGAGTTTCTATTTGCTCTAAAACAAACGTAAAATTTCTCTTCAACTAAGACAGCATAGCAGAAGGTACATGTATACCAATTCTTGTATTGATTCTCTCTTGTATTGTGTTTTATTTGCTCAGTATTATCCAGGAGGCAGGGAACTAATGGATATAAGAAATGAAGTATCTGATGTCCAGTCAAAGATGACCACTCTTGACCGGAAACGTGCTGAACTCATGGCCCAAATGGCTGGCCTTAGAAAAGACTCCAGCAATGGTATGGCACCCTCACTTATAATTTTGGATACCCTGCCTCATATAGTAAGGAATCAATTTCATACTTGCCAACAGTTCTGTTTTAAACGAAACTTCTGATTTCTGAGATTTTGAAACAGATAAAATTCAGAATGTCCCAACATTCTGGCTTTGTGCATTGAAATACAGTCTTGTATATTAAAAATGATCAAAAAATGCAAAGCAACATTTTGCAAAGGTAACATCAATCTCTGTATACATCTATTTAATTTCCACATATATTTTTAACGTTAAAAGAAAAAAAAAGTTTGGCCCCTCACCCCTGCCAGACCTTTGAGCCCATTGGGCTTAGCTAATTTGTGGTCGCAGTGAATTGTAGATCGTCGGCTACATATTTTTGCTGTCCACATGACAGTGTTGGCAAGTATGCAATTTTTGGAGATGCAAAGATATCCTCATTAAAAACATTCATTTTGTGCATTTTTTTTTAAAAAATTTTCAAATACTGTAACATATCGCCATGACATCAAATTATTCAATGCATCCTTGTATGTTGAAGGTTCTTGCAGCCTGGAAGTTGGGATATGCAGATGATACTGAAAAATTGTTCAAAATCTTTGCGTTAAGTCATGATGTGGCTGTAATTATTTTGATATTATAATGAGGTATTTACATGTCATGGGAAACTTAAAAAGCAGAAAAATTTCTGTTTTTCAGTTTTTGAAAGTCATGGGTATTCAAAATTTATTGGGAAAAGAAAGAAACCACTATAATATCCAGTTAGGTGTAAGTATGTGCCTTTTTTGGATAAATTCCATAGAATTCATGGAATGGAAAATGCTTACTGTAAAAGACATGAATATTCCTATTTGTAGGTGGAAAACTAAAGAAATCTTGTGTAGGCATGGACTTTTATTAAAGTAGCGCATGGAGTCGGTTTGTGAAATGAACCAAATTTTTCTAAACCTGTGAAGTGTTCTCCACAAATTAATTGAAAAATAGTGTAACTTAGACAATCTCCATATCATATCTTGAAATAAATGTTTCACGAGCGAAGAATTACCCATTCAGTTTGATTTTCAAAAATTTGTGTCCAGACACTTTTTCAAATTACACATAAAAGCCAGAGTGCAAACAAATCCCAAATCTTAGATTTTGAGTCCGAAATATTCTTAGTTATGCTTTAAATAAGCATTGTCATATGGTAGGATCCTCTAACACACTTGTTATCGATACTAACTCAATATGACCATCATTGTTACAGTAAGCATATCGGGTTCTAAAAGGCAGTTAATTCTTACCCCAATCTACAATTTTTGTATTTGAGGACACAATTCTCAATTGGCACAGCTCTTTGATTGACAGCAGATTAAAAAAAAATGCAGAGTACTTTAACTCATATTACACAGCACGTACTGTACTGAGAATGTTTTGATTACATATTGGAGTCTTGTAAGTCACCCTGAAGAAAAAAAAAGTGAGATTGTGTTTGGATGAGGATGGTTTTTAGACAATTGTGGCAGGGGCTTTGGTTAGTTGGTTAGGAGAATTGGAACTTTTACCGAGGTGATGAATAACTGCCTTTATGTTATGTATATCAACTCTCCTATAAAAGATCCTGAAAATGTAAGGTAAGATAACATGTTGTATGTAGTCAGTCTGCCCAAAGAGATCTTGTATTACATGAGTGTTATGTGTATCATTTTTCAGGGTCTTCTGTTTCAGAGAAACCTTTGTCACAGCCACAGCAGACGTTTAATTTTCAGTCGACAGATTTAGACACAGAGGAGACATGGGATGCATCAGACCAGTTTAGCATTCAGTCTGATGACCAAAGTCCAATGGGTCCTACATCAAGACTGGATAGACCACAAGAACTTCCAATTCAGCAAAATCGATACAGTTTGCCTCCTCAGAGGACTAGTTCTCCACACGTCTCCACACTCCCTCAAAGACCATACAGTCAGGGTGAACCCATGGTGTCACGTTCTCAACAAGGCGACCAATTTGCAGTGCCACATCAGCAGCAATCCATGCCTCCTGGCCCTGCAAGATCCCCTGGCCAGTATGGGTCTCTAGATCGCAGACCACATCGAGGCACTCCAACAGATCCTAGGAGAATTCCAGACCAGAGGAGATCAGCGGACAATTTTGTGAGGTCGCCTGATCAATATGGTAGATCTCCCAGTCAGGGGTCAACAAGTAACCAATTTGAAAGACAACCCCCTTCTAGCCATCATGGCAGGTCACCAGGCCAGGAACACCTTATACAACCTCAGCAGAATATGATGGCATACTCACGACCACAGGGCCCACATGCTCAAGGGGAAGGTGGGTACCCACAGGGAGACTTAAGATCTCCCCAGGGTGGAGAATTGAGATCTCCTCAGGGTGGACGCAGATCTTCAAGCGGATCCTACAAAGTGACAGACTTGGATACTAGACAGACATGGGATATAACTCAGGTGGATATTCGATCACCGGTAGATGACAGGCCATTGCTTTCCCCTGGTGAAGTCTTGCCAAGAAGGGACCCCAGTTTTCACTACCAAAGAGGGGTAAGATCCTGGTTAAGATCATTCTTAAGTTAGCAAAATGGAGGTAGGGGTAGGAGATGGGCGGGGGGGGGGGGGAGAAGGGCTGGTTTTTGAAATCATGTTGTTGTAATGAGCAGGAAAGTAATAGGAAGGAGACACAGCTATTAAATATTTCAGGAAAACATTTTTGTAAAAAATATCATTTTGTTCTTGCCAATGGTTCTGTTTTAAGGGGAACGGTTCTGTTTTCTGATCTTTAAAACACCAAAATATCAGGCAGTTTCAGTTTTCTGACTTGAGGTATCAACAATATAGGTAGACTGAAACTGAACAGTATAGGTAGACTGAAACTGAACTGTAAGTCACATATCAACAGTTTAGCAAAAGTCACATCAATCTTTCCATACATCTCATTAATTTCTACATATATTGTAATTATTGTATTGTAATATATGGAATTGTGCAGAATGTGTCCAGTCCAATGTGAAAACATTATATGACGTAGACTGCGACACTGAATAGATATGTCTCACATTATTAAAGGTAAATTTCACCCCAAACTACAATTTTTGTAGTAGTCCACAGAAATTCTCAATTGGCACAGCTCTTTGATTGACAGCAAGTTCCACAAATGCATTGAGTATTGTAGCTCATATTACATAGCATGTACTGTACAATACTGAGAATGTTTTGATATTGATTACACATCGGGGTCTTGTATACCCCCCCTCTCTAAATGTAGCAATAAACTGAGATAGTGTGTGGATGAGAGTGGGTTTTAGACAGTTGTGGGGACCGCATTTGGTTTAACAGTAAGATCATCCGCCTCTCATGCAGAAGGCCTGGGTCCTGTTCCCAGATTGAGTTATACCAAAGACTCTAAAAGTGGAGCCTCCTGCTGTTGTGCATGATGCTCTGCGTAAGCAATGAAGTAGGGAAAACAAGCCATTGTGCCACAATTGGAAAGAAGGCTGTTGCCTACTCGACTTGAACCAATAGGTTGGAAACTGCGCCGTAAAACTCTATCTCACTAGCTAACTAGACAGTTGTGGTAGGGACTCAAGTAAGTAGGTAAGGTGAGTTAGAACTGTCTTGGGTGATATGATAAGGCCTTTAGTATCAATTATGGCTTTATTTCGTTCTTCTTATTCACAGCCGCCATCATTGTCAGAAACACCTTCTGATTCAGAAGTTGCTGAATTAACCAGAAGAGCAGAGACCCTTCCCAGAATGGGACCCTCGCAACAACCGCCACCCCCAAAGCGTCGGAGTGACAGTTACCAGAGGGTTAAAGTAAGAGATTTAGGTGTTCACTATTGAATCTTTCCATTGTTGTGTCTTCTCATTGCATCACCTCTTTTTGCCTGTTTTACCTCTTTTTGGGTTCGTTTCCCGGATTACGGTGTCGTGAAATGATGTGATGTGTTTTACTTGTTTTAATACTACTAACCTTCCTTTAATAGATTCTGTAGTTGTAGATTTCATTAGAACATATCATATGTTCACATTGATATATATTCTCTTCCATTCTGAGATTAACATCCACTTTTTATGATAATTGTAGTACCTACCAACATTTCATCCACAGAGCTGTTAGACTTTTCTCTGGGATTTAAATCTAAGAAAAAGAAATCATCTAGAATTATGACTTTATTTCATCATTGTAACAATAGTGATCACCATTTTCATCACATGATTTGAATCTCTTAATTTAATTGGATAATCATATGTGAGAGTGCTTGACCAATTAGAGAAATGTAAAGGAAAATATTGGTGAGGTGAGAATCTCTCACACCTATCCCCTAAAGGATCACTCTGAGAAATCATAGTTGGGAAAAAATGTAGACATGATAGCCAACTGGGCCCATTATACCTTATAGGGCCTAGGGTGGTCAAACTGATAGAACTATTCATAACCATCCCCTGCTTTTTAAAGCCCATCATGAACAATATTGAACTCAGAGCTTAGCTCAGAGTTGAAATGTTCAACTATCACAGCTTGAAGCACTAAACTGAAGAATTAATTGCATATGACTGACAGTTGTTGCTGAATAAACTGTTGAGACTCTACAAATTTGGCAAAATAACAAATGATGTTGAGCTGAGTCAATTGTGTCCTGTTTTACCAGTCAGAATCAGGGCTCCAAATAAGCTTAAAAAAGGGCATAGCCAAAATGAGAAAAATGGCTGTTGGTCTATATTATTTCAACAGACATTTACTGAGGGGCATCACAGCCATCAGAAGGGGCAGGGGGGCCATGACCATTGGTGCCATCGGTTGTTTTGAGCCCTGCAGAATGCAGGACTTGTAATTACCAACATCTGTAAGTGGTAGAATGAAATAATTTGGCCTTTAGTAAGGAGAATAGGTGCCAAAGTAAAAGTGAATTCTTTCAAATGAACAAATAGGGCATGCTTACACATACAACATTCCCCATTTCTCCAAAAATCAAAATATTTTAGGTTTCACTAATACTAACCACAAAAATTGAAAAAAAAAAAAATTTAAACGATTATTTTAGAATGTATTAGGAGCTAAATGGGCTGTTATTTCTTTTCTGTAGCAATTCCTTCTCCATACTTTGGAGGCGATGTGAGTGAACGGGTGGGGGGGGGGTTAGGGTGTAGCTGAGTATCTGTGAAGATATCACTCAAGTCAATTCTACTCTATGCACATCTTTGGTAATGCACCAACAAAGTATAATTTAAGCCAAGAAAGAATTTAAATCTGGTCAGAAAACCAAGTGTATTTTGATAGTACTCAAAACACACAAAAATTACGAAAGGTAAAGGAGGGAGGGCTAAAAACTTCTATAATTTCCTATTCTCAAGTGTAAAAGTGTCTTTTTTCATGTAGTGGAAATTTTATGTCAAAGTAATGTTCCCTTTTTTGTATTTAGGAGTGAATTTTTGGAAACTTTCCCCCAACCTGATGATTTTCTTGTGTTTTGTAGCACAACCTTTGAATATACTGCTGCTTCCAATTGTATTCATCTGTAAAGTAACATGTAAATTAAACCAGAATAGTTTTATGTGTATTTTCTTATAAGTTCAAGTATAAATGCATTGGTTTGTTTAACAAAAAAGTTAAGTTTTATAGCTAGTATTTGTCATGTTTGTATCATTATTTGGAACAAATTCATTAGTTTTTGATTTACAAGTTTGTACTTTAAGCTATAAGTTTGTACTTAAAGCTGATGCAATTGTTGGCATGTAATTTAAATACATAAAAAGAGCACACCCTTTTCCAACCAACCATCTCCACATCATACAAGTAGGTAGTCTGGTCCCTTTAACTGATAAAGGATTTGCTCACATATTAACCCTTTTCCTCCTTAACCAACCATTGTAAAGATTCTTTTAATAATAACATAGCTGTTGTCTCTTCTTCTGCTTTTGTTGTGCTAGTTCTAGAGCTCTTTTAAATTAAATTTGTTTTAGATTTTTTTTACTATTTTTTCCCTTGAGATAATGTTGCTAAACGAGTGCTTTAATACTAGTGATTCATATGAGAATAAGTTTAAAGATACCCAGTAAATGACCTGCTGTGTGAAAAGAAGGGGGGGGGGGGTTGTGGTGGAAGTGTAGAGGAATGATAACTGACAAGATAATTTTCAGATTATCAGAAGAATGTGCTTGGTGCTTGGAAATGTCAGTGCTAATCATTTAATCATCATAAATAGACTTTAAAATTGATCTGTCTGTATTCATACAATCCATGCAAAAATTTGAAGAAAAGGAAAAAAATTTATTTGAAGAAACAAGCTGACTGTTATTTTAAGTGGTGAGGTAGTCACACAGTCAGCAAAAAAAAATTAAAAAATTGTTCATAAAGAGTTTTAATTTTATTTTGATCTGAAATGTTGCGATACAAGTGGGCAAAGAATGAGCATTTTGTCAAACTGTTTCTTGGAACAGTACTTAAAATGTGTTTTAACAAATTTTTCCTTGAGCTTTTCTTCTCTGTGTGTTGAAAGTTCCAGCAATTTTTAAGTTTCAGTCATTCATGAATGTTTTCAAACAAAAAGGGTATTCATAAAAAAGTAGAAATATTCAGCATCTGTTGCAATAACTGTAACTCAAGCTTGGTGCAAATTATGAAGAAGTTGCATTAAAGTAAACAGTTCATCTCAAAATTTGATATCATATTGTTGTAGCTTTAAGATTTTTTGGGGTGAGCTTACTAATTTTATAGAGGCTTGCAAGAAGAAAAAAAAAACTAAAATAAAAGGTAAACTGTTTACATAGAGTAAAAAGTTATGTTTGTAATGGCAGCTTACGACTACTATTTGGCTTTTTTTTAACAGTACTAGACTATTTTTAGAAGTACATAGGAAAAATTGATACTCTTTTGAGTAAAGGGTTAACAAAGGAGGGTGTTTGGTTTGTTGTGTGCAACAAATGCATTTCATGAATAGTAACTTCAGTTTTAAATTTTTTAGTCAAGTACTCGGAAGGAAGGAAAGTGGCAATATATGCAATATTTTGTTAAACTTAGGGAAATTTAAAGTGTGTGGTGGTTTTGAGACCTCATGGTGGGAAGGGGGATGTTTATGTGTACTTAAAAACTTGATATGTTTGCCAGCATGATGGACAGTCTCTTAACTGAACATTCATAAAATTGTGAGTTTGTTGATGTCTGAATTGTTAATGCATAGCCCCAGACAGACTTGGTGGCAAGAAAGGCACCATGCCAATCCCATAGGCTGCAGTTGAATCAGTTAGGCATCAACGGGAGCTCAGGAGGGGGGCTCAGCTCTCCTAGTGAAGAAAAGTGCAGGGCTAAAGATGTGTTTAGTCCCCCCCCCCCTTTTCAATGTTTGCAAAGTACAGCTCAAAGAAGTGGGTATGTGCAGTTTAGAACACTTGAGAAGTACCATTTCCTGCCACCTGGGGGCTTGTTGAAGACAAAAATTTTCTCTTTGTGGCACTCTGGTTAGATATTCTTGCTGGCACTCAGCCCCCCCCCCCCCCAATATGTTTTGTTCCACTGAGCCTGTGCTACAGCTGCCTTAACCCTGTTGGGGCTGCCTCTGCTGTGCTGGTTACCCCAGCTCTACTGTAGCTGTCCCAGTTATGCTGCAGCTGCCTTAAAACTGTTGGACCTGCCTTTGCTGTGCTGCAGCTGCCTCCTTTATGCTGCAACTCCTTACACTTTGTTATAGCTGTCTCAGCTACACTGCAGTTACCCCAGCTATACTGTAGCTTTCCCAGTTATGCTGCAGCTGCCTTAAAACTGTTGGACCTGCCTTTGCTGTGCTGCAGCTGCCTCCTTTACGCTGCAACTCTACACTTTTTTATAGCTGTCTCAGCTACACTGCAGTTACCCCAGCTATACTGTAGCTGTCCCAGTTATGCTGCAGCTGCATCAGTTATGTCTTGTTAAGTCACACATTACAACAACATATACCTGGTCTGCTATTGCAATATGTATAGTTCAGAAAGTATTGCTGTAGCTACTGTAGCCTAGCTGAGGGAGTTGCAGCTTTGGCTCTTTTGGCATGGTACTTAATTTGTCATGAGTACAGGTGAGTGTCTTTGGCTATAAATATCAATTCTCATAAATATGAGTACATAACACTGTGTGAAACTGAGAGTATAAGTTCATACTCTTGTTCTACATGTCTGAGATGAGATTTAATAGTTGGTTGTCTTTAGGATGAGGCTTATCATCAAATTAGCTCAAACCACTGATCACCTCTTCGAGTATACTTCATCTAGGGTTCGTATATTTCATCTAAGGTTGATTTTTTTAGACATTACTTTTTATATATATTAAAAAAAGTGTTTAGTTCAAAAAGATGCACTTTGACTGCAAAAGCAGTCCTGTTGCTAGGGTAAAAACATTTTTAGCCTCTCTATTTCCACTACCAACTTTTTATGTGATTTGGTGTACAGTGTAGATAATGCAAAGTTGTATTCATATGAATTGCATGCATGTGTCTATCATTAAATGTAACTGCACTGCATAACTTTTTCTCTTTGTCATATATTGCTGTTCGATGATTGGGGTTGTGGTTTTATATTCTAATTCAATCAGCCTTTAATAGTTCTGTTGCATGCAGTGTCTATTTACCCTCTCTAATTCTAACTGCACCCTTGTAGGGCATGCTCAGCACACAGTGGTAGGGGTTTCTCAAAACCTTCCTCTTCAAAGTATGCATAATTTCTCTTCTCCATAAATTAACTTTCTCCAATACTCTGAAAATTTCTAGCCCCATCTATGTCATGTTTAATAACAACATGTAGGTCAAAATTACAAGTGTTTTTCATAACACCTTTCACATTTCTACAAAGCATTCATAAGAAGAGTTTTAACCAGACAGAGCTGATCTTTTACAAGTACCAACCACGATACCATAAATTTGATAACGGCTATTCTAGCTTTTATAGGATTGTAAATTCTTTAAAAATTACCTTGACGAGAACTTCAAAAATATTTTAATAATATTCTGGAAATAAAAAGTAGAACTTGAAATCAGAATGTATACAAAGAGAAAAAGTTATGCATCTCAAATGTTTGTCATTTCATGAAGATAATTGAATGAAGGGGAGATACTTTTTGTAAGGGGATGCTGCAAAATGGCGAAAAAGTAGCAAATAATGGGGGTTTTTATACATGGGGGGTTTTTATACATGGGGGGTTTTTATACATGGGAGAATATGTGCCTCATTGAAAATATTTGGTATTCACATTTTTGTTTGGGATTCATTTTCAATTTCTTTGTGTCATATTTTGTGGAATTTCGAGGGAATGTTAATATTGAAAACCATTGCTGGTGAATGTAAACTACTATAAAAATTTCAGCTCTGGGATTGCAGACCAAAGTGATAGTTTCAGGCTCTAAGCTACAGTGTAACTAGTCGGGGGGGGGGGGGGGGGGATGGAATGAGCAAAGGGGAGAAAGAACTGTGAAAACACAAAATTTCATATTTTTCCCTGTAACACAAGGGAGAAGGATTCAATCTCCCTTTTTTAGTTTGTTCAAATGAGGGCTAGGGGAATTTTGGAGAAGGAATGAGCAAACAGAATCATAGTCTTTAAGCTAAAATTGTTTAATCTCGTGTTTCTTGCCTTTAAAGGTGGTACAAAAGTGAAAGACTAGATTTGTTTATTCTATTGAGAAATGTGAAAGGATTTACACAGACATAACAAATTTTGAACATTTGATGCTAATACAAAACTGGCACATATCTGCCCTGGCCTCGTATGCTCACCCGCACCTCACCCCACCCTTGTCGCCATTCCTAATGTAGGATTCGTAATAAGTGACCCTTTACGGGATTGCTGTCTGGTTTTGATCAACATTAGTTTAGTCAAGTAGTAAATAACTGATAAATGAATCAATTTTATCATGGGAAATGGCCTTACTCAGTGATGTAGCAGGGATTTCTCTCAAAGGGGAGGGGGGATGCAATTTTTTGTCAGACCACTACCCAGGAGAGGTGCAGACAGGCCCAGCCCTCCCCTTTAAAATTTTTGAAGAATTTGATATCCTCATTCTGCATTCTGGTACCACATAAAATACCTTTTGAACTAAAATGTATATTTAAATATATTTTGTTTTGGTAAGAGTTAAAAAAAAATTGGCATCAGTGAGGGAGCCGCCTGGGCACACACTGGCTGTATCACTTGGAAAAGAAAATCTAATTCGTAGTTGAAGATATAAAGGAATTCTCTGAAAGAATATGTGATAAAGTAGGTACCATAGTAAAGAGAAATGACTAAAAAAATCCTTTCCAATTTTTTGGGTGTGATATGAGTAAATGCCTCTCAGATAGTTGGGAATACAATGACAGTTGCCCATTTATCTAAAGAACAAAAACCAAGAAAAGAAGAATGTGCTGCACTACCAGCCTAAGCTGTGGAAGAATATATCTTACATCTCAGCATTGTTTTAACAGTTATCAAAGTCTTAAGTCCCGCCTTCCCCTTCCTTCCCCTCTTCCACTCTGACCTTGTTTTAAACGATAGTGTTCAACAGTGGACATCTTTACATGTTGAGTGTCCAATGAATTTTGCGTGTGTCTGTTACAATCTAAATCTAACAATAACACTCTTCCTATAGTCTCAACAGTAAACCAAAGGTATGCCTAAGGCACTGTTTGTTATCAGCATTGCACCAGACCCAATTTAGACCAATCTGATTATGGTAACATGGAATGGGTTGCCTATAACCAATGGTCTCCAAAATGTACACTGGGTAGTACCGTCAACAGATCAGCAAACTGCTAACGGAGGTATTTTCTCATTTTGCAACATTTTGGTCATGCTTCAATAGCACATAATTCCTGTTGCAATTGAATGAATTGCTTGAGACCATGCACAGCATGTTATTTCTAAACACCCTTGAGTGGATCAAGAAGGAATGAAGAGCCAGGAAAATTTGTATACTAGAATGTCCTGCTTGAAACAGAGGAATGTTGACCACCTGTCCTGTCAAAATGTGACCGATTTGCTGAAGGCACACATGCTTACATTTCAGTTGACCTGCATAAAATTCAAAATTGTTCATCGCACGTGGAAGGCCCTGAGGTCAAGTCATACCAAAGACTAAATGTGGAACCTGATGCCTTGCATTGTACTCTGCATAACAAATGGAATAGTGAAACGATCCAGAGCCCAACAACTTGAAAAGGGCCATGGGTGCCACTAGATTTAAAAAGGGATATGGGTGCCGCTAGATTTAAAAAGGGCCATGGGTGCCACTAGATTAAAAAAGGGCCAAGAATGTCACTAGATTAAAACAGATGTTTACAAGTTAAGGTGTAAAACCCCAACTAAACTCACTTCTTATACATATGGATTCAGTGAACCTAGCAGTGGATGGTTCTCACAGAGGACACTTTGAAGTGACCTGATTTTATTTAGTATAAGGTACAACCTAAAGAGACCACAGATATTCAAACTATGTAGAAGGTTATGTGAGAATCACAATCATTGTCATGAAATGAATGGAATGGTATAGTCATATTAGGCACCATGTTAAGACTGCCTGATGGTAGCTGTCTCAGCGGGGACATCTCTCTGTTGTGACATCTCTTTGTTCTGACATTGCTATAATCCGAAAAGTATGCAGTGAGATGAGGTTTTGAGAAAAGATTAGGTTGGAATGAAGCCCTCATTCTGACACAGTCCTTCATCCATACATTTGGAAAATAGAGATGTCAGAACAACTAGGCATACAGAAGATACAGAGGTGTAACTAACTCAGCTGTGCTACAATTCAGTAGCAAGATTAGGCTGGTCTGATATTGTGCTTTGTACAGGAACAACTCATATGAGTGTAGCTCCTGCAGCTTGGCTGAGGGAGAGCTGTGGCTTGGCTATTTTGGCAAAGTACTTTATGATTTGTAAGTAGTTTGGTTTTATCCCAATTATTAGATATACATGTTTGGGAGCCATTTCATATCATATTGGTCACAAGATATTTATCAGAGTGATGATTTGTTGCAAGTTTATATCTTAAAGCAAATGTTTGCATTTCAGCAGTTCCATGAAGGTGAATCATCACAACCACAAAGTGAGGGGTCATCGAATGACCCCCATTCAACTAGTCAGCAAGCTAGCGTTGATCAGCCATCACTCAACATTCCTGAGTCATCCATTTCCTCTACCCATGATGCATTGCAGCATGCCCCACCTTCTTCTTTGTCTGCCTTCACTCCTGTTGTAGTATGTACTCTGCACATAACATTTTCAATATCTTGTACTGCAGTAATATTCTGTGTAACCTAATCAGCAGTGGTGTAGCCAGATGGGGGGGGGGGGGAACTTTGAGGATTGCTAGTAGGCCCCCTTAAATCTTAATCTTCTCTACAGTTCCCTTCCAAAAATATCAATAGTTGCAAAATGTATCAGTTTTGTATTTGACATTCTCCAAACTGGTTCTATGGCCAAGTGGATAAAGGCGGGGACAATTCCCGTGACGTCAAAGCTTAGCAACTAAACCATTGGGCGTTCGGTTCAAAGTTAGGTAAAACTTTGGTTTTCCCATCTGAACTGCCCTTTCAAAAGATGAAAAATTTGATGTAAATTGTTGAGTTGATTGCTCCATGATGTGAAGTTGTAATTCATAAGCCACAGGCTTCTCAAACATTCATAGCTGCTAAGTGCCTTCAAACAACTGCCCCTTATGGCTCGCCATCAGTCAAGGCCAAAAGGTTGATCCCCTGCCCTTTCCATTTTCCCTCCCCTTTCTGACCCCTCCCCCATTTTGGCCACACCACTGTTAAAAGCAACACTGAGTAATAGCATGTACGTACTGTATGATTATATGGGTGATGGCACAGGGATGTTGGGATAATCATAAGGGTTGGACTTGCATGAGTCCTGCATGAAAATGTGGTTTCCGGTGATTAGGGGCATTAATACTATTACAACTGAGTAATGAACCCTAAAAATTGTATTTTATGGGGTAAAAATGAATGAGTATCAAAACTTAGATATGTAGGTCAGTTTTTTCTAGAATAAAACAAAGATAAACACATCAAGTTAAAAATTACAAACTTGGGCAAGTACACTAGTCAGTTACAATGTAGCAAACATATGTGACCCATTCTATCAAAATGAGGAACATGTCATCACAATGATAATTGGAGTATTTCCATATTTTTAAAGGTACTTTGATAAGCTTCAAAATGCTATATGAGCCACCTGTGTATACAAGCTTTCTTACTGATGGATGTAATTTTGACGTTCCACAATACAATTCTGAGGAAAGTAGTATTTTAAATTGCCATTTTTTACATGAAATATGGAATCATAATCTAAACATGTATTTTTCTAAATTTTTCAAATTTCTGTTTTACAAATTATTGAAAAGTAAACATCATAGAATAATAATATGCAAGAAACAAAATTTTCTAAATTTTGGGACATTTTTTTCACTCAACTGCACTTTCGTCATAACTGTATTTTGTGACATGCACCTGATGTTGATAGAACTGATCACAAATGTGTTTTAAATAATTCTGTTATTAAAGAATAATAGGTTTTCCATAATTTTTGGGGGGTGTTCATTTGATTGAGTACTGCATTTTCCAAAGAGAAATATAGTCTCCCAAGTTTAAATTTGGATCAGCACCCCAACTTGGATTAGTCCTCAAGGGTATCCTATTTCAGAATTTGCTTTCTGGAACCTTGTGACATTATTTTTCTTTTTAAATTTTTATATTAAAGGTAGTAAAATCTTGGTTTTAATACCTTGAATATTCAATAGATATATTTCACATCATAAAAGATTCTTGAGAGAAAATGATTCCATTTTTGTGAGTTTTGGCTGTTATTTTAAAACAAGTGTGGGTCATCTGCTCATTCCTTTTTAGAAAAGAATATATTCTCTTTAATTGTAAATATTAGTAAAGAGTTTAAGAAATGAGAAACGAAAGGATCTGAGTCGTGTTTCGTCGTGACTTGAGTTGATTTGACCAAAGTGTATAACAACTTTCCTTATAGAAGTAATACAGTTACTTGTCCCATTAAAAGTAGTAAATGACCTGGCTCAAGTACAAAATTGAGTGACCTGTTATAACTAAAGGATAATACGTAGACATTATTTTTCAGCACTTACAACTTGTCTTAGTGAAGCTTGTTGTGTATTTTACTTCTTTATTTTATTTATACACCTTTTACATATTTAATTTTTTTGAGATTGTTGTGCTATTGTCTTGATGTGCAATTTAACAGCTTTTTCTTCCAACACACAATCACTTCTATTTTAGCAAATCAAGGAGAACTTTGTGCAGCCGCAAGTCGCAACGGTGAACAGTGCCCCTGTGAGACTTAGCCCTCCTCCTGTGATTACACAGGACCCTCCGAAAGCTGCAACGGAGATCATCCCTAACCAACCTACATTACTTCAGCCTACTCCCGCATCAGTAGTATGTAGCTAACCTAATCTTGTGGTTATATCACAGAATAGTGTAGTATTTAGCTCATGAATAATCAATAGATCTCTTACTTGTGATATGCTTTGAGTATGTGTGACCTTTGACCTTTCATATTAATTATGTATAATAACCAGCAGTGAGATCTTTGTCACTGTATAATGTGATTGTAACAGATGGCTTGTATACTATATCTTTAGTTGCTATGGTTACTAACATAGGGTTGAAACAACCTATGTAAACTGCTTTATCTATGCTAGCTTTTCATTATATTTACTTTGAGGTGTTCTTTAATATTTCATATGATGCCCTGTGTTTATTATGTACTGGTTCTCAATATTTTATCTTGCCCCTAATTATCCAATTACTCATTAATGTAAATAGTAATTTGATAAACGCCCAAACTTAATATAGCCTCTTTAAGTGCGTCAACATTTCTGACATTTCTTAAAATGAGCATTTTTTTTTTATTAATTTTTTTGGGTTTATTTAATGTTATCCTTGCATGGTAGTATCTGTCTTGTGGCATGTTAGTATTATTTCTGCTTGGTGCAAATTGTGTGTTTACACCTGTGAGTCTATTGGTTAAATATGCTTTTTTGGCTTGGTTTCATGTATTTCCATGTTGGTGGTAATAGCAGTGGGATTTGAATGCAGAACTTGCCTATCATCAATTGCTTTGACATGGTATCAGTAAAATGGGGTGTATATGATTTGTTATCTCTAGGGCTGGTGGGAAATTGCTTTCATGGAAAAATGAGTAATATGCTATACATTAAAGGTAAGGCAGTAGTCAATGGGAACAAGGAGGGGGAGCAAGGGTTTTGGGATAAGGGAACCTACAAACAATATCAAAACATGTACTTTATGTCAAGCCTCTCAGATCATATTCACATGCTGTGACCTTAGTAGCTAGCCACTTGTCATGCTAAACTGATCATTTGCAATGAAAAACTATGGCCAAATTATCAAGACATGGCAAGAAAAAGTTGCCAAATTTGGCAGCCAAGGTTTTTAAATTTGGAAGCCTACAATAAAAGATTCTATTGTTTGGAAATATAGAAAGTTAAAGGGAAAGGAACAACAATATCCATTATTTTAAAGAGGGGTAGAATGTATTAGTAAAAGACTGAGATATTATCCATATCTGATGTCTTGTTTAAAATCTGCTGATTATCTCAGTTGGCCAGATATTTAGTACTTACTGATTTATTAGAATGACTCGAAGCCTTCAATATATGGACGTACCCTCCTTTTTTGCAAGTTCTGTTATCAGTATAAAGAATGTATTCCAAAAGTACAAGATAGTATCATCTATTTAAAAAATATTTATAACCTGGTGTGATCATAAATCAAGCACCTTTTACTTATTGCCACTTCCCAATAATGCACCTTTTATGTTTTGTAAAAGGAACAGTGTCATTACTACAAGTCTTCTGACTATGAGTACAAGAGTTTATTAACAAACTTTATCATTTTCCTCAAATATCAGGAAGATAAAACCAAGCAAAAGACAGACAAATCCAGGTCTAAAGAACCCCCAAGTTATGACCAACACATAGTAGGATTCAAACCAAACTCTTCTCAGCCAAGATCTAGAGATTCAGACACAGAATCAACGTCATCAAGCATTCGTAATTCCTCTGTTTATGGACCCACACCATACAGGAGAAGTAAGTTATTTCTTGTAAAGGTTTTTATTGCTTTGTGGTGTTCATGAAGCCCATTTAAATATTTGTTGAAATAAGTTTTCTGACTTGGAGTGTGGTATAGACAAATCTGATCAGTGCTTGTGTTCAGTGACTGAAGGCAGCCATTAGTAGGGTCTGTCAGCCTCGATTTGTCTTCATTTATTGTTCACATGGATTTCAAACCATCATATTCAGTGAAACTGAGTATGAAGATGGTACAATTTAGTTTACAATCATCAACAATACAGGTAAGCAAGGAAATTGAAATATCAAAGGTGATAGACCCCAGTTACGGCTGACTAAAATCAGACCATCTCTTGACTGTCCGGTTCCATTTGTAGGGGCTGGTGGGACCTGCAAAAGTGCGTGGAGCTTTGTTTGTGGTGGTACATTACCAATATTGACAGTGTGAAGCACATGGACTTGGTTCATCACAGTAAAGAAAAAAATTACCCCAGTAAATAATCAAAAATGCAGTTTATTGGAAGTGTCTCAAATTGTTTCAGTGTTCATTTTTCTCATATATCTTTTTCCTCAAATATAACCTTCCTGAAGTTGTGACATAAATTGTGTAAACCCCAAGCCTGGTGTATATTGGAACCTCAATCTGTAGATCTCTGTTTGAAGAAGGAAAAGTGTAAGCAAGTCATTCAGAATCAGTTTCTTTAACAGCTTTTATCTTTTATTGTTTCAAGCTGCTGGTATAGCAAGTTATGTCAAGTTTAGTTTCTCCTTTGAAAGTGATACCATAGCTAATGTTTGTTTATTTTACCCATCCCCTATCCGTGATGGCTCGTTTAAAACTGCGCACCCTACTATATGTACTTCTACGGATTCCAGTGGATTTTCAGCAGCTCATGATGGCCGTGTTTTCATCGGACCTTCAGATATTGCTGACTGGGCATGCCTGATTGAACATGTTCTATCACAGCATGCTGCACTTGGGGCACCAGAAATGTCTGTAATTTATGCAAACTGTCTTCTTGTCTTGGCAGTGGTCTTTAAAACATCTTGAAATTCAGTGCCCAAAGGAAGAAATATTAATAATATCACTTTTTTTTTGTCATTTCTTTTTAGGTGTGGATGCACCCATTAGGAGGATATCTTCAGTACAGAGTGTTGACCGGGGAAAAGCAAAGGTAAAAATTGAGTTTTTGACAGTAAACTAGAGGGCTGGGCAAGATTGTGAAACCTGTTGTATGCTATTGTTGGTTCTATCAATTGACCTGCCAGTATGGCTGTTTTGTGAGTTTTAAGAGGCTATGTATTCTGCGGAGAGCAGAAGAAGGGGTTTGTTATATTCTTGAATGTCAGGTACAGTTCTAAAGAGGTATCCAGCTATTTTGATAATCCTTAGTTAACCTGGCCCCTTGAGGGCAATTTGGGGCCATAAACATCCTTCCTCCATTTTCTAAAATGCAGAGGAAGAATAGGCATGCAGTAATTACTATCTGATGTCATGTGACAGTCCTTACACTGCTCTCAATATGTTTTCATTTTCTAAAGTCTTCCCGGCCCTCTGACAAGGGCCGTTCAACGAAACCAAACTTTAACTGCTTCCCAAAGAAGTTATTACGCCCACTGAAGGACAATATGTGACCAGTATGTTTTCTTGGCACATGCAGTCACCAGAATGATAGTTCTTCCTGCAGGAGAACTTATAATTGGAATTACAGGGCTTTGTTGAAGCAAATTGGAGAGCGCCCTCATTTTAATGCAAGATGATAAGGGTCATTAACCTAGATAGAATGTGGAGAAGATCAAAGTGTGGTAGAAGAAGACCAATTCAAACAATTCAATTCAATTCATTTCTTTCTATTTATAAAAAGTAGTAATAAAATAATGTTACAAATGCAATAATATGACTATATATGTGCAGTAGGTTTAAAACATTTAAGGTCTAAAAATCTACAACAAATTGTCTAAAGTTTTAGATTTATTGAAAAGGACTGCTCTGTAGACAAAGAAATTCTTGAATAAAGTTATTCTGTACTTCGGTAAGATGAATGGATTCCTTAGGTTTTTTCTGTGATTGTTCATTGAGACTTTCAAAATAATTATGATATGGTTGGTTAATGATCATCATTAATTTTTATGGTCATTATTATAAAGTCATTTTTGGCAGAGACATTCACAGTAAGTTTGAGGTAATTACAATCTAGTTGCGGTATCTTTGCAGAATACTTTAAAAGTCTTACAATTCTGTCATTTCGCAAAATAAAATGATTCCAAACTGGCACTGTGTAATTTAAATGTGGGAGTATGACAGATTTAAAAACATGCAAGGGGTAGACTTATTTCCAAATAGCAATTTCAATGAATTGTGGGATAAAGTTTTGGGTGTACGTCATTTTTCACCACAGTAAAATGCCATTGACAAAAATGACAAACACCAAAACTCTATCCCACAATTCTTTGTAATTGCTATTTGGAAATAGGTCTATTATGAATGGAGAATGTGTATGACATATTGTGCCATTATTTTGAATATTTGTTTTGTTTGGTGCTAAATTAATGAACCTGGTATATTCTCAAATTATAGTGCTTAGAACCTGACATTGTCAGATTTGACTTTGAGATAAACTCATATCCTATATTTGATTATTGCAGACACAAACTCACAGCCAAGCCTCTCCTCACAAACATTCTAGCTCAGGGAGAGGAGAACCGATGGTGGACAGGGAAGTTGTCTCTGACACAGAGGCCATGCCCCCTGCCCCTAGTAAACCATCTAACCAGAGAATGAAGCCTGTCGATGCTACTCCTGCCCCTGTAAGTAAAACTTATGATTTACTTTTTTTTTTACCCAGTTGTTGCATAACACAACGTAAAAAGAACAGCTGGAAAAAATCATTTACCAGTAATCAGAGATTGTAAAAGGTAAAAGTGATAAACTTTGAAATCAAAGGAATTTGTGTCAAAATGTAATCACTTGTTTGCTGTTGTATGGTGTCTTTAATGCAATATACAAGCTATCTATACAACATGTTTTAAGAATGGGGTAAGCTTTCAAGGTCAACTATACATTCTAATTGAAACAAGGTCAAGGATATATCCTAATTTAAAGAAGAAATGGAACCAGCTGTGTGATTTTTACAATCAAAGCACCTATTTCTCACTAGGGAGGTCAGTATGATTTGGTTTCAAGGATGGGGGTATCAAAGACATTAAAATTGGAACCTACAGCCATTGTGCAGGATGCTCTGCATAAGCAATGGTGTAGGAATAAGAATCCCCTGAATCCAGTGCCCAACAAGGGAAAAAAGTGTGATGGGTGTCTCCAGATGAAACCAGAAGGACATAAGTTTGGGGGTAACAGGTGCGGATTCAGACATTCCAAAAAATGAGGGGGGGGGCTGACCTAAGAGAAAACGGGTGTGAGGGAGTTTGGCTACTAATGTCCTGTATGTTTTTATTGTTGATGTGGCGAAAAAGGGAGGGCTGAGATCATAACCCCCCCCCCTTGGGTCCGCACCTGGGTAAAACCCTATCTCTAACCTAACCTTACTGTTATCATGTTGTCAACTTTACTGAAGAATCAACTGGACCAAATAACTTTCAACATTTTATTTTCAGCCATATGGAACAAACTATGACAATGGAGGTTGTTAGTGGAGTGAGATTCTCTTTCCAACCTCTAAAATGTATCTTCTTGTAATTCTAGACTTTGGGCAAATGTTTAAATGTTTAATATTCAAGTAAAAGAAAATACAGATTTCCACTGTTATGGTCGTATTGCTTTCTAGAGACCTCATGTGCTTAGAGTGAGCCAAGTCTTGACTTTCTCTTCCTCAAAATACCCACCCTACCATACATCATTTTGTTGTTATCTGCTTGTCTTTGGATGAAGTGTTGTGGTATACCTTCACTGTTTGAAGTGGAAAAGTTCACTTGTGTCCCTTTTACTTACATCAGCCACAGTTGGGATCATGGCCAATGTTAGACAGACCAGAATAGTATTGAACAGTTGAAGGGATGATAAGCTTTTAGACTTACAAACTGTTGCTAAAATTAGCAACAGATATTTGGAGAGTTGTTCTCAAAATTTTGTAGGTCATATTCTTTCGCTAAATTTTTCAAGATTGTTTAGCAGGAGTAATTTGGATAATGATCCCTCATTCACAAAAAAGAATGTGAACCTCAATTTTGCAACTGCCAAATATATGCAGTGGGGTAGCCAGTGTGACCCTTAAATTGCCATGTAATTCTCAGATGCAAGATGTGATGATTGGACCTTATTTTAGTTCCACGTCAAAATAGCCAAGCTGTACTTCCAACCCCCCTCCCCCCAGCCAAGCTGTAGCTGCTGCAGCTATGTATCGTTAATGTACATTATAACAGTTCAGAAACAGACCTGTTTAATCCCAATATTAGGTAATGCAGCTGCAGCCTAGCTGAGGCAGTTGCAGCCTCTCTGAGGTAACTGGGGCCTAAAATTTTGACATATTGCCCTAATCAATGGATTAGGACTTTCATAGTTAGTCCCCATGGATCTCATAGCTACGTACTGTACTTTGAGATTTGGAAAGTTGTCTTTGGTGATTGTTAAATCTTCCTAAGAAATAAATTTTTTTAACGAATCGAAATGTCTGTTCTCACCCTCGCAATCAATCTCAGCGTAAACAAAGAAGTGCAGCACAACGTCTTATAAGGTCAATCCGCAGCAAGACACTCCCAGGAGGGTTTCAGGTCCGTCCCCCATCACCCCCCTCCCCTCGGGAATCAACAGAGGGGGAGGACAGGAAGCGATTCAGCTTGGATGCAGGAATGGATATGATTAAGAATCTTAGCAAACAGGCATGGAATTTGTGGAGTGAAGTGAAATAGTTTAACTAACCTATCTTTTTTGGTTTTCTTTAGAATTTTGATTGTGGTTTTGTGGCTACATGTTGGTTAAAATTTATTTATATAAACTTGAAGGATTTCTTTCTTTTGATACAATTTCCCTCATGCAGATTGTTGACAATGGTAGATTCTTTATGGCTGAAATGATTTTTAATTGTTGTAGATCTTTTTGTCAATTTTTTGTCATGACGTGTGGTAATCATGCTATCTTTTTTTTACATAATTTAAATACACAAAAGCAAAAGGTTTGCTGTAGGAAAAACAATTTTAGTCACTCTCAATTACAAAGAAGGTTCAGCATCTGACTTATTACAGCATCTCCCTCATCAAAGAAAATATGACCAATTGCCATTTGGACGAGACATTTTACCTCTGTGTCCGTAAGAAGTTATGTGTCTAATTGCTAGGTGGTAACTGTGAATGCTATGTCATGTTAGTGGTGCTCTTACTTTATTGGTACCTATCAATAGTGACATCCTTCTGTAAATTAGATGAGATTTAATGCCACACCAACACGAATGTGTTATATAGTGTCAGTCAACTAAATAATAGTGCAAAGTTCAAATTTCAGTAGTAGGTCCTTTAGTAATGGTACCATTAAGTGATACCTTTTTGGGTGACCGTGATAATCTTATAAAGTGGATCCTTCATAGAAACTCTTTTATATTAGTAACTCTGGATGGTACCCCTCAATAGTGCTACCCTTAAGTGTTAAGTTTAACATTTTCTAGTGATTGGCTTGAAAGGTATTCTGTAGAAGTACTTTTCAGTAAAACCTTTTTTCTTTGAGGTACCCTTTAACCAGTACCTTTAAGAAGTGAGTTCCTGAAGAGTGAGTTCATGAAGAGGGGTACCCTAAGTGAGGGGTACCCTAAGTGAGGGGTACCCTAAGTGAGGGGTACCCTAAATGATACCATTGTGTTGGTACCCTTGTATTGGTACCCTTGTAGTAGAACCTTTAAGTGGTCTTTGTCAGTTTTATCCTTTGTTGCCTTGCTTTCTTACATTTGGCCATGGTGCCCCAGGAAATATCATACATCTGCCAGCCATTTGGCTTGTCCCATCAAAGTTCATTCTTCAGCCTTATTACACTAAGACCAGTTGTAGATCATTACTATCAGTTCGATCATATCATAGTTTATAAACATTGCACACTTTATTTTGAGGTGATTGCATTTTCTACTACTCCTTATTTCTGCACCCTTTTCAGTTTTACTCTCCATTCTTCCTCTTTCTGAATTCGTATTAACTAACCTAAACAAAATAAATCATGTAATTTTATGTTTTTGGTGATATCAGTAATACAAACATGGCAAAATATAGACATGAATGGACTGTAATGTTTGTTGCACTTATGAGATGTTTAGGGTATGTTTTAATCATTTCTGGAGGCCATGTCAATGGCAAGACACTACTACATAGCCAGGACTGCGTCATGAGGGGGGGGGGGGGTTGGATCATGTCATGAGGAAAAAGTCTAAGGGGAGAGAGAAAAAAATGTTGTTTTAGGTGTTTTTTGCACTTCAAGGGGTGGTCATGGAGGGGAGTTTCAACCCCCAAAACCACCCCCATGGCTATGCCACTAGGCATGACACACTCTGTTGAAGTGATAACAAATGATATATGGGCATACTTATTCATGTTCGTATGTTGTTTTCGCTCCAGTTGTTTTTGCTCAATGGCTACCTGGCCTTTCAAGCTCTCCAACTGAGAAAATGTTTGTCTGTAGGCTGTTTAAGCTATGCCTTCCCAGCCAAATATTTCTAATTTGCCAGACATTAAGTAAGATAAAGTAATCTTCATTAAGAGATAAAAAGTGGTCTTATTCCATGAAAATTAACATAATCAAATGATTTGGGAGTAGGAAATCTCAAATTTGGCTAAGTGTGGTCTTAAATAAAGTGTTTATTTGAATTTTGCACTCCTGTATAAGCTTGTTCATGTAACCTACCACTAAACTGTCTTAAACCCTAGCTGGGAGGGAAGTAGGGATTGTACTTCTTGTCTGCACCCTTAGTGTATAGCCACTCCAGTGCTTAAAATTTTGCAAAATCAGTAAAAACCATATGAGAATCATAGTGACTGTAAATTCTAAGTTCAAATATCATGTAAAGATTTGACTTGCTGTCCAGGGTCAGTTTCTGGACTGTTTAGTTCAAGCGGTTATTTTAGTAAGGGCTATTTCATGTAATAGGTGCTATGTCTATAAAGTTTTGCTACCTGTCAAGATTTTTTGCAAAATTTTTTGCAAAATTTTCTAATTTTTCAATTAAAAAGCAGTCAAGTCTCACTCCAGCATGCAACTTTGTAGTAAAGTTCTCAATTGTCACAGCTTTGATTGACCCCAAATTCACAAAATGCAGAGTTCTGTAGTTCAAACTACTCAGCATGTATTGTACTAAGAATGTTCTGATTACCTATTAGGACCTTGTATACTGACTCTTAAGCAATAAACTGACATTTGCCTCTGGATGAGAATAACATTTAGACAATTGTGGGAGGAGCTCCAGTTGGGAGAATTGGAACTGTACACAATGAGAAGATTTGGCCTTTAAGTACTTTTTCAAATTTTTACAGTTATTTAGTTTAATAGTACGGTGACATGCAGGATTCTAGGTAGGCATGTCAGCATTAGCAGTGCTTGAGACAAAGTGGACTCTGACCTGCCTGACCGTTTGTCTTGTGTGAATTTTCAATTTGGCTACTGGCAAAGAATTGAATGAAAATCATATGACATGGTCAGCAGAAACACTGTATATATGGGAAATAATCAAAGCAGATTGAGTTTCCCAAAGAACAGACAAGTTAAAAAGTCCTGTCAGGATTCACAGTTGAAGATCTTTAGCCTGGCCCTTGAACGTTTCTTCACTGGGAGACTTTCCCTTCTAAAATTTATTTGGATATAAAATGCACTTTTACGGAACTTGACTGTACTAGAACCCTGATGATATGTGATGTAGACACAGATTATCCATCAAAAATTTGGAATAACCCTTGCTTTGTTTACTTGAGTTTCACCATATTGACTCTAGTGACTAAGAAAGACATCACAAAGTGACATTTAAGCGTTCTTTGCTAATTATTTGTAATTTATGTTAAAACTGTTTTGAGTGCTTTATATTTCATTTCATTTATTTGTTTCTTTGTAAAAACTGCAGTGGCAAGTTTTACAAGTGTCATAACAAATTATACTATTAGTGTGGAATCATTTATCTGAATGGCAGATATTTCCAAGTCACTGTCACTCTTCTGTGCCTATGCTGCCCAGTTAGATAAATGACTATACCTTTAATTGCAATAGGAAGTACTCCTTGTCAACCTTTGTAGATTTATGGAGCAAAGAACTCGTCATAAGAGAATCAAAAAGCAAAAAATTTTAAAAATGTGGACACAAAAAACCTAAATGATATTATAGTGAAAGATAGATTGTGACGAGTTTGATAAATTTAAAATTTTGAGCAAAATCGCATGACCCCCACTATGATATAACATAGTAAGCCATTAAACTTTCTTTCAAAATTGATGAGAATAAACAAAAAAGAAGAGAAAACATCTTGCATTACCACACAGGTATGATATCATCAGAGGACATACCCATTTGCCAAATTTTAGAAAAAACTCCAACAGCAACTGATCCTGTTTACTCTATGCAGTTTGACTTCTGGGCACACATCAATCTCATCTTGCATCCTGAAAACTTGTATTGTTGAAAGTCACTCATGCATTGCACACTGAAAGCTTCATGTGCTGGGCCAATAGGAGGTTCTCCCCCAACAAAACAATACAGAGGCCTGATCCTTTTTACCCAAGTTGCCATTGGCAGATTGGGTATTAGGTAATGGGGAACACCTGTCATGTCAATTTTTCACTATGAAAATGGGATAAACCAGATCCCTCATTATGCAGTGTTGTATACCCTGATGTACCTTGCACATTACATATGTACAAATGGTAAAAATCATGCAAATATATTTTTATATCACACAGCAATATATTGTCATAAAATGTCAATGACAGAGACAATAGCAAAACTTTCAAAGAAGGGGGGGGGGGGACTGATTGAGTTATTTTCTCGAGTATCTTAACATTGTTTTAGAGTTATGACTTGATATTGATGACAATTCATGGAAATAGCCTAAAAATATTCTTCAACTTTGCAGATGTTGGCTGGTGATTTAGAGATTGGAACTCTAGAGAAGGCCTTAAAGACGGCTGATGATGACCCCACCCCTACCCCTAATACCAATGGTGACATCATCAAAAGTACGCTGAAAAATGTGGAGGTGGATGAATCAACCGGTGGAGGATTGGTAAGTGGAATTTTATAAAAGATGGACAGTATTTTAGTATAAGACGATGGTGGTTTTGGTTGGTTTGATTCCCATCCAATGGTATTTGAAGATAAACTGATTTCTTTTTATGCCCATGATTTATTGAATATTACAGTTATCACTTTGTGGGGGTACCTTTCCTGTCCCACTATTCAAAATGAAAGGAACAAATAGTCTGTCCCCTGCACTTTTTCCATAACCTTAACAAAACGTGTGTAAAATGTTGCTAATTAAAGGAAATGAAGCTGTGAAATAGTGGAAGCAGCCAGACATTGGACTAAATCACATAGACATTACCTTACATTGTACCACAAGCCACGTGCAGTCTGTATTTTACCAATACCCGTAATGGAACCTGAAATCTGTGGTTGCTAGGGTTTCACAATTTGCTCTTGAATTCCATTTGGTTTAGGTCATGTCCCCACCCTATTTTTCAGATGTTGTTGATATCCCTGCAGGCTCTTGTGGGTTCATACATAACCTGATGTTCTTGACTCTCTTTTTATCTGCTGCATATGTTTCTGCAGCACCAGCTTATTCCACTTAAGGAGCTCCAGTCTAGAATGGAGCCATACATGACAGACCAATAATGTAAATGGTCTGAGGACCGTGAGCCTTGAGATTAGTCATGTATTGTCCTTCAGTGGATGTAATAGCTTCTTCCAGAAGCAGTGAAAATTTTGGTTCCGCCGAACGGCCCTTTGCCAGAGGGTTGGGAGGACTTTAGAAGAAGAACTCCATATGGGAAAAAATTCATCATTTCACATCTTGTAGTAATTATTATTTGATTATTGCAAATATCATCAGAATAAAGGAAGCAAATGTGAGAACTAAGAAAGCAATAACAAATAGAAAAAGAAAAATATCACATGTTCAAGAAGAAGTCACCATCAGGCCTAAAATTGCCGACAGAAACAGGATAATGAAACATGCCTTGCATTACCTCTTACCATTTTTTCATTTGCCCATATCATTACCCTTATAAAAATGCGACCATAGTCTAGAAAACCCCCCATTCAAAAAAATACTATAAGTTATGCAAGAAAAGGGAGGAGAAGATTTTATTTTGTACAATATATTTGCTGGGAAGATATGCACCTTTTTCAAAACATACTTGATTTAATATTTTTTGGGGTGGGGTGAGTGGTTTAAAATGCTCCCTTGGCCAGGGTAGTAAGTGAGAAAACATGGTTATTTCATGAGTAACTGTTGTAATATTGTTCTTGTCACAATCATGGTTTTTTTTTTTATAAAATTCAATTAGTTCATCAAGTCAGATACAAAGAGAGAGGGTGGATGGAAGGATATGGTTGAGAGGTTGGTTGATGAAAGGATATGGTTGAGGGGTTGGATGATGAAAGGATATGGTTGAGAGGTTGGTTGATGGAAGGATATGGTTGAGAGGTTGGTTGATGGAAGGATATGGTTGAGAGGTTGGTTGATGAAAGGATATGGTTGAGAGGTTGGTTGATGGAAGGATATGGTTGAGAGGTTGGTTGATGGAAGGATATGGTTGAGGGGTTGGTTGATGAAAGGATATGGTTGAGAGGTTGGATGATGAAAGGATATGGTTGAGAGGTTGGTTGATGGAAGGATATGGTTGAGAGGTTGGTTGATGGAAGGATATGGTTGAGAGGTTGGTTGATGGAAGGATATGGTTGAGAGGTTGGTTGATGGAAGGATCTGGTTGAGGGGTTGGTTGATGGAAGGATGTGGTTGAGGGGTTGGTTGATGGAAGGATATGGTTTAGGGGTTGGTTGATGGAAGAATATGGTTGAGAGGTTGGTGGATGGAAGGATATGGTTGAGAGGTTGGTTGATGGAAGGATATGGTTGAGAGGTTGGTTGATGGAAGGATATGGTTGAGGGGTTGGTTGATGGAAGGATATGGTTGAGAGGTTGGCTGATGGGAGGATATGGTTGAGAGGTTGGTTGATGGAAGGATATGGTTGAGGGGTTGGTTGAGGGAGGGATAGGGTTGAGAGGTTGGTGGATGGAAGGATATGCTTGAGAGGTTGGTTGATGGAAGGATATGGTTGAGGGGTTGGTTGATGGAAGGATATGGTTGAGGGGTTGGTTGATAGAAGGATATGGTTGAGGGGTTGGTTGATGGAAGGATATGGTTGACAGGTTGGTTGATGGAAGGATGTGGTTGAGAGTTTGGTTGATGGAAGGATATGGTTGAGAGGTTGGTTGATGGAAGGATATGGTTGAGAGGTTGGTTGATGGAAGGATATGGTTGAGGAGTTGGTTGATGGAAGGATATGGTTGAGGGTTGGTTGATGGAAGGATATGGTTGAGAGGTTGGTTGATGGAAGGATATGGTTGAGGGTTGGTTGATGGAAGGATATGGTTGAGAGGTTGGTTGATGGAAGGATATGGTTGAGAGGTTGGTTGATGGAAGGATATGGTTGAGAGGTTGGTTGCTGGAAGGATGTGGTTGAGAGGTTGGTTGATGGAAGGATGTGGTTGAGAGGTTGGTTGATGGAAGGATATGGTTGAGGGTTGGTTGATGGAAGGATATGGTTGAGGGGTTGGTTGATGGAAGGATATGGTTGAGAGGTTGGTTGATGGAAGGATATGGTTGAGGGGTTGGTTGATGGAAGGATATGGTTGAGGGGTTGGTTGATGGAAGGATATGGTTGAGAGGTTGGTTGATGGAAGGATATGGTTGAGGGGTTGGTTGATGGAAGGATATGGTTGAGAGGTTGGTTGATGGAAGGATATGGTTGAGGGGTTGGTTGATGGAAGGATATGGTTGAGGGGTTGGTTGATGGAAGGATATGGTTGAGGTTGGTTGATGGAAGGATATGGTTGAGAGGTTGGTTGATGGAAGGATATGGTTGAGGGGTTGGTTGATGGAAGGATATGGTTGAGGGGTTGGTTGATGGAAGGATATGGTTGAGAGGTTGGTTGATGGAAAAGGATATGGTTGAGAGGTTGGTTGATGGAAGGATATGGTTGAGAGGTTGGTTGATGGAAGGATGTGGTTGAGAGGTTGGTTGATGGAAGGATGTGGTTGAGGGTTGGTTGATAGAAGGATATGGTTGAGAGGTTGGTTGATGGAAGGATATGGTTGAGGGTTGGTTGATGGAAGGATATGGTTGAGAGGTTGGTTGATGGAAGGATGTGGTTGAGAGGTTGGTGGATGGAAGGATGTGGTTGAGAGGTTGGTTGATGGAAGGATATAGTTGAGAGGTTGGTTGATGGAAGGATATGGTTGAGGGGTTGGTTGATGGAAGGACATGCTTGAGGCGTTGGTTGATGGAAGGATATGGTTGAGGGGTTGCTTGATGGAAGGATATGGTTGAGAGCTTGGTGGATGGAAGGATATGGTTGAGAGGTTGGTTGATGGAGGGATATGGTTGAGAGGTTGGTTGATGGAAGGATATGGTTGAGAGGTTGGTTGATGGAAGGATATGGTTGAGGGTTGAGTTGATGGAAGGATGTGGTTGAGGGGTTAGTTGTTGATGGAAGGATGTGGTTGAGGGGTTGGTTGATGGAAGGATGTGGTTGAGGGTTGGTTGATGGAAGCATATGGTTGAGCGGTTGGTTGATGGAAGGATATGGTTGAGAGGTTGGTTGATGGAAGGATATGGTTGAGGGGTTGGTTGATGGAAGGATATGGTTGAGGGGTTGGTTGATGGAAGGATATGGTTGAGAGGTTGGTTGATGGAAGGATATGGTTGAGAGGTTGGTTGATGGAAGGATATGGTTGAGAGGTTGGTTGATGGAAGGATGTGGTTGAGAGGTTGGTTGATGGAAGGATATGGTTGAGGGGTTGGTTGATAGAAGGATATGGTTGAGAGGTTGGTTGATGGAAGGATATGGTTGAGGGGTTGGTTGATGGAAGGATATGGTTGAGAGGTTGGTTGATGGAAGGATGTGGTTGAGAGGTTGGTGGATGGAAGGATGTGGTTGAGAGGTTGGTTGATGGAAGGATATAGTTGAGAGGTTGGTTGATGGAAGGATATGGTTGAGGGGTTGGTTGATGGAAGGATATGGTTGAGGGGTTGGTTGATGGAAGGATATGGTTGAGGGTTGGTTGATGGAAGGATATGGTTGAGGGGTTGGTTGATGGAAGGATATGGTTGAGGGTTGGTTGATGGAAGGATATGGTTGAGAGGTTGGTTGATGGAAGGATATGGTTGAGGGTTGGTTGATGGAAGGATATGGTTGAGGGGTTGGTTGATGGAAGGATATGGTTGAGAGGTTGGTTGATGGAAGGATATGGTTGAGAGGTTGGTTGATGGAAGGATGTGGTTGAGAGGTTGGTTGATGGAAGAATATGGTTGAGAGGTTGGTTGATGGAAGGATATGGTTGAGGGGTTGGTTGATGGAAGGATATGGTTGAGGGGTTGGTTGATGGAAGGATATGGTTGAGGGGTTGGTTGATGGAAGGATATGGTTGAGAGGTTGGTTGATGGAAGGATGTGGTTGAGAGGTTGGTTGATGGAAGGATGTGGTTGAAGGTTGGTTGATGGAAGGATGTGGTTGAGAGGTTGGTTGATGGAAGGATATGGTTGAGGGTTGGTTGATGGAAGGATATGGTTGAGGGTTGGTTGATGGAAGGATATGGTTGAGAGGTTGGTTGATGGAAGGATATGGTTGAGAGGTTGGTTGATGGAAGGATATGGTTGAGGGTTGGTTGATGGAAGGATATGGTTGAAGGTTGGTTGATGGAAGGATATGGTTGGGAGGTTGGTTGATGGAAGGATATGGTTGAGAGGTTGGTTGATGGAAGGATATGGTAGAGAGGTTGGTTGATGGAAGGATATGGTTGAGAGGTTGGTTGATGGAAGGATGTGGTTGAGAGGTTGGTTGATGGAAGGAGATGGTTGAGGGGTTGGTTGTTGGAAGGATATGGTTGAGAGGTTGGTTGATGGAAGGATATGGTTGAGAGGTTGGTTGATGGAAGGATATGGTTGAGAGGTTGGTTGATGGAAGGATATGGTTGAGAGGCTGGTTGATGGAAGGATATGGTTGAGGGGTTGGTTGATGGAAGGATATGGTTGAGAGGTTGGTTGATGGAAGGATATGGTTGAGGTTGGTTGATGGAAGGATATGGTTGAGAGGTTGGTTGATGGAAGGAGGTGGTTGAGAGGTTGGTTGATGGAAGGATATGGTTGAGGGGTTGGTTGATGGAAGGATATGGTTGAGAGGTTGGTTGATGGAAGGATATGGTTGAGAGGTTGGTTGATGGAAGGATATGGTTGAGGGGTTGGTTGATGGAAGGATATGGTTGAGAGGTTGGTTGATGGTAGGATGTGGTTGAGAGGTTGGTTGATGGAAGGATGTGGTTGAGAGGTTGGTTGATGGAAGAATATGGTTGAGAGGTTGGTTGATGGAAGGATATGGTTGAGGGGTTGGTTGATGGAAGGATATGGTTGAGGGTTGGTTGATGGAAGGATATGGTTGAGGGGTTGGTTGATGGAAGGATATGGTTGAGGGGTTGGTTGATGGAAGAATATGGTTGAGGGGTTGGTTGATGGAAGGATATGGTTGAGAGGTTGGTTGATGGAAGGATATGGTTGAGAGGTTGGTTGATGGAAGGATATGGTTGAGAGGTTGGTTGATGGAAGGATATGGTTGAGGGTTGGTTGATGGAAGAATATGGTTGAGGGTTGGTTGATGGAAGGATATGGTTGAGAGGTTGGTTGATGGAAGGATATGGTTGAGAGGTTGGTTGATGGAAAGGATATGGTTGAGAGGTTGGTTGATGGAAGGATATGGTTGAGAGGTTGGTTGATGGAAGGATATGGTTGAGAGTTTGGTTGATGGAAGGATATGGTTGAGAGGTTGGTTGATGGAAGGATATGGTTGAGGGGTTGGTTGATGGAAGGATATGGTTGAGAGGTTGGTTGATGGAAGGATATGGTTGGGAGGTTGGTTGATGGAAGGATATGGTTGAGAGGTTGGTTGATGGAAGCATATGGTAGAGAGGTTGGTTGATGGAAGGATGTGGTTGAGAGGTTGGTTGATGGAAGGATGTGGTTGAGGGTTGGTTGATGGAAGGATATGGTTGAGGGTTGGTTGATGGAAGGATATGGTTGAAGGGTTGGTTGATGGAAGGATATGGTTGAGAGGTTGGTTGATGGAAGGATGTGGTTTGAGAGGTTGGTTGATGGAAGGATGTGGTTGAAAGGTTGGTTGATGGAAGGATGTGGGTGAGAGGTTGGTTGATGGAAGGATATGGTTGAGGGTTGGTTGATGGAAGGATATGGTTGAGGGGTTGGTTGATGGAAGGATATGGTTGAGAGGTTGGTTGATGGAAGGATATGGTTGAGAGGTTGGTTGATGGAAGGATATGGTTGAGGTTGGTTGATGGAAGGATATGGTTGAGAGGTTGGTTGATGGAAGGATATGGTTGAGGGGTTGGTTGATGGAAGGATATGGTTGAGAGGTTGGTTGATGGAAGGATATGGTTGAGGGTTGGTTGATGGAAGGATATGGTTGAGGGTTGGTTGATGGAAGGATATGGTTGAGAGGTTGGTTGATGGAAGGATATGGTTGGGAGGTTGGTTGATGGAAGGATATGGTTGAGAGGTTGGTTGATGGAAGGATATGGTAGAGAGGTTGGTTGATGGAAGGATATGGTTGAGAGGTTGGTTGATGGAAGGATATGGTTGAGAGGTTGGTTGATGGAAGGATATGGTTGAGAGGTTGGTTGATGGAAGGATATGGTTGAGAGGTTGGTTGATGGAAGGATATGGTTGAGAGGTTGGTTGATGGAAGGATATGGTTGAGAGTTTGGTTGATGGAAGGATATGGTTGAGGGGTTGGTTGGTGGAAGGATATGGTTGAGGGGTTGGTTGATGGAAGGATGTGGTTGAGGGGTTGGTTGATGGAAGGATGTGGTTGAGGGGTTGGTTGATGGAAGGATATGGTTGAGAGGTTGGTTGATGGAAGGATATGGTTGAGAGGTTGGTTGATGGAAGGATATGGTTGAGAGGTTGGTTGATGAAAGGATATGGTTGAGAGGTTGGTTGATGGAAGGATATGGTTGAGAGGTTGGTTGATGGAAGGATATGGTTGAGAGGTTGGTTGATGGAAGGATATGGTTGAGAGGTTGGTTGATGGAAGGATATGGTTGAGAGGTTGGTTGATGGTAGGATGTGGTTGAGAGGTTGGTTGATGGAAGGATATGGTTGAGAGGTTGGTTGATGGAAGGATATGGTTGAGAGGTTGGTTGATGGAAGGATATGGTTGAGGGGTTGGTTGATGGAAGGATATGGTTGAGGGGTTGGTTGATGGAAGGATATGGTTGAGAGGTTGGTTGATGAAAGGATATGGTTGAGAGGTTGGTTGATGGAAGGATATGGTTGAGAGGTTGGTTGATGGAAGGATATGGTTGAGAGGTTGGTTGATGGAAGGATATGGTTGAGAGGTTGGTTGATGTAAGGATATGGTTGAGAGGTTGGTTGATGGAAGGATATGGTTGAGAGGTTGGTTGATGGAAGGATATGGTTGAGGTTGGTTGATGGAAGGATATGGTTGAGAGGTTGGTTGATGGAAGGATATGGTTGAGAGGTTGGTTGATGAAAGGATATGGTTGAGAGGTTGGTTGATGGAAGGATATGGTTGAGAGGTTGGTTGATGGAAGGATATGGTTGATACGTTGGTTGATGGAAGGATGTGGTTGAGAGGTTGGTTGATGGAGGGATGTGGTTGGGGGGTTGGTTGATGGAAGGATATGGTTGAGGGGGTGGTTGATGGGAGGTTATGGTTGAAGGGTTGGTTGATGGAAGGATCTGGTTGAGAGGTTGGTTGGTGGAAGGACGTGGTTGAGAGGTTGGTTGATGGAAGGATATGGTTGAAAGGTTGGTTGATGGAAGGATGTGGGTGAGAGGTTGGATGATGGAAGGATATGGTTGAGGGGTTGGTTGATGGAAGGATATGGTGGAGGGGCTGGGTGATGGAAGGATATGGTTGAGAGGCCGGCTGATGGAAGGGTATGGTTGAGGGGTTGGTTGATGGAAGGATATGGTTGAGGGGCTGGTTGATGGACGAATATGCTTGAGGGGTTGGTTGATGGACGGATATGCTTGAGGCGTTGGTTGATGGAAAGATATGGTTGAGAGGATGGTTGATGGAAGGATATGGTTGAGGGGTTGGTTGATGGAAGGATATGGTTGAGGGGTTGGTTGATGGAAGGATATGGTTGAGAGGTTGGTTGATGGAAGGATATGGTTGAGAGGTTGGTTGATGGAAGGATATGGTTGAGGGGTTGGTTGATGGAAGGATATGGTTGAGAGGTTGGTTGATGGAAGGATATGGTTGAGAGGTTGGTTGATGGAAGGATATGGTTGAGAGGTTGGTTGATGGAAGGATATGGTTGAGAGGTTGGTTGATGGAAGGATATGGTTGAGAGGTTGGTTGATGAAAGGATATGGTTGAGAGGTTGGTTGATGGAAGGATATGGTTGAGAGGTTGGTTGATGGAAGGATATGGTTGAGAGGTTGGTTGATGGAAGGATATGGTTGAGAGGTTGGTTGATGGAAGGATATGGTTGAGAGGTTGGTTGATGGAAGGATATGGTTGAGAGGTTGGTTGATGGAAGGATATGGTTGAGAGGTTGGTTGATGGAAGGATATGGTTGAGAGGTTGGTTGATGGAAGGATATGGTTGAGAGGTTGGTTGATGGAAGGATGTGGTTGAGAGGTTGGTTGATGGAAGGATGTGGTTGAGGGGTTGGTTGATGGAAGGATATGGTTGAGGGGTTGGTTGATAGAAGGATATGGTTGAGGGTTGGTTGATGGAAGGATATGGTTGAGAGGTTGGTTGATGGAAGGATATGGTTGAGAGGTTGGTTGATGGAAGGATATGGTTGAGGGGTTGGTTGTTGGAAGGATGTGGTTGAGGGGTTGGTTGATGGAAGGATGTGGTTGAGGGGTTGGTTGATGGAAGGATGTGGTTGAGGGGTTGGTTGATGGAAGGATATGGTTGAGGGGTTGGTTGATGGAAGGATATGGTTGAGAGGTTGGTTGATGGAAGGATATGGTTGAGAGGTTGGTTGATGGAAGGATATGGTTGAGAGGTTGGTTGATGGAAGGATGTGGTTGAGGGTTGGTTGATGGAAGGATATGGTTGAGAGGTTGGTTGATGGAAGGATATGGTAGAGAGGTTGGTTGATGGAAGGATATGGTTGAGAGGTTGGTTGATGGAAGGATATGGTTGAGAGGTTGGTTGATGGAAGGATATGGTTGAGAGGTTGGTTGATGGAAGGATATGGTTGAGAGGTTGGTTGATGGAAGGATATGGTTGAGAGGTTGGTTGATGGAAGGATATGGTTGAGAGGTTGGTTGATGGAAGGATGTGGTTGAGGGGTTGGTTGATGGAAGGATATGGTTGAGGGGTTGGTTGATGGAAGGATATGGTTGAGGGGTTGGTTGGTGGAAGGATATGGTTGAGAGGTTGGTTGATGGAGGGATGTGGTTGAGAGGTTGGTTGATGGAAGGATATGGTTGAGAGGTTGGTTGATGGAAGGATGTGGTTGAGAGGTTGGTTGATGGAAGGATATGGTTGAGGGGTTGGTTGAAGGAAGGATATGGTTGAGAGGTTGGTTGATGAAAGGATATGGTTGAGAGGTTGGTTGATGGAAGGATATGGTTGAGAGGTTGGCTGAAGGGAGGCTATGGTTGACGGGTTGGGTGAGGGAAGGTTATGCTTGAGAGGTTGGTTGATGGAAGGATATGGTTGAGAGGTTGGTTGATGGAAGGATATGGTTGGGAGGTTGGTTGATGGAAGGATATGGTTGAGAGGTTGGTTGATGGAAGGATATGGTTGAGAGGTTGGTTGATGGAAGGATATGGTTGAGAGGTTGGTTGATGGAAGGATATGGTTGAGAGGTTGGTTGATGGAAGGATATGGTTGAGAGGTTGGTTGATGGAAGGATATGGTTGAGAGGTTGGTTGATAGAAGGATATGGTTGAGAGGTTGGTTGATGGAAGGATATGGTTGAGAGGTTGGTTGGTGGAAGGATGTGGTTGAGAGGTTGGTTGGTGGAAGGATGTGGTTGAGAGGTTGGTTGGTGGAAGGATGTGGTTGAGAGGTTGGTTGATGGAAGGATGTGGTTGAGAGGTTGGTTGATGGAAGGATATGGTTGAGAGGTTGGTTGATGGAAGGATATGGTTGAGAGGTTTTGGTTGGGGAAAGAATTGAGCCAGACAAAATACACAGTAGCTGAGAAGATGAAAAGTTTCAAATAATGAAATCGTGTTGCTTACGTTTATGCTTGCTTTGTCCCAGCACTAATTATGTATCATTGCCTTCATGTTTGGATATGATGTAATTTGCAAGCAAATAATCAAATATGTATGTTACTTAATTGATTACATAATTACTTGACCATGCTTTTAGCTTGTAAATCCCCTTGCCTCCCATTGTTACCCATAGTACATCGATTTAATCCTATACACTGTATGTATCTTTGTTGGTTAATGTCTGGACACCAAGGTGGTAAAATTCTTGAAATCTGTTGAGACTTATATAATTTAAGATTCCTGAGTCAAAGTCTTGGGGAAAAGTGGGGGAAGTATAGCATGTGACAAATATTGTACTTGATGTAAAACCTGTCCGAATGGTATACACAGTTTGATGAGAAAGCACTGTGCTCTTCCTCCCCTTCCTTACCCAACCCCCAAAAATGTACAACCTCAAAACTTATCTTTCTGGAGAGATTTGTAGGAATTGAGGTAAAATTTTTATAATTTCTGGTAGAGTTTGTTTAAAAGGCTCAGAAATTTTCGCCAAAAAATAATGTTTTGCTTTTTGACATCCTTGAACCAAACCATCCCATCAGCTTTTCACAGCTTGTCATTCTATTTTAATGACAGTGAAGATCTTGTATATATATTTAGATTCACCATTTGGTGTATGGGACTCCATAGCAGTGAATTACCTTTGCAGGGGGGGTGATGGAAGATGCATTTCATTTCTAAATGTTGGAGAGAATTTATATTGACCTTAAAAATTGCAATGTCTATTTTGCCTCCTTCAATATTTCATATTCTGATTACCAGTTCATGTAAGTTCCATCCACAGATTCACTCCATTAGTTCTTCCAATAGAAACATTTCAAGTTTTCAAGTTAATGAAAACATTCTCATGTGACCAGCTTAGAACAACTGTTCTGTTCCATTTTATTCTTTAGCTTAGTGACAAGAACATAGATCACTATTTCCATGGTAACCATCAAGATTATAGAGAAGTATGTCATTTCATGCATTTAATCAGCAGAGCTGCTTCAGATCATTTGTTTTCATCCATTCACCTCACACATATCATTCTCATTCATTTGCATATTTTATCTAGGTTCGTAATCAAACGTTAAAAAGAGGAAATTAATTCAGTCTATCATTTATCTCCATTTGACACATTTCATTTATTTTGCATAAAAAAATACAATCCCAGGGTTCAAGGTAAGCAAGCACTGAAGGCTAAGTGGCTTTCATCCGACCAAAACTTGTAGGCAGGGTAGTCAAAAGTAGATGGTCGCTGACATTAAATCAACTTCTACTTCAATGTTTGGCCCCGCCTACTTTTTACTAGATCACAAAATTTCTTTGAACTATCGTTTCTGTCACTACTTAATTACGATGTTGAAGTATATATCCATCCCTTAAGTACATAGTGAAAAAAGTCTTAACCTGTTTATACAGTCGTCTATTCAAGTGTTCCTGGGCCTTCTATAACCCTAAAATGCAGGAGCTCTGGGGTGTTACCCCCTGTGCTCTCACTGGGGCACTTTCCCTTGACCCCATCAGGGGCCCCAAGGTGGGGTTGCCCCCTGGGCCCCACCCATTTGGGTTTCATGCTCGCCATGCACCCTGCATGTGCAGATGTCCAGGTGTCCACATGAATGCCCTCTCCTACTTTTAATGTGCAGTCTGCTATCAGAAAGTTACAACTACCCCATACAGGGCAGGGAAGGAAAGCAAACAGGAATCCACAGCAAATTTTGAAAACTAAAAGGTGCAAAAAAAAAATACTGAGCTGTATTGGAACTATCACAGACCTTGATACCAGTAAATATTGGTTGTAAATGAAACAAAAGTGATGTTGGATCCCAAAATATTGGGGCCAGGGTTTTATTCATGGTATGGGTCCATGATGAAATTCTCTAACATATACCATGGTGTGGTTGCATAAGTGAAATCTTTAAGTGTTATCTCTGTACTGCAGAAATTTTTGCATAGGTGGGACCTTGGATCAAGGTCTCAAGTCCTGGATGGATATATAAATGCAAGAGTTCATGGGCCCTCAGTGACTATGTATTATGGGCTCTGAAATTTCATTTTATGAGAAATGGAGTGTCAGCTGTCAGAGTGTTGCTCATAAATCAAAAATATGAGTTAGGTACCATGTCAGTGTCTTAATGCATAAACAAATGAGGAACCCCCAAAATTGTCACATGGTTGAAAGGAACAATTCCTGAATAATGATAATGGGTTACTTTAATTTAGATCCTGGAGAGAGGGAGGGAGGTTGCAATTTCCCTTTAAGTTTGCTTTGATTCATTTAAGTGCTTTAAATATGTACTATGGTGGAAGAATTGACTAACTTAGAGGAGTTAAGTTAGAAACTCTCAGAAAGGAATGTATCATACCTAACAATGGTCAAGTAACCTCTGCAATTGATTTGTAATCCCTACTCTAGTCCTTGGGAAAAGTTTGTCATACCATGTATTAAATTATAAATGTTTTGTACAAGTGATATCTTGTTATTTGTATCTGTTACTGTACCATTGGCTGGAAGATGGTGTGTTATCATTTCATGGTTTACAATGTATCAATTTTTTTCCCCACTAAATATTTTTATGTTGCTATTTGTTTCCAAGCTTTACAATACCTATAAACTGTGTCAAAATTGTAAACCTGTTTTGTGAGCAGGCTTCTCCTTGCCAACGAAATAACAGTGTCAGTTAAACAGCGAGACTAGGTTTACTGGGAAAAAGAAAAGGAGATTTAAGACATACTTTAAATTCATTCTCTATTTTTAAAGGAAAAATGGAGGGTTGTGATACAATAGTGAAAGTGGAAACTTATTTAAAGGCCTAATCCTCTCACCCCAAACAGTTCCAATTCTCCTAACCTACTTACTTAAGCCCCTCCCCCGACTTCTGTTTAAAATTCATCTTCATCCAGACACAATCTCAGTATTGCTCCAGGGTGAGTATACTGTACAAGACCCCAATGTGTAATCAAAATACTCTAAGTATGGTACATACTGTGTAGTATCAGCTTCTGTACTCTGCACCTTTTGAAGTAGCTTTCAATCAAAGAGAACTGAGAATTTCTCTTACCCTAATATACAAAAAATGGTAGTTTGGGGTGAGAGGGTTAGCCCCTTAATGGATGGAATTGTCTGCTGCCCTCTGTACTTCTTTGGTCCTAAATTGTGTGGTACTTCTCATAGTGCACAGATCCATTCAAAAGAACAATTGACTCAATATTAAGGAGAGTTTTAGCATTATTGAAACAAGGATGGCAGGAGGCAGATGGAATTTGGAACCTAGTTGTGCATTTTGTTAAACTCTGAAGTAGAAATAATTTTAATATAGATAAAGCTGTTTAAATATTTTTGGTTCCTTGTGTAACAAAGGAACCTATGCAGTCACCTTGGCGTATGTATGTGTGTGTGTGTGTGTGTATGTGTGTGTGTATGTGACGGATTGGAATGCGAGGTATGTGGTGCGATAACTCAATAACCGAGTGATCAATTTTTTTCAAACTTGGTATGTATGTAGATGTTGTGGAGTAGATGTGCCCTATCGTTTTTGGTGGAGGTCAAAGGTCACTGGTGATCACCAGAGGCCAAAAACTGAATTTCTGTTAGTAGCTGTAACTCAGTATCCGTTGTTGAAGCAGTGGCATCATTTTAGGATAAGTTAGATTGGTAGGAGGTGAAAATGTTGGTACATTAACCAAAATAATTGGAAAGGGTCAAAAGGTCAAAAAGTAATGTTTTATTGATATCTTGCCACTGAAACATTTTAGAGGGGTGGTGTAATGGAGATTTGTGTTCGTCTAAGTGAAATGCACGTGATGACCCCCCTTGACCTCACTTGACCTCATTTGACCTTTTGACCTTTGTGACTTTTTTGTGACTTTTTGTGACGTCAAGATTTGTCTTGATCAGACGAACCAAAAAGGCTATTACACTACCCTCCTACAATGTTCGTTACTTGAGTTACTGACATTTAAATGACAGGCTAGTGTGTACATGTAGGTCATATGTAGGCCTATGGCAATGCCAGGTATGCGGTGCAATTACTCAATAACCAAGTAACATAGTGGAAATAATGGAAAATAGTGTTCGTCTAAGTAAAGTGCACGTGAAGACTCTTTGGGTCTTTGTTCAATTGGTTTAAAAGTCCAGCTGAAGTTTAATGCCTTTAGACAAATGCAATGTATAAAAGACAAGAAGAATTATAACCCCCTCTCAGTCTAAAAGCAGTTTAGTTAACAATCAGGACAGTAATGCAATTATTATTAAAAACAACCTTTTCCTCACATACAGTATTGAATAAAGTTATTCACAGTGCAAGCTAAGATTCCAATTTCAATAGTAAAATATGAAAGCAGTTTCTCTTCTTTACCTCTGCTTTTACCCTAGGGACTACAATGCTGTTTCTAACACCCTCTTTAGGTCAAAGGTCAAGTTGAAAGTCATTTATTAGATTCTACAGAGCTATGTTTGTTTCTTGGTCTTCTAGCCAAATTGTGAAGAAGAAATTGGTGGTAATAAATCACTATCGGGCTGCCTTTAGTAGCAGAATTGTGGGCTTTTCCTTATTTTTGCTTTTCAGGCAAACACATTGGGTAGTCTAAAGGACAACCATGACATAATTTCTAGTCATCCATCATAAATTTTGGTGGTCAGGAATGACCAGATGACTGTTAAATTTCTTTGGTGCAGAAGAGACTGTGTTTATTTAAAATCAGTTTTGATCTACTTTGACTGTATTTGACCTTTGTGACTTCTTTTTAAGGTCTGGATTTGAATTGTTGAGATTGACCAAAAAGGCAATTAACTAACCTCCTATACTACCCCAAACTCAAGTAAATGACATTTTAGTGAAAGGTGATGAATGTATTTGTCGCATGGAAGTGGGCAGTGTGCAGTGTGATAATTTGAAAAGTTTAGTGTTCCATTTCTCTCAAACGGCAAGTGCTTATAAGTATGATCTTGAAATTTAATGTGCCCCTATGTTTTTGGGTGATGGCCAAAAGTCATTGGGGTTAAAGGTGCAAATTATGCCTTACCTTGGGACTACCTTAATACAATATCATCTTTAATGCAAGGAACCATAGTGCCCTTGGGCTCTTGTTAGTATGAAGTGCCCTACAGTGACATATATGTAAGGCCACTGGATGAAATGGGTTAATATGTTTTATGTCTTTCAAACTCCCTCCTGGAGGGAGGGACAGTTTGAGATCCAACTGGAAATTGAAAGCCAGACATTTATGTCATAAAAACATGTAAAAGCCAAAAAAAAAAAATTGTTTGAAATGTGAAGGAGGATTAACTTTGTTTTTGGATGGAATTTAGAAAAGGCTGAATGTTTGAAATGAAACAAAATAAGCAAATAGCAGCAGAAGCAATGACTTTGTGGTTGCATCTTAAGAGGTAATGGTCACTAGTTGATTCACTTTGCTTAATTTCCCAGAAGTATTTCTTCTACCCTTCTAATCAACAGGTCCCTTCAAAAATCTTGAACTTCCTTTTCATTTTATTTTCAAAGGCTTTTCCTGCATTTGACTTCAGATATATTTTCACACCCCCATCCTTCATGGAGTGGGAGGGACGGGTGGAACTGAGACAGAAATTATTGAAGTAAAATAAAAAAGCCAGAATTATGTTGGGGAATCATTTATAAACTAAAGTGTTCACTGAATTTCCCCCCAAATTTATTGTTATTAGATGAAAGGAAATAAGCAACTATCTCCAGTAGTACAATAGCATTTTAATCAGCATTGGGTACTCTCTTCGTTCACTTTTCTGAATTCTTCCAGTTATATTATTTCTCTTGTTCACTTCATCTTTTCCTCCTAATTCTCTTCAGATGAATTCTCATAGCCTCCCTCTGTCGTACCTACGAGCCAAGCGCCGTGTCGTCAAATTCAGTTTCTTTGCGACGGTGCATCCATACCCCTCTTCTCGAAAGGTCATATCTCTTTGTAACCCAAAATGAAACATAACTCTTGCCTGTGATTTTTGGAATGCCTCTTTCAGTGTTTCCCCTTGGATGTCATTAAATAAAAGAAATTAATTGCATTGTTGAAGAAAATAGCAGAAGAGATATAGGGGGTTGAGTTAGATGAGATTTAATAATGACACAACAACATGAATTAGTTATATAGGGTCGGTCAACTCGATAAAAAGTTCAGAGTTAAGTTCAAGTTTCCCTTCAGTCACCTCCTGCGACAGGTGGGAAATACCGTGAGCATATTCTACAATTCCCAGGCCTCAGGGGGCAAAGGGTGGAAGGTTGAGATGAGAAGGGGAGGGGTGAATGGTAGGAGGAGGGATAAGGTAGTTCAGGAAGGGAACAGATAAGAAAGAGACAAAATGCTTATAAAGAGCAGTATTTCATTGAAGCAATTGGATTATTACGTATTATGTTATAATTTAATGCTGTTGACCAAGTCCTAGCAAGGAGTGGAGTCACAGTATGGTGGGGTTTCATCACCCTAGAATTCATCAATTGTTTAAGATGTGAAATATTTTTAATTGAAATTATTCCAGTTTCAGTTAAAATGTAGACTTCTTTGGTTATGTGTATTAAGATGCAACAGGTAGTACCCATACAAAGTAATAAAAGGAAGGGGCATAATTTTTTTCAGTGGGTCAGATGTGTTCCTCCCCCCCCCCCCCCCCATTTTTTTTTTTTTTCATCTTTTGCATATTTGCTAATTGGATGTCCTTCAATGGCTGCCCAAAGTTTTGAATTATTTAATTCAGGACTGTAACATTTTTTTTTCCTGAAACAGTTTTTCTGTATGCAAATGAAACTATTAGATTTCAAGGAGTCTTGTAGGACACTATACCCTCTCTCACAGGAAAGTACATACTTCATGAGCTGATTTCTTAGATTAATACAAGGTGACTGGGTTGAGTTTCATTGGCTGTAATTTGCCAACTTCTCACCCTAGGGGAAACACTGACTGTTTTGAATAACATGCAAAAATGGAATGGGAGTTGCTTAGAAAGTTAATAAAACTTCAAAACTACTAACACACAAGCCTGATTACCAGTGCATGCTAATTATGCTCCTTTTTGAATGCTAACTAAATTGTGATTGGTAGAGTTTAACACTCCCAGATCTTACCATTATGACATGCTAACCTGATGTAATCTCTTTTTTCATAAAGGTTTGATTTAGAGATTAGTAGTGGAAGGGGCAGAGGTATGGGTGAGGAGGTATGATTAAGGTGGAAATATGGCATAAATGTAGTTTAAACTAATAAAAAAAAATACTCTTGTCATTTTCAAGGGCGATGTATATGCTCCATACTAAGACTGTAACATTTACAGCCTGGACTTTGAAATGTGTATTGTACTAAATTCATGAATTAATACTTAAAATTTTTATGGCTGAATAATTTTCAGTTTGGCACAGGGTTAGTAAGTTAGTAAGATGGAGCCCAGTTTCCAACCTGTTGGTTAAAGTCAAGCTGACCACAGACTTTTTTGGCACAGGGATGCTTTGTTAAACATATCAGAGGGAAATACAGTATATTTGAGCAATCATAAAAAAAGAAATGTTATCTTGAATACCTTTACTTATTTCCTTCATCACCCCCATGATATTCTCAGTCTTGTAAATAGTAGAACATATCAATGTAGTTTTTTTTTGCAAATTTAACAATTGAGCAACCAAAATATTGCGTAAATAAAAGTAATCATTCATTTGATGGCTAAGTAAGTACATTCTGCTATCATTATAGATGTTCAGGTATTTTTTTGACTAGGGAGGACTCTTCTGCCATTATTGCAACTGTAAGGCCCAGCAATAATGGCAGCTTTTAGAACTGGACATGGGGCAGGGAGGAGGTAATTTTTCCCTGCAAAATGGTGTTCCATGGGAGAGGCATATTTTAAAAGAGAAGGTCTAGATAAGTTGCAACGTAAAATCAACTTTTCCTCAAACGGTTTTTAAAGGTGTAGAATATTCAGTAGTTAGTTTGTGAGGTTGCTGGACTTTTTATGTAAAATGTGACGGTCATGCAACTACTTAGTCAGATGGGACTTAATGACACACTGTGTCATATAGTGTTAGCTAGATAAAAACTCAAGTCCGAATATGGCTCAAGATCCAATTCCCTTTCAAATAATACAGGTCTAATTGGTACAAGTCCTCCCCCCTTTTTTCACCTCTTATGACATGTTGGGAATACGTTGGATGCATTGTGGGAAAGATCCTGCAATCCTTTGTCTAATGCAACACCAGTTGGGCCTCAATGAAAATCTTTAATTATTTGGTAGAACAGTGATGAACTTCATACAGGAGAAGAACTGTATATCTTTGAATATTAAATGTCTGCCTGTTTACAATAATACTTTTGTTCCATTGCTTATATAATTGAATTTCAAGATTTATTTTGCTTTACAGAGTTTTGTTTCTTTTTGCTTTTCATTTCTTTTTAATTTCACATAGTTCCTACAATATATTATAATTTTGCATACCCACATTTATGTTTAAAGTAGGTATTCTTTCAGCTTTGTTTGAAGCACAGTCATACTTGTTTGAGAATTCATTTGTGAAAGCTTTGTAAATGTGAAAGCTTCTTGTAGTTGAAAGTGTTAGGTACCATGTCAAAAGTTTAGGCTGCGGCTACTGGGACTATGTCATTGTTCCCAAGGTTCCCTGTTCCCAAGGTTCGGATGTTCCAGAATTTTGAAAACATCTGCACTTCTGGGAACATTGAACCCTGCAGCTGCCTCAGCTATGCTGCAGCTGCCTCAGCTATGCTGCAGCTGCCTTTGCCACATGCTTTGTTGGTGCACGCATTGCAGTAGCAGGACAAAGCTGGACTGCTAATGTGTGCTGTGAAGTAACAAAGCATAGTTGCATCTGCTGCAGCTTGGCTGAGGGAGCTGCAGCTTTGCTATTTTGACATGGTGCCTTAGCATGTTAAAGTTTGAAACTTACACAACTTGTCGCATTGTTGTACTTTGTTATTTGTGGCTATAGAAAAGTATCATTGCAAAACACAGAATGGGAGAAGGGTAGGGGAGGGGGCAGAGATATCCCTTATATTTCCCTTCCTTCATAGGGATTTATCAGAAAAATAAAATTGGTACTAACTTGAACTCATACACTATTATAAGCGTAGATGGCTCAGCTTGCTTTACTGTAGTAAAAAATAATGTTATTCAACTGCCTTGAAGGTAGAGAGATTCATTATAGGTTTAGCAGTGAGGGGCCTTGCATTTACACAGGATAATGCATGATAAGGGCTTATTAATGCAATGCATGAGGGCTAATAGCCAGAGTGTGTCTAGCGATATTATTACTACCGTGGAGTACAAAAGGTTATCAGGCACAAACTGTCTTTGCTTTTTACGTTGGGGTATAGTTAGATGATATTTTATTACTCATTTTCTAGCCAATAAAAGTTGAACCAGCCACGGTCTTTTTCCCAGTTGTGGCTCACTGGTGCAATGGGAGTAGATTCCATTTTTAAAGTCTTCAGTACAGTATGACCTGGCCAGAACTCCTGACTTCTCTGCTGCAAGTCGGATGCTCTTACCACTTGACCATTCTGTTGGGAATTTTTTCTAAGTAGTTTATATAAGTAAATTTCCTAGTGTACAGTCATCTAGATGAATGAACAAATCTAGGTGACAGTTAACTAGGATAAAGAAACAGGTAACCATGGTAACAGATGCATGCTTTAAGTGATGCCATGGCGACTGTTACCATAAGCTTGTTGTTGTGGTTAAAACATCTATTGAAATTAACGGTCTTTATATAGAAGCTACATTCCAAAACATATCTGCAACTTGTTTTCAAAGAATCGACCTAACATTTCTTTCAAAACATTTTGAAAATGTTATGATATTGTTGCATAACCAACACTGTGCAACAAACTGAAAACAAGCATGGTCTAGGTTAATTGTTGCTAGTGAATATTTTGGAAATGTTGCTTGCATGTGTACAGGCCTTATGCCTGTTGCTGCAAAGTTTAGCTCAGTGCCAGTATACTAGCAATGTGCTTGTGTTTGAGAGAAAGGGAAGAGTATGCATCAGAAGGGGTAGCTAAGGGGAGGAGTAGTGATTGATTAGGTTTACAAGTTACTCTCTAACATCATTCAGTTTAAGTTAGAAAGTGAAATAGCTCTCTGGGTAATGTGAGATGTAAGAGCCACACATTCAACAACACATACTAATGTGAAAAAGTGAAGTAGTTTTCATTGAGTTCCTTTTAATTAAATTGTGTCAACTCTTGAAATGATTATTCCCTCTACAGCTTGGGATGCCAGGTAAAATAATTATACGAGAGAGATACAATCCAGCTGAAGACCAAGATATTGAAGACAAAAGCAAACTCTCACCTGAAGAGCTTGCAGCTCGAGAAGAGAGGGCAGAGAATATTGCCAAGATGTTGTCAGAACATAGCATGCAGAGTTGGCACCCAAGTGAGATGTAAGTACTCTAACATGATCATTAGGGTGTTTCAGTTAGGGTGCCACCATCATTTAGCACATGACAGCAGGCTGTGGCCCTCAGCTGGTGTGGTTTATCTGGAGTGGAATTGTAGTAGTTCCCTTTCAGACAAATTTTTCCTTCTCTAGAAATTTTTCTGCATTGATAGTTTTGTAAGGGGTTTGAAAATATTGTAAACAGCACATGCTGTGGAGGTTAGTTAGTTAGATAGTTACTTGGAGTTTTACAGCCCAGTTTCCAACCAATTGGTTCAAGTCGAGCCAGCCACAACTTTTTTCCAGTTGTGGCTCACTGGCTTGTTTTCCCAACTCCATTGCTTATGCGGAACATCATGCACAATGGTAGTAGGTTCCATTTTTAATGTCATGGGTATGACCCGGCCAAGACTCCCAACCTTCTAACTGCAAGTCTAATGCTCTAACCACTGGACCATACAGTTGGTTCATGCTGTGGAGGTGGCAGCATTTGAAGTAATGAAACTTAGCAACTAGGTGGTCATGTGGGTTAGATTCCTGGCTAGCTGGGTCAACAAAAGGATTTTTCATTAAAGACTAATATACAGTTTTACAATCTGAATGGGCCTTTCAAAAGATAGCAAATTTGATTGATATTTTTGAGTTAGTCGCCACCTTATGTAATGTCAACAAGCGACATGCTTCCCTGCAATTCTTTGTCAACTAACATCATACAGCAATTGTCAGACTACCAGAAATATTTTCAGTGGTGACTGACCTATATTGCAACACCCATGTATTCATATACAAATGAGTTGCCAGAACATAGAAGTTAGTTAATTGTAAGAAAATAGGGATTCTGAAATATAAGAGTGACAGAAAAAGGGGGTGTTGGAATATAATGAATTTGTCGGAACACAGGGTATTATTGTATTATAGCGGTGTTAGAATGTAAGGATGTCTGCAAAACATAGGGGTGTCAAAATGAGGGGCTGTCTTCCTTTCAAAGGCAGGTGTCCTATTGTTGGTTGAATCAATAAATGTAGGTGTAGGCTTGTGTTCTTCAAAATTTTGTGACATTTTGTATTTTATCCTTTATTTTTTATTTTATCTGAACTTTTTCTCTCTACATTTATTGTCGCAACACACAAATAATGTAAGTTATTCACATGTTTTTACTTCTTAATCATTGAAAGAGGAGAAAACAACAAAATGAAACACTAACATTTATTTTATTTTATTTTATTTTATTAGCAACCCCAATTGGCTCAAGGAAGATCAGACTGATCTGCACTCAAAGGTGGAACAAGAAAAAATGAGTCGGCAGGAAACATTGGCCAGAGCGAGGGCACTAGCAGAAGAAGTCAAGCAACATTCTCTCAGGAGAGGAAGAAGTAAGTTGCAATTGCTCTCAGGACAAGCATTGACATTGAACAAAATTTTAGCAAACACCTGTTCCACACTGCACAGTGGTAAGATCTTGATCTTAATCAGTATTAGCTTTCGCTTTATTATTTATTAACCCGATAGATGAATCCGATCAGTGCTTGTGTTTAGTGACTGTAGGCAGCCATTAATGGGGCTCATCAGCCTTAATCATCCAAATCCTTTGTTTAAACATTATTATTCCCTTTTCATCCCCTAGCCCAAGTTTTTACATTTGTTTCATTTTAAACTGAAGTGTTACAAAAGCTTTATTGTGGCACTGCTCATATTTATGTATTTTTCCCCTTTCATCAGGTCTAGATTCAAAATATGCCAACAGTGACTTTGTAGAGTACAGTAGCCATTGGTCGTCAGAGGAAGAGAGATAAACGTCTAAGGTCAGGATGAAATATCCGAGTACAATGATGTCTTTGTCATGTACATCAAACTCAAAAAGAATATTCACTTGAAGAAGGCTGGTTGGCTAGAAGAAGCAACTTTTCTTCAGCTGATAAAGTGACCGTCATTTTCAGATGTGATAGAGGTTGAAGGGAAAATAGCTTCATTGGATACAGATTGAGACTGGATTCTTGGTTTGGAGATCATTTGTTGTCAAGACAGTAGTTAAGTCATTTGGCCAGTGTGGATTGAAAACCCTCTAAGTACAGAATAAAATGGGGAAGTGAGAATAGAGGGACAAGACTTGGGGGAAGGGGATGATCTGGGGGAAGGGGCTGATTTGATGCTTAATATTTGATTTCCTAAATTTCATACAGGGTAGACTATTAGAGGTACCTAAGGCATGTTAAGGCAGAGTCATTTATCTAAGTGGCAGTTATTGACAAGTCACTTCTGTATTTCCTCTCTCCAGCTGCCCATACTGCCCAGTTAACTGAATGTCTCTTCCCCTTAGGTTGTTAATAATTTAGAAAATATGCCTTCTGCAGAAGGAAAATTTATCACCCCCAGTGCCTTTTCCCGCCATGTTCCATTGCTATCACAGTGTGCAGAGTTACTAATTTTTTTTTACTAGAGATAGGAAGATGGTCCATATTGAATTAAACTTGTGGTTTAAAAAGCAACATGTCTGCTTGCATGGGGTCCTGATATTAGCACAATTGTTAATACAGAGCTTAAATAATGTAAACCTGTGTGGTGTTATGATTTCCTCATACAAACTAGACTGTAACTGCCTTAGCTTGGCTGCAGCTGCCTCAGCCATGCCTTCTTACTGCAAACATAACAACAGCAGGATTAAGTTGTTCTGATATTGTAATGTTTATAGTAACAAAGAAAGGCTGTAACTGTTGCAGCTTTGCTGAGGGGGCTGCAGCTTGGCTATTTTCACATGGTGCCAAATTTGTCTCTTGGGTTACACCTGTTAAACAGCAATAACAGTCACTAGCTGTCAAGTTACTTTGTGAGCAGATTCCTCCACTGTTGTCGTGGCTGATTATATCTTTATTAGCTGACATAGTGACAAAGTGAAGTTGTTTGGACTAAAAGCTTTCATTCTGCTTTTCTGTGCTGTAGAGACATCAACCTTGAGTGGTCTGGTCACAAATAAGACCATCAGAAGCTGAAGCATAAAATTTAGACACAAGAGAGCAAACTGTTGCTGTTTTTGAATAAATACAACACCCAAATTAAAGGCTCTCAAACCCACCTAGGAACAATCTGAGAATTTAAGACTGAAAAATTAGCAGTCTCATGGCAGTTTAGACCGTCCAATTGTCTGTTCGAGATCACTCAGTTTTAGATAATCCATTTATGTAAGGGTTTGGAACATTATGGTAGTAAAATATTAGTCAGTCACCATATAATGTTGAGGCATAGCAAGACAAGGTGCCCAGGACTTTTAATGCAACTAGAATCCACAGAAAGACCAGAAAGTTGTTAGTTAGATAGATGGTTGGGGGGGAGGGGGGTGGTGTGGAAGGGGGTGGTCACTCAAGGGGTTGAGTACTTACTTTACCAAAGAGAAATATAGTCTCCCAAATTTAAATTTGGATCAACACCCCAACTTGGATTAGTGTTCAGGGATATCACATTTCACGATTGGCTTTCCCTATTTCTAATCAATTGGTTTACATCGAGCCAGCCACGCCTTTTTTTCAGTTGTGTTTCACTGGTTGTTTCCCCTACTCCATTGCTTACAGTAAGTTACAAGGAATTCTGTAACATTTTATGCCCTAGCATTCATTTTGTCTCATACCTTGGAAAAACTTCATAAAAGCTTGCCCGAATATTTTCCTCTTAATCATAGATTGTGCTTTTAGGTTTTGATATTTTAAAAGCAAGATTATCACAGAGAGACTCTTGCTGCCCTTAAGCAATGTCTTATCGTAGTTCTTTATTCAGTACTGTATTTGAAGTATTCCAGCGTAGTGTATTCCATATGCTTAGCTTTAGATATTAGTAATGTACAGTATTATGTGTAAATTAATATATCATACTTTATTATTTTTGTTTAAATTATGTAAATTTATTATCTAAAAATTTCAATGTAGCTTCATTTTAAAGAATGTATTCAAAATTGTCCATCATATCCTTCAGAATTAATATTCGTAGTGAAAGTTCACACTAGGGTGTCTTATTGGCACTGTATTAATTTTTTTCATACTTTTTTAACTGATCACTTTTCCCAAATTCTCTGAAAGTGTTTGTGATAATTTTGTAGTATTACTCTTCCTTCTTTTTTCTTCCGTGGTAATGTCATTGCCATCCGTAATAAATTATTGTCAAATGTTGGTCACTAATTGTCTTGTAATTGATATCTTTCTAATGTGACATTCAATTGTAACTTTTGAATTTGTTAAATGTTTGTATTACCAAGTGAGAAGTATTATTCTCCCATTTGCAAGTGGTGATACCCATGTAGGGACCTTTTGACCTTGCTTTACATTAAGTAAGTGATCACCAACCACTAAACATTCTAAAGTGATGATCTCTGGGTATGTAGGGATTTTACCTAATGTTCAAGTGTGTAGTTTGCATTCCCTGTGATGATTTTTGGGGTTTGTCATATTTTTACTGATTTTACAAAGTATTTAGTGTTGGGTTTTTGGTTGCATCTTCAAGGGTCGGTGAGGGACGGTAATGACCCATACTGGTTTTTACTAACCCATACTTGGGCTAAAATGAAACCCCTTAGACCCTCCTGAAATTCTGCTTTTACCATAAATGAGTTTCAGATTAACTAATAAATCTCTTCCCGAATAATTTTCAACTTTCAAAGTAAAAATTTTTGTGCACATTGCTTGCCAACTGATGGTGACGCTACTGTGCACTTCGATAGTCATTGCTGCAAGTTGTGCAGCGTTCTCCACTGTAGAGCCCAGACAATATCTGAAGAGGTCTTGACCTTTATGTTACCACCTGCACAAAAACCTTGGGCAAGCTGACAGAAAAACATTGTTTTCACTTTTTTGGTCACAAATTGTTTTATTCAAATTATAAGCACCACATGTAACACCATTTTCTATCTCACCCACCTTAAGTGAGCAAAAAATTTTGAAAGGGGCATGAGACCCCAGGGTCCCCCTCTCCTTAGAACTCTCCCAGAATGACAATCTGTGTTATCTGCCAGATCAGGGACAAGTGCTGGACAAATTTGGACCTGTGGAGCACACTTTTTGTGTCCCACACTAAGATCTCTCTAGCTACAGAAATGGGTTATAAACTGTAGGTGGGCAGGAGCATCAAGTAAACTTCCAAGACATTGGGCAGAAAAATGGATTTTAGACTGTTTAGTGGTAGGCTGTTTGATGCAGTATTCACTTAATGTAGAGAAAGTGGATTGTTGAACAGAGGTAAATATGACTTTAAACCCAGTATTAATGCAAATTTAAACAAATTTTGAGGTTTCTCATAAACTTTTGGAAAAGACAAAACTAAGTTGTTTTTTTACGAGGATAACCCACAGTAGCTTTTACATCGTGCCTGGCAACTTTAAAAGTTGTCTATTATATAAACTGCAAATTCACAAAACAAAGCAAACTAGAGCTAATGAAGTCTGCCACAGAGAGTATTTTAGCTCTAGCCCTGATGTACAGAATGGGATGTTTATTAACAAGAAACCAGCAAAAGTTGGAATTTTACAGTTTTTAAGGTAGCCAGATTTTTACCTATATTGCAGCACTGGAAATCCTGTATGCACTTGTTGGTACTGCTGTCGCAAATGAGGTTCGCATTTCAAGTTGAGCCTGTAAAGCACATTTGACTGTTAAAGTAAAGTGGGTTATTTTTATACTTTTTGCTCATGTTGGTGCAAAATTCGTATTTTGGTGTGTTAGTTTGTATCGTTTCGTTTGGCCCTTTTGTACAATATGTATGTTGTGAACGAAATATTTAAAATGATTAATGGACATCAGAAAATTGGGAAATTTTGTATTCAGTTTTTATCCACCCAATCTTTTAACAGTGCCTTGCCATGATAGAGATGTATTATATAATATTGGCGAATAGCTTCATATTAGTGTAGAAAATGGAGGATGTTTCTTTATTGATAAGTATTAAGTAAAGGAATCACACTTGTATTCATTGTGATCAGTCACACATTTCTTCCAACTTTTTATGGTATTCTTTTATCAAGTGTTTCAATAAATGGCGAATATTAAAAGATGCAATCATGTAATGAAGTTCAATAATCTGACATCGGACTTCTTCAAATGTAATTCTCAAGTTGAGGCAGTGTTTTTAAGCTTCTCATAGAGTCCCTCTTTAGAAAGGAATGCTAGTTCCTTGAACACTTAGTGGTGTTACTCATTGGTCCCTTGTTTGAACCTAAAGGGTAGTCATATGTGTTAAGTTCAAGATACAAGATTGCACCCAGGTGGGTAGCCAGGATTGGATCATGGGAAGGTTTTGGGGTGTAACATTGCACAGGGATATCACCTTATGGGAAAAATGTTTTTGTAGGTCTTCAGATGCAAAATGGTGCAATATTTGTGCCTCAAACAAAGTAAGGTCTATAATTTTCACTTCTTTTTCAGGCGCAGGTCATGGAAGGAAAGTCCGAAACCCTCCTTGCCCTGTTTTACAAACTTTAATGTCATTTCCTCCATCTAAATTTGCATGTATAGACAATGATAATTTTTATACACATACAAGGTATAATACAAGGAGGAACCATTTTAAGAGTTGCAGAAAAACCTGTTCTGAGTATAGATAATAACTTTCACAAAATAAGAAAGGAAAACTCATGATATGAAGAGTTGAATTGGCAAATTCAGTTTATAAAAATTACTACATCTGGGAAATAGAGAACCAAGTCACAAATAAAAATGATCAATGTATTCATTATTTTATAATATTTTTTAGTATAAGCAGAAGTTGGTCATCCTGAAAATGAAGATTTCAATTTGGGGAGAGGGAGGCTAAGGATTGGTGAAAGGTATTATACCCTGCAATCAATTATTGGTGGTTGATTATTTCCTTTCTCCCCCCCCTCCCCCCCTCCCTCCCTCATCCCTTCTCCATGTTGATTTTAGGATGTAGGGTTGATTTCAGCATTATGAAATGTTACCCTTAAAGTATGTTACTGACATAGTAACTGCACCTGAATATGTTACAAGCAATCTTCCTCTGAATTAAGATCTTCAATTCATAAAAATGATTTTTAACATGTGCAATTTTTGTCAATTGTAACTTTTAGATCTCAGTCAACATTTTTTGTGCAGTGATGGACACACAGTTTTGCAATTTACATGAACACATTATGCAATGGGTATGCTGTGTTGGTGATTTTATATTGAGGCATCAAGTATTATCAATCTTAAACTTCACTCATATTGTAGTAGATATGTTAATAACAGAAAAGAGAACAGAAACCAATGGATCTATGTACACTAGATTTTGCAAAATTTTTATACATCAGATAGGTGGGGGAGGGGAGGGGGCACAGTAGTGAAGCTTGAAAGTGCCATCTGTATAATTGCTGGAATGTTTGAAATTGGATAAAATTATATTCTTACAGTTCAGAGAATGCAGAGGAATTTGTTGATGTGTGTATTGAAAATGAGGAGTGTCATATTTGCAGGTCTCTCACAGCTGGAATGTTTAATTTATCGGACACCCATCAGTGCCATGTTTTTTGGTAAGTAGGGAGGGGGATTCTGCTTCCTTCATGCAATCTTTGAAAGCACAAAATGGTCATTTTTAGAAAATTTGTAAAATGTTTGCATCAATTTGAAGAACATTATCAATGTAACAATAGACCTGACGTTATGTTAATTTCAGTTTTTACATTTTGCAACATGCTTATCAAACAAAACATTGTACAGCTAGTGTTAGGGAACAGAATCTTGTTGTTGCTGTTCCAAGTCATAGCTGAGAATTGTAGAAGGAACATTTAGTCTGAAATAAAAAAAAAGTTGTTGATATGAATCTATTGTTTGTTTGCTCTTTTCCAAAAGTGTGTTTGTTTCAAAATCATGTTTCCACTGTAGTTTGAAAACCCCAAGCCAACCTGCTGAGGCTGTTTAGGCATCATGTCAAAATTGAAAGCTTAGCTGAGCTGCAGGTACTTCATTTTGGCTGTATTTACCTCAGCTAAGCTGCAGCTACCTCAAGCTAGGCTGTAGATGCGTCATTTAGGCTGTATTTGCTTCAGCTAAGGTGCAGCTACCTCAAGCTAGGCTGTAGATGCCTCATATAGGCTGTATTTGCTTCAGCTAAGGTGCAGCTACCTCAAGCTAGGCTGTAGATGCCTCATTTAAGCTGTATTTACCTCAGCTAAGGTGCAGCTTATATCAAGCTAGGCTGTAGATGTCTCATTTTGGTTGTATTTGCCTCAGCTAAGGTGCAGCTTATATCAAGCTAGGCTGTAGATGCCTCATTTGGGTGTATTTGCCTCAGCGAAGGTGCAGCTTATATCAAGCTAGGCTGTAGGTACCTCATTTTGGCTGTATTTGCCTCAGCTAAGGTGCAGCTACCTCAAGCTAGGCTGTAGGTACCTCATTTAGGCTGCATTTGCCTCAGCTAAGCTGCAACTACTTCAGCCAATTTTTTGGCTTAACCCTTTACCGTTGTTTGGGTCCTTTTGGACCCATGCGGAGAGCTCGGCTGTCACCCATCTTTACTGTTTCACGCGGAGCTCGAAACCGCGAGTAGCTACCCGAAAATTCGGCCACAACAGCGAGAGAGACAATAGTTTAAGGTCACGTGGTCAATGGCCTACGGAAGCTGATGCGGGGCAGGCTACGTCCGCTTTTCCTCCCACTCCCAAGGCGCGCAAATATGCCCCGATCGGAGCACAACGGTAAAGGGTTAAGCTGGTCTGCTCTTGTATCAATATGCACAAATATAGCTGCAGCCTGCCTGAGGGAGCTGCAGTTTGGCTATTTTGACAAAGTGCCTAACCAAATTTTACACACTTCAAAAAAGTGAACAGACAAAACTGGAATTAAAAGTAATGAATACATTGTATTATTATTTTGCATAAGGAATAAAATGAATACAAACAGTATAATTAGCTAAAGTCACTTCAGTTTGAGGCTTTGAGAAAAAAATTGTTAAATACCTTCTTCTCCTGACAATCTCTCATTAATAGGAATGTATTCAGCAATTGACTTAATATTGCACAAGTTTTATCAAGGTGAATAAAACAATGAAGGAACAGCAATGTGGTACAGGCCAAGCAGGGCCCAGGAGAGTCAAAAGTCCACTATTCCAAAGAATATCCATCCATCTGACAGAATAGTTTATACTTAGGTGACCATGACAATATAGCCAAGCTGCAGCAGCTGCAGCCATGCTTTATTACAATACTAGGCTGTACCCACGGACTTACATTCATGGACACAGCATGTAACATATACGTCTAATTCGTAGATGGTCGTCACCGGCTAGAACAAAAAAGGCATACCAAGATGGCAGCCGTGAAGCTATAAATCGTCTGAATGGGGGGAAATATCATATTCCTGCAATACGTGAAGTGATTTTGACCTTACCTTGCCATATTTCAAAAATATTTCCACTTTTGTGCAAAAAATTGTGATATACTTGAGCAAGTCCAAACTTTCACACAAAACCTATAGCAGACAGCCATCTTGGTGCGCTTTTTCTCTCAAGTATGGTAGCGACAATGTACTGTACCATGCAGTATGCTCTGTCCTTGTATAGGAAGTCCGTGGCTGTACCATACACATTACAAAAACAGTACCAGCATACTAACCCTGATATTCTAATGTGTTTATCAACATAATATGGCTGATGTAGCTTCAGTCTAGCTGTCTATATGAGACCCAGCAGCCTATAGTTTGAAATGGTACCTTACTTGAGAGACCACTTTATTTGCATACAAGAGCAGTCCTCCCTAACTTATTTTGAAGCAACAGCTAAATATCACAATTTTCATTTTATTTCTCTTCAAAGTATCTTTCATCAGATTTTATGTCTTCAATATTGCATATTCAAGGTACACTGAGCAGTTACTCCCAGTAAATTTCACATTTGAAGAGAAAAATATTGTCACATGACTCACAACAGCTAATCACAAACAAGACAGTCTACAACAGATGGGGTGACTACTGTTGCCTTTAAAGGCCAAACCTGAGGGAACTGGAACCCACGACTTTTTGTTTCAAAATGTATACCGAGGTAAAGTTGGAAGTTCTTACAATTTTTTTGAGAGTCATAAAAGTAATATGCCCTCTATTAATTTCATCTTTGACCAGCAGTGCAGTTGTGAACTTTTATCCAAATAGCTTTTGCAACATTGAGAGCAATTTATCAGTCCATTAAAAGCCAAACTCCTGTTTCCCACTGATGCACAGCATTTCATACCATGTGTAACAGGGGACTTAAAGTGTGACCAAGAACATGGGGCCTGTGTTATTGAAGATCCTGTACACTAGGGTATTTTCAATTGGGATACATGTGTGGAGCTATTCTATTAATTCATCTATTAAACACCAAGAATTAAAATAAAAACACTTTTATCAAATAAATGGTTACCACAGCAAAATGACTCAATATTTTCCCAGCAATCTAGATAATTCAATATCACTCTTAACTTGCAGCATCTGGGAAGCATAGGGACCTAGCTGGGTGTACTCCCACCAGGATCTGCAACTGTTCAACTTGGCTTGCAACAATACTAGTAGCACTTCACAAGCCTAATTTTACTCAAAAAATGAACTAAGATAATCAGAGTAATAATTCCAAAAGTTTTCAAATTAGATTGAAGCTTCAAATAGAGCAGCATTGCTGCAGTCCATGAACCCTCCAGATATTTGCAACTGTCTAACTTGAAGTTGTACTTTACTGTGAACAAAATCTGGATACTCCATGTGTACAACAATACACACACTCAACTTGGGCTTATCAGCTGTACCATTTGAGGAGAAAAGTCTGCTTGTTTGTTGCAGTTATCCTCCTGCTTGCAACACTGCACATAGAGAGGACAGGGATAGGACTTCTCCTATATACAGCTACTGCAGTTCACAAATACTGCAATTTTGTGCAACCCGGATTTAAGAAGAAGGGGGTTTTTGCCCACAATCACTCTTAACAGGTAGGTAATACTGTATTTGTCCCTATGTTCAAAAAGTTTCATTTTCTGATTTCTTTATGGATTGTTTTGAAATTTGCTGTGGAGGTGTATACTTTGGGTGGCAACATCCATTGTTTACTTCATGTGACAAGAGGAAGAGCTGTTTTTATCATTTCCCATTCTCTAGAGGGGCATACTCAGTACCTTGGAAAGTCTCAAATCAATTTTGTTAGTTGAAGACAATTTCCACGACAATGTATTGCAAATGCAGGAGCTATGTCGAAAATTTCTGTTGATTTTACTTTCCTTGAGAAAGTCAAGAAAAGGGGAAGAATCTGCCTGCTTTAACAAAGTTTTTAAGTCAGGCAGGGCACAATATTTCTGGTAAATATATACTGTACTGTAAGACCTAGATCTGAATAACTGCCTGCCACTGCAGCGAAGGATCTAGTGAGTGCAATAAAGTTCTAAAAGCATTAGATGACCTTTCTCACCCCTACAGTAAACATTTCATAGGAAAAACACATCATTTGCAAAAGGAAACATTAGGATTCTGCAGATTAACCACTTTATAGTTTGACTTACTAGACCATGTGTTTGGTCTAACAGTAGAGCACCCGTCTCTCAAATGGAAGGCCCGGGTTCCAGGACGGATTCCCAGGTTGAGTCATGCCAAAGACTCTAAAAGTGGAACATACTGCCATTGTGCATGATGCTTGGCATTAGGGAAAACAAGCCAGAGAGCCACAACTGGAAAAAGGCTGTGGTCAGCTCGACTTGAACTAATAGGTTGGTAGCTGGGGGTAAAACTCCATCTAACTACTAGACATCTTAACTAACAAGAGCAGCAAGTGCTTTGGACAAGAAAGCTATTTCAGCTAACACGTATACACACTACAAAGTTACAGACTCTTAGATATCAGGTCAATCAGATGAAACCTAAACAACTTGTCACAAGTCCTGACTATTATTTGTCATAATTAAAGCATGGACCTACTAACACATCTGCTCGTTTCTTTTTGTTGTAAGAAACCACTATCACTTCTAGAATAACATTTCATCCCTGGCCAGAAGGGAACTGTGTCCAGTTAATTACACAACAGATAAGCTATTAACATGTCTTCTCATTGCACACCTAAATCTTTTTTGTTGGGGAGTAAACACAGGAAGTCTTCAAAGTCTTCATTTACTGAAAGAAGGGCTGAAACCAACTGGATTAGTAGACATGCAGTTCAGAAAAAAATAATGTCTAAAGGGATGAATGCCTACATCACCACATTTATTGAGATTCTCAGTCTTTTCATTTGTCACTTTTGATACTTGATTGATCACTAACACTTTATTATTGCAAGAGTTCTGCTACAGTATTCAGCCAAGCAGTTTTGGATTTTTAATGGCAAATCAGAAGAGATGTCTAATCCAGAGTGTTATTTGGGATTATTTTATTATATCCCCAGTGGATAATGGTAAGGATGTTTGCAACATTTGCCATGATGTGAAAGTTGCACAAGAAGGAACTTCAGCAAGAAATTATTCACCAACTAGCTTGAAAACTCACCATAAGAAGAACATGATACAAGGACAAGTAACAATGTATTGAAAACAAAAGGAAGCACAAAGGAGCACAATAGACAAGTTCAACAACATACCAAGCATTTGTAATGCCAACAACAGCAAACTTTGGAACAGAGCTTTGAGCAGATACAAGAATAGGCCAATGACAATACCCAAAAGCTAGCATGTGACAAGCTGTTTGAAGAGATGATAGCTTTGGACATTCCAACCATCAGTATTGTGGAAGACGTCCAGTTCCAGTGCTACATGGTGAAGTTCGTAACCACACAATGCATTACCATCAGCCACCCATCTTAGCAGAACCATTATCCCTGGAATATACAATGAAATTAGGGAATGTGTCAGTATTTTGGGGATACAGCCAATTTCATAAGTTGTACAACTGATATATGGTCTTCCCTCTCTGTCACTCACAGGACACTGGAAAGTAAATGATTTTTCCAGGATTCAAACTGTCCCAATGCGGGCAGTTTCCTAGGTTCATATAGGAGCAATGAGACCAGTGAGCAATAAATGATATGCTAACAAGCTGGAAAGTTGATAAATCAGAAGTTCACCTTTACTATTCATAAATGACAATGCTGCAAATGCAAAGAGTTGGTTAAGGAAGACTAAGGTATCTGCTTGGTATTTTGCTCACACTCTTCAGCTGATTTTAGGGGATGACATATTTTCTCAGTGGCAGACATGTTGACAGCATTTAGACACATAGTTAGACATTTCAAACATTCAACATTGGTTGTAAGTCCATTTAGAGAGATTCAACAGGCACAAAATTTCCTCAAAACAATTTGCTACGAGATGTACACACTTGCTGGAACAGCAAACTTGACATGTTGCAACGATTACTGGAGCAAAAAACAAGGTCATTTTTCAGTTTTCAAGTGAGCATCCATCAGTCACATCACTCACTGCAAATCAGTGGCAGCTTGCAGAGAAGAAAAAGGTTTCAGCTCTATAAATCTTTGAGACTGCTACAAAAGACTGTTCAAAGGAAACAGAAACCACTGGAATGGTTATTCCACAAGTTCTTCCTTTCCTAAGGAAAATGCCAAAACTGTCTCCTACTTTCAGAGGAATAGGAACCACACTGTAAGAACTGAGAAAGTCTAAGGAAACAAGGTATACCAAAATTGAAGAGAGCAAAAAAATATGGTCCTGACAACTGACCTTGATCCAAATTTCAATGAAGCCTTATTTTGGCAGGAAGCAACAAAAGAGCATGCTGAAAAATGCATCTCCGAATTTGCAGGTGGTCCCACAACTCCAGTTGAGGACACTCTAGAACCAGTGGTAGGAAGAGAAACAAAAGACTATGATGATGAGCATTCTGACGGAGTGTGGGCAAGAAGCACAAACTGAAAAGGCTACTGCTGGTAGAAGTATTGTGCAGGAATGTGCGCATTATCAGAACTCTGCCAATATTCTAGGTAAAAACACTGATCCTCTGATTTGGTGGAAATCCACGGAGTGGAATAGCCAAAACTTGGAAAATTAATGGAACGGATTCTCCCAGCCCCTCCAACCCTTATAGAGACACTGAAGCAAAGATGCAGTGGTATTTGATTTAATACAGAGTTGTCTATAACCTGATAAAGTGAAAATGTTGCTGTTAGTGAAAGGAAATCTCCCTTCTTCTTGAATTTCACTATGACTACTACTTGCTGGACTTGAATAGGGTCAATGAGATGGCCAATCAGATGGTCACTAATCAACTGCAGACAGAACACTCTTACACGTGCAACACATAATTTTTTTTGTTAAGAGACAATAAGATGGTACCTTTTATTTTTATAGTAATTTGCAAGTCCAATGGACATTACATTATCCAAGTAACCCAAAAATATTCATTCAATCATTCATGGCACTATTAAGGGAGGCAAAGGATAGCCTGCCTTATGCTTTCTTTTATTGTTATGTAACATTCAGTTTTCGAAAAAAATGTTTCTCATTTCATCATAACGTTAATCAAATTTTTAAAAGCATTTCACTAAGACACTAAAAACAAGAATTCATATGCAGTTTATACCTTCCACATGAACATAAAAAAAAAATCAGTGTTCGATGACAAAAAGTCATCAAATATTGATGAATAAAATTATTTTTGTTTTGTTCTTTGAAAAAATGTGATGCCCTGTGGCATTTGTTATTTTGTTAATCTATTTTAATGTTCATTTAATTTTTGCCTTCTTTTGTGGCTAACTTTGTACAAACAGAGAGAACATTACAACATGTCTGTAGCACAAGAAGAAAGTCCACAGAGATGTTACAAATTTAGACCTTAGTTCAGATGGCCAGTAGGTTACTTCCAGCACTGATCCTGAAGCAGGCCCCTATTCCAAACCATACAGATTAAGCATCTTTTGAAGCCAAAACTTGCCCAACATATTGCTAAACAGCATTCTTGATAGAGTTAACAAAACACTGAAACTTCCAAAGGCACAAAGGGTGAAAGTCTTTGACTCCTTCAGAAAAGCAGGCATACTGAAACTAAACAAGCAGCAGGCAAAGGCATCAAAACCATCATTTTACAGAGAAATGGACATACCAAGGTACAGTAAGAGTCCACTAGTCATGCACATGTAACATTTTCTCTGGGTTTTATTCAAAGCAGTACCCAAAGAGTCATTCAAACGTATGCCACGGAAAGTCAGAAATTTTCTCTGCTATAGTACCTGTACCAAAAGATCTGTTTGGGGATGCCCACTGACAGGATGTTCTTATCAAGTCTGGTGTGGGGGCCCAAGGTTCTATCAATGGTGTATTAAGTAGAAACCATTACAACAGATCTGTCAGATCAGTTAGGGCTCACAAGCTTGTGTTTGATGATCTATCAAGACTGAGATGGAGTATTTTTAAAGAGTCATAGAAGAAAAGAAGGTAAATATTTCCACTATCATGAGCCAAACGAAGTGGCGGCATGAGAACATCAAAATTAGGGGGAAGGGGCAAACTAAGGGCAAAGGATAATGTTTAGGGGAAAATGTTTTCAGGCACAGCACAAAACTGGGTCCAAAGCCCCCATTCCTGGGGGTAGGGGGCCCAGGGGGCAAAGCCAACAAAAGGTTATGAGGTTTTAGCATATTTCTGGATAAAAAATTAAGTCTCAGAAGAGGTACACTATTGAGTTTTGTTCAGTTAACCCAACTTCTAACTGTCCTAACTCTGGGAGCAAGGGCAAGGACAAAAACTGGGGGAGGCAAATGCCCCCCTCTTTCTTCCCTCCCCCTGTAGTGCAACCACTGGCCAAATATATCAAAAGTATTTAACCTCAGACTTTGTAGACTTCATTCAATCTAAAGACATTGACAGCCTACAACAAGAGTTTAGCTAATTACCCTAATGACTGCACTTGATATTTGCAGGGTGAGTGAAGTAACTCTCACCTGAATGAAAACCCTCTCCACAGAGAAAACAGTTTTGGTTTTGAGAGGACTTCTCGTAGTCCAGTAAAACAAAACAAGGGAAACCCAACAAAGATTTGTGCGGGAGATGTGGGATGAGAACTGCAGACACTGCAATGACCAGGGATGAGGACTGCCCTACTATAGCAGAGCTATGCAGACACTGCAATGACCACTACCGTGGGATGAGGACTGCCCTACTATAGCAGAGCTATGCAGACACTGCAATGACCACTACTGTGGGATGAGGACTGCCCTACTATAGCAGAGCTATGCAGACACTGCAATGAGCCAAATCATTTTGCAAAAGTTTGTCGCACGAAAAGGACAAAAGAAAGTTTTCAGCTGGCAGAAAATGTGAGTAGCATTCATCAATTGGACAATGAGGAGGCTACAGATTGAAACTAATTCTTTGTTGAGGTTTCAAAGACCTAAGGTAAGCCCCATCACAATTTATAGACAGTAAACTTGGCTTTAGAAAATAAGCAAGTAACTGTACAAATTTACACTGGAGCCCAATGCAATGTAATATCACAAGAGACTTATTCCAACTTTAGTAAAGAAAGATTGACTATAAAGATTAAAGGCAACTTGTCGGATTTGGAGGACAAAACATTTGCCCAATAGGACCAGCTCACATAAAATGTATAAATAAAGACAAATTCTGTGTTGGAGTTCTTTGTAACTAAGGGCGATGTGCCTACTTTGTTGAGACAAGACTCGTTAAAAGAACCAAATCTGGTGAAGCATTTATTCCACGAAAAGTGGAACTGAGGATTTTATGAGCAAGTTTGAAGATGTTTTTACTTGATAAGGTTGTGTCAAAGATGTAGTACATTATATTGCAGTAGATCCAGATATACCTCCAGCAGTACATCTTCCAATGAAATTTCCAGTTGTGTGGCAGCAGAAAGTTTCATTTAATATTGCCTTGTTGCCGTCATTGTTCCTTCTCTACTACTGATTGCGAAAAGTTAATAACATTGTTAGCCTGGATGAGATTGTTTAGCTGGATTCAGTTCGGTTAGGGAATTGATGGGCTAAGAAGAAGTTTGTAGTCCGGAGCTCAATATTATCGGTAGGTTGTAAGTTTTATACGCAAACAATCCTTGTTGTTGATGTGTTACTTTCTCTGAAAGTCTTATGATTAATTTGACATATTCTTTGCCTTATGACTACTTAATTACTTCATTTGTCTGTCTTCAATTGCAGTGAACCGTACCCAAGGGTACTATTGCTGGGTGATCATATCTATAGGCCTATCCTATCATGCATAAGGGCAGGGGGATAATGAAATGGTATATCACTGTCAGAAGTGCTTTCCACGTTTACGTCGAAGAGAGAAATAAATCAGTGCTAAGTGTACACTTGAGTTGTACGTGTTCTGTTTGCCATGAGGTTCCAAACCGTTCTTTTGTAACAGTGCTTCGGACGCTACAACTTGCTTTTCAGGCCAAAGACCACAAACAACACCTCGGACGACTAAGGCAAGTTTTAGAGAGAGCTACACAAATGAATGTTAAGCTTAACAAATTAATGATGTACCACATGAGGTACCAGAAAGACCATGGGCTCAGCTAGAGGGAAATTTGAATTTAACATGTAAACTACTTAACACTTGTTGACTGTATGATATTCAGAGTTTTTCGAAATTTTGATACTGTATGATACTCCAAGCAGTACAATTATTTCACAGTGTAAGTCACAATTTGCCACGCATAATATACCAGACAAGTTGATCACAGACAATGGACAGCAGTTTGGGAGTTCAGAGTTTGCGCAATTTGCCCCAAAATACAATTTCATGCATGTAACATCAAATCTGTACCACCCACAATCAAATGGGATGGCAGAGAAAAGTGTACAGACAGTCAAATCGTTACTATGAAAAGAACTCGAAGATGACAATGCCATGGCACTTCTAGACTTCGGCAACACACCTCATGAGGATACTTTGAGATCACCAGCACAGAGATTGTTCAGAAGGAAGACAAAGACCTTTAATAATACTGACTTCAAAGAAACTTCTCGAACCGACAACTATTCAACCACGACAGGTGAATCAAAGACTGACAAAAGAGAGGCAAAGGCAAAAAGTTAACTTTGACAGAAATACCAAGAAACTACCACAATTAAAGATAGGCAACTCATGGGGGTTACAAACAGAGGGTGGCTTCCCACAATTGTTAAGGAGACTACATGGTCTTCTCAACTGTACATTGTACAGACACCAGACGTTGTGACTTATAATCCTAAACAACCTTTTAATTACATATCTGATCTTTACTCTATAATAAACCCATGTGTCTGTGTCATCTTTACCAAACTCCCAAGACTTCACAGTATGGGTTCAGTCAAATTGCCTGTGATCAGGCTATGGAACAAACCTTTATCAAGGACACAAAAACAAAAAGAAGGGGGTTTACCACATCACCAAGGGTACTGCCCACTGATGGATGCTGTTTAGTCACAAACGTGCAAGTATCACCAGTGAGTATGAGGAACGGGCTGAGAGAAGTCCAGTTTCCCGAAACAAGAAAGATCTAGATAAAAAGACTTCAAAAAGATGAAGAATGCACAAAAGACGTTAACTTGTTGTTTTCAGTGTAAAGCTAAGCATTTCTGCTAATATTGCTACTAACTTGGGTTTGATGAGGAGAACAGTACAGTGACATATTTGCCTGGTCACCTTGTTTACCGACTGCGAAAAATGTGCTGTTTTGATGTGAAAAACTGGTTAATCACTGTTTAATTAGCAAGTCTGTTTTGGTAAAGCGCCAAGGAAGTGAGTAGTTGTGTCCTGCAGACAGATTTTTTAAAACTAAGAAGAAATTTACATTGTTTCGTTTTGCTTAAAAACACATTTTTGTAAACGATGAAACCCTTTGCGGTGTAGGTATCATTTGTGCTAAAGTCTTTGTATTTTATTGTTTTGAGAATAGCATAGATTGTATACAGTACAGTACAGGTATTTTCATTGTTGTACAGTTGCATATTGTTAATGCTACCTTCTGTACAGTGAGTTTTACATATTGACAGCATATGTTACTACTGCAAAAGAGGTATTAAAAGGTAAAAGCGTCATGACATCACTAAGGTTAAAGGGATATAGTACAGTACAGTAGGTTGTTACATTTAATTCAGATGGTTAACTTGTAGCGGCTTCATCCAGAAGTCCAAATTGGAAGACAGTCCTCTCTTTCCCAGCAAGAATTTGGTGGAAAAGAGGTGGGCCAAATTTTAGTGAATCCCTTTGTTTCACCCATGACCAAGTCTGCCTCACCAGTCAGACTTCAACTGCATGTGCAAGGAGGAACACAGGATTCAGTGCACTTTCACGCACTCGCTCCTCAACTTCTCAACGACTAGGCACAAGCCTCCGTCTTATTTGGGATTTAGAGTATATTACAATACTTATTGACAACAATAATTTATTTGACTTTTCCCTGAAGTTTGAACACTCATCTCAGCGTTTATAATATATATTTAGTATCACCAAGCGAATACCCGTTCTACTACTTCAAGGAGAACTCGCTTTTATCTCTACCTTAGCAAAGCCACATGGTTCGCAACAGAAGAGTTGAAAGTTACCAATTTATTTCCTTGGAATACTTCTCATTCTATACAATTTGGATATTGACCCTGACTGGAATACTTCACTACGGATTTAGTGTCATGTAGTTATCTCCCTTTCTTCCAATATTCTTTTAGTAATCCTTCATTTATAAGTAACAAATACCTTCCTGCTCAGAAGACCACAACCTGTTACCTTAATGTTGTGTATTGAACAAATAATGTATTCTTAATGATGTATTATTTTCGGTTTCTAGAAGTTTCCATACTGACCGTAAATTCCCTGAAACTTACTCCTTATGATTCATACTGTATTTTACCAGCAGAGTCAAGAGAGGACTTTGACGTGAAGTAATAAAGATCACTCTTACGAGTATACCTTACGACTGCTCTGTTGTGTTTCTTTCTTTGTCTCGGTTACTTCTTTACTTACAAACACAATGAATTGGTGACGAGGATATTAATTTCTGCATCAACGTGACATTTTGTTCCTACCTTACTCCAACTTGTGCTACGTTTACGAAATGCCAACAACAACAGGATTATTGCCGCCACCCGAATTTTTGTCAACTCCAGGACAGCCTCCACGACCATGGAAACAATAGTACCGACAGTTCCAAATTACGTTGTTGCTGCTGCCTTTGACACTCCTGCTGAAAGGAAAATGGTAACTTTACTACACTGTCTTGGTGCTGAGGGACAGAGGATTTTCCACACCCTTCGGGTTGTTTCACCTGCGGAAACTGATACTTACAAACAGGCAGTGCGTACACTTGAAACGCATTTTAAGCCAACTGTTAATGTAGTGGCGGAACGTTACAGGTTCCGCCAAAGGGCCCAATTGCTGGGAGAATCTGTGGACGATTATATTTCTTCACTACGAGAACTGGCTTCCATGTGTGAGTTCTGTGATTTTGCTGACGAGATGATACGCGACCAGCTCGTTGAAAAGATGACTTCAACAAAACTCCGGGAGAGACTTCTTTTAGAGAAGGACCTTACACTTACAAAAGCCATCACACTTGCCCATAACATGGAGCAAGTCCTGCGAGAGGCCAATTCGATGTGCCCTAACGGGAAACCATTATCCACTGTGGAAGTTCGCAAGAAGGGAGTAAAAACCGTCATCATCGGCCAGTACCAAAAGACAATGCTATCACTGCGGTTCGAACAAGCACTTGGCAAATTCCCTGGACTGCAAAGCTATGGACTCAGTGTGTCAAGGGTGCAACAAGAAGGGCCATTTTGAAAAGATGTGTTGCCAACAAAAAGTTCGCGCCATTGGAGAGAACCTTCCTACTACAGCTCCTACCAACCCTCCATCTGTCTCATCATCCTTTAACCAGGCCGATAACAAACCGCAAGCATTACAGACTGTTAACAATGTTGAACATGATTCAAAAGTACGGGGCAACGTTTCATGTACTTTTTTAATGGGGCCAATATTCCAGTCGTTGTAGACACTGCAAGTGATGTCACTTTAATGAATGTTTATACGTACCACTTATTCTTTGTGGGAGAGGCACTACAGCCATGCACTACCTCAATTACTTCTTAACAAAATTGCTTTGCTTAGTTACTTTGATGCAAATGTTTCTTTCCAAGAGCGCTCTGCTCGTATTCGTACTTATGTCACACGTCAGGGTTCCACCCTAGTTTGCAAAGATGTTATTCAAGCTCTTCAATTACAAATTGATGGGGCTACTTTAACTTGTTCCTCTACTACTTCCAATGGTGTACAGAATTCCAAATTTTCTCACGAATTACCTGATTAATTTTCTGATTCTTTTGGTGTAATCAAAGGATATCAACATAAAATTAAGTTAAAGTCGGACGCACGTCCGGTTCAACAAAAACTCTGTCCACTTCCTTTGGCCGCTCGGGAAATAGTTTCTGCAGAACTTGCCCGATTGGAAAAAGATGGCGTGATTGAGAGAGTAACGGATGCTACTGAATGGGTTTCCCCCATTGTCGTAGCTTACAAAAAGTCAGGAAAAGTTTGTATTTGAGTTGATTTACGTAAAGTTAATCAACAAGTCGTGGTAGACAGGCATCCCTTACCCAATATTGAAGAAATGTTTTCAAACTTTTAAGAGATGCAAAATACTTTTCCAAACTTGACCTTAAATCTGCCTACCATCAGTTAGAACTTCATCCTGACAGTAGGGATATTACCACTTTCATCACCCATGAAGGGTTATTTCGTTATAAACAGGTATGTTTTGGGCTTTCATCAGCACCAGCTTGCTTTCAAAAATTTATGACAAATGTTTTACAAAGGTTACGTGGTGTTATGTGTTTCATTGATGATATTATTATCAATGGTTCTTCTAAAGAGGAACACTACACAAATTTATGCAATGTGCTAAAGAGGCTACAAGAATGTGGAATGGTGTTGAATGACAAGTGTATTTTTGAAGCCCAGTCTATTCAAGTTTTAGGTCATGTTATTGATCAAACTGGTCTTCATCCTAACCCCGATTACGTTGCTGCCATTCGAGATGCCCCTTCCCCTACATTAAAGGAACAAGTTTGTTCTTTTCTAGGCCTAGCAGGCTACTTTGCAAGATCTGTTCCTAACTTCGTGTCAGAAAGTTCAACGTAAGCAAGAGGCGAGCAAAGAATATTTCGCTAAACAAAAGGGGGTCGTCCAACAGGACATTCAACCCGGAAGCTGGGTGAGAGTTCGCAAACCTGGGACCATAACACAACATGGCGCCCAACATGGTTTTTGCAACGATTTCGCAAAGAAAACTATTTTGAACATGGACGAATTCAAACGAGTTGAGTTTTGGAAATCAATAGCAATTTTATTTCATTTCAACAGCAAGTCACTTTGTTCGAATTTCATCTTTTGGAGTTGCCTGAAACCACTCTGTTTCTTAGGCTGTTAACCTTGCAGATCCACTGACTTACTGTAATTACACCTACTTGACCAGTCACCTACAAATTTTGTGTTCCAGAAATATTATGTGTCGGCGGGAAGTACATGTATTCTACTTTCAGCAACATTTTCAGTTCCCCTTTTGCTTGGATATACAGTAATTCCCCTTATCAACTATGCAGACACCAGATCATCCACAAGTTGTATACATCTGCTAAATGTCATTCATATCCCCGCTTTTACTTTGTCGATTGAGAATCCCATGGTGCATGCAGTGACCTAAATTCTCACCAATTCATATTATACACACTCTGAAACCTTGGCTTGGAGACCATCAACTTAATGACACAGATGACTAAGCAAACCGGTCCGTTACTCTTAATCAAGAGGTTTAGGTTTACAAAGTACATACCAATAGACTGCAGACTTCTCAAGGACTTTCCCTCTTCAAATACCTGAATACCCAACCAAGCGTGACCACTAAGTAGAGGGATGTTAAAGGCATATTCTGTAGACAAAATTCGTGAACTTCAAAATAAGCAAAAAAATTTTCTCTTTCAGAAGGTGAAAACGGCATCTCCATAGCTCATAGCATTCGGAAGATACAAAATTTCAAAGTATTGCAAATTTTTGTTGGGATTTGATGCATCATGGGAAATCTGCGATGTCATCGTGGCACATTAATTTTACATTACACACAATTTATTCATAATTATGATGCTGCTGCTGGCAATACTAAGCAATATTGTTGGTAGTCCTCTATTTATGGTGAAGGGTAATGCTAGACCTACAGGAAAAGATATTCAATCATTCCAAAAGTATCAAATTTCAAGGACATTTGTATGAGCAGAACTTTCAAATGCACTGCTTTCATTATGGACTAATATATGTGTGTGTGTGTGTGTAGTTTGTGTAATTTGTGTTTTTGTTTTGGAACTCTTTTATTTTCTTTATGGGATGGCTAAGGTGAGACTAATCAACAAGTTTGAACTTTGTTTATACTGTATATAGTCCATCATACTGCACTTTCAATGTGTCATTTTAAGATAAACTTCAAGTAGCTGTTACAGAGAGAGAGAGAGCAAATGCCATTCAGTCATATAAGCAATAAAGCCCTTTCTATGGATACTGTTTGCATGATTGGAAAACATCGAATTATCGTAGACCATCAGGTCTATAGTTGTAATTTAGTTAAGCTTCCTTCCATCTTCATCATCGTAGTGCCTAGGTAACTTAGTTATTTGATATAAGTATTTAGGAAACTAGTGCAAACTATTAGGAAAAATCATGGCAAACCAAGAACAACGACCGTTTAATCCTACTGACTTCCTCCCTCCACAATTTTCAGGATAGCGCATTGATAGTGATGAATGCCTTGCCCACTTTTTAGGGTTTGAAGATTATTTGCATGCTCAGAAATTGGAGCAAGATGATGATGATGGCATTGAACTTACTGTATCGGCATTTAAACGTACTCTGTCAGGTACAGCACCTGGGGGTGGTGTAGTGTACTGTTTGTATGTACATGCGTACATGAGCTGAGTGGGAAGTCTAGTAGTTGTGTGAGTCATTGGAAAAGAGGTTTCTGAATAAAGATGGCCAACAGCCAGTAACACTTGTATTCTGCTCTTCATTATTTGGGCCTATGTGTCGATACGAGGGACACTACAATGGCGACGAGTATGGGGAACTTACCGCCCCTGCCAAAATTCAATCCTGAAGACGAAGCAGTAGCTGACAGGTGGAAGAAATGGAAAAAATGGTTTGATTTTTATATCACAGCATGCGGGGTAAGTGACGATAGGCAGAAACGTGCACTGTTATTGCACACAGCAGGTACAGACGTAAAGGACATATTGATACATTAGAAAATACTGGGGAAGACTTTAACACAGCAATTCGGGCTTTAACAGCGTATTTCGAGCCTAAGCAGAACGTAGCTTATCAGCGACATATTTTCAGACAGATAACCCAAGAAACGGGGGAGACTATTGATAATTTTGTAACAAGAATTAAGAAGGTGGCAAAAACCTGTGACTACGGGATCCTGTTCAATGACATGGTACGTGATCAGGTGATCGATAAGTGTCGATCCAACCAGTTGAGGCCCAGATTATTGCGTGAGCCAGATCTAGATCTAGACAAAGCTATGAATATAGCCAGAGCTTCAGAGGCGGCCGAAAAACAAGCTATCCAAATGGAAAATGTGAACAGTAACCACCTTAGGAAAATCTTAGGAAAGAAAAACAGAAACTTCGCCGTGCTGAACGCCTGTGGTTGAAAAGTAAACTTGAAGTCCACAAACAGATCTTTCGTGACCAAGCATACTTATATAAGAACATGATTCTTGATTCTAAGCGTAACCATTATCAACATTACTTTGAAGAGTGTAACTCTCATCAACTTTTTCAAAAGGTCAACAGTCTAAGTGCTCCTGATTCTAAACATGTTCTTCCTCATGGTTTTAGTTCTCAGCCATCCCTTGCCAATAATTTTAGTAACTTCTTTGCCAATAAAGTGAAATGTATTAAGGAGGATCTTCATAATATGCCAGCTAACAATGATCCACATATTCCTTGTGAGCCTTGTACTAGTTCTTTTAGAGGATTTTCTCTGATTAGTGTGGAAAAAGTCTCTAGTATTATTCAGAACTCTCCAACAACTTCTTGTTCCATGGATCCTATACCTACTTGGCTTCTCAAGAAATGCATCAAAGAACTGGCTCCGATCATAACAAAGATTATTAATGGTTCACTACAGAATGGTATTTTTCCAGAGTCGCTAAAAGTTGCGCACATTACTCCTCTTATTAAAAATGCAAAGCTTGACTGTGAGAATCTCAAAAACTATCGTCCAGTAGCTAATCTCAAATTTCTTGCTAAGTCAATTGAACGTGCTGCTGTATTACAGATCCAAGATTACCTCTCGCATAATAACCTTCACAGCAAGTATCAGTCTGCTTACAGAAGCCACCATTCTACAGAATCTGCCCTTCTAAGGGTTTACAATGACTTGCTGCTTTCAGCTGATAAAGGAAAGGAATCTGTTCTTGTATTATTGGACTATTCTGCTGCTTTTGATACCATTGATCATACTATCCTTTTACAATGCCTTTCTAATAGATTTGGATTTTGTGAAACTGCACTCCGCTGGTTTACATCATACTTTACCAACCGATTGCAACATATTAATATCAATGGTCACTTATCTGAGGCTCATGTACCTGAAGAGGGAGTCCCTCAAGGATCTGTTATTGGTCCTCTTGCTTTCACTTTGTACACATCTCCTATTGAAAACATAATAGAATCATATGGTCTGTCCAAAATGATTTATGCAGATGACACTCAAGTGTATGCTATAGTTGATAATAGGAACTGCCATTCAGTATTACCGCAACTGGAAACTTGTGTTAAAGACATCCTTTCATGGTCAACCACCAACAGTTTAAAACTCAATCCTGAGAAAACTGAAGTACTACACCTTGTTTCTCGCTTCCGTGATACTATACCACTCACCAGTATTTCCATTGGAGACTCTTTAATCACGCCTGCCCAGAGTGCAAAAAATCTGGGTGTTATTTTCCAGAATGATCTTAGCTTATCTCAGCATATTAATAATGTGTGTCGCTCTGCCTCCTTTGCTTTGCACAAAATTGGTCAATTACGACATTATTTGGATGCCCAAACTACTGAAAAGCTTATTCATGCATTCGTTACCTGCTGTCTGGATTATGGAAATAGTCTTTTCTATGGTTTACCTAAACACCAAATTTCAAAACTCCAGCGAATTCAAAACTCAGCGGCTCGACTTGTTGCATTAACAAAATCATGTGACCACATCACCCCTGTTCTTCGTAATCTTCACTGGCTTCCTGTGCAGCATCGTATCAACTACAAAATCCTTCTTCTTACATACAAATGCATCCATGGTTTTGCTCCATTATATCTAAAGGATCTTATATCTAATTACAAGCCTTTACGTGAACTACGTTCCAGCTCTCAATCTCTTTTAAATGTGCCGTCATCTGTTACCCATTCTTATGGTGATCGTGCTTTTTCAACAGTATCTGCGAAACTGTGGAATGACCTTCCATCTTTTGTCAAGAACTCTTCCACTGTTGGACAATTTAAAACTAACTTGAAAACTCATTTGTCTACTTTGTCTTATTGACCGCATGTTGTATAGTTTTAGCGCTTTGAGACTTCTTGTGTAAGGCGCTATATAAGAACTGTTATATTATTATTATTATTATTATTATTCTGTCTGGTGCGGTAGGCAGATATGCCAGTGTACATGCAATCAAAACAAATCAACCACGACCCAGTAGGTGACAACAGCATATCAATTCAGGAACACCAACACGTGGGAACAGACAGATTCAATGTTTTTAGATGTGGGCGTTTGGGACACATGGGGAAAGACTGTGTCATTACAAAGGGAAAGCAGTTTAAGAAGTGTGGAGGACTGAACCATTTCGCAAAAATGTGCAAGAGTAAACCTTCCAATCAGTATCAAAACAGAAATGAGCCAGTACAACAGAATTATTGGGGAACAACTAGATGTCAACAAGGCGTCAGGACCAAGCTAATGTAATATCGCTGAGGGAGGATGAAGGTCACGATAGAAATTATTCCATGAGTGCTAATGAGACAAGCCAAGATCCAAGCTCAGTAATTCAGGATGATGACTATGTGTTTATCATGACAAATAAACAGGCAGGCCGTGTTGACCTGTGTATTGAAGGACAAGAGGTTACCATGATTGTGGATACAGGAGCCAGTTGTAATATTTTAAGTCATGATGTTTGGGAAAAGATAAACCAAGGTAATGGTGGCAGGTTGCAGTTAATGGAATGTAAGCGTAATTTATTTCCATATGGTGCAAACTCACCAATGAGAACTCTAGGTATGTTCAAGGCAAAGGTCACAGTAGCTAATGAAGCTTTGGGGAGCCAGGAATTAGAATTTGTGGTGGTCCCTGGACGTGATACTCCTCTACTTAGCAAGGAAAGCTCGTTGAAACTGGGGCTATTATCGTTCAGTTCACATGTATACGAAGTTCAAAGTGAAGTTGACATTGAATACTTAGTCAATGTAAAATATGCAGAGGGTTTCAAAGGGCTTGGAAAATTGAAAAATTTCCAACTCAAAATTCATATTGATCCTGAAGTACAACCAGTAGCCCAAGCTGTGAAAAGAGTACCATTTAGAATGAGACAAAGTCTAGACAAAAAGCTAGATCAGTTAGAGAAGTTAGATGTAATCGAAAAAGTCAATGGTCCCACCCCATGGATTTCCCCACTGGTAGTGATTCCCACAGCAAACGATGATGTCAGGGTGTGTGTCGATATGAGAAGGGCCAGTGAAGCAGTGCTACGGGAAAGACACCCCATACCTACTTTGCATGAAATTTTAGGGGAAATGAGTGAAGCTACAGTGTTCTCAAAATTGGATCTCACTATGGGATACCATCGGATTGAATTAGAGCCTGAATCTAGAGGGATAACCACTTTCACAACACATAAAGGGTTATACAGATACAAACAATTAGTATTTGGATTATCGTCAGCCTCTGAAATTTACCAACACTTGATTCAGCAAACGCTTCAAGGGTGTGAAGGTGTCAGAAATATCTCTGATGACATTATTGTCTTTGGCAAAGACCAAAATGAACATGATCAGAGATTAGAAAGGGTATTTGAAAAGCTCAAAGAAGCAGGCCTAAGGCTTAATAGAGCTAAATGTCAATTCAGGATGACAAAGCTACTTTTTATGGGACATGTGTTGTCAGATCAAGGAATAGGCCCAGAACAAAGGAAGGTAAAAGCAGTACTGAATGCTAGGGCACCTACGACACCTGGTGAGGTGTGAAGTTTTTTGGGACTTACAAATTACTGTAGTAGATTTATTGCAGATCATGCAACAGTCAGTGAACCCCTAAGGAAACTTACTAGGTCAAACACTAAGTGGGAGTGGACTGAAGTCCAGCAAAATGCATTTGATGAGCTCAAGGAAAGATTGGTAAGCAACCAGGTAATGGCGTACTATAATCCCAAAGCAAAAACACAACTCATAGTTGATGCATGTCCAGTAGGACTAGGGGCAGTGCTTGTTCAAGAGCAATCAGACGGTCAAAGAAAACCAGTTGAATTTGCCAGTAGAGCGTTAACGTCAGTAGAGCGGAGGTATTCCCAAACAGAAAAAGAAGCACTTGCTGTAGTTTGGGGATGTGAAAAGTTTCACCTGCAATTATACGGCATTGAATTTGAATTGATCACAGACCACAAACTGCTCGAAGTGATCTATTCTCCCAAATCAAAACCATCAGCGAGAATAGAAAGATGGGTTTTGCGTTTGCAACCGTATAGGTTTAAGGTTATCTATAAGCCGGGTCCAACAAATGTCGCCGACCCTCTATCTCGACTGTTATCAAATAATGTAACAGATGAAAGTGATAACTGTGCAGAGGAATATATTTGTTTTGTTGCTAAGAATGCAGTTCCTCGTGCCATGACAATGACTGACATTGATACATGTTCACAAAATGACCCAGAAATTCAGAAACTGAGACAATGCATAGATACAGGTAATTGGGTAGGTTGTAACAAGAGTTACTTTGCTGTGAGACATGAACTCACGAAATTTGGTCATACGGTACTAAGGGGAACAAGAATTGTTAGGCCCAAACCATTACGTGAACAAACCCTGAAATTGGCTCATGAAGGTCATCAGGGGATTGTAAAAACAAAGCAACGACTCAGACAGAAAGTGTGGTGGCCACATATCGATAGAGACGTAGAAAGCTTGATCAAAAAGTGTCATGCCTGTCAGGTAGTTAATAACAGGCAGAACCAGTCCAGCCATCAGAATTACCCAAAGGTCCCAGGGAAGACGTGGCAATTGACCTGTGTGGGCCATTTCCAAGTGGAGAGTATATTATTGTGCTAACAGATTATATGGCCAGAAGCCTCAGTAATACGCAGTATCACAAGTCAAACCATAATTAACTGGTTAAACAATGTATTTAGCTGTCATGGGTATCCAAAGTCAATAACATGTGACAATGGTGCACAATTTGTATCAAATGAGTTCCGTACATATTTAAGTGATCATGGCATTCACCACAGAAGGGTAACACCTTACTGGCCACAAGCAAATGGCCACGTAGAGAGGATGAACAAAGTATTCTTGAAACTTATTCGTGCTTCAGCGGTTGAGGGTAAAGACTGGAGAAAAGAATTAACAAATTTTTTGCTGATTTATAGTTCTCCTCACATCACCACCGGTTTGTCACCAGCTAAAATGTTGTTCATAAGGCAAATTAGAACCAAAATTCCACAAGTGGGAAACATGTCTGTCAGTCAAAAGAGACTCAACGAGGCAGTAAGACATGATCGAAATCAAAAGCAAAATTACAAAAACTATGCAGACAGGCGCAGACATGCTAAAGTGGTAGACATTAAACCGGGTGACAAAGTTTTAGTCAAGTGTGACAAGAAAAACAAACTTTCTCCAGCATTCTACCCTACACCATACACAGTAGTTAAGAAAAAAGGAAACTGTGTTGAACTGATGACACCTGATGGTATCAAGTTGAGAAGAAATGCATCTCACACTAAACTTTTTGTAGGAGGAGAAGGTGACAATGAAGGTCCAAATCTGTATGACATAGATGACGATGACATATGTTATGAGGGGAGAAGTGAAAACACACCTAACAACGAAAGAGTCAATAATAGACCCACTAGAAACCGTCACCGACATCGAACATTTAGTAGAAAAGGCACAATGTTTTTTTGATTTACAAGTTGAACATAAATCAAAAACTCCTGTTGCTGGAGTAACCTTCAGTGTGCAAGAAACCCCATCTGCAATGAAACATTCTGACTCCAAAATTCAGACTCTTATTTGGGGTATGAAGTCCCTTGCAACATCAGTGGAAACTGTTCACACTATGTTACATGACTCCAGTGTTGAAAACGGAGCAAAGCGCTCAAGGTCCCCCACCCGGAAGAACATTAGAAATCGATGGAAATCTCCCTTCGGGTGAAACAGTCGCTCTCCATTTTGTTTTCCAACATCCCATTGAAATAGTACATTTTACGAGTCCAATACAAGGGAACATCCACAAAATTATCACAGTTATCAGAAGCGTGATTGTTCTGCTTCCAGAGGACGTAGGCCTAGCCGCATTATTTGCTACTATTGCCATAAGCCAGGTCATACCATTGCAAACTGTTTTCAGCGCCAAGCTCATTTACAACAGCAAAACTACCCAACTCAAACCTTTGGGTACCCCTCTCCCTTTCCCAATTATCAACCTGAACATGCATTCAACAATCATGAGTATTACACTCCTACAAATGCACCACACAGCTATTCAAACCGTCTCCAAAATTTTTAAATGGGAGAACCAGTAATAGGGCTTGTTACTCGGATTCTCCAGATTATTCGTCTACCGACTTTCCAAAAAAATATTTTAAGTATAGAAGACATCGAAATTCAATTAGATTCAAAAATTTTTACTCAAGGCAAATTGCCTGATGGAAAAAGTGGTGTTGATCTCGTTTTGGGTACTTTCTTACCACGGCACTTTAGATTTTGCAACAATGTAATTCGCTTCAAACGATCAAAAATTTATCTCCGCCCTGTTCACAAAGTTATTCTTAAACCAGGAGAAACAAAGTGTACCCTACTTCAAGGTCCCATTCCGACATGTTTAAAACATTTAGAATTCCCTCTGCATACAACAGGACATTGCAATTATGTTTGCCCATCTGAAACCTTAGAAAAATTTAGAAATGGCCGAGTTCTTTTGACTAATCTGACACATTGATCATTAACCTTTTCGCCCAGGCAATCAGTTGCTTATTTTGATACAGGTGAACTCATTACATTTACACAAGACTTTCCCTTTGAATATTTAAGTGTCACCGATTGCCAACTCTCCTAGGCCAATCCAGACAGCAAATCTAAAACTCAAATTTATTTAAGTATCCTCATTCAGACAGGGAAGACCCACTTGAAAGTCTACGGGAAGAAGAAGTTATTAGAACTTTTTTGAGCTTATTTTAAGCAAGATTGATCATTTGTTTTTATTCAGATTGAATGGAGGAACTGAAGTGAAGTGATTTAAAGAGAAATAAGCGAATCATTCTAGTCATACAATTTAAAGCATTGTACCAAAATTTCTGAGTTTCTTGTCTCTGCCAGTCTAGATGTCATTGCAATGAATGGTAGCATGATAAATCCATTTGCCATCTTCATTGGCTTCCTGTTCAGCAATGCATCCAGTATAAAGTCCTTCTACTAACCTACAAGTGCATTCATGGTTTTGCTCCTTACTATCTACAGGAACTCATATCCAACTACAGGCCTTTAAGTGACCTTCCTTCCAGTTCTCAATCTCTTTTAAATGTACAATCATCTGTTACCCATTCTTACGGTGATCGAGCTTTTGCTATTATTTCTGCCAAATTGTGGAAAGATCTTCCATCTTTTGTTAAGAACTCTTTTTCTATTGGACAATTAAAAACTAATTTGAAAACTCACTTGCTTACTATTTCATATTGACTCCCTATTGGGCAGTCTTCAGTCTTCTGAGACTCTTTGTGTAAGGCGCTTTATAAGAACCGTATTATGATTATTGTTGTCGTTGTCGTTGTCGTTGTCGTTGTCATCATTATCATTATTATTATTATTATTATTGAAAAAAAGGCAGATTAGAATTGTTTCACATTTCATCACATTACATAAGCAGAAACAGAAGACATTTACTAGTATTTCAAAGGCTTTTAAGAGCAAGGAAAATGTAAAAGAGTGTGTGTCAAAGTCAGATTGTAACCCTGTTTGCCAGATAAGTTGCAAGTGGTAATTTTTGTAAAATTGACTTGAGAGAAATGAGGAAATAATCATGTCACTGTTACCTTCCAGAGGTCTCTTGTGAAAAGCGACAAAGCCAAATTGACGAATTTCTACAAGGGCGTAACTGAAATACCTACACATGTTGAGGCACCATAATGAGTCTATATGGATCATAGATGGTATGGCTTTCTGTAGCAAATTATATGTTCAGAAATAACATTTGGACAGCTAGCTGATAAAGTTCTTAGGATGTTGCTATCTTTTGCCCATAGAAACAATTTCGAAGTTGTAAATTTTGTCACAGATTGCTATATGACCAACAGCGAAAAGAGCACTGATAGGCTGAAAAGATGTAGTTGTAGTGTAGAACTTACATAAAGATCTATGTAGAATGAGAAAATTTTTCCTAAGCAATGGGAAGAATTTTTGAGTGGGGGATCAAACAAAGAGGCATACTGGTTGAATGGTTTTTTAAGAAGTGGTCAAGTGAATCAACTATTCTAAGCAGGGTTCTAGCTACAGTGGGCGGCGCCGGGCGGTACCGCCCGGTACCGCAAATATCTGCCCAGCACTCCGGTCAAAAATGAGCTGTGCCGCCCGGCACGTAATTTCCAAAAAATGATCTGAAACGTTGTTGAAAATGTACATATCCACGATTCTAGGGAAGCCTAAAGTCCTCGTAGTATTCCGTCTTTTCATGTTAATAGGTGCTGTATCATAGGGGACGTTTTAATCCGTGAACCCCAAACACGGAACCTGTCAGACAGGTTTAACTTCGACACCGCTATCATTAACAGCAAGGATATGGTATATAATTATCTTATGAAAACATTTGGGTGCATTGAACTTTAAGCACATTCACACATGTACATAAAGTCATCACACATCGTTAATTATTCCCTGACATTGTTTCATTGGCTACTGGCCTACTTTGACTGGTCCATTTATGCTATAGGGAGATTTACCTTTACAACCAACAAGGGTTGCTTGAAAATTTATCATATCAGGAGGCTAGAGCTTTTTGATACTATTACTGTACTTCGTACGAAACTAATTACTAGTGACAAGCATGTGCTACTTCTTTAAAACTAAGGAGATTTTTTCGAAATTTTCAAGATTTTACCCTTCACAATCGGATCGTCCGTAGCTGGCCATGAACGTTCGTTTACTTATCTCTGCGCTGCGGAGTAAGCAATACTTTCATTGCCTAACGTAGTAACTGTATGTTGTTATGATGTATTTGTATTGTAGCAGTGCACATAACATTAGGCTAGGTTGACGTGATATTGTCAGTTTGTACGGCCGGCTGTGTCCGCTACGTATAATAAATCAGTGAACTGTTAGTGCATTTTCTGCCGCGAGGTTTGAAAATTTTATCATGGCTCAACAACGAAAAATCCAGGATTTCTTTGGTGCTGCTGGTTGTGCGAGCAGTGCAAAGCGGAGCAGAGACGACGGCCAGGAAGAAGGGAACGAGGACACTGACAACAATGTTGCAGAAGTAACCATGACTGCAGGGGCTAAAACCGGAGCTCAAACTCAAAAAAGCAGAAACATGCTTCACAATTCAACCAAACATGGAAAAAAGACCGTCCGTGGCTGATTTGTGAGATTGACCGACAATCGCAGAAAGAGGTAATGTTTTGCAAATTTTGCCAGGACTTCAACAACGGCAAAGTGTGGAATAGGACCGGGTGTAAAAGGGTTAGACTGGAGAGCATCAAAGTCCATGAACAGACGAATGAACATTGCAACTCTATGTCCCTCAAAGTGCAAGTCGAGGCATCACACCATGTAAGAGAAATGTTGACTAAACCCAAAGAAATAAGTTGCAACTCCATGGTAAAGGCATTCCAATGTTTGTACTGGCTGGCAAAAAGAAATATCCCACATTCAACAAATTTCGAACCATTATTAGATCTTCTTACCCAGCTTGGTCTAGATATTAAAGCTAAAATCTGTAAAGGTGCAAATGCCACCTACACATCAGACACTGCAATAAAAGAGATTTTGATGTGTCTTAGTGAAGTTATAGAGGCAGAGATTTTAGATGATCTCCGTAAGAACCAGTACTACTCGTTAATGTTCGACGAGACAACGGACGTAAGCACCATCGAACAGATGGTGATTCATGCACATTACGTCAATGCTAATGGAGAGGTTGCGACAAGGTTTATGAAAATTATCGACTGCCTCAATGTAGACTCGGTTGTAAATGAAGATGATGACACTGAAACTGAAGTGAAATTAACTTTGAACGCAGACAAAATTTGCACCCTCGTTACAAATTATGTGAGTGAAAGTCAACTGGAATTTTCAAAGTTAGTTGGCCTCGGCACAGACGGAGCCCCGGTTATGGTCGGAAAAGCCAATGGAGCTGTTAAAAAAATAATTGACAAACAAGTGTCAGAGCAGTCTGACTCTGGAAAACCCATTGTTAAAGCTGTCGGTGCACATTGCGCAGCACATAAATGGAATCTGGCAGCCTCCCAATCCGGATTTTCCTCAAATTGTCAGGTTCAAAAAACTGCTACAAAAACTACATGATTTTTTCTCCAGAAGTGCAATGAGAACAGCTGGACTTAAAGCTGTGCAGAAGTTAATTGCTGAATCAATGGAGGATGGCACTGGTACTTCTACAAAAGGGAAGGTACAGGATCCTAGCCCCACCACGTGGTTGGCGTTGGGAAAATGTGCATGTGCTTTATTAAAAATCTTGCCTAGTGTACTTGTCAGCCTTGGACGAGAAGGGGAGGAAAGAGGAGATGTAGTAGTGACTGGCCTTTACCATCAAATGACTAGAATAGATTTCATTGCAATATTAATTTTGCTGACTGACATCCTCCCAACTGTCAACCGACTAAGCTGCTTATTTCAGAGCCAATCAGTTGACTTTTGAGTCAATAGTAATGCACCAGGAGTCAACAGTGAAAGCACTAGAGGCGAAAAAACATAAGCCAACCTACAATGATGCCTTCCAAAAACTAATACAGGACTTGCAACAGAATGATGTACCTGTCAATGTGACGGAGGTTGAAGCCAAGTTGCAGGAATTTCATGAGGTGACAGAACAACCATTCATCAACCTGTTAATGACAAACATTACGGAAAGATTTGAAAGTAGTAACATCATGCAAGCTTTCAAAACAGTAAGCGACCTGACAAATTGCATTACATCAGAGAAGAAAGCTGAGCTGGATAATTCAATATCACTTCTAAGTCGCCAATTTGGTTTACAACTAGAAGAACTACGTTTAGAGGCAGAAGATATCCCACACTATAAAAGCCTCATGGAATCAACCAACTTCATGGGTACACTTTTGGCCTCCACAACAGCTAAGCAAATGTTTAAGAACTTGTCTGCTATTGCTAAAATCTATAAGACACTCCCACCTCACACGGCCGATTGTGAACGAGACTTCTCACGAATGAAACTTGTTAAAACTGAACTCAGAAATAGAATGAAGGAGCCTACACTTGACTGCCTGATGCGGATTAGCATTAATGGTCCTCCTCCGGATAGTTTCCCTTACGTCAAAGCAGTGAAGTTGTGGTCTGAAAAGAAGGACAGGCGATACAAAGTTAGAATTTTACAGTTGAAGAAGTCAATGCCCTATACAGACCTTGATATTTGAGACAAGAAAGAGTGATTGCACACGAAGAAGATACACAATTGCAGAAGAAGAGGCAAATGAAGAACCAGTTCTAGGCATTTTGCCCTACAAGTTTGAGCCACTTGCACAAGAGAAACCAGGTGCTGATGACGAAGTAGGCCAAGTAGCTGATGCCGGCAGTGATGGCGATGCTGTAGCTTGAATGAACAACTTGTTCACGCTTGGTACCGATTATTATCGCTTTTCCCATGGTTCAAATTCGTGATGTAAAATTGTTACCCATCTAACAAATTTTCCAGCATGCATAAATCAAATTTATTGACTATCAAATCAGACAGAATTCTTTATTACACTTTGTTTTGTAAAGCTGCAGTATCTGCCTATGACTCACTAAACTGTGTGTAATGTTACTGTAGTGCAATAAGTGTAGTGCATCTGGTCCTTGTTGATATTGTATTTAGGCTATGTAGTTTGTATCCTGCAATCTGGCAGACTTCAATGAAGGGGACAGTCATCAAGATTTCTGGTTTAATACATAGCTTTCATTGTCAACTTGTGCAAAAAGTTACAACTCATTGCATGTCAGTTTGTGAAAGTATGTTCTAAATGTATGTACTTTTATTACCAGTTTTAGGCTATTGCTTTTTATAAAGACATCATCAATAAATTGTTCTATCAGGTGCTTGTATGGACACTGTGGCCCAATGCTCACTGAAGCAGAATGCTCACTGAAGCAGAGTGCTCACTGAACCAGAGCGCTCACTGAAGCAGAGTGCTCACTGAAGCAGAGTGTCAGGATGTAGGGGAAAGAAGAGTCAAACAAGAGAATTAAACAGCACACCTACCACACTCCTTACTTTCTTGAATCTAAATCTAAAACCTCAAGGTCGGATGCCATTTCCTGTAATCGTGACAAGGCAGATACAAGAATTTGCTTGTTTGTTGTACCTATGCAGTGAAGGTCACAAAATACAGTAGTATCATTTTCAAGAGTACAGATAGATGTAATGGTTATAGGTTTATCAATGTATACCACCAATCAGTGGATTGTGCTACAACCGATGGTTGCAGCAGAGACATGCAAGTTTTTTACACATGATTAGTTAACAGAAGAAACAACAAAGGACTACACTGTCATGCTAAGAAACTGAGCCTTCATTGGAACTATGGAGGGAGACAGATAGGACAAAAATCTAAAGAGACAGATTTATCTTGATTTAGGAGACTATCTAACATCTCTTCTGACGAAAACACATTCAACACATCATGGCTAAAAAATAGCAAGAAGCACTTCACAAAAGTGGCTATGGGTACAACCTTAAGTACAAAACCCAACCACCTAACATCAGTCATTCCAAGGAAGCCTTGAAATGAAGACGTATCAGGAACATAACCTGGTTCAACCCCCCGTTTAGTGACAGTGTCATCAACAACAATGGCAAGAAATTCTCTAACCTCTTGGACAGCTGCTCCCCACCTGGACACAAACTTCATTCTCTACTCAACAGAAACGGTGAAAATGAGTTACATCTGCATGGCAAGCATAGACCAAATTATATCAGCGCAAGACAAATACATACTGGCGAAACAGGAAGTGCGACCAGCAACTCAAAGCAACTGCAACTGCAGAAAGCAAAGCGAGTGACCATTGGAAGGCAACTGCCTCACGAACAACATTGTGTACCAAGCAACTGTAACACGCCACGACAACCACAACGAAGAAACATACATTGGTCTAAGAGATAACACATTCAAAACAAGACCCGCCCACAAGTCTAGCTTCAAACACAAAGACAAGAGAAACACAACTGCAATCATTGAATACATCTGGAAACTAAAGGATTCAAATGTAGAATACTCCGTAAAATGGAAACTCATGAACAAAGTTCGAGCATACTCCACATCATCTAAAACTTGTAATCTCTGTCTAGAAGAAAAGTTCTTCATCTTACTCAAAAATCCTTAGCCACTCTAAATAAAAGAAATGAACTCATAAGCTCTTGCAGACACAGGAACAAACATCTGCTGTGTAATTACTCTAATAGGTAATATATCTTGGCTTGCTGTGTACAGGTCGTGCCTGTTCAAAACGAGCATGACCTCGAACACATGCTTAAAAACAAACACAACATCAGGAAGCGAGCACATATGTACTCAACCTTTTTGACACCATTCTACTTCAGGCTTCTGAAGAGTGAGGACCTACCTTATTGGCCCTTACAAAACTGTTCTGGAAAGCCGTGCTGTAAAAACCTATTGCAACCTTTCAATATTTTAGCTCCCTTTACAGGGTTGAGCACTTTACCATTGACTGGTAAACATTACTTACTGTTATGGAGACAGACTTATCAGTAGATTATGGGCTGAGCCCACGGCCATTAAACTTATACAGAAAGTAGGGAATCCATACTTTCTATTTCATTGCTTGAAAACATCAATTAGTTAGTGAGTTAGTCGGATGGAGTTTTACGACCCAGTTTTCAACCACTTGGTTCAAGTCAAATCAGAGCATATGGCTAAGGATTGCAAAAAACCAGTTAAATGCACTGAGAGTGGGAGGCAGTGAGAGGTACTTAGCTGCCCTTCACGCCAATCCAGCGCCACAAAAGAATTCATCAGCTATAAAAGATGATGGCAGGGAGGATAACATTTCTATCACTTCCATGTGCACAGAAATTTGTGTTAAAAACAATGGCGGACACTACTGCTCCAAAGTATGCCTCGTTGAGACTTACCCTGATTAAGAGGAATATAAGGCCATCAAGGCGTATGTGGTATAAGACGAACAAAGCAACAGGTCACTTGACAAGTAACGTTTATTTGATGTTTTAGGTATTTAGTCTGCAGCCACGTCCTACATAATGAAGATATGCTCAGGCAAAAAATATGCAGCAGGCAGAAGAGTGAATAATCTCACAATAAAATCACGGATGGCAAGACTTAAATGCATTTGCCCCACTCACGATGACAGAATAGAAAAGCTGTCACCACAAGTGGCACTCTGCTTTCCTCACTTGGAAGAAATTGTTTCAGGAGGGAGGTTATGGAAAACAAAATGTTTAATTGGTTCACCGTCGATGAAAGATAAAGAGATTTCCTCCGTTTCCTATGGTGTACAACGAAGGGGAACTTGTTACAGAATACTGCATGAAGGTCCACGTATTTGGTAATAGTCCGTCACCATCTGTTGCTGTATACTGTAGGAGGGAAGAAACCCAACAGGGTGACAATAAATACGGTGAAGAGGTAAGAGATTTTTTGGAAAAGAATTCCTACATTGACAATGGCCTTGGCTCAGTGGCAACACCACTAGCAGCTATCAACCTGAAAACGAATTCTCGCAGGATGTTGGCAGAATTAAATCTGAACCTGCACAAAATTACCTCTAACAGTATCAAAGTAATGGAGGTCTTAAATCCAGACGAAAGAGTCAAAGGAATGAAAGAGTTTGGATCTGCCTAAAGATTCTGATTTAACAGAGCTTAGGCTTACTACAAGATTTGGAGGGAGACACCTTCACATTTGACATGTCTTCTGAGGAAAATCCCTTCACAAAAGGAGGGGTCTTATCCACCAAAAACAGTCTCTATAACACTCTTGGTTTTACAGCTCCTGTAACACTGAAGGGAAAAATGCTCCTGAGAGAACTATCTCCCAACAAACTGGGATGTTCCATTGCCTGCTGAGAAGGAGGTAGAATGGACTAAATGGCCAAAGTCCTTGAGGTTATTCAAGGAGGCACATACCCCAGATGCTATGTAAAAATTTCACTTTCATTACCTCAATGAAAAGAGCTGTGCAGCCTGTGTCTGTTCTTAAACAGCGCCTTCACTGAAGTGCAGATGTGCCACAGCATCCTGACAATGTCTGATGATTAGGGTCATACATGATGGTGGTTTGGGAAGATGATAGATCTGGCACTAAGGAGAGGTGTCGGCCAACCCTCAAGGTGCCATTTTTGTCAAGGAAGGGGTTTAGTTCTTATAGCTGTGTTGCTTTTGTTACAGGCACATTTTGCTTCAAACAACTTATTTTGTCTCTGTAAACCTCTTGTCGGACACAATGGATGACAGCCGTTCTGGCCAGTAATAATTTGTCAACACTGCAAGGCTTTGCCAAATGTTTCTAACTTTCTTTCTTTTGTCTGCTTCAAACACGTTTGGGTTTCGATGATCTATATGTGTTCTTTTTCAAATAATGCCATGATGTCCCGTATCTCCAGTTCTGTCAAATTTTGAAACTTACACGTTGGAAAAATAATTTTGAGTTACCCCAGATGACTTTTGACCCCCACCAACAAAGAAAGGGACCATCTTGGCATAACCAAATACCAATTATGAAATATATCCAACTTTCCTACCTTGAGATAATGCAAAACCAGGTATTCAGGGCTTGGTCCCTGGTGTTGAGTAACAGTGAAATCCTGCAATCATCAGGCCTTGGAGGGTAATAGTTTTCAGCCATTAAGCGACCACAAATGTGAGAGAAGGCAGTGTTTTATGCCACCAACTCAGCGATATATATCAATAGTATCATTAGTATTTTTTTATACATGAGGAAAACAATAGATTGTTCTTGGATGAAAAGCCTTAAGTGACCGAGAAATTAAACCCTGGATTTCCACCTTGCTAAGCTTCAAATGCCAGCTGCTTTTAAAAACTTGGCCACAGTAAATATCTACCTTACCATGGAAATTAAGAGACAACCCTGTACTCCCAGGTAGCTATATAGACACATGCTAAAGTTGTACTGATATCCTTTGATTCATAAATTTGGTTTAGCACACTAAGATTTCATTCTGTTTGCTGTTCATATGATTTTTTGTGCACAGTTTCTTAGGAAAGGAGAGGTGGTAATAACTATATAGCATTATCATGCCTTCACTTGTGTAGATGCAACCATGCAAGTCGAGCTGGCCACAGCCTTTTTTCCAGTTGTGGCTCACTGGCTTGTTTTACCTGCTCCACTGTTTATGCTGAGCCCCAAACACAATGGCAGAAGGTTCCATTTTTAAAGTCTTCACTATGACCCAGCCACGACTCAAGTTCCTGACCTCACAACTGCAAGTCGGAAGCTCTAACCACTTGGCCATGCAGTTGGTTAATAGTGAAGTCAGAAAATCAGAACCTAAATGGGGAAAAAAGTCTTGGAAATGGAACAGTTCTGCCTAAAAAGGAACCATTGACAAGTGTGTAATTTTTTATGTAAATTCAACTTCAAGTGTGACTTCCATTTGACTGGTTATACAAAACATACGACTTGACAATATACAACAAAAGACTTGTGGGTATACTTAGGCTTCATGTTTTCCGAATTCAGAAAAATCCAGGCACACATGGTGTCAAAAAAACCTCTTCAGACAATTCAGGGATAGATGGAGGTGTCAACCCTCAGGAGGCAGGCGATCTTTTGTACCCCACTTTGCAGTCAGTTTTACATTATCATAGTCAAAATTTGGATCCAGCTCAAAGGGTTGTACCTCATCAGTTTGTACCTCCTAAAGAAAGAGAGAGAGGAGCAGAATAATGTCACAGATGTCTGGTAACAGATGGAGCCAATAGTGAAGATTGAAGAGCAAATACATCCATTTCAAAATTGAAATTACAAAGGATTATGGGATACAATGTTTGTCTGGCTGGGTTGTTTTTTGCTGCAGTAGAATGACAGTGACAAAAACATCTGGTATCAAAACCCTATCCCACAATCCTTTGTACTTGCTACAGTATTTGAAAAAGGGTCTATAGACCTTATGCATATGATGTCACAGAGAGGAAAGTACACCCTCATGGGTGGGGGGGGGGGGACAAAACAAACCAACACAGACAAATACAGACAGTTGATTTGTCAACCAGTTGAATATGCGCATAGTCTGCTAAAGGTGCATTGCAAATAATTTAGCATGTGGCCACATATGTTGGGCCCAAAGGATAACGTCAGTGTTTTGTCAATGCATAAGGTCTATGGAGTTACTACAACTTGTGGACATTTGAACTGGCAAATGTTTTGACTATAAATTGCTAAATGTACACAAAATAATGATATTGAAATGTTTTGTGTATCACAAAACACCATCAAACAGTACCTAAACAAGAAATAACTCTCAAATAAGTTATTTCTTAATGAGCTACGCAAACTGCATCGATTCTTTTCAGTACAGTTCCTCCTATGTACTGAGGTTCCTCTCTGCAAATTGGTATTGTTTCTCTGTATTTTATTGACAGCCATGTTACATTTTATTCACTATCCCAAGCTTGAAATCAAAATTGATCAAAAAAGCTACAATATTAAAATCCAGCCAAAGGGATACATGTCCCTTATATTTATCCTTTCAAATCTCTGTCTTTAGGTCATTAACTTTAAAGAGCAAATCTTCTCATTCCACAATGTCTTATCAAAGTATTTTCTCCTAATCCCTCCCACTGCTATCAAAAGAGCCTCCTATTATAGAAATAAACACAGCTTATTGATAGCAAAGATTTGGTCCTGGTGTGCATGCTGTGTACTGTGAGCTACTCTTCATCTTTTGACTTTAATGTCAATCAAAGAGCAGCATTAATGGAGACTTTTCCTACTCAATTGTAGTTTGAGGTAATGAATAATCTTAAAGTACCCCTACTGTAAGGTCAGTTTCACATAAGCAAAAATGTAGTTTGGGTGATGAATGTTGGTACCCCTACTGTGAGATCTAATTTTCCACCAGCTTCAAACAATGACTTAAAAATCTAATTCAATAATCTTTATGGAGTTGAAGGAATAATTTAAATAGATCCAACAAAGCAAAAATGAAGAATTAAGGACATCATTGAAAAAAAAAACAATTGGAGCCTCCATCACTTGAAAACTGAACAATGAACAGTTTTATGAGAAAAAAAATGATGAGAAAAGATACCAGATTTATAATTACCTGTATTGAAGCTTGATTTACATCACTGCTTCCAATGTTTAATCTCGTTTCATTTGTTTTAAGAATAATGTCCGGTATACTGACTTCATCTTCAGTCTCACCAGGAAGGTAAGATGACAATCCCTCATTCTCTTGATTTGTGCCTAGTAAAAAAAAATTAAACTCATGATATTCACAAAATGATTATCTTTGGTTAAATGGACCTGGCTGAGTAAAAACATTTTGATTTCATTCACACCCCCTTCAGATATCTTCAGCTTCCTGCTGAGACAAATGCTTTTCTTTATCTTTTATCTACATTTCCATTTTAAATATGCCTTTGAACTCCTCTGTTTTGGAGATTTCACAAGGGCACTTGTCCTGCAACTACATTACTGAGCAGTGCACTTGCCTAAGTAAAATCTGAATTGTCCAGGATTGTTGGGCCAGGATTGATCATAGCCTGCTTATGATTTAATTTTATTTATAATTTTGTAAATTGAATATTTTCTGTATTCTCAAACAGTCAAATGTCATATACATCTAATAAAATTTTGTGTAAATTCTCAGTTTTAACCCTCTATAAAACATAGCAGTCAATTCTGTCCAAAAGCAGAGAACAAAAGACCTGCATGATTCAGAGAGGTCAATGTTTTTTGTTACCTGATCAGGAAGTCTATGGTTTCCATTTTGAGGCATGATATTCTCACTTTCCCACCAGTACCCAAAACATGGAAATATCCCCTGGTTGGATGTGTTCGTAAGACAGTTAACCTGACACATCCTTCAGGTATAACATAGGTACCACCCTCAAGGAGGCAAAAATTTTCCAACCGTTGTGCATAATTTGAAAAAGTGTCTGGCCACAAATTTTTGAAACCCAAACTGAACCTTTTAGTACTCACTCATAAAACAGTTATTTGTATTCAGGATATGGGGATTGTCTAAGTTTGACCATTTGTCATTGGTATGTGAAGAAAACTTAACTGGCTTGTAAAAATTTGCTGAATTGTATGAATCCAACTCAATGAACCTCTTTAAAGTAAAAGCACTGCATTTATGTGGTGCCCATGTAGGTTTTGTGTATGTGCGTTTCAATGTGGATGTGTATGCGTGTTTGCTTGTGTGCATGTGTGAGGCATTGAGTACTGGTATGTGCTGTGTTTGTGAGGGTGGACTGCTTACAGATGAATCTGATCAGACACTTTTTCAAATTATGCACAAGACCGCTACAGCTCAGGGCATCACAAAATTCAAAATTTTATCCTTTTCTGTAGCTTTTGGATATGAAACTTGACTCATTATGCTACTTGCAAGCATTGCCATATGGTAATGATCCTTTAAGACTCTCATTGAATTATCGGTATAAACTCAATTAGCCCCTTTAATAAGCTCAAATAGGTATTTCCCAAAGCCTTAAAGTTATCTGTACACTATACCTATGCCCATGTTTTCTTGATTCTCAACATACCTTGATTTTCTGGAATGTTGCAATCTGATAATACTTTCTCCACATCTTCTTTCAAATCTTTAGTCAGTTTTACACCATTCCTGGTATAATCCTTGGAATCTTCTAATAACTGACAAATATCTTCCAACAGAGGGTCATCGGTTTCCTCTTCACTTAATACTTCATCTACAAAGTTGTCCACCTTCAACAAATATTTGAAGAGAAAATGCAGTTGCCTCAGACTTGTTTCTAAAAATGAAACCTACTGCCGTTGTGCATGATGCTCCGCATAAGCAACGGAGTAAGGAAAACAAGCTAGTGAGTCACAACTAGAAAAAAGGCCATGGTCGGCTTGACTGGAACCAATAGGTTGGAAACTGGGCCATAAAACTTCATCTAACTAACTCAAACTTGTTTCAAAACAACAGCAAAGGCTCACAAATTTCATCTCATTACTCTTCCCAGTATCTTTCATGATATTTTAGGAAATCGATATTGCATATTCAGTGTAATTCAAACTATGACTACTTGCAGAATTCACTTCTGGGTGAGAAGAATACTGTCACTTGATTCTCAAAGAGCCATTCATGATACTGTATATGTCAATCTGGCACACTTACAAATTTGGTTTACTGAGTGACTACATATTCCTTTGTAGGAAACGTCACATCCATCCTTTCGTTGGGTAAAGCAAAATTCTCAACTGGCAATTGCTACATAATTGCCAACAGATTCAAAAGATGCAAAGTAGCTCACATTCCACAGCATGCACAGAGAGTGTACTGATGAATGTTGGGATAAGGCCTGAGTCCAGAAGCAAAAATTTGGAACTGAATACCCGTTCTTTTTACCTGTCTCAAAGACTGCTTGAGACTTAACTCTAAAAATCCTGGGAAAGGAAATACTGTGTTCTGTGTGGATGTATGGGATATGAAGAGGGATCATCCCAGGGTATTACCATATACCTGTAAGTGTGTATGACTTTTTAAACAGAATGGTACCCCATTTATTTATTTTAGGTTTGAGTACCTGTACAGTATGTTCCATCTGGTACCTGGATACCTAGGTAACAAATCCCTTTTATACTGTGTCAGTTTTGGGAGTACGTATTTGCAAAACTGCACTAAACCTAGCAGAGAGTTATTACCAATACAAGCAAAATATGCTGAAGCCCAAGAAGATTTAATACCTTGACATATTTCTGTTCTGCAGGTAGCTTCTCACGTGGTGCTGTTAATGGACTGGTCCTTTCAGTGAGCACCTTTAAAGGAAGAAAGAACATAAATCTGTCATACAATTCCACAATTTGCAAGATTGGTCCCTTTGAATTACCTTTCTGAATGATAACAAAACTGTTCAAATGTCAGATAAATTTTATCAACTTGAACATTACAGTACTTGACTGGTTGGTTGAAAATTAACATATCTGTGGCTAACAACAGCTATTCAGTAATGAGTTTACATGACTCATAAAGTCATGACTTATTGGCATTTAGTGAAAAATACTTTTTTCAAAATTATACAAAAAGAAACACAAAAAAAAAAAGTCTCCAATTTCATGCATTTCAAATCTGATCTACAAGATACACAACACTTCAGGTACAAAGAAACAACAAAAAGATATCACAACTATAAATAATTTGACACAAAACAAATTCAATCTTTTCTTTCCTTGAGCTATCCAAAATTGGTATGTGTATGAAGAGTAACCTTTTGATGCCTGTCTGATAAAATCAACTTTAAATCTGAAAACTTACGCCCAGGGGAAAAGTGTTTATTTCCCAAGAGGAGAGTAAAATTACCTCCCAGGAAAAGGATCAAATATTTCCTGCAATTCTTACCAGATTATGTAATTTCCAAGTTTTCATGTGTTGTAAATGCAATGAAACCATAACATTCTGTGGATGTTATGATTCAAAGGGGATGTGGGGTGTAACTGGTATCCAACTTTGTTACATGATCTGTACCCCCAAGTGATATATGCTTTCATGATGTTCACACTGCATGAAAAGCAATTATTCTCAATTAACTTTTACTTGACTAGCCTGGTAGCTATTTCCAATATAATGTAACTTTTTGTGGATTGCAATATATCTGGTATTAACAGTTAATCAGACATGAAAACTGCTGGTATGAAGTGCCCACGTAAAGTGCTCCATTTCCTTCCAAAGGTGATAAGATGTAATTAAGCAGGGAATGAGGATGTTTCAAAAAGTATGGAGGAAAGTTACACCATTTACATCATCATCTCTTGTTTTTTCTTGTCATTCAAACAGCTCATAGCTCAACATTTTCAAATTGTAATTTGTAAGAGCTAAAAGAAGTATGAATCGATTGGCTTTTACATACTGTATTACCTCGATTTCAACATCATCTTCCTCTTCCCTCTGTCTTCTATTCCTATCATCATCTCTTTCAACCTGTCCTAAAGTATCTTCGGATGACAACCTTACTCCAACGTCTTCTCCTAAATAAAGGTTCTGAATCAGGTCTGGGTAATCGCTACTCTCGGGTATGAAGTCCTCAACATCCTCTGATCATTTAACAAGAAATAAAGCCAGTTTATTTTTACATTTTAATGGTCCAAAACTATTTCATGTATCAGCACTGCATTAGTGTACCTTCTGTGTCCTCCACGAAATGTCATGCAGGAGGGACAACTCTAACAAGACAACAAGTTGTGAATAAAAAAATTATTTTTATTTTGATAACAAGTTCTTTCATTCCATTTAATAATCTGAATTCATATTGAAACAAATAAGTCTTGTATCACAGAATCCAGAAAAAACGATGCCCAGTGTTCATGCTTCAATGTTTCAATGCTTATACATGAATATGTTTCATCACATACTTCTAATATGTTACATATTTTGCAATTGAACTTTCCTTTTTTATAAATGGTCTCACGTACCCCATGCTCGGGGTAACACCCTGTTACCTCCCGCTCAAGTAACGTGGGACAGCAGGTTAACCTAGGGTCGGTGTTTAAATTTCAATCCACCTCAAATTGCAGGGTTAAGCAGTTTTAAACATCGTGTTTGTTTTAATCAGGCAAGGTCACAGGTGTTTATGGCAATGATGAGAGGTATTTTCTTACATTTTACAAGTAATGGGTACGTGAAATATTTGACTTTGTTACTATGGTAACACTACCCAATCAACGAAACATGGGCTTCGTGAAAACACAGACTGGAAAACATGGGGTTACCCTGCGGTTTTGCCTGATTGTAAACACAAGGTACTGTAACACTTAGTGTTGCGGGGTACGTGAGACCAAGCCTTAAAGGACTGCCAGTCCTTCAAAATTTCCCTTCTAGGAACATCTTAAATAAATATATAATACCTTTTTTTAAATACACAAAAGATTCCATGAATTCATCGTAACTCTGAACTGGGTTAGCAAGGACAGTGTTAATTGCAGATGGTACATGCTCCTCTGTCAACTGATTGGTTACATTGTCTCTCATTTCTTGTGTTGGGACATCCCGTCTTGGGTTTTCACTCTGATCTGCCATCATGGTAAACCTCACACAGACTTCAAAATGCTTACAAAAGGTGAAGAGCAGAACCAGTTCATACTGTGAGATTTCTCTTAAACTACGTACATTTGAAAAAAAAAAAGGACAAAGACAGAGTAAGAAAAAAAATTAAAAAAAGAAAATGCAAGTTTTGGGGAAATCTTCTAATTCTAACTTCTTTTAATGTTCTCAACAAAGTCAGTTCTAAAACTGTCTTTATTCTTCTCCCCTATCAACAGGGAACTGCGGACGTAGTTAAGCAACTGAACCTGCTCTGTCGGAGTGGCATTTTTTAGTCTGCCATACAGTACAGTGTAAAACTTGTTTCACTTGTTCACTTAACCTGCCTAAGAAAGATGGAAAGTTTGGTCAAGTCACTAACAAAGCAAAATAACCAAATAACATAGGTTGTGCACTCAGCACACTATACGCAATTTACTACATTGTATGGAGTAGTACTTCAGGGCAGTGTACACCATAGCAAGGTAATTTTCGTTGTTTTGGTGGAGTATGTTTTCAATTGTGAAATATACACGTAAAAGTAGGATGTAGGTAGAAAAATCTTGAAGACTGATCATATTATTGTATGCACGTACCTGAAATGGATTCATTATCGTGAAAAACAAAATGCTGGATGGGTTCAAAACAGTTAGGTTTGTTAAAGTAACGTTATTACAGTGATAGCGAGAGATTTGTGACAGTGAGCCAACTTCAGGGTCCCGCCAACTTCGGGGTCTTTAGTATATAAGTATACTAAAGTCTACAGTGAGAATGTTGCATGGAAAGACGTCAACATGGCAGTAACAGGTGTTGCATTGAATAGTAAAAGACATCGATGAAGTTTGAAACTTTAAAGGCCCATTTCTCTCACCCCAAACAGCACCAGTTCTCCTAACCTTCTTACTGAAGCCCCTCCCACAATTGTCTGAAATGCATCCTCATCCAGACGCAATCTCAGTTTATTGCTTCAGGGTGAGTAAAGAAATACTACTATAAAAACACTCTCAGTACCGTTCATGCTGTGTAATATAAGCTTTGGCACTCTGCATTGTTTGAATTAGCTGTCAATCAAAGAGCTGGGCCAATTGAGAATTTCGGTACCCGGGTTCCAAAATTGTAGTTTTGGGTGAGAGGTTTGGCCCTTTAAGGAAAAGTTGATGGAATCTTCATTTGACAAAAGTATCATCACTGATATCACATTCCATTCCATTACTTTCCGCCTCCCAAAAAGATGTTTTCTGCTAAAACTAAATGGGGTGGAAAACACTGTTTTTGAGGGGCGGAAAGTAGCGAGGGCGGAAACTAACTGTAACCTGTTACTGTGTTAGTAATACTATTACTAATCGCTATTGTGATAAATGTCAAGGATTGTCAGTAATTAATTGCATGATACTTTTATCTTAACGTACTTTTACAAATAACGTTTTTATGTCAGCAGTTGAGTTGTTAACTTGGATTCTACCTCACCTATTCTCGCTTAATTTTCCGATTATCTCAGTCAGTCTCAGAATGGCAGCCAGGAGTTAATTAGGCCTACCATGCATTCACCAAGAGACCAAGAGAGTGGGTGGAAGAAAGACAAGCAACTCAAACAGGAGATCTGGACACGTCTGTGCTCTGTAGTAGACTGAATCTTTATTCACTTCTCTTATGAGAGAGCTATAGCCTTGTGCCTAGCTAGAACAAGTGCAATAATAGAATACTTAGTGCTGCATGGCCAGCTATAGAATTGTACAGCTGCCAGGTTAAGCCTTACACAATTGTACATACAGCAGTAACAAGCAGTCCAACACAGCAGTAACACACACAATACATAAACACAATACACCTAGGCTATATACAATTCACACATGATGAGATCCCCTCTAATCCCCAAGGTACATACATACCCAGCTGTGTAATACTCTTATCCCTACAACATGGCGCCTGCAGTCTAGTACAGCAGTATACGTTAGTATTAGTAGGTACGGTTAGTGCAGTGCTGGCCTGGCCAGGCTAATTCTAACGTTACTACCGAGCACCTGTGTTGCAGACAGGGCAGTGGAATTTGTGAAATGATTCCACTTTCTTGTTAAACAAGGAAATTCTGTAAATAATATATGAGGCAATTTGTTTAAAATAGTTCTAACTTTGTTAAACATATAAATCAGTTTTTATAGATAGGTTTTATATAAAATAACAAAAGAGTTTATGTAAGAATAAAAATGTTAGAAACTCCTTCCGAATAAAGTTAACCTTTTTTCCTTGTTGGTGAAATTTGTATTTTTTCAGTTATGGAAGCACTGGTATATGTACGCATGCAAATTGCACAATCAACAATCATGAATCAGTCGACTGCACGTTGTAGAATTTTCTAGAATTTGCTAGGACTGGACGGGACACTCTTACTTAGTGTTTGAATGTATGTTATAAGTAGGCTAAACCAACAGATTACAATTTACAGCAACTGTCCATTGACTAGTGTTGAAGTTGAACAATTCACCACAGATTAAAATTTTGTCGGCCGGTAAGGAATTTGTTGCACTTGCAGGACTGTGAAGTATTTGTTTTATAATTCATGTGAGTATTATCGTGACTTGTATTATCTTGACCATCCTGTCTTTCCCATCGCAGTCTCCAAAGTTTCTCTTACCAATAAGTGGTAGGCTAGGCTAGGTCTAACGTTAGGCCCTATTTTACTTCCTAACTGTTACTGTTAGGCCTAACCGTTAGGCCAAGGCCCTATGCTACATAACTTTCGCGTAGGCCTAGACCGTAACCGCCTAGGCTAAATAGCTGTTATATCGACACAGGTGTTCTTGACTTTGAAGATTGATGTTGGCTGATATGCACACAAATTGGCCCAACAGTTTTTGACACATCTGGTCTTTCATAGCTTGGCTAGTCTGGATTACATTTTAATTTCACATTTGAGAAATTGAGGGTCAGGGAGCCATTTGGCTCAAAGAGGACCCTATGCCAGAGTGAGCGTGGATGGACACCGGCAAACTTCCCCTTTCCGACTAGTGCTCAGAGCTACTGTAACGAAGCAGGTGTGCACTAATCGCTCCCAATCCTGCTCCCGGGACCACCATTTAACATCCCCATCTGATGGATGTGAACGTATCTCCAGTCTTTAGCCACTTTCCCAAAGGCTGGGTGTGGGGGTGGAGGTTACTTGCCCTGCACCACTGCTCACATGACGTGAAATAGCCCCTACTATAACTGCCTAGCTACCACTAAACAGCCTTAAACCCGACTTATGAGCGTTAGGCCTAAGTTGGGTTTTGAATTGATTGTTAACACCCACAGTTTATGGTCAATCCAATGCTTACTGGGTTTTATCATATTTTTGCTGACTTTAATGTTGGAGTAGCTATAAGCTGTAGGTGCAAACATCAAATAACTTAACTGCCTAAAAGTTGGGTTTTAGACTGTGTAGTGGTAGGACAACTTCCTTTGTTTGTTTTACTGAAGCTGCTTTAAAGGGAAATACTGCATTTAAATGCTCCAACATATCATTAAAAGTAAATAGCTTTAGGCTAGTCATTTTTAAATCATTGGGTCTCAACAATTAACCTCAGCAGTAGCTTTATCTCCTCAAAATATTATGCACAAGAAGAGTTATGGAAGTTGCATCTTTCAAAATGTTGAAAGTTTGGGTGAACAAATAATTCTTGAGCAGCAAACAACTGAATTTCTGCCTGAGGGAAACTTATTTCTTGAAAAGAAGGCTGCCATACTGCCATATTTGTAATTATTTATCACTCTTTGTCAATAGTAATTTATTGGTTTTAAAAGGATGAAATTTCCTTGTAAACAAATGCAGTATTTCCCTTTAACTTAAGAAGACCACACTTGGAGCTGGTTTGCATTTGAAAAATTTCCCTTTCTTCGGTTCTTTAAACAACTTCATCAGTTACGTCAACTGTGTCTAAAGAAGCATTCCTGGACATTCAACACTTCTGCAACAAGGCCTACAGTACATGCAGTGACTTTTTGAGTGAAATACAGCTCTGAAAGCAAGTATAGAAATCATGGAATTGCAGGGAATTCACTCATCAGTCGACCAGTTCCTCATGAGCTGAGAGTCATGACTGCTGTTGCATCAATTCTGCATTGTAAAGATAGGGTTTCCACTAATTTAATGGTTTGACTATTCTAAACCTAACTTCTGTGTACTACTAGCATATACAGATTATATCATATTGTTAGGACAATTTTTTTTCAAATTTTTTCTGACAGAATGGGAAATAGAAGCAAGCTCCTGAGATATGTGAAACTTATTTACATATTAACTTGAGTTTGAAACTACAATATTATTGCAGTGCTGGAAGCAAATAGTAATTTTAAAATTGTTTTGTCTTTTCAGAAATTGCAAAGATGGCAATGCTACCAGTCGAAACTGGTGGCGGTAGCAGCAGTGGGGAGGCAGGTGGTGGCAGTGGTGGGGATTCCCGCAAGCCTAGACAACACCTTGCACCAAAAAGTTATGAAGACATCTTGAGATTTGCAATTGAGAACACTTCTGAACAACCACAGATACATGAACCTATGTCAGAGGAGGTAACTTCCTTTAACTGAATAAGAATGTTTGCATCATCTTGAAAAATGTACAAAATTACACAACTGGGTTATAGAGTGATTCCATTGTTCATGTTGGGCTGGGAAGTGTTTATTTCCCAGGAAGTGAATAAAATTTCCCACAGTGCTTCCTGTATTACAGAAAAGGAAGAAAATGTCTGTCCAGTAACCAGAATTTCCCTCCAGGTGCCCAAATTTCTTGGGAAGGAGTTTCCCATTTTTTTTCCGCCCATGGCTTTCATGTGATGACATAATTGGATAGCTGCCCACTCTGTTGCACAAAAAACAAGTCATCAGCTGCTTCTTGACTACAGCAGATTTAATGTACTTACAGAAAGGATGGGGCTTGAGATGTCAATGAAAGCACTCTATAGGTTTGTGAAGGAATGTAAGAGGGGTGAAGGAGGTATAATGGTACATGGTGGTGTTTGGTGACCAGTGGCATAGCTAGGATTATGTTATTGGGGGGTTTGGTGTCATGGGGGGTTTAGGGGCACGACATGAGGGAAAAGTCTAAGGATAGAGAGAAAAAACTGCTGTTTTAGGTGTTTTTTGCATTGCAAGGTTGGGTCATGGGAGCAGGGGAGGCTCTAACCCCCAAAACCGTTTCCCTGGCTATGCTACTGTTGGTGACAATGTGTCGTTTGGGAGGATGGTGTGGTGTGAGGAAGGGGTCTTGGTCTTATGCAAGCTTTAAAATTGGTTTTGAATGGTTCAATGTGTTTATGGTGGAGGGAAATGTAATTTCGGATTAGATGGGACAGAGAAGTAGGGTTTGGATGAGTATGATGTAAGGGATCGGATAATGACTTGAATGACCTTGTGTGATTGGTTAGAGAGGGTCTAGATTGTTTTGAGTGAGGATCGAAATATGTATACATATTGATAAGATGTGAATGGTGAGATATTGTATAGACGAATATGATAAGTACTTTTGTTTAGTGACTGTAGGCAGCCATTAATGAGGTCCATCAGCCTTAAATTATCTTCAATTACTGTCTAAATGTAATTTTAAACCCTCATATACAGTGAAATTGAGGCAGTCATGAGGCATGTCAGTGTACAACTATCCATGGTACACATAAGAAAAGAAATTGAAAGATTAAAAGTTGATAGTCCTCAGCTATGGCCGACTGAAATCAGATCATCACTTGTTGTCCAGATTCATCTATAATATGAAGAATTAAGGAGTTGGGGATGGTTTTACTCATTCACAAACAAAGAGAAGTGAATGGATTGTATTAACATTGGAGGAGCAACATGCTTTGAGGGGCTGTAAGCAGAAAGTATTGTATGGTAGCTTGCTGACTTAGAGAAAACCAATATCCATACTTTAACATGGCACAGAGATATATTTCTCAAAACTTCAAAGAGTCACATTCCAAGATTTGATGCGTTGCTCTTTTTTTTCCCCAGAGAAAGACATGGCTTCGAGGGGCTCTGTCCGGAATGTTTACAGATGAAATAAAAATTATGAAGCAGAAATTGGAGGAGTTAGAAAGTGTTCTTGATTCTGAAAGTGATGATGATCAGGAGAAGAAAGAAAATTTGCTTGAATACATCACTGATCTCTGTGATACCATTGACAATGCACGAGGTAGGTGACCGCCCTATATTCCGACAGCCCTTTGTTCCAACACCACTATGTTCCAACGAACTCTATATTCATCTGCAAGGAAATATTATGTTTGTTTTGCAAAAAAAATCATCCTTTTAAGACTAATATTTATTGACACAGGTTGATAGATTATTAAAAATAAGGCAGTATGGTAGCCTTCTTTTCTTAAGAAATAAGTATCCTACAGATAGAATTTAGAAATTCAGTGGTTTGTTGCTCAAGAATAAGTTGTTCACCCAAACTTTTAACATTTCAAATGATGCAATGTCCATGACTCTTCTTGCACATTATGAAGAGATGTGGCTATTGTGGGGTTTACGATGAAGACCGCATTGTTGGATAGTGTCTGAGCTATTTCCTTTGTACTCTTCGTTGGAACAATTTAAACACAATATGTCCCTTTAAACTTTCAAAATTTTAAAGGGGGTCATTGAGTTGATTTCAATAACTTAATAAAAGTGTTGATGGGTACTACATGAAAATGCTTTTAATTAGCATGTTTAGTCCAGTTTCTAATTCAATAGTTATAGAGGAAGAAAAAATAAAATTTTGAATTTTGTGATGCTGACTTTCAACGGTTTTGTGCATGATTTGAAAAAGTGTCTGGTCACAATTTTTTTGAAAACCAAATTAAAATTGAACTTTTAAGTACTCACTTGTAAGACAGTTATTTGTGTGTAAGATGTGTGGATTGCCTAAGTTTGAACGTTTGTCATTGATATCTGAAGAAAATTTAACAGCTTTAGAAAAAATTATTGAATTTTGTAAACCAACTCAAATAGCTGCTTTCAGCTGGGAAAGTAAAATTAGGGATTCTGTGAAAAATACATGAAATCTGATCTAGTTGGCTATTTTACAAAACTGTATGGAAGGCAGGATAAAAACTTGTAAAAAGAGAACTTTTCTGAGGGAAGCAGGATGTCTCATAACCCTGGTTTATGGAAATACTGCATTTAAAAATTAAAATGAAGCAATATGACATGCAAAGAAATCAACTGGAGTCATTTTGAAATGATTCAGTTTCAGATATAAACTGTAGCAGTGAACTTCATCACCTCTGTAACAAAGAATGGAGTTGCTGAAGATTGGTAAACTCAAAAAATAACAAACAAAAGAGTCAATGTATTTTTTCTCTTTTCTGAATGATCTTTATTGTATCTGTAGTTTCATTAGTTTTTCTATAACCATTTATACATTCACTGTACTACTTTGATTATGAGAGATCCCAACCACAGCGCTGCCTCCTGTGAAGTTCAGAATTGATCTTCCCAAGAATGCTTTATTTTTTATTCAAAATATTTCCCCGAAAACATGCCCACGTTTTCGAAAAGGTTTCAAGTCCTGCAAGCGCCCCCATCCAAGATGGATTTTGTGATGTCATTATGCACCCAACCTCCACTATTACAACCTCAAACATAAGAAGAACTATGGTTAGTAGAACTTTGCATCATTTGAATATTTGAAAATTTAGGTGAACAAATTATTCTAGCTGTTGCACAATGGTTAACAAAGAATGTTTTGATTAGCTGGGGCCACTTAATTACATCCATTGCATTATTGTTCATGGTTAGGGACAAGGTTAGGAATTACTGCTATCATAAGTCAGAAAACAAATTTTTCCTTAAAGGCCTGATTCTCTCACCACCCCAAAGTACAATTTTTGTAGTAGTCTACAGAAACTTTCCATCGGTATAGCTCTTTGATTGTCAGCAAGTTCAAAAAATACAGTGTGTGTTTTGATTACACATTGGGGTCTTTAACACTAGCCCTGAAGCAACAAACTGAGAGTTTGTCTGGATGAGGATGAATTTCAGACAGTAATGGGGTGGGAGGGGACTTCACTAAGTAGATTAGTAGAATTGTAACTGTTTAGGGTGGGAGGATTAGGCCTTTAAGCAGTGCACATCTGCCCAAATATTCTGGAGCAATGACTGACTTTCTCTTTGTGAGAAACTTATAGAGAGGCTTACCTAAATTTCTTATTTTAAGTAAATTTTTATTTTGTGTAACCTAGTAATGGTTTAAAAGTATGGTTTGATTCAGGCAATTGACTATTAGTCAATCACCCCTACAGCAGAATAATGTAATATGAATGTTCCAAACATCCAATTTTTCTCTTCTTTTTCCATAGATTTCTTAAAAATCGGTGGTCTGAAAGTCTTGCTTCCTTGTATAGAGAATCCCAGTTCAGAAATTAGGTGGCGGGCTTTAGATTTGGCGGCAACAATTCTTCAAAACAATCCTTATGTACAAGACAGATTCTTGGAAGAAAAACTGATGAAGAAATTTTTGAAGATTGCAGAAGAAGATGAGTCTAACCAAGTGAGGGTCAAAGCTGTTTATGCACTATCATGTAAGTCAAGGTCAAAGCATATGCACTATCATGTAAGTCAGGGCACCAACATGTAAGTCAGGGTCAAAGCTGTATATGCACTATCATGTACAGTAAGTCAGGGTTAAAGCTCTATATACAGTATAATGTAAGCCAGGTTCAATGCTGTGCACTATCAGGTAAGTCAGGGTCAAAGCTGTATATGCACTATCATGTAAGTTAAGTTGCATAAAACTTAGAGGTCAAGAGCAGTCACCCCAAATTATTTTGAAGCAACAGCTAAATGCCACAATTTTCTTCTTGTGTCTCTTCAAAGTATCTTTCATCATATTTTAGTGTTTCAGTATTGATATTTAAGGTAGCCAAGCAATATCTTATAGTAAATTTCACATTTGAGGAGAAAATAATACTGTTTCCTGGCTCTCAAGAACCAATCATGAAGCAGGACAGTGTACTAAAGCACTTCAAGTTGGGAAGACTGCATTTGCCCTTTAAAGGCAGTTAGTTCTCTCCACAAAATTCAATTCAACAGAAATTCTTAATTGACACAGCTCATTGATTGATAGAAATTAAAAAATGACGAGTGCTGTAGCTCATATTGCACAGCATACTGTAGTGAGACTGTTTTCATTTGATACACTTTGCAGTCTTGGAGAGCTCCCATCTCTCCGGCTTTCAGCAGAAAATTCCCTAAAATCATGTCTTGTTCCTGCCTTACCGCTTTGTCTGGCTATTTCTCCCGCCCATAATCCTTCATGTGCTTTATGTCCCAAGCAGTAAGATGTCCTAAGTAGTAATTCCTTCTATACTCATTATAAATGGGTGTATCGTATTGGTGTTTAGTAGATTGAATGAAAACATTCTAGTCTTTTTGTTTGTAAAATTTATTCCTTCAGAGTATCTCCTGAAGCCTCTAAAACACATAGAAGCCAAGCTTCTTAGGACTTAACAACCTGAAACTCCCCCCCCCCCCTACCGTAGAGCTTTGCCCTGGAGTCCACCAAGGCACTGAGGGTGAGCCCCTGAAACTTGCTTGTAACTGGATTTGGGCTCGCCTTGCATTTTGTGCACATCCTCACTCCCCAAAGCAGAATATCCAACTTTCAAATTTGGAAATGTTGGAAGCTCTTGGCTTGTATATTCACCCTTAAGCAGTTAACTAAGATTGTGTCTGGATGAGAAGGATGAGATTTGGACAGTTGTCCCAGGAGCCTAAGTAAGTAGGTCATGAGAATTGGAATTGTCTGGAGTGAGAAAATTTAGCCTGGAAAGTAGTGTTGGGGGGTATACCAGTACCAGTACTAGAGGTACAGAAAATGAAGATACCAAAGATATTTGGTGTGTTGCTAATACCGGTTCTTGACGCTGTACTTGAAAAAAATTACCCGTATTCATTATATTCGCTGACAAAAATAACTGTTGGGATGTGTTGATGATTAAAATATTTACACAAACATGTAGAACAGAGGTTCCTGCAAAGTTATTAATCCAATTAAACACCCAGATGCATTGATGTGCAGGATAACATGGGGGCCATGCATGGCAAAGGTTCCTTCCCACCCCTCTTCACTACCCGAGAGTTGAGAACCAGTACTGCCTTTATACTGGTTCTGTATGTCTTACAGTACCAGTACCAATATTTTCACGGTATCACCCAACCCTACTGGAAACAAGTTGGTTAAAAACTGAGCAGTAAAACCCATTTGACCCACAAGGTTGTCTATAAGATTAAATCTGAATATTGGATAGCGATCAAGACATACCATCAATTTTTTTGAGTATGTCATTTGAACTGAAAACGTGTTTTTGGTCTAACAGTGACAGCATCCGCCTTTCACGTGGAAGGCCTGGGTTCTATTCCCAGGTTGAGTCATACCAAAGACTCCAAAAATGGAACCTACTGCCATTGTGCATGATGCTCCGCATTCCACATTAGCAGTGGAGTAGGGAAAACAAGCCAGTGAGCCACAACCTGAAAAAGGCCGTAGCCGACTTGACTTGACACCAATAGGTTGGAAACTGGGCTGTAAACCTCTATCTAACTAACTGAACCAAAAGCGTGTCACACAGGCGTGATTCCATTGTTCTTAATCCTGTTTGCCCAATAAGCTTCCTTATTGTTTCCCATTACATACTGCATTCAAGTAAGATGCTGCATACACAAAGGGGTGTCCCAATAAGTTGCTACATAAAACATCAGGGGCAGGGGTCACAAATAAATTGCCGGCTCTATGGAATTCAACCATTTTCCCTGGTTTTCAACCAGTGCCAGAAATTACTCCACTGGTTGGTAAAGGGGGATTTTTGAAGTGGGTGTGTGAATTGCATAATAGCTGCATTGTCAAGTGGTTAGAGCATCCCACTTGCAGTCTGTAAGTCAGGAGTTTGAGTCCTGGCCAAGTCATACAGAAGACTTGAAAACTAGAACCTACAGTCATTGTGCTTGGTGCTCAGCATAAGCAATGGAGGAGGGAAAACAAGCCAGTGAGCCACAACTGGAAAAAAGGGGATGGTTCTCCCGACTTCTACCAACTGGTTAGAAACTGGGCCGCAAAACTTCATCTAACTACATTATAGCTCATATGATTGTATGATTTATATTTTGACAGGTCATGTACGTGAACATGATGCCAGTTCTGTTGAGTTTGCGGCCAGTGATGGATTTTCATGCCTGTTGAAAGCAATGCAGAGTGGTCATGAAAAATTACAGATCAAAGCTGCCTTCTTGATGAAAGGACTTCTGGTGTTTCAGCCTCAGTTAAAAGGTAACAGTTAAAGGAATTTTTGCTGATAGGGCAGGATTGCCAAGGAATTTGTGCTGGTAGGTGCAGAGCTGTCAAGGAATATATCCTGATAGGCATGGGGTTGCCAAGGAATTTATCCTGATAGGTGTCGGGTTGCCAAGTAATTTGCCCTGATAGGTGTGGGGCTGCCAAGGAATTTGTTCTAATAGGCATGGGGTTGCCAAGGAATTTGTCCTGATAGGTGTGTGGTTGGCAAAAAATTTGACTTGATATACATGCCGTTGTCAAGGAATATGTCCTGATAGGTGTGGGGCTTCCAAGGAATTTAGACTAATAGGTGTGGGGTTGCCAAGGAATTTGAGCTGATAGGTGTGGGGTTGCCAAAACACATTCAAGGTAAGTGGCTCTCCCAAGGTAGGTGAGTGTAAATTCACAGTTTACTTGCACTACTGCCGTTAGTTGATTAGAGTTTAAATGACTCATCACTACAAATGTGTTGCTTTACATCAAAGTTTATATGCAGTTGAAGTCCTCCCTTTTGGAGACCTATTGTAAAGACCTGATGTCATTTCATACATTTGTTCATGAAATCATCATGCAAATATTTGAAACTATCAATAGGATGTTGACACATGTAGCTAAAAGATTAAACACCTTCTTTGTTGGTCTTTGTCAAAGTTGTGTACAGGCAGTCCACATCACCATGTGTTTGTTCATTAGCAATGTCACACAACTATTTTTGACCAAGTTTATGGTCATGTATTTGAGTTTACTCAAATCCATGTCACTTGAATGATCAGATTCTTGTTACATGTTACCCATTCAGTTTCTGCACTTGGATCACATGACTCACAGATATGACACAAAATAGATGCATGCATCAAATCAGGAAGCATTGATTGGATCAATATTTCAAAGTTTCCTCTGTTAAGAAACACTTTGTCCCTAAAAAATGTGTTCAAAACCTCTTTGCTCTTTTGTATTTAGATGCAGCCAAGTAAATATTTTCTTTTAGTAAATCACTTCTTTAAGCTCACTTTTTATGTTGTATTACATATGGTTAATGGTGTTGTTTATGAAGGCAACTTATTGGAGAACACAGAAAAATACAGTATGTCTGTAGGATAGCTGTAAATAGGAGCATAATGAAGCTTGAGTAGTATTCCTCAGGCACCATGACAAAATAGCCAAATTGCAGCTCCCTCAGCCAAGCTGCAGTATTTCCAGCCATGCTCTGTTTCTATATATAGTAATAGTAAGATGGAGTTTTATAGCCCAGTTCAACCTATTGGGTCAAGTCGAGGCGGCCACAGCCTTTTTTCCAGTTGTGGCTCATGGGCTGTTTCTACACTGTATATAAATCCCTGCTATTGTAATGTGTATTGCATTAAAGCCTAGTTTCGGCAGCCACAGCCTAACTGAGGCAGTTGCAGCTTATAATTTTGACGTAATGCTTAAAATCTAAGTTTTAATTCTGGTATAAATTATTCCAGATGCTGCCCAACAAGTTGGAATGGTTCCACAGCTGGTTGGTCTGCTAAATACAGAACACAATTCAGCCCATGAACACATCGCCGGAGCACTACTGTGTCTTGTTGCAGACCATTCTCCCTCCATTACCGACTGTAAACAGCCTGAGCTCAAACTACACGAATTTCTAAAAACAAGGATGGCATTAATAAAAGATAAAGAAGAATTTCTGGTAAGTTAAAATTTATTTTTTTCTGTCCTTAAAGTGTACCTCAAGTCTAGCATTTTAAAACAATATATTTTAGAGTTTGCAAAATGAATCTTACTCACCCAGCTACCATTGTCATAGCTTGACTTATTACTGAGATATTTAATGTTGAAATTTATTTACTTAAAGGGAAATATTGTATTTGTTTTACAAGGAAATTCCATCCTTTTAAAACCAATATTTATTGACAAAGAGTGATAAATAATTACAAATAAGGCAGTATGGTAGCCTTCTTTTCAAGAAATAAGTTTCCCTCAGGTAGAAATTCAGTTGTTTGTTGCTCAAGAATAGTTTGTTCACCCAAACTTTCAACATTTCAAAAGATGCAACTTCATAACTCTTCTTGTGCATAAAATTTTGTGGAGATGATGCTAGTGCTGGGGTTAATTGTCAAGACCGAATGATTTGAAAATGACTAGAGCTATTTACTCTCAATGCTATGTTGGAGCATTTTAAATGCAATATTTCCCATTATTTGAAACAGTCCAGTGTGCAACAATTTGTGACATTGTTGTGCAACTCACCTTACCTTTTTGTTTTCTTTTGAAATCAAAAATGTTTGTATGACCTTGAATGCTTCCTGTTTTCTTGCACAACACGTTGTACAGAAAGGGTTTGCCAAATCAATTAAAAAATATGAGCAAAATATGGGCAAAGCAAAGAAAGGCTTGGGAACTGGAAGCCTTGGATTAGCACTGCATGCAAGTGATCTATGCCAGTGTCTCAAAGGCAAAACAATGTCTTTTTAGTGGACCTGCTCTCATCTATTTGAGCTTTGGGGTGAATGCTCTTCATTTTGAAATAATCAGAGAAAACTCATCGATAAATAAAAAATGTATTCACAGAATCAGTTTCTCAATTTATTCATATTTCCTCCCTGTCATTACATTGTTGTACATAATTGCTGCCTCATGATATGTATTAATATAAGAAAGGATAGCATAAGGGATGTAGCTACACTGGGTGATGCTGGGAAGTGAAATCCAGCACTCCATATTTCTACCCAGCACTCTCCTCACCCTCCACAAATCTTCCTAATTAGACCTAATTAGACCTAATTAGCCAATAATTCACTTTAATAAAGTAAAATGAGGTAAAAAATGAAAAATGGTTTAAAAATGGGGTAGATGCCATGGGGTGGGGTGAGGTGCTTTTCCCAGATCCAACAGGTACCAGGCCCTCAAATTTGGCTAGCTACATCCCTGGATAGCATCCTCTTATCAAGTCCTGAAAGTAAGATTTGCATCCATGGATATGTGCTGAAATAACTAGAGACACCCCTCCCCCAACTTATGGTATAAACAGGACCATGTATCTTCTTTGTGACCAGCAGCAGGAAGATACAAAAGTACCATTTATTTTTTTTTTCACAAATCACTGAACATTTCACAGCAGTGTCTGTACTATGGAATTAAATCGGGTGGGGAATCCCTCATTTACATTTTTGTGCTCCCATTAATATTTTTCGAGGCAAGAGGATTTGCAGTGTGAATAGAGGTTTCTCAATTTGGTGCACAGCAGACAGACTTGTTAAGTAGCTCTGTTCTTATTGCATCATCTTATCTGTACATCATATGATGCCTACTTCTAGATTTGAACTCTAGGTGGGGGAATTCCCTTTTTATATTTTTTGGGGTGGGGAGATATGCATTATGAAGGGGGATTTCCTAATTTGGTGCAGAGAGAATTGTGCATCTTATTGCATCATCTTATCTGTACAAGGTGGTGCCTACTTCTAAATAAATCTTGACAGGTACACAAGAACTGCTATATAATTGAATGAATGTTTGACTCTGTCCATTTGGGAACCAAGCACATGGATGGTCACATCGTAGAGATGGTTTTATTCAGCTAGCAGCTGGCTGAACTGAATCAGAGGGACTATGCTTGTTTTATCCCCTCTGAACTTTTTGTTGGGGGGGTGAAAAACACTTGCTGCAATCTGCAATGCAGCACAGTAATGCCAACACTGGGACAGAGTGGAAACACTTGATCATAACAATTCCTCAAGCTGATCATCTCCTGTTCTGCCACAAAGTTTCTTCAACTAAAATAGTCCCACCATTCATTGTTGGCTTGATTGGATTTTGAGTCATTTCTGCGACCAACAGGTGATGTGACTTAGCCAGGTTTACTGGTATTTCTCTTCCCTTCAACATGTTATTGGGTTTAATTATTGACTCTAATTCAATTGCAGGAAGAACACCAGTTTTGTGAAGAACTTTTGTCTACTGTATTTGGATCCAGTAATCAAAACCATGCACCAGTCGACAGGTGACCTACTGCCATGGAAAATCACTACACACCTCACTGGATTTCTTCAGAATGCTGCTGCTGCTATAGGTGAAGAGAATGAAGACTGCAGTTGCTGAAATCGCCTACTGACCCTTAAACTGTATATGGAAGGACTATGTAATTTATTCCATGCACTGAAATGTACAATGCCATGACAGAGTTTTTCAAACTAGACTCTGGAATCAGTCAGGTGTACACAACAAAAATGATTGTACAAATAGCCCTCATTATGTGGTTTGTAACAGCTTTGGCTAACGTTGACATGAATAACATGGGTTCATTGTCCTAACTTTACAAGTTACAATTCAGCCAAGATCAACAGCCCCAGTAATGACTTCTTCAGACTTGAGAAAATCTTGCAATCTTAGTTTTCTTCTTTTTGGCAGAAGGATCTTTTGGGATAATTACTTTTCTCTTCTTCTGCTGGTCTTGAGAACTGGATGGAGAAAAAAATAAAAATGCTTCATGTGTGATTGCAAAAATTATCCTGAAGCTGGGCTTTAGTTGTTATTTGAATAGTTTGTATTACTTTTGTTACATATGTTTTACTCTGTGTGCATTTTTGGCAATGCTAACTGTAATGTCTGTATGCAAATCCAGAAATTTTAAAAGGACTCTGTACAAAGAACTAAAAAGTAATCAATAAATTTAAATTATTCCGTTTGTCTTAGTTTAATAATTATATCAATGTTTCAGGTTATTTATTTACTTGGATTTTTATCAGCCACCAGATAAGTTTGTACACTCAAACCTGACAATTATAGCTGGCAGTTTAGGAATTGACCTTTGCTTAGCTTACATCTCTGACATACTGTATGGTCAGGTGGTTAGAGCATCCATCTTACAGCAGGGAGGTCTGGAGTTCCAACTCTTGTCTTTGTTAACCCTTTATTGTTGTTTGGGTCCTTCTGGACCCATGCGAAGAGCTCGGCTGTCACCCATCTTTACTGTTTCACGCGGAGCTCGAAACTGCGAGTAGCTACCCGAAAATTCGGCCACAACAACGAGAGAGACAATAGTTTAAGGTCACGGGGTCAATGACCTACGGAAGCCGATGCGGGGCGGGCTACGTCCGCTTTTCCGCCCACTCCTGAGGCGCGCAAATATGCCTCGCTCGGAGCACAACGGTAAAGGGTTAAACAAAGACTTTTAAAATGGAACCCAGAGCCATTGTGCTTGTTGCTCAGCATAAGCAATGGAGTAGGGAAAGCAAGCTAGTTAGTCAAAACTGAAAACAGGGCCATGACCAGCCCAACTTAAACCAATTAGAACCTGCATCATAAAATGCCATCCTGGCTAACATCTGTGGTTTTACTATACTAAACAGAGGGGAGGTTCAGCTGTCCGATATAAATCCATAATGGGGAAGGTAAGCAGATTAAGTAACACATACCCTTTTATGCTGACAATGTTCTTAGATGAGCCTGCTTTCAATGCTTCAGACCAATCCTCTTCCTGACCTCGAATAGCATACCTGAAAATAAATATTCCTGATGTAATCTGAAATATATCAAGGCTTAATTAATAACCTTCAGTTCCCTGAAAGAAAATGCCAGAGGTTATTCAGACATATACAAATAAACTCCAAAATAACAAATACAGAGAAGAAATTTGTAGGTCGAAATAAACTCGCCTTACACCTTATGCCAGTATTACCTCTATCATGAAAGACAGAAAACCAACAGGTCTAGGAATTTAGAACCACTGATTTATAATGTTGATTTTGATGCAAACACCATTAGTAATTTATGCTTTGAACTTTAAAACCTGTGAACAGAATTATTGACCAGCATAAAAAACACATCCCCATTATTTTACCTTACGCAATGTTGATCAAGAGTGTAAATTACATTCTTGCAAGGAGCTGGAAGAGACAGAGATTGCTTGCTCTGCTCGTCTTTTGTACTAAGTGCTTAAGCTTCGCACTATCTGGTTCCTGAAATTCCTCTGAACAAATAGAGATTAGACAGTAGGGACAATGGTTGTCTTCTACAGCTGAGGGAGATCAGAGGATAACTTCCCTTCTTAGCATCACATTGCCAGCCATCAAAGAGAAAAATGATTTCATCATGGTGCCCTCAGATGTGACATTTTTAAGAAGGGCGTGGGGTGTTTCTTTACTTCTTCTTAAGCGAAAATACCTTTGTGGCTATTTCAGGAACAAACTTGAACTGTTTGAAATATCAAAACAAATATTTAGACTCCTGTAGAATTTTCAACAGGTACATGTCTTTCCTTAATGAGTAAATAAGAATAAAATGGAATTTGGCAACTTTAGTAGCTGAAGAGTCATTTCACATTTCACGTGTATCGGACAAGCACATAATGATCAAACCACCGCTGTGTCTTGAAAATGGTCTTTTATTACAGGATTACTAGACTTTGAAAGGAGATTGTCATTAAAAAGGAGAGTCAACCAAAGTAAATTGAAGAGGAGTAAATTACTATCAAGTACACAATGTATGACTTGAGTGAGCAATCTCCATCTCTTCCAGCTCCCTGTGGAAGACTTTGATGAAGAAATCGATAAACACCTAATACTTGGTGGGAGTATTTTAAAACTATCCGGCCAATAGCTTTGGGATATGAATGGTTTTCATTACTTACTGGCTGAGATTCAATTCCTTTAGTTTTTCAAGTTCTTTCTTTTGTTTGGCTTGGATTTCTGCAGCAGCTTCTTCCTGTAAAGAGCAAAAGTACACAGTTGTGAAACTGTTGTCAGCAGTTACAGTGATACTCTTCCTATTAGCAATTACAAAGCACTGTGGGAAGGAGTTTTGATGTGCATAATTTGTCACCACAGAAGTAAATTCCATTGACAAATGTGACACATACCAAAATTCTATCCCACAATGCTTTGTAACTGCTGCTTGGAAGAAGCATATCAACATCATTCAGATATTACTCAACTTGCAAGCATCTATCTATAAAACAGGTTTTAAATTCCAAAATGTTTGTTGAACAAAATTTGATTTGTTGGTGGAGGGCCTTCTATTGGCCCAGCACTGATTTTCATTGTGTTATGCATGGGTCACTTTCAGCAGAACAAGGTTTCAGGCTTCAAGATGAAGTTCATTTCTGTCAGGAATTTTAGCTGCACAGAACTAAAAGGATCAGTTGTGTTTTTATGGGCATTTCCTATAATGATGATATTTTATCATTTTGAATTTGTACAATTGCCTGCTGTACTTGGTATGAATATCCTCCAGCATGGGCAAACCCATGCTGCAATTGCAAAGTCAGGCAATCCACTTTCATTGGCCAAACCTTGACAACGTATTACACAACTCAAAAGCTTAAATGAGTCAAGTGCAGCAAAACGAACCCTGGCGTACAAGGCAGGGGTGCGCCGTGGGGGGGGGGGGCACTGGCCCTCCCAATTCGGGCAAAAAAAAGTCAGTCTATTCGGGCAAAACATGATAAACAGTGACATTATTCGGGCAAAACGGGCTCTTGCCCCCTCATAGAAAATTACCCCATAGGCCTATGAAACCAACCCGAGACACTCACCAAATCTTGGGACATAGACTGAGCAGTTGGCTCCATCTCCACCGTCTTCTCTTCAGCTATCCCCTTCTCAACTTCCTGTGAGAGTATTTCATTAAACTGCTGAGATACCTTTCTGATGACCCTGTTGAACAGTCCAAGAATCTGTGTGGCTGGAAGGTCAAGCTCTTGGACCATATCATCAACTGTTTTATGCTGCAGGCCAATTGCCAAAAGGATGGCCTTGTGAAACAAAAACCATAAGAGAATTACGTATTTTTTGTCTCATGAAGCAAAATAGGTGCACGTTTCTTACTTGAGGGACGTTTGGCAGTGGCAGCATTAGGATTTAAAGGTTGGGGGGGGGGAGGGCAGAGGTTGTCAATGCAAAAACAAAGGTTGGATGGCCGAAAATTTTGCACAAAATAAAAGTGCAAGCTTGAGGTAAAGAAGAAGAGCCAGGAAATTCTGAGGTATTAGAGTACCTTCAGGTGAAAATGTAAGTCTCAGTATAGGTATACTTTTGTTCAGGGGCTGAAAGAGGGGGAAGGTAACTGGAGGAACAAAGGTTCTGACTGTTTGTGCTGTCAATGTCTTTTAACAGCTTCATCTTTAAGTCCCATAACCATCATGGTACATTTGCCAAAAATACCACGATACATTTGTATGACAATCAGTGGCAATCAATGGGGGGGCAAGAGGGAGAATTTGACCCCCCCCCTCAGATTTTGGCCTTGCTCCCCCTGCCCCCAATTTTCATCAGTTGGGTTAACGGAAAATAATAAATAATACACCTATCCAGGGATATGCTCTGAGCTTCCTGGGACTGCGCTCCCTGCCCTGCCCCCAGGAATGGATACTTTTGAGTTTGGTTTCGCACTAGGCCCCAATATTTTTGCCCCCAACATTATCCTTTGCCCTTAATTAGCCCCCCTTTCTTAAATTTTCTGGCACCGCCACTGATGCATAAAAAATGTAAGACCTTGTGGACTGCCAACTATTGAACAATGACTAATTCTGTGGAGGTGTAGCTGAATATTTCAACAGCCCAACAAGTATTTTCATAAAAACATGTTCTTTGAAATACATGATTATGTAGACAGGTTATTAATTCTCATAAGTGCTCACCAACTGTGCAGCAGAAAATTTAGCATTGATTCTGTTCAAAAAAAAGAGTTCTGCTACAGTAGGTAATAGATCCACAATGAGATGGTAGTCCACCATGTTTCGTGCATAGAGGTCCAAACGATTGAGGTCATACCGGGACAAACGTGTCAACAGCTCCCTCTGTGGTAAGGCTGTATGGGATATAACATTGAAACAAATTAATTTACTACTCACTAACAGAGAACGGTAGACCACGTGATTGTTCTAACAGTAGAGCATCCACCTCTCACGTGGAGGGCCTGTGTTCACTTGCCAGGTCGAGTTATACCAAAGACTCTAAAAATGGAACCTACTGCCATTGTGCATGATGCTCCACATAAGCAATGGAGTAGGGAAAACAAGCCAGTGAGCCACAACTGGCTTGACTTGAACCAATGGGTTGGAAACAGGGCCGTAAAACTCCATCTTACTAACTAACAAACTAGCAGAGATAGGTACATGCAACTAATACTAGACAACTGAGTGAGGCTGATACTAGTTAATACAGCCACATATATGAAATTCAAATTTTCTTACAAGACCAATGCATTTAAAAGTGAATTTGAACGTAAACCAAATTTGAAATCATATTTAAACTTTACTTTTTATCTACTTGATAGTATATTTTAACACATGCATTTTGGGGTGTTGTTATCCAATCAAATCTCATCTTACTAGTACTAACCCAAGATAACTGATTAATATAACTGATTACACTGACCCTAGTTTTGAAATAGTATCTTGCCTGAGACAATCCATAGCATATATAAGAAACAGGAGTGAGTATTCATATCAGTTGTTCAAATTCCAATTCAATCCACTTAAACTATTACTTCAACTGGATCCAGCTGGTACAAAACTAAATGAAACCCTCTTAAATCCTGTTTATCTGATATGGATTTCAGTATAAGCAACTTTCACTGGGTAGAATGTTCAATCCAGTCAAAAGCTGTGTTAGTTCAGTTCAAAGGGGTTAGTAAGTATAGAATCTGGGTAAAACCAACTAGGTTCAACTGGCCTTTAAGCAAAAATGAGCAATAATTCTTAACCCCTTCCATACGCATGGCTTAACCATAATTTAGGATTACTATATACACATGGTTTTGGGGCGAAACCATAGCTGCATCCTGCCATATGGCTCATTTGAAACCTATGGTGTGTAATCATGTTTTAGACATGGGATAGGCTTGAAGAGGAGATATTTGACACATGTACATCCTCTTGGGGCACAGCGAGTGCAAATAAGGCAGCATCTATACAAAAACTTATTATTTCGTGGATCCTGTACATATGTAATGTGTTTACGTAATATAACACATAGCTTAGTATGGCGAGATGGACCCCCTTCTGTAGAGAAAGGGTTAAGGAAGTTGTCTCATGTTTGTATCAATTGGTATTACAAAGTTGGCTCAAAAACAGGGAGATTTAGAATTTTCAAACCCTCATAAAGAGAAGTTTGGATTAAAACCAGGTTTGGAATTAACTGTATGGCAGGTAATACAAACAACAAGGTTTGAGAGGTACCACAAGTCCAGGAGAGTCCCATTTTAGGATGCAATATTGGCCAAAATACTAATGCCCTTCCGGTGAAACTTGCAAAGTTCACAGGTGAAGTAAAGAGTGAATTTCAAAGATGTCAAGATTTGTCAATGGTGGAATCGAACGTTCAACTCAAAGCACATGAAGGCAAAAGCTTTTGTTTAGGGATTACTTGGTTTAGAATAAAAGAGATCATCGTTTAAATGGTTTAGTCAAAAGAGATTAAACAATAGAAACAAAGCGACCTGTCAATCAAATAATGACACCTCAAAATATATAAACTGATTTCAAGTATTCGTTGTCTGAAAAAAATTTGTTGGTTTTGTCTGCTTCTCTAACAACTCCATGATCAAAGTGGATTTTATATCAACTTACGTATATGTTCTGGTTTGTAATCCTTATGATGTATGGTGCTCAGAGCCAGAGATGGTGCAAAGGCCTTGAACTGGTATGCACAGAGGGAAAGAAACCGCTTCCTAAAATCTGTGAAGTAAAGATTTTTTTGTCTCCTTCTCTAAAAACTCCATGATCAAAGTGGATTTTATATCAACTTACGTATATGTTCTGGTTTGTAATCCTTATGATGTATGGTGCTCAGAGCCAGAGATGGTGCAAAGGCCTTGAACTGGTATGCACAGAGGGAAAGAAACCGCTTCCTAAAATCTGTGAAGTAAAGATGTCACAAAACTTTACAGAATAATGAAAAAAAACGACCATATATTTGTCATACACAAAACTAATGTTAATTCAATTTGGAACCATGTATTATAATGTATTGAGAGGATTTGTATACAAATATTAATTCTCAATGTATCCAAATCTATGCCATTGAACTTCCTTGAAACAGCAATTTCAAAGAATTCTGGGATAATTTTAGTATGCATAATTTTTGGATTGACAAAAATGACTTGTGCCAAAATGTTATGCCATAATCCATTGTAACCGCTATTTGTTAAAGGTCTAAGAAATGGCCCCTTACATAATTGTACACTTTTAATTCCCAGTACATAGCAATTGATTGGATTTTTAGCAAAATGTTGACAGTTGAGTTTACATAATTGGCACACAGCAATGATGCTAATTGGGCTTGTGTACACAAGCTTCATGGTCATGCAAGATAAATATTTATAGCATATCTGCATGAGCGACTTCATCCTGTGAGATAAGAACATGAAGGATATGAGAGTACAAGAGATGAAATAAGGCTTCAAACTTTGGGGGCCAACCTGGACAACTAGATAACGAAATTTAGGGGCAAAATGTGAAATCAAGGGGCCCAAAGTACACAGGCTATGTAGTGCATGAAAAGGTTTATGAATGGATTGTACTACTATACTTGAATTATTTAGAAGCCAATCTGACCCCTAATATGTAGAAGCTATGGGCCCTAGCAAATTTCTAGGGGTACCAGGCCCATGTAGGGGACTGACTGGTCAGAGGACTCAGAAAATAACCATTACAAGAGGCATTCCTTGATATGCAACACATTTTCAAGGTCTTTTAAGGGCAAGAGCAGTCACCCCAACTTTAAGTAGTGTAGTAGACTGTCCTGTTTTATGATGCTGTTGAGAGTCATGTGACATTTTTTCTCTGCATATGTAAATTTAACAGAAGTAACTGCTTGGTTTACTTTGCATATGCAATAGTTAATTCATAAAATATTATGAAAGATACTTTGAAGGGAAACAAGAAGACACTTGAGATATTTAGCTGTTGATTCAAAATAAGTTAGGGGGACTGCTGGCAATCTTTAAATGCCAAATCACAAAAACTCACCTTTCCAGAAAGCCATCAGCCATGGTTCTTTTTCAGATTCATCCGTGTTTTCATTCAGTGTTTTTAGCATGATGCAGGAATGTTCACCTGTAAGGTCATTCTTAAATAAAATTAGATACAGAAGTGTCAAATTTTCAGACCGTCATTATCCAACTAGAGCATAATGCATAGATACACTCTGACATGTTTAGAATGGAGTCTCAGTCATAAGAGTGCCCCCCTCCCCCACCCCCCCAAAAAAAGGGGTCGGTACTATCGTCTAGTCTTTGCATTCCGTAGCCACATAAGGGTTGGACCACACTAGAATGAGTTTTATCAAGCATAGTCAATCTAAAACTTAGAAATATGTTCTTTAAATCCCATTGATTCCAGAAGGTGGTTTAGCATCTGCATCATTGCCTAAAATTAAATATTTACTGAATATTAAGCCCTAAACTATTGCCTTTGTCAGAAAGTTAATGTTGAGGTACAGGTAACATGCACCTGTGGGAAAGGCAACATAGCATTGTCAGGAAGGCATAGCAATGTAGAACAGGTAACATACCACTGGTGGGCCAAGCATCATGTTTTTCTCTCCTTAACATTTTCTAGAGCATTAATGTCTCATTGATGATAAGGGACCAGGGTGTAGCCATGGGGTGGTTTTGGGAGTTGAAACCCCCCTCCCATGACCCAACCTTGAAAAAAAAAAACACACTTAAAACAAAAAACACCTAATTTGCCATTTTTACTCCCTCCCCTTAGACTTTTCCCTCATGTCATGCTCCAACCCCCCCCCCATGACACAATCCTGGCTATGCTACTGAACCAAACAGAGATATAAGTACTTTTTTAAAAGTATAAACTTAAGTTTTACAGCCATATACAATCATGAAAGTAAAGAAAAATAAAAAATTAGAAGACAAGTTTTGAACTTACTGTTGTTTGTCTCAAATAAACTGGTAAATAACCTGCCTTCTTCCAAAACCTGTGGCAAATAAGAGAAGGAAAAAGGACTCTTTTTTTGGTTCGAAGATAAGAATACTTTTTCACAGTAAGAAAGTAGAAAAATACCAAAAAAAAACAAGAAAAAAATAAAAACCAAACACTGTGTTCAACACATTACAAAACACTGTTTGCAAGGACCAGGGCTGGATATCAGTGACCAGAGTCTCCGATACCACAAAGGTAAGCCTCCTTTATCATTGACACTTCTGCATCAGTTAAGTATCCTTTTGAGTTCCATCTCATTAAATACGTATTATAAGAACTCTCTACTAAGATACATGAATTGTTCCAATCCTACTTCATTCAGACAGATGGAAAATGTCGCATTCCATATTATCAACAAAGTTTTGAGACGTTCTCTTTTTGTACAGTATCAAGACAAAAGATTTAAATTTAGAACATAGTTAAGAGGACAGTGAAACTTAACACACACATAGTATTCCACATGTTTTTTTTTTTTTTTTTCAGGTTCCTCAATCCTCTAGTGATTAGTAAAGGGTCTAATTTAAACCAAATGTTACTCCCACGGGGCTATGAAACTCCATCTAACCTAACCCAAAGGAGCTATGTCCTCAAAAGGAAAGCAAAATTAGCAGACCAACCATTCGACTCCCAGACCTCTACGTGAAGGGTATGTCATATGTGGTGATGTTCTTGACTGGCTGAAAACAATTTAAACTAGACACCTGTACTTGCATGGCAAGGACTAATGGAAGCCTGCAAAATGTGCACACTGTGTTGGACCAGGCAGTTAGGGCAACCTTTCAGCAGGGCATGTTTTCATCTAGACCAAATGTAAATGTACCATGATGGAAGGATTACCCTGATTAAGAGCCTAGGTTGGTTATAGTTGAGGAGGTTGGTTGATAAAACCATTGTGACAAAATAAAGATGTACTTGTTGGGAAATGCAATCCTTCAAATATATTTTGAATCAATGAGAGGAAACGCATATTCCCTAATAAGGGACCCCTCAAAATTTTTAGTTACTGCGTAGGCCAAGGCCTCCTTGCAGTACAGGCCCACACCACAGATTAAGCCTAACGATAATGTTACAACAGTAGTCTAATGTCAAACGCAGTTCACCTTTTCACATGTAGATCCATGCCTAACACATCTAAGTTTTAGAAACACAAAATTAACAATCATCACAATTCACAACAAAAGATCCAAAATGAACACAACTCGTAGTTTGATGATGCACATAGAAGTTTCCACCACATGTAACAAAATGCCAACCACAGTTCAAGATATGTTCCAGTGACAGTATTGGGTTCTCACAGTGTGATTTACTACACATGTACGTATAAACATTTACCTGTACATCTAAGAAACTCATAGATCATTTGAAGACACTAGTGTAGGTTCTAGCAGAAAGTTAATTTTTTATTAAAATACTCTGTCAAATAAACTTCCGCCTTTTCAAAAATGTAATGCCCCCAGGGGCACTTTTTAGGGAATATATGGCATGAATTTATTTCAAAATACATTATTCCTTTTCTAACCAAAGCAGAAGTTTTCAATCCAGAATGACACCTTTGAATGGAGATCTGTGTTCTTATTTGCACATTGCTACTTATACAACAGGGAGTTGTTCAAACAAATTCACTTCCATTGAAATAGTTAAGCTGTACTGAAAAATCCCGCTACTGAAATAGTTAACATGTCTGCAAGGCTCTTCAATGCTGCCAAGGAGCATGGATTGCTCATTGTATTCAAATAAAACACAGAGGTAGCATTCATCCACCTGGACACATGCAAAAGCTTAAAGGCCTCCGCAGGAATGAGCAATGCCTACATTCGAAGCTGTGGCTTTGATAACCTACACAAGATATTGGCCAAAAGGCTTAGAGCGTACCCTCAAGTCAAAAGATTAAAAAATATATCTTCAACAGCATGAAAAATGAACTCTAACAGTCTAGCTCCCATCTTTATAGGGACGTTCTTGAGCCAAGATATAAAATGTTAAAATTTATTCATTCAAAACAAATTAGTCCATTGTACAATAATTTGTGACTTTCTTGTCGTACAACTCAAATTCTCTGCTTTGTTTCCATTACAAATTAAAAAAAAAATTATGACCTTGAACACTTCCTGTTTGCTTGCATAGCATGTTGCACAGAGAGGGCTTAATTAATTATGTCAACCCACTAGAGTAAGAGTGCTATCACACCTTGGTACAAGGTGCATTACCTTTCAGAAAAACAGAAATACAAAGATTGTAATTTGAGTAGTTCAACAATGACATCTCAAATTACTGTGCAATGTACCTTTTTAATTTAAGTGAATAAATTTCAACAAGTTATATCTCACTTCCATAATATCCTTTGAAGATGGGAGTTACAACTGTTAGAATTCATTTTTCATGCTGATTTATACATATTTGTTTTATTTTTTTGACTTAAGGTACAATTTAATGATCTCCTATGGTGATACTTCATACAATAATGTTGTTTACATCCTCAACTTAGAATGTCACTAAACCACCAATAAACTCCCCTTCAAAACTTTTTGAAAAATAAAGTATCCCTATGGATGAATCTTACAGTCAAGTAATGGTGAGAAATTGGTGGGGTCCATCAGCCTTTAATTTAGAGATCATTTTGATTACCAATACTACAGATGGCTTCCAACCACTCAAACCCCATAATAAGCTAAGTTCAGGTTTTGAATTGAATACAAGTAGATAGAAGAAATGAGAAGATGGACCCCACAAATGACAAACAAAAAAGGATCACTTAGTAGCGGGATTTGAGAATAAGAAATCTGGTGCCATGTAATTATGCTATTACTTTTAAAATAAATTTTGTGTTCAAGTATTATATGTTAGGGGCTAAAAAATTGGAATCAGTGAGGGGGCCATGGCCCTATGGTCTCCTCCCTGCACTACTGTAACAGCTCTATAACAAACTTACTTAAGTAGACTGGCAGTCAATCCAAATGAAACCCCAATGTAATCAAGCTTTTCTGCTGGTCTCTCTGTTAACTTTGACAACAATGGAGGCAGATTTTTCTTTGGTGTGATGATCTCCCCTAATAAACCAACAGCCTGTGGCAAAAATAAACTTCAGGAAATCAAACTCAAAACATGAAATATAGAACAATCCTTCAAGAGTTTTTCAGAGCATCTTTCTCAGAAATGACAGTAATGCATTTAAAAAAAATGTTATAGAAAGTTGACCAAGTCTGCAAAAAAAAGGGGTTATGGAGAGTTAGAGAGTTAGGCTGAGGTTTTGCGCCTCAGTTTTTTACCAATTGGTTTTAGTCAGGCCATTGTGGCTCTCTCCCTTGTTTTTCCTATTCTATTGTTTATGCTGATCACCAAGCACGATGGCTAGGTACCATTTCTTACGTCTTTGGTATGATCCAGCAGGGGTCCATCTCAAGATCTTGTGGAAGGAGGAAGCGGGACCCCTCTTGAAAAGTTCCCAACCCAACCCAACCATCCCCCAAAGACAAACAAGTTGCTCATTCTAATGCCTTTTAATGCATCTTTCCATAAAAAGAGTCCCCCACCCTTCCCCTTCCCCCTTAAAGCACTTTTGCGTCAATCCCTTTAGTACCTTCTCCTGGCTTCAGGTCTATGATTATAAAGTAAAGGCAGTACTTAAAATGTAAAAAGCTGAATTTTGACCAAAAATGCACCATGTGTTTATTTCATCCAAAATTCTATTGACTTCCTAATCACATCCCCTTCAAGGAGAAAGAATAATCGGTACATGGTCAACCAGTTTATAAAACCTCCAATCAGAGCAGATTAAGATGCTAAAATTCTACCAACCTCTTCTTCCACTGTTTTCACCTTTATCTCCTTCTGGGAATCTGATAAATTAGGAAATTTCCCCTCAAAATAATCTTGTAACAGTTGAAGACTTCTAGAACCATAACCCATCTAAAGGAAAACAAAATAGAAATACAACATCATTGTAAAAGGTAAGTTTTTTTAACACAATGCTTGCATTGCAAGCAGAAGTTTCCCATGGAAACTGGACAAAAGTAAGTCTGTGATTATTAATGATTGAATGTGCCTGGAATGGACAAACCTCGATTAGGTTTACTTATCATGATTGCAGGTTAAACATGACTTATGGGATAAAGGAAACAGAGACATATCCTCAAAGATGAGGATGCAGGGAGGAGATATTCATTAAACTCTACTCAGCTTTATGACAAGAGAAGTTCATCTTTATTCCTTTGTAAAAGATTATACAGCAGCTTTTTCTTGCTAATACTTACTCCCTGATAATCTGGATGTGTTGCAATACGAATAACTCTAGCTCCAGATAATCTAGGAAAGTCATTGTCTTGAAACTGTTGAAGAAAATAAATACTAATTAAAATGTAAATAAATCATTCATCTCTCTATAGCGTATGTCTAGCTCATAATATATAAAGAAAATGGTCACTAGGTTAAATAACAGTCTACTCTGTTTATCTGGTGCTTTTCATATGTATACTATGTTACATATTATAATCTGCACTACTGAATTGAACATACTTTGCAAAATACATGAGAAATAAATTTGAAATTGAAATTGATGATATTGTTCTATAATTTGGGCTTTGAATGGCAACTACTTTTACTATTGTAGACAATACAAAATGCAGGACAAAGTACAATTGTTTTCCTTAATGCCCTGTCTTCACCTCTCAGACTGTCCAAGGAATACAAAAATTACACTATATCATTATTACAGGATTTGTACAAATTCAAAATGACAAAATTCCATGACTTTTCCTTGACTTTCAAGGACCTTGAGTGATATTACCAGGATCTTTAAAAATGGTCAGATCCCCTACTTCTGTCTTTTTACAAAAGTAAATGAATCCAAACATTGAGACAATCGGTACAATAAGTCCATCTCCTAAATTTCCCAGACTTTTTCAGGGATTTCTGAAAAAATGCTTATTCTCAATTGTTCAAATTGCCTAAAGATGAATAAATCCGGTCCAGTCTGGTCAGTCAGTCGGTCCAGTCCGAGAGGTCCGGTCCGGTCGGTCGGTCAGACGGTCCAGTCCAAGCGGTCCAGTCCGGTGAGTCGGTCTGACAGATGGGATTTAACAACGCACCAACACAAATGTGTTATATAGTGTTTTATTAAAGAGTATGATTTATGAAATATGGCTTTTACATAAAGTTATGAAATGCCTACCTGTTGAGATACAGTCCAAGGAATCATATCTCCAGATGCCCTTTGACCTCTAGACAAACTATTCATTATAGTTTGCTTGGAGATTTCTCCTTCAAAACAAACCTTTAAAAAGAATATAAAACAGTTGACCATACTCTGACACCAGGTGAAGAATGGTTTAGCAAAACAATATCTAATATTTGAGTTCATAAAAGTAAATTGACAAAATATTTGCCATTCATTCACACTTAGTAATAACCCTCAACTTGTATTGATCCAATACAGTCATGGGATTGTGTATTAACCTGCAATAAATGCACCTTATTGGATAAACATACTCATTTTAAGGTTTCCATTTTACTAAGGGTTGAGTTGTTTTACTGTGGTCATTTACAAACAATGTTTTTTATCTTTTATTTCTTTTAAATCAATATCAATCAATTCTAGTCAATATTGTAACACCTGAATGAAAAAGATTACACTAGACTGAAAAAGGGTAATACAGGCAATGCACTTTGCTGACACTTTGGCCTACCCACAGTTGTGCATTATCTCATACTTAATGCACTATCTGTTGTTGTTTAATCATTACATCTACCATTTTAAAATTACTGAAAACAATGTGTTCTGTTGCAATGTGAGTTGGACCAAAGGATATTATTTAAAAAGCTCTACAATTGACATTTTTGAAAGTTTTGAAACTTGATCTAAAACCAGAATTATGTTTTAAGGAGCAATTTAAGTTGAATGTTGTGTCAAGAATTTGTTTTATATAGTTTTCTGTTTCGAAACTTTGACCAGTTAAAGCCAAAGGAGGCTGAACATGAGAAACATTTGCCCAAGAACTTGAATATGAAAGTGTTAACTTGACTACAAATGTGTTAACTTGACTATAAATGTGTTAACTTGACTATAAAAGAGAGTGAAGTTCACAGACATGGTATTGATCAGCTCTCTTCTATAAGTACAGTAAGAGGTAAGTTCAATATTTCTGCTACAAATATCTTTACTCTGACTTTTAGAAGGCAAACACAATCTACCCAAAACTGAATTAATGCAGCCTCATATCCTTATCACTAAATCTCTTTATATCTTGTTGCCTATATGATATACTTACTTGCACCACACACAATATTTCAGGTAATGAATTCTGGGAAGGGTTGACAGGTCCCAGCAAACAGAATATGTGATGAGCTGGAGCATCAGAGAGAAGTTGCAGGTCATTCGGAGTATTCTGCAAGAATGTAATTCAATACCAAAAGAGGTTGGATGGGTCAACTCATTATCGTATATTCCCTAATAAGTGCCCCCCTGCGATGAATGTCCCCCTCAAAATTTTTAACGACGGCATAGGTTAGTTAGTTGGTTAGATGGAGTTTTACAGCCCAAATGCTTAGGCAAAGGCCTCCTTGTGCTACAGGCCCAAACTACAGATTAAGCCTAAGGTTAACAATACAACAGTAGCCCAATGTCAAAACCAGTTTACCTTTTCACATGTAGATCCATGCACAACACTTCAAAGTTTTAGAAACACAAAAATAACACTAGTGTAGCTTCTAGCAGATAGTTAATTTTTAATTAAAATATACCATCAAATAAACGACCCCCCTTTTCAAAAATGTAAACCCCTCTCCCCCCCGGGGGGGGGGGGGTTTATTAGGGAATATATGGTAATTAAGTTTAAAATGCAGTTGCTAGTTTTCTTTCACAACTCAGGTTAAATTTATCCTCAGACCATTTCTCAAACTTAAAGCAAATGTACCATCTTAAATAAGATTGTCATGGACAAAGTGTGACTGACTCACAAGAAGTGTGACTGACTCACAAAATTAAACTAAAAGAAAGAGTAGGCATAGTTCACATACTGTTATTAACCAGTTGGATGAACTTTTTGTGGCTTAAAACTTTCCTATGCCATAATTTCACCTCCCTTACATTTGCCAACCTTAACCCCCCCCCAACATGTTAGGTGTAATCAGTAGCACCAAGAAATTACTTAAAATTGTTCTTTGTCAAAATGAAAAACCAGAATCATTTTAAAGCATAATGGCCTATACAATATTCTTTTCGTAGCTTGTCTTCTACCAGTTCATCTTCTTGCATCTGTTTACCTACCTTGTAATGAGCTGAGACATAAATGGACATCAATCGCTGCAAAAATATCTCAGAAGCTTTATGATAGCTAAACAAGGTATCTCTGTTAACATAATATGTGAGAAACACTGTTCAGGAAATCTATTGCAAGTAGAAATGGCCAAATAATTTCATGTATGAAAAACAAAGGTATATTGTATAAAATACTCCTTACCCAGAATGCCTAGCACTAAATAGCCTAAAACATGAGCTCTATAGGTAAAAGTCAGGATTTTATTTTATGTTTTACTTAAAGTTCCCACTTTAAGTATCCAGCCACTCCCACATTTATTTAGGTTTTATCACATTTTCATTTATTTTCCAAAACATCAAACATCGGAATGTTCATACACACCAGCAGTGCAGTGGCTGAGTGGACAAAGGCAGAAAGGCATTTTGAAGAGATGCACTTCATCAAAACAGGAGGTTCTGAATTTGACTTCCTGGTTAAAGAGTTGAGGTGGGTTTTTCATTCACTCCAGAGCAATCTACAGTTTTCCCACCTAAAATGACCTTCAAAAGAAACCAAATTTGACCTAAATTGTTGAGTTGGTAGGCTACCTGATGTGAAGTTGTAAGTTGTAAGCCATATAGGCTTATTCCTACTTCAACGAGCAGCAGCTTTGATTATCATTCTGGTACAACAGATGTTTAGCAACTAAGGGACTAAAGTAACAACTTGGTATTGGTAACATTGCTTGACAATCAAATTTTTCCACATGAGCCAGAATTATTCAAGGCCAGAAATATTGTCAGAACAAAAGGATATAGATCACAGCTTTCAGGTACAGGACACCCTGACGATATCCTTGGAACAGACATGACATCCAGACAGAGTAACTCATTTAACCATTTTTCAACATTATCACCCATACTGTATCTAATGGATTCATTGAGGGTTACTTCATGAAGGGTTCGCCCTGTATCACAAAAAGAAAAGCAAAAGAAGATTAATTCACAATAAAGAATCTCAATTCAATAGAATTTTATTTTGTTTAAAAATTGGCTGTAATTTGTAATGTGATATTTGTTCATGAGCAGTCTATGCTACTACCTCTAACTGGATCCTCCCACTGACAAACACATGGGTCCTCCCCCAGCCAACTTTTTATTTCCCAATCGTCCTTTGATCTTACACTTGTAACTTTGTGATTGGTGGTTTTGTCTCTGTAAATCAATTAAGCTCAAGTTGCACTTTTTTGTTTTAGTTGTTTTGCTTTTGTTGGCCTCATTTAATAATGTACACTCTGTGATGGCTTTCTTGGCCTTTTGAAGTTGTAACTGAAGACTGTACACTATGCATACTTACACTTATGGAAATTGTATGTATTTATACATGCAGGTAAGGATCAATCACATTTCTCATGCAAGACTATTACAAAGGGATGTATGTAGTGAAACATAACTTCACAATTCTGAACAGTGTTCTTGACAAGAAGACAATCATTTTATGTTATAAATATACATTACTGGATCCAGAACTTAAATTGTGTTTATTTTATTCTTTGCATTCATTTATTGCCAATCTCATTACAATGACCAATCAAACAATTTTTTTTCTACCATTATGTCAGATTTACACAAACACTGGTACACAATGGTTACCAGAATGGTCAGTTAAACAAATCCATGCCATGTGAAAACTTGAAATGAGGCAGTTGAACAGATTCGTTGGAGTTTCTAACCTTCTGGTTTTATCTAGGGGGGCCCACTGCCTTCTTTTTCAAGTTGGGGAGGGGGGCACTGAATTGTTTCCCTTTCTCCATTACAGAGTAAGAACAACATGTGGAGCACAAAGGCAGAAGGTACCATTTTTTAACCTCTTTGGCAAGACTTGGCTTTGGAATAGAAATCTAGAACTCCCAAGTGAGTCATAAGCCCTACTACTAGACTTAACAACCAAACAGTTAAATGGAGAGAAGAGAAAATCTAAGCCAGGAAATTGTCCACATGGGCTGATGTGAGAATAGCTTTGGGAATTGAGAGGGGTGTCATTGTATGGGGGAGGTGCCACTCCAAACACTCCACCATTCCATGCTAGCACTATTCTGGTAAAATTCCATCAAGAACAGCTCGACAAATGGGATTGTGTGAGGCCAGCTGGTAACTCTTCCACACCCCCTTTAGCTATGCCAGTGCAAGAAGGTATAAACCAATACGTGAAATTCTGTCACGAGTTATCATGACCTAGCTTACAACTGAAAGACGCAGAAAAGGAGGCATTATCATTCAAATATGAAAACAAGTTTTAAACAAAACAGCACAGATATTGATTAAACGAAAAATTAAATTCTGTGAAGAAGAAAATAAATTGAAGAAAGAAATAAAAACCTGTAACAGAATTTCCTTCTGTCTTGTTTCCTCCAGAGGCAACAATTTTGGAATCTGATTTACCCCCAGCCCCAAATGTTGCATTCTGCTGTCTCAGTTGATGAATCAGCTTCAATGACAGTGATCTGCCAGTTCCTTCATACCTGTTGAAGAATTGAAAAGAACAAAAGGGACAAGATAACATTGGTAAATATGAATGTTCACACCTCAAACTTTCTGAACCACACACCAAGTCATCATCTCCTCTATCAGTTACATACCATATCCTTTATTTACTACATTCTTTTCATTTATTTTATTTCAATGATAATTTATTTTAATGCTTGAGAAGTAAGAGATCTTCCATCATTTGTACTTATCAAGAATCAATAAAAATATGGACAAATACAAGTTCAAACAACATAGCCATAGTAAGGGGCAGGGCTGGAAAAAATGTAAATTTCCCTGCAAGCAAATCAGAATTTCCCAAAGACTTCACATGTTTACATACAAAAGTAGTCAAATTTCCCTCCAAATATCAAAATTTCCCTGCAATGACATTCCCAAATTGCTCGTTTTTTCCAGCCATGGTAAGGGGAGGGTCTAATCTAACCAACCAGCAAGGGCAGATGGGTACAGGGAGAATAAAATTGACAAGAAAATAACCAGCAATTTGAAAAATAACTCAACCCTAAACTGAACTTATATAATTTATGCATGCCTCTCTGATCTATGATGACCCTGTGCCTAAACTCTTCTACCCAGCCCATTAAAAAAAAGTATCCAAATTTCAATTTGATATTGCTCTCTAAAACTAAAAGGAAAATTTTCAACAATTGCATACATTTTATCATGGAATTTTATTTCACAATTGTTGACATGGAATAAGCAAGGTTATTAATTAAAAAAACTCACTTTTGAAAATGCTAAGGACACAGAAATATTCTTCAAGTAGCCTATGACAATCCTAAACAGCATAAAGGGAAATACTGTGCTTAAAATGCTCCAACAAAGAGTACAAAGTAAATTGCTCAGACTCTATACAACATTTCATTCTTAATCAAAAACTCCAGCAATAGCTACATTTCTTCAAAATACTATGGGCAAGAAGAGCCATGGATGTTGCATCATTTGAAATGTTGAAAGTTTGGGTGAACAAATTATTCTTGAGCAACAAACAACTAAATTTCTATCTGTGGGAAACTTATTTCATGAAAATAAGGCTACCATACTGCCTTATTTTTGATAATCTATCACCCTGTATCAATAAATATTAGTTTTAAAAGGATGAATTTTTCTTGCAAAACAAACGCAACATTTCCCTTTAAGCAACATCAATTTAATTGTATCATCAAACTCAAGAGAAACCCATGACATGTTCTTATCTCCACCACATCACATGACAAAGAAATCGACCACCACATCACATGACATAGAAATCGATCACCACATCACATGACAAAGAAATCGATCACCACATCACATGACATAGAAATATAAAGGAAATCTTATTACAGAATATTTGAAGTATTTTTAAGCAAAATTAAAGAATGAAAGAAAGCAGAACAACAAACCCATTGATAGTGGATGACATGAACACAAGGTAAGGTCCGAGTAAATTCTTTACAAGAGGAAGGGGGATAGCAGCAGCTTCATCAATGACAACCAATTCAGCTTGACTCAACTTCTGTGAATCACCAGGATGAATGTACTAAGGATGAAAAATGAAGTAAAAATAAAACATTTCTTATCACAAGATCCTGACTTATCACTTATTCTTTTATCCTCTTTTCCCAAATAGAGGTGATGAGAGGCAAATTCTTTACATAAAAATCAAGAAAAGAGAATAAAACAGATGTTTTTTGATGTGGCATCTCTTCATCCACATTGGCAGTCAAACTATGTAGCTACGCTAATCATCCCAATAGACCAATCAGCTTCTCTGAAAGTGGTCACAAGCCTTTTTCCCAAACCATTTTTGTAATTCTGACATGAAATCATTTAAGGACTGGCTACAAGGATTTGGTCAGAAACACAAAAAGGGGGGATTTATTGCTGCTAAACCCCAAGTCCAAACTGATGCTGTCCTAGGATTAAGCTACAAGTGGGTTCAGGGGGACAAAAGCTTGCCTCAAGGCCCTTGTAAGGTGTAATCTGAAGGGTTCTAAAGGCCATTCATTTATGAAAGTTCAAACGTTGCTCTTTTTAAGTAAGAAACCAAAATATTGACAATATTCAATTTTTTATGAAAATGAAAAGAGTGGGGGGAATTTACCCACCTTCTTCTGGAAAGGGGGGACAAATCCCCCTTTCCCTCCTCTGATGGAAATCCTGCACTTAAACATTTCTAGGCCACTTAATCCTATCTTTCATTTTAACCCTAACCATGATTTTGAAACAACTTCAAATTCTTTTGAAAAATTTACGTCTCATAACCTTGTGAGAATAAAAACCAAGCTAAACGAACCTCACGCTACATATATTGATGAGCACTGTGCCCCAATGTCCCACAGTTTTGATGGTCTTGGGAAACAAAAATATTACACCTTATTTTAAATTTTACCTGAATCATTTGTTCACAAAATGTAACCATACACACCCCACCTGTACCATGACCATGATGTAGTGAGGTCTAGATCACAACCATTGATACATTATGCTGTGTGTAAACCTATTACACTTCTAATCTCACCTGAATCGTTTGCCTGTGTTCCCGGTAGATATTCACCCTTACCACAGCTTTATTGAACTCTGGATTAGTCGACTGGACCAAATCATAATCCATATGTTCCTGTAAATCAAATAAAAGCTTCAAGTATTATTCTATTATTCTTGATGAACTCAAAAATATGTACGAAGAAGAAAAAGGAGAGTGCGAGGTTGTTGATCAAAAAACAGTTGGTTGAAGGATCAAGATGGAGACCTGCCATTAGCTTTTGATGCATTTACACTAGATCCGGACCTGATTGCCTGCATAGGGTCAGATCTACTCCTGATCTAGATCTAATATGTAGTGTAAATGTAGATCAGATCTAATAGCCTGATGATGATCTTGGTATGAGAGGCAGATCAGACCACTAGGTGATCAAAACATGTTGTGCAAATGCTCTATGATCAACATCGACTTGAAAGGTACAATATTTTAAGTACATGGTGATTAGCCTTATTATTTGAAAGAGTCTTTCATGTTTATTCAGACTAGTTGTATAGTGCAGTGGTTACAGCATCAGACTTGCAGTTGGGAGGTTGGGAGTTCAAGTCCTGGCCAGGTTATACCAAAGACTTTAAAAACAGAACCTACTGCCATTGTGCTTGGTGCTCAGCATAAGCAATGGAGTAGGGAAAACAAGCCAGTGAGCCACAACTGGAAAAAGCTCGACTTGAACCAATAGGTTGGAAAATGGGCTGTAAAACTCCACCTGACTAACTGACAAAAATCATGTTTATTCAATATTGCATATTACAGTTAAATCAGCAGCTACTAACTGCTATTCCTATTACACAAAAAAACAAAGCTGTCACATGATTCTCAATAGCCATTCATGAAACAGAATAGTATAATACATTAATTCAAATTGGGGTACCTTCATTTTCCCTTTAAAGTGTAGACTTTTACAAACAATGTCAAGCATAGTACATTCACTATTTAGCAAATGTCAGGGTGTTTAATAGTGCCCAGACATTTGTACATGTAGATGCACTTGTGAATACAGTAGTTTGAAATTGCCCCTTTTGTTTTGTTAATTAGAAAGGTATGCCTAGCAGAATAGCTAAGGGTATGGATCATGGGAGAAATTTTTTGTACAAGAACATGAAGAATGGGAGCTAAGGTAAATGTATTAAAGTTTAGCAAATCAGCACAATTACCACACTCCTTTATTTACTGAGAAGTGTGATTTGTAGCACACCTGAAAAATTTGAAACATAAGGCCTGAGAACTATTAATTTGATGACCTAACTTTTAAAAAAGAATCCATTTTATAAACAAACCTGATAATCCAAAGCATCAAATCCTTTGAAAACAAACTCAAATAATGTTCGAAGATTTTCTGGACTTGGTGCTGTCACAAAAATATTAGAATATCTGAAAGGAGAAATAAATTAAACAAATTCTTTAAAGTCTGCCAGTGTATTCTATTAATAATTGAAAGATAAATAACGTAATTGCCTTAGCTTAGGTGTGGGTCACACTGCAGTGATATTATATAGAACTAAAAGCCAATTTTTGTGATTCTTGATTGAAAGCCAGCCATTTCTGGTCAGAGTGGGTGAAAAATTTGCCAACCCATAGATATGTATGATTTTTATAGGAGAAGTATGAAAGTTAAATGTGAAGTAAAATTTCATGACCTCACAACCACAGCCAGCATTGTATCAGACAAGCATATATGCAATCATCTGACTGTTTTTCAAATAATTATCACTCTGTTGAGAGATGTAAGTGACATAATGATGAAAGAACGATTTATCAAGAGGCAAACTAGGATTAGTTCTCCATTAAGCTTTCACTCCTTAAAACAAAGTCTAGATAAAAACAATACTGGCCCAATTAATTAAAATTCAGATAAACATTTCCCAAATTCATGAAAAAAAATAATGATATTACATGATAACCATTCTCTAGATAACCTACAGGAATAAATCACAAAATAACCTTATTTTCAATATGAAGTCCTTTTCATAAATTTGGTTACACCAACTGAATATTACTAAATGAGCATGATGTTTTACCCAAATGCTACAGCTGTTGCCATGGCGAGACCTAATGCAGCTGATTTACCCCTCCCTCGAGCTGCTGTCATACACACAGTGCTTCTCAATTTCTTTTCTGAAATAGCTTCCACGAATTTCAAGAGAGCTTTAGCCTGAAAAGATAAGAACAACAATCATTCAGAATGGAAAATAATATGCAACAGCCAAAACTTCCACAATTTTTGCCACCTCCTAAAAAGTATGACTACTTCTTAAGATATCTGCTACCTTCTGGTTTCAATGTCCACTTGCAGTTCCTATGACAATGGTGGCAAATATTTATTTCACTTGAGAAAAAATTAAAGTCTTTAATCACATAAAGCATGTGAAACAGTGGAAATGAACCATTCTTTGTACAGAATTTTCTGGTCATTTACACTATGACCACTCATAACTGACATTCTTGAAGTATCTCTGAGTAGTCCTCTCTCTGGCAAATTTTAAAGCAAATATTTACAGGGCTGGAATTAAGGTTTCAGCAGAGCAAGGCCATTTTACCCATTAACTTTAAGGGCACATGTGAACTGAGAGGTCAAACAAGTGATTTTGTACTGACCACAATGTAATCTCACAGGTGAGGCACAGAGGCCAAATTGTAGTTAAATTTTATGGAGCAACAAGGCCATTGCCAAAAACATGAATGACCTTCCTGGCCTTTGATTAATTCCAGTCCTGATTCAAAGATACCTGGTCTAGAGTCTTTGAACAATTAATGAGGGCACCAACTGGCTGGGTATCCTGTAAAGACTCCTTCAACTCTTTCAATTCCTGTTCATTAGGGGTGAGAGCATCTTCCTGTAGGTAGATATAAAAAAAAAAATGTAAGAGAACATAGACACCCAATCACATCCAAACAGTCCCAAAATTTTCAAAACTTTTGGTTAATTCTACTATGCAATGCAGAGAATGGGAGGGGAAGGCAGAGACAGTCTTAAGGTAAGATAGTTGGTTTCATGAGCTTTAATGACACACCAACATCAACATGTGTTATGTAGTGTCAGTAAAAAGTTCAAAGTTTAAATCCAATTTCAAGTAGGTTCAAGTTCAAGTTTGGTTTCCCCTTAGTCACCTCTTACAACAGACGTGAAATATTGTCGGCATATTCTACAACCTCCAGCTCACAGGGGGTGACAGTCTTTAGGAGCCAGGGGGAAGGAGAGGCGGGGGTAATGGGGAGCAAGGGGAAGTAAGAGGAGGAGAAAGAGAGAGAGAGAAAAGAGATGAAGATGACTGCAAACAGGAGGGGAAGATGGATTAGCTCTTGTCATGTGAGCAGTGACATAAGTCGCCATGAGGGTGTTCCGGAATTTAAATAAACTGCTATCTATACCCAAAGTCATTATTTGCTTCCTATGCTCATGTTGCAGATTGTGGTGGTGCTCAACTAGAGTGGTGTGACGGTAAGAGCATCTGCCTCTCACCCAGAAGGCCCAGGTTCTATTCCCACGTTGAGTCATACCAAAGACTCTAAAAATGGTATCTACTGAAGTTGTGCATTATGCTCCGCATAAGCAATGAAAACAAGCCAGTGAGCCGCGACTGGAAAAAAGGCCTAGCAGGCTCGACCTGAACCAATAGGTTGGAAACTGGGCCCTAAAAGTCCATCTAACTAACTGACTGATTCAACTAGAATGGTAATGTTTCCTGGGTGAAGAACGTAACTGAATATACAGGGCTTTGTTAAAGCGAAGGCCACACTCATGTATCTTGCATAACATTTTGGGATTTTAAATATTGCATATTCGAGGTAAGCCAAGCAGTTACTCCTAGTAAATTCCACATCTGAGGAGAAAAAAATATCGTCACATGACTCTCAGCAGCCAATCATGAAACAGGAAACAAACTACTTCGCTACTTCAGGTTGGGGTGACTGCATTTCCACTTTAAATACTTTGTGGTGAATTCAGAGAGTGACGAACATCTTACCTGTGTTCTCTTTGGTATAGATTCAATGTTTAGTATGTGTGAAGACAAAGGCAGAATGTTTAGTTCATCATCAACCACCATACAGACAGGACACGATGCCAGAGATAATATAAACCTAGGAGGAAAGAACATCAGTAACTGAAAAAAACTGTAACAGTATTACCAGGTGAGGATCCAAACATTTTGAGGGAGGTTCATTTGAATGTCCTCCAAGGACAGCATTCAGTTTGCAAAGTTTTGCGCATACCATACTTCTTATTGTTGATGCAACTTAAAAGGGGGGGTGAGGCCGGGAAAGACTGGGAATGCCCTCCTGAATGCACATCAGATGACATTTTCATAATGCGATGCTTTAAAATTAAGTCTGAATCAAGGATCACTGATGTTCAAATAGTCAAAATGTAGTTGGAATAATGACCTACTTTTATCACTTTTATTAGGACCACTTTTAACACTTGTAATGCACAACAGTAGGTTATGTAAAATGGAGACCCTTGAGGATTAAAGGAAGAATTATGAAAGCCCATTGGGTCACCCCTTCCTCCCATGCAGGCTTGCTGTTTAAGGATGAAATAGTTGTACAGTAGGTATTACTAATGCATGAAGACACTGAACACTCACAATAGTGTGGCTTAGATGCATAAATGTACCCTCAGAAGTGTCATCTTCACCCCCTGCTCTACCTTCTGATCCTTCCCCCTCCCCAGCCTGAGAAACCCTTTCCCTACAGCATTTTACATACCTCTCATTAAACCTGCCAACCACATCTTGATGTGCCTCTGTCCTGTACCGAGCATGCACATCCATAGTCATTGTGTACAACTGTCGCAGAGAGTCCATGCTCCGTAACAGAATTACAACAGCACCCCCACCCTCAACCGTTTCGACTGTTCTTGCCAACAAGTTGGGTGTAATGCTTTCAAAGTCTTGTAAAACACACATTCCGTAAGTGTTCCCCAGTATTTTGTGAGTCTCTGAGTAGTAACAGTATCTGATGTTAGTAGCTGCGATGAAGAGCTCAAACGGATCATCCTCGCTGACATCGAGAGTTCCACTTTTGATCTTTTTCTGAATTTTGCGCATCCTCTTTTTACGATTACTGTTTTTTAGTCAAAGGGAAGACAAAATGTATGCATCATAGTAAATTAAATACTAATATCAAATTTTATAAAAGTACCTCTAAAGTTGAACTATATAAATTAACTTGAACCATGCATTTCATGAAGCAGCCTACACTGAATAGAATGTGTACCAAAGTTAATTCACATCAATGACTGGGCCAATTCATAAATTTAATGCCAGGTAACATCAGACTATATCCAGTATGGTCTGTGACTTTTTACACTTCTTTCCCTAAATTAAGAGTCTTGAAGAACCCTTGAACCCAGGGTAATCTCCAGTAGCCTGCTTACTTATCAGAGCAGGTTTACATTAAAGTGTGCTCATTGTCACTCCATAAAGAGAGATGAAAGGGAAGAAGAGGAGTGTTTTCCGAAACAGTTAATCTATGGAAATAGTAGTCAGTCATACTTCTAAGTATATTAAGGAAGGATCATTCCTTATAAGTTACTGTTAACAGTTACAGTACTGGGAGGCATTTAGGAACCACACTACTAGTCACTAGTAAAAGAGAGCGTCACATATTTTGATACAGACAGAACTTTTGATGCATTTCTTATCAGACAAGACCTCTTCATAAGAAGTAAAAGAATATGAAGCAGTCTTATGATATATAACAAATGGTTTCTACATTTTGTGCAAATGTTTGCAGGTTGCTTGGAAGTTGATCTGTCCCAATACCGTGGCAATAGGAAAAACAATGCCACAACTGACATTTGAAGAACAGCCCATCCTGTTGTCTTAGAGTTCTAAACAAACAAGAGTTATATCTGTTTCAGAGAGGGCACTTTTCACCTTTTGTTTGACACTCACCTACTGAAGCCAAGTTCCTTCTTATAACACCAGAGAACTGATGGCCTGGCCTTGACAACAGCTTTTGATAACATGTGATGAAGAATCACCACCTGAAATAAAAAAAAAAAGTAAAAAATATGACAGTAAGTCTAACAACTTAGATGATCATGTGATACAGAGAGGGTTGTTTACTTCTAGCCCCTCCCACAACTGTTTAAAACTCATCAAGAAACAATCCCAGTTTATTGCTTCAGGGTGAGTGTACAAGATGCAAATTAATCAGAACATTCTCAGTACAATACATGCTGCTGTGTAATGTGAGCCACAGCACTCTGCACTTTTTGAATTCACTCTCAATCAAAGAGAAATGCCAATTGAGAATTGTTGCAGACTACTGCTAAAATTGTAGCTTGGAGTGAAAATTGAATGCCTTTAAAGATTTGATTTGATTAGTGAATGGTCAGTCAATGGTCAGTTAGCCATATTACTAATTGCATGTTAGCTTAAATTTAAGTGACAAACTACAATATAGACTGCATGAATTTGAGCAATTAATTTGTGAAGCCAAATATTTTAGATCTCAACAAAAACTCTAGTACCCTACTACAGTATATAATTCACAACAACCTGTCAATGAACAATCAGAATGAATGCATAAAATATGAATATATGCATTAAATATGCAATGAGTGCTTTAAATATTTGAACCATGCCCCCTTAATTTAGTCAACTTACAAAGTTAAGTTAAACTGAGCATCTTCATGTACGTATGCCTGGGTTCATCTAAGTTTTTCATAAAAGTTTGAATAATGGTTTAATAATTGTTTAATTAAAACATTACACATTCATTCCATTAAACAAGTACTAAATAGGCCTTATTTATCATTTAATATAATACATTTCTGCTCAATTAAATTCAGAGAATGTCCTAGAAAAGTTTAAAGTTGTTCTTTACCTGATCTTTGCCCTTGTCACCAACAATGACAAACATTGACCTATGACCTGTTGCAACCCCATTCTCTATCAACACTCGGATACGATTGTCAATTTTCTTCCGAACCATCTTCCCTTGTATTTTTTCTGTCAATAAAAAGTTAAAACCTCAAGATAATAGTTACTGAATATGAATTTATAACTTTCAGATATATTTATAAACTTTAAAACAGGATTTTGTAAAATGGAAAGTTTACTTTGAATAACATTTTCTTTTTCAGACTTTCCATGCTTGAATTTTAAAGGTTGAATATTCTCACCCCAGACAATTCCAATTCTCCCAACCTCTTTTAAGCTCCTCCCACAGCTGTCCTTAAGTCTCCTCAACCTCATGCATTCAAAATGCTAGTTTATCCAAGTGAATGTACAATGCTTTAACATGTACTTATTTAGATAGCTGGTTGTACACCTCAACTTTAATAAAGTCCTCTGGTTTAACATGGCACCCATGGTGTTTTTCCAAAACTTTGTAGGGCACTGTGGAATCTAAACATTCCCTGCTCCTACTCTATCTAAACTTTTAAAGCTACTCTGTATCTTTTAGATTTCAATCAGTTGAGAATGTATTTAGTGAACAGCCTCCTTATGCTTAAAAAAGGGCATCAGAATTGTGTGCAATGCTACTCAATATCAGCATACAGCATCCTTATTTAACAAGTTCAAACTGTGTCCAATAGTTGAATCGACTCCCCTTCAACTTTTCCAATCTTAATACCATTTGCTAGACATATTCATTTGCATTCTGCAAGTACAGTAATAATTTATCAATCTATGTACGGTACCCTTCATCCACTCCTCCATAGCTTTCCTCTACTGTTGTTTTTACTTGTACCTGTAGGTGACCCAGACTTCATAATCTTTGCTTGGCTTTAGTTCAAATGGTCTTCTTTATGCATGTCATCAAACAAACTTTTATAATGTATATGTATAATGTATGTGATGTTACTATGTTTAGTATCAGAATATATGTTAAAGTGGAAATAAAGAACTTCAAACTTTCAATGTAACTTGTTTCAAACAAACTTCAAATGCAGTTAAGTGTGAAGAGTGTCAGCCTTATGTATACTACAGTGTATTGTAATTTGTGTAAATCTCCCACTGCTATTCCAAAGTGGTTATTTTTTGCAAGTAGTGCAAAGTGTAAACTTCCCGCAATAAATTTTTATGATAATTTACAAGGGAATTCCAATATTTTACAAAACTATTTCTGCAAGTGCAACAATACAATTTTGAGCACTTGCTCTTTTGAGACTCTGCAGTGCACAATTGCATTTCACTGCTTAAGTCTCCTCACCTTATTTCCTGGACCCTGATTTTTAGCCAGTTTCACCTTTTGTTTGAAAGTAAGATTCTACGAAAAGACCCTACTGTACAATTGTTACTCAAATCTCCTTTATATTTACAGCTGGATTTGGATATATACTGTGCAACACTCAGGTGGAGTCAAACACAATATATAGGGAAAAACTGGCAATACATTTTAAGGGATTCTTGAAAAACTAGTGGGACCCTCCAATTTTTCCTAAGGCTCTTGAAAAAAAAAATGTTAAGGGTTCCAACTTCCAGGTCTTTTGGGTATTAAACCTAAAAAGTACTGTGTCCACTGTTCACAAAATCTAGGATTAAGGCTAGCAAGCCCCCCCCCCCCCCAAAAAAAAGGATTTTTTTCAGGTTCTTACCCTACTAAATACATTTAATAACACCAGGCTTACGCCTCTTTTTATCCTAGGCTATATGGACCTAGGCCTAAACAGGATAGGCCATTGCGAGTGTGACCACTTTGTTTGGGGAGATACTTCATGCAAGGGCATAGGTCTAGGTCTACTCTACCTGAAACTGGTGAATAGACCTCCGAAGAAAGATGAATAGGCCTAGGTTGAACAGCCTGAAGTGAATATGATTAGGCCTAGAAGGTGTCAGCTCTAGGCCACCCTTCGCAGTTAGTGGGTTTATGAAGGTGGTCCACAGTTGTAGGCTGGTTAGGGTTATGTGCCTATAGTAATGGAGTAAGGCCTTGAGTTACGTACCCATAGTAAATAGGGTTAGGGATACATATATGCATAGTGAAGCTGGGTTATGGCTAGGGATGTACATTCATGCATGTTCATATGTATGCATAGCCTACTGCAACTTCTGGGTACAGAAACCCCATTAGTACCTAATGTTAGGCACAGCCTAGGCCCAGGTGTCTTTTCAGTTTTCACTTAAGCTAGCTTTAAGGCTGGCTTAACATGAAGTATATGCTGAATGTTGTTTGTACCCTCGTCTTTGTACCCTACTAGCCTAGCCTCGACCGCATCTTTGGTCTAACGGTAAGAGCATCCACCTCTCACGTGAAACGCCTGGGTTCGCTTCCCAGGTCGAGTCATACCAAAGACTCTGAAAAAGGAACCTACTGCCATTGTGCATGATGCTCCCCATAACTTACGCAATAGAGAAGGGAAAACAAGCCAGTGAGCAACAACTGGAAAAAAGGCTGTGGCCGGCTCGACTTGAACTATTAGCCTAGGTTGGAAACTGGGCCGTAAAACTAGGCTATATAACTAGGCCTAGCCTATAGGCTAACTAACCTAGCCTTGCCTTTAAGTTATAATATAGGCTAGCGACAGAATTACTACCCAGGCATAGCCTATATAGTATATTATTCCTGTATAGTATATTATTCCCTGTACTGTTGGTGCATTTGGCAATTCCTACTTTCCTAGAACCATATCCAGTTGGAACAAGCTCCTCCTGGACATAGCCCAACTGGAAAGACCACCTCCAAGAGGGCAATAAACAACTGGTTTCAACATCAATAAATCCGTCCTGTACGACAACTAGGCCTAGGCCTATCCTCCATCAAATGCCTTGTCTGGGGGCATTGGAGTACCAGAAAGAAAGAGAAGAAGAAGCCTGGCTTGGGTAACGTTAGGCCAAGCTAGGCCTAGGCCGTAGGCTAGGCTTAGGTTAGGCCTAACGTTACTTCCATAACTTGGAAGTTAGGCTATGCACTTCTGACTTAGGCTAGGCTATATGGACATGACTGCCTGGTGGAGTGGTGGATTCTATGCGGTCTGAGAATGCCCTCTAAGAATGATAGACACAAAGTGTTGAAAAAATCCCGGTGTACTATTAAGTAAATACCTGGTATTTGACAAGCCTAGATTGGTTGGATTTCCAGAACTTGTTACGAAACTTACTAACACACTAGGCTAGGCCTACGTGTCTTCCACCTTTCCGTTGCTACAGCTGAACGTTGTATTGAGTCTCGCGGAATACGTACTACATGCCTTGCACGTGAGGTAGGTTGCAAATTATACAACAACACATGCATGTCTAACTTTGTCAGTGTACGTCAAGGTACCGAAATTTAGCTCCAAAATAAGGACGGCAACACTGAAATTCACATTCCTGAATACACGGTTATTTCTCGGCAGGATAGCTATACTGAGGAATGATATTGTCTGTGATAAAAGTCGTTCATTGTTTATCGGATTGTATGAAATATGTTTACTGAACAACAATTTTGTTTTGGGTTTCCATTGTGGTGTACTATATTCTTGAAGCAATGACTTCCCATTAAAGGACCAACCCCTCCCCCCCCCCCCGAAAAAAAAAAACTACAAGCTTTTAGAGGTTCACCAAAATTCTCAATTGGCCCAGCTCTTTGATTGACAACTAATTCAAACAATGCAGAATACCTAAGCTGCCGTATATTACACAGCGCGAACTGTACTGAGAGTGTTTTATTACACACATTGAGCTTTTTATATACTCACCCTGAAGCAATAAAGTGAGATTATTCTTGGATGAAGGACGAATTTCAGACAATGGTGGGTGGGAGTTAGGAGAATTGGTACTGTTTAGGGTGAGAGAATTGGTCCTTTAAGTCCAAGTTGAATGGGACCTTAACTAAGGGATCCCACAAATTCTCACTGAAATCCGGTTGAATTTCCATAAATTCCCATTGCATTTAATGGGATTTTATATGGACTTGGACAGTCACATCTAAAAATCCCATTGGGTCAGGGGAAAAATTTATTGTCCCATTTATTCAACGTGGAAATTGGACGGAACATCTCCTTAATGTCCCATTGAGTCCAATTTAAAAATCTAACGGGACTCAAAGGGACTTTTTCCTGGAAGTGATAGGCCTACACTCCTTTGCTTGTTGGTATTATTTTTCGTTCACCCAATTATATTAGGAAAGTATCTTCTTTCAACCATTGCCCGATAAATAGAAAAATATCATATGGTCAGGGTAACATTTTCATGACAAACCAAAAGGATAAAAACTGCAGCACAATGTCCGAAATGGCCGATTATCTTTCAAAACTAAAAACAAGCGGAAAACGCTGTAATCATACTTAAAAATATCATTTGTGGAAAATGAAAATAATTACAATGATTTGTGACACCGCGACATTGGCGGAACTTCCTACCGTAAGTTGTGGAAAAAAATTCTCAAGTTAAATTAATTAGACCTAGCCAGTTCATACATGAGAATAGTTTTGCAAAAGCTTTTCTAAAATGATGAAATTCAAATGGAGGTTGAAAAATGGGTGTTTTCAACCGCCAAATTAAACAGACCAGTAGATGTTGGATTTAGCCAAGGTTTGCAATAGATCTGATAGATTCAAAATATTAGCACGTTTTCAATTCCGTTGAGTTCACCCCCCCCCCCCTCCCCGGCTCTCCAGGAATGGGATACAACTTGACCGGGCCATTTCATCCAATGGTAGTTGTATATTTAACTTGGTAATTGTAATTTTCTAATCACGGCTCATTGAGTTGGTTCATAAAATTCAACAAATTTTCCCAAAGGTGTTAAGTTTTCTTCACATATCAATGACAAATGGTCAAACTAAGACAATCCCCTTATCCTACATACAAAGAAATGTTTTACGAGTGAGCCCTTAACGGCTCGATTCAGTTTTCAAAAATTCAAGACCAGACATTTTTTCAAATCATGCACAAAACCGTTACAAGACAGGACACCACAAAATTCGAAATTTTGACTTTTTTCATAATTATTGGATGCAAAACTTAACTAATTATGTTAATTGTAAGCATTTTCAAATGGTAGTATCCTTAAACACTTTTATCAAGTTATTGATATCAACTCAATGAGCCCCTTTAACAAGTTACCGACTTTTTCTGTTGGAGTGAATTGTTTATTTCAAACGAAAACAGGCTCTCTAAATAACCGCGACTACTTCGGTTCTAAGTACTTAGCTTGAAGAATGCCATAAGTATAGGCTTTTTGATGGGTCCGGTTATCCTAAATTTCCTGTACGCCCCACGTCAACCAATGGTCCGCTTAGCTAGTCTTTCGCGGGGAGTAATTTCCTTAAGTTAAAAGATCTTCTTCCATCCTCCTTGTACCGTGGGCGTCACCAGACATTTTTAACTACTGCTACAATGCTCACACCATAGCGCGAGCACCACGAAGTGGGATCCAGGGGCCCTGAAAGCGGGTTCCTGTGGGGTCCAGGGGCGAAGCCCCCGGAAGCTCCGAGGATCGGGTTAGACATTTCAAATGCCTATAATGCGTTAAAATTATCTTCAGTATTGCAAGCTTAATTTGTAATGCCAAAGTTATGATTTAAGCACTTTGTGAAATAGTAATTTGGGGAACTAGATCTGTAATTGCAACGAGATTAAGCATTTAACATATTAAAAGAAGTTTATAATTTGCAATGGCAGAAGAAATTTTGTTTTTAGATTATCGGTACAGCTTTTAAACTTTTTTTTTAAAGGAAAGAAACCCCAAAGGGGGTCGTTCGCACCCGGACCCCCCCCCCCCCCCACCCTTGGTGACGCCCGTGGAATCCTCCCAACTGAAATGCTCCAATAAGTCGTCTATGATCTTGACGATGTTCCCAGGCTTGGAGTCACTTCTTTGAAAAATAAAAATCTCTTTTAGAGCAAATTTGTTTCAGAGGAGAGTCATCCACCATAAATCTGACGCGGGAGGTCTACCTTTAGAATAAAAATTCTTCGGTTAACCATCCTGAAACTGGGAAGGACTGGGGAGGGGGATCATACTCCAAGGTTTACAGATTTCTTTCTGAGAGGAATCATATGAGAAGTATTTAAAGGTTCAAAGTAATTATTGTTGAAAGCTGGCGAAACGATTCGCAAGGCTTGGTATTAGTTTTTCCCCATTTTGCCAATGAGTGGAATAGTCTGCCCGATTGGGTACCTTAACTCCCTACAAGTATATTGTTTTAAAGTAAACATTTTTAAAGTAAACATTGAAAATTTCTTCCATTAATGTGGTAGCACACATAATAGTTTCAAGTTGATGTGTAAAATCAAGTTTCAACCGCAGTACAACATACATTTCTTGCTTAAAAATCAGTAACTTTATGAAGTAACAGGATAGATCTAGGGTCTTTTTATGAGGTGTCCGATTTTTATGAGAGGGTTCGACGTCATGAAACTAGCCTGCGTAGCGTCTCTGTGGCTGCTGCCAATTAGGGTGGTTTTTCGTACCAATGAGCCGAACGAAAAGACTTTGTCCGTTCGACGGGTTATCATGCAACGGGCATATCCCAAATTTCGTGTCACATGTACATCATTCATAATATGATGGGTTGACCCATAACTGCATGAGAAAGAAAATGTAAACACATGAGTGTCACGCACTCACTCTTGACACATCTTTAGTTATTTAATTACCTGGCTTAGAAGCAGTAGGTGCGTTTGATTTAGCGGCTCGAGCCGGCTCGACTGGCTCAGCCAGCGATCGATCTTTCGGAAAAGTGATCTTTACGTCATTAAAACGTCAAAACTTGAGTCGGCCAAAATGACCAGGCCTCCGAGGTGATCTACTTGAACCGGTGACGTATTCATTACATCCCGTCAAGAAACTGGTTGAGCCAATTGAGGGGGCTCGAGCCTCTAAATCGAACGCACCAGCATCCTTGATTCTGTTTGGCGGCTTAATTCCGAATTTGAATCAAACTCAATCTATACAGTGCTTTTTTTCTTCTTTTGCGAGGGAGTGAAGATGGCGTGGTGGTCATATATACTTTCTTCCACATTCGTAAGCAGAGAGGAGTATAGAGGTCCATTTCTCAAAATTTTGTGGGTCGGATCTTTAGTATGTGGACGATATGGTAGGAGAGGTTGAGAAAACTTTTCACAGTGGTTCCCCTTGCACAAACTTTTCAGTGGAGCCCTTTTTTGTTTGTTTTTCAGGCATGTTCATGCAGTAAAATTCACGTTCACTTGAAAAATGCCCCAAATCCTGAAAAACTTGCCTTATCCTTGCCCATTTCAACTATGGTGCTCCGCCAAAACTGTTTGTCTTGTGAATGAATTTCCTGAGAAATTTTGCTAAAATATTCCAATACTCTGAGTCTATATTCAATTCCATGACCTGTTGTGTCTTTGCTATGACAAGCAATCTACAAACTACTGTCCTTTCCCTAAACATGATTTCAAACACAAACCAAAATAAAGAAAAATAAGGAAGAAATTCTAGGCAAGCTGAAGAAATATTTATTTCATCATGTAATCTTTCCAACATCGGTTTCTTTTTTCTGTCATTACAAATCAACCAATTTCACGAACTGAAAATATACAAAACAGAACATAAAACTCCATAAACAAGATGTGGCATATCACCCTACATACCTTGACAGTAATGATTCCATTTGTCTCCTTTCCTTACCAAAGAAGTGATATAATTTGGATGATATGGGACTTAATTACATACACCCCCTTCAAAACAGTTCCGCATCTTTGCCAAGATAGGCCAAAGGAATAAAGAAAAGGCCAACAGAAATATTTCACAAATTCACACAAATGTGAGTTTTTCTGTGTCTTCCATTTCAGTGAAAATGTTCCTCTTGCAATGAAGCCTTGACTTATTATTTCCCAACAAAAACAGGTGCATGTACAGCATTGAAATTTAATTAAAGAATAAAATTACAAGGGTCAAGGAATCCATTAAGAAGGGTCATGAAATATTAAGCAACCCTAATGCCAAAATAAGAAGTCCCCCAAACACCCCATCTTAGAGTATACGGGAGAGAGGCCACTTGATAAATGTTTATTGCTTTTCTCCAAAGGCTGCAACATGACTACTAAGTAGATAAATTTGCATATAAACTTTCGAACAACCCATTACGTGTTGCCTAAACTACCTGGCTAGGATACAATAATCCCATTTATAGCGTCAAAGGATATTTTTCTTACACATGAATACAAATGACTATGAATCAAAGCTCCAAAGTATGCACACAGAACTGTTTTTTAAAAACCAATTTGAATATGTCTTCTTTTCATTTTTTATGTAATTACTTCTTTTTTGTAAGAATGCTTCATAAGAAGGTCATTCAAGGTTCACAAAATGTAACCTCACTAGCTCAGGGACTTCCCCCTGCTGGATTGAAAAATACTGATGAAGCACAGCTCACTCCTTTCTAAATGTTAAGTACATATCCTTAAATATAGAACAAGCAATCTTTCAAATACAATGATCTTAATGAAAGCTAAATCAGCTGATCTAACCATCTGTCCCTCTGAATACATGCCTCCATTTTCCTTTCAATTGTTACCTTTAACCTCTACTCTCTCTCTGTAAAACCTTCAACCCCTACCTCTCACTCTACCAAGTCTCTTCTGGAAAAGAACTGTGTAACTACCAGCTGAATTCTCCTTTCATGTGTCCCCGTTCTTACCCACAAATCTCCCATGTTAATTTTGCCTACTTTTTTTTAACCTGCATTTATAAATACCCCTAGCCTTCCAACATCTCCACCCTTCCCAGGTCGTCCTTTTTGGTAATTCCCACAAAACTAATCTTTGTAATCTTTAGTTCTACCCTATAGTCAACACCGTCCATGTAACTTCACCCCCACCCCCTTACCAGGTCATGTTTGTTAACATCACTTTACAAAACAATCTATGTAACCTTATATATCTCAAACAGAAACAAAGCTAGCCACAGTCTACCATAAAGAATTATTATAAATATAACTTTTCTGCACTAGGCTGCATTAGATTGTATAAATACCACAACTCTTTTATCAATTACAAGCCAAGGCACTCTGTACAACTCTTTAAACCAAATATATACTACTTTACGACAACTCTGTATAGAAGAAGCACTATATAGGACAACATCCCTGAAATGTGAAGTGTTTTTAGGAAAACGAGAAAAAAAAGGAAGAAAATACCAAAGAAAAGAAAAACCCAGAACAGTACATTTAAATGATGTAGTAAAAACAGATCTTTGTACAATTAGAAAATTGAATTATATCTCACTGAATACATCTGTACCGCAATACGTACAAAATCAGGAAGATAATTGATATTTTTGTTCAATATTTTATCCAAACATACCTCCCAAACCTGCCATCACTGTAGGATGGGCCACTAAACTGCTTTTTACAGTCGTTTGTTTCTCCCCTTGCCCCTTTCTTGCCCTCCCCCCTCCTTTTTGTATCCCCTCAGACACTGTTTTGGATGTTTTTCAGTCAAACCCACTCTGTATCACAACCATCTATTGTGTTCTCATCTAGCATTTCTCATTTTTCTTAAGTCCTCCAGACTTTCTGCCAAACATTTACTCCTGAAGCAGAAGTTCTCCTTCCCAAGAACGCTGATTCACACTTAACGACTGACCATTCTCATGGCCTTCAGACCAGTTACATCATTGATCTGCCATGTATGGCTCCATTTGACAGTGGATGAAAAGAACAAATACTACACATGATCTAAGCCAAAAGGATGTTAACCACCTACAATGTGCTCTCCATTGTCAAGGTTCCTCCTGCCAAGAATTAAAAGTACACATTGCATAATATAATGTCCAAATGGCATTCTGCTTGAACCAATTGATGCTAACAGATCTCAAATTAAAATAACAATAGCAGTCTGCTATCTAACTTAGCACCGATTGCAACCACAATTTCCTAAAGCAACAAGTAAGGTTTTGAAAAAGGTCAAAATTTAGCCGAATCTGAGATTTTAATGACTGGAATTGTGCAATGTCTGTACCAAGCACCAAAGCCTAGTTGCAGAATATTACTGAAATAGAATCGTGTTGATATGTCCAGCATTTTTAATATTCATAAATTAAGTGGAGAATGCTACAATCAAATTTGAAAAAACATGTTTTGTCAAGAGCATCAAATATTCAAAATATTCCACTAGTTCATAACTACAATAGGGGGTTGTATGCATAAATGTAAGAGGGCTCCATGTACATAGCATTTTATGTCAATGATGTAACACCTGAACCTTGGAAGTTATCAAAATTTTAATCCAGATGTACCATGCTCAACACCTGAAACCTTTTCACAAGAGGTTTCAAAAAAAATGTTACAAAAATAATGCAATCTACTTTGAGAAAGCAATGCTACTATTCAAAATGGTGGCTGTGCACATGGGCACATCCTAAAAATTGTCTGGAAACTGAATGCCCTGCAACTACAACACATGTTCAAAAGTTAAACTGACTTGAAAATTTTGAAGAACTCTTTTTTTAATGGATGGATAGTGTAAGGAAGAATCTTAAGTGTGACTATGCAATGATTTGTATCTAAATTACCTCCCTAGTGTAAAAATTGGCATGCCCTAAAAGGATGGCAGAGATCCCTATTTTTGTTCAATTGGACCAGACAATTACATTTATGCTTAAGTCTCATATCCATGTACTGCACAAAAACAAGAGAACTATGTGCTGAGCTTAGTTTGTATATCCCACACACTACTATCGATTCCATGGGGGAACCAGTTACTAAACTCACTTACTCAAGCTGCACTTCCTAAAAAACAAAAATTTGGCAAGAGAATCCTTGCTCAGCCAGTGTTTGAGTTTTATCAACTTAACTTTGATCATATCATCATGTTTCTGTTTGTAAGTTAAATGAGGGTTACAACACAAGGATTGAACCTCAAGCTACACTACAGGAAGCCTTAAAAATTGTAACATATTTTACTCTCAGATATTCTACACCATATGAATGTTTTTTTTATACTTTCCCTGTACCCTCACTCTGAGTCATATCCAGACTCAAAAGTCTGAGCCATATCCAGACTCAAGGTCTGAGTCATTTCCAGACTCAAGTCTGAGCCATATCCACAGTCATGACTACCCAATTCAGTCTCACCTAAACTTTAAATTTTTCAAAGCAAAGCCTGTAAATGGAGCAATTAAGCAAATGAAACAACCAATAAGCAGTCTGTCTGACAAATTTAAAACTTTTTTTTATATTGCACAAGTCACTCTGTTAATACAGAGTTACATACTCCTAAAGTTACACCTGGGGTTTTCCCTTATTGCACAAATTTTGTTATGATTCTGTGCACTGCATCCTTCTCTATACTTTGTTTCAGTTTATCAATGACAGTAAAAGACGTAGAAATCATATAAAGAGTCCTACATTAAGCACTTTTAGTTGTGATTGTTTCCCTTTAAGGACTAACTAATTGTCTGAACAGGTTTGCCAAAGGACAAAATAAATTGAAATGCCAACATGCTTTGCAAAAAATGTGAGAGTTGTAGGTGATTTAAAGCTAACTGAATATTCCTAGGTTTAGTAAAGCTATTGCTATTTCTAAGCAAGGTTACTGCTAGTGCTAGGTAATGCATGTTATTAATATGCATGGCTTGAAATGACAGATGTCACCAATTGCAATGATGCCTGTAGTACCCTACAGAAATGTCCCATGGTGTAACTTAGACCTACAGCCTAATTGTTTCATTTGACTGTGCCCTTTGTAAGCTAATTAAGGACTGACTAGGGCATGCAATTAATGTTATTACTACGTCAAGAATTGTTACTGCCTGGGCTAAGCAATATCTTTGGGCTATTCTGAAGGCTAGCAGTGTCACAGCTTTGCCAAAACATGTTATTGTATAAGACTTAGCAATGCCACTGCTGGAGCAGAGTAATATCTTTGCTGGGACCTAATGTGTTACTATGAGGGCTAGCAGTGTTTATGCAAATACTTAGAAATGTTACCCCAGGGCTAAGCAATGCCACTGTTGGGGCAACCAATATCCTTGACAAACAGTTTAATGTTTCTATCATGAGCTAGCATTGCTTCAAACAAATTAAGCAAAGCATGTCTGCTGCCTTACTGGTGCTGTAGTTAAAACTGACCTTCACCTTGAATTCTCCAGCCTCAAGAAACCATGAGGTTCTAGGGCCTCCACACATACAGAGATACATGTATCTATGCCAGGCTGGTATCAGACTTCTATCCCTCCACTACAACACAACACCAAACTTTCATGGCAAGTAGATGGACACTAAACTTTACACATGAACTGCTGAGCCTTTATCACTTCTTTTCATTCCATACCTTAAATCAGACTAAGTATGATATTTAACAGTTGAAGCATCGACACTCATTACATGTCCAAGTAAGTGTGACTTCCTATTTCATTATTGGGCTGAGATTAAATCCCATTTACATTAGAAGCAAAAGCAACTTGCAGCAGAAGCTAAGCAAGGGTGAAACTACTGAAAATCAGCTAGACTGATCACCACCTTTCCCCCACAAAGCACAAAGAGCAGTCAGAATCTGAAGTAGCTAATTCAAACAAGCATGAGGTCTGTATTCTACATAAGCATAAAATTGTTCTTAAAATGAGAAGATTCTAAATATGAAATTGGATAGAGGGAAAGTGAAGTTTGTAATGACTACAACTAAATTTTGACCAAAATTTACATACATCTTGCAATTTTCAACAAACTCTTCACTCACATGACAGAAACTTTTTTCTATGTTACTTATGGAAGTCAGAAATATAAATAGGTTATAAAGGGTTCTCCTTGTGACTTAAATAATTTAAACTCCCTATGCTACTGCTTTGCGACTCAATTAGGCTACAATTTTTCAATTAAGTCATTTTTCAAACTTTGTGGAAAAACCTTAACTTTTCTACATGTATTGTTCAGGAGAAGATGAGATAGCTCAAATCGTTTGACTATGTTCTTTTCAAAACAAAAAAAAATAACAAAGTTTGGTATTTCATTGCAACTTACCATTATATGGAAGATGGAATGATATTTACCTTAGGATTTGACAAATTATTGCAAGACTTATCAAATAGGTTTAATGTATGTCTTCACTTTTTTTTAAATTCTTTGAGCACCACACATGGTCCCTACCCACACTGATTTTAATTTATGTCTGTTTGTTTATGCAACAAATCACTTATAAATATGGATGTGCAGAGATATGATGGACAAAAACAAAGATACTCCTAACAATACATCTTGGTGACCCTGGAGGATTAGAGTATAACCAAAGGTAAGGCTGGAATAAATCGGAGGCCATGGCCTTTGTATTTTTAGAAATGGTCTTGTTGCCCCATAAAATTTTATTAAAATCAAGGCCATTTGGCCTCTGTGCCCTACCTGTGAAATTACATTATGATCAGTACAAAATCAATTGTTTAGTCTTGATGCCCTCTCAGTTCATACGACATGCCCTTAAAACTGATGAGGAAATGGGATTGCCTTGGATGGAACCTTAATTCCAGCCCTGCAAAGGTCAGAAAAATGTGGCCTTTCCTAGAGAAATCTTTAGTTTTTCCACTTGAAATGACATTTCAAAAGACAATAAAGATGAGATGTAATTTGTTCACTTCCTAGCACTTCCCAGGTCATCAGAAATCACACTTGCCAGTTTATTCAACACAGACAAAAGTGGAAGACGTCAATGTTGACCTTTGCACCAAACATTACTTTGCTGCCCTCTTTCTATATAGCTTCTTTCACAATCACTGTGGTGGTCCGCCCTAATCTGTGCCCAGGTCCACAAATGGGCTGCATCCCACTATTTGCTGATCTGTCTTTTACTAATGGCTTGGTTTTTTTTTTCTGCACACAGTTTTTGTTTTGACTGCCAGTTAATATCTCAAAGTGCAGAAAATCTGTGTGCAGAAAAAAGAAATAAGCAGAGAATTTTCACAGGATGATTTGTATACTAGGATCTTCTACTTTCTTCAAAATCAGTCGCAATGAAACTAGCCTGTACAAGCTAGTCATGCATCTGAAGTCACTTTTTTCAATGAAAATCACCTATGTTTCACAATCTTCCTTCATGCTATGTTGAGACTTACCACAGACAACCATTTATAAAGCCCATCATGGACAATAGAGAGATATCTCTCAATACCAATTTCTGTCCCATTTCAACATCAATTATTAAATAAAACATTTTTTGTTTCTATTCTCCCAAAGCCTCATCTTGTTCATTAACACTTATCATGAGGGCACCTCAGAATATAAATATTTAATAGCTATATCAATGCCAAAGGAGTGCCCCAAATTTGTTCTCTTAGCTCAAATTGAAGATTGTCATGGAAGTCCAATAGAATCAAGGGGAACATAACTGTAACTAAATAACCTTTAAGCAAAATTAAAGGGTGCCGTAAACATAATTCAGCATGATGAAGGTTATTTCATTTATCTCACAAAAATACTGCCTCAGCTCACAAATCCTTGTTTCTCCATCCTCCTTAAAATGGCAAAAAGGATGGCCAATCAGGAAGCCTAGAAACTTTGCCACAGCAGCACCAACCTAATACAACGAGGCCCTTTAAATCTTCTCTCAGTTCCATGACTATTGCTTTCAAGACTAATTCAATTTTCTTCTCCACCAGTACTGTTCCAAAAGCGAGAGAAGTCCATGTGATGCAAAGTCTCAGTACAATTTTTCGGAGTCAATTTTAAAGAGCTGGTTGCGTTTTCCTTTGCATATGAATCATTTGATCTTTAATTTTTTGTACAGTTTTTTCTGTTCTGCGGTAAGATTTCATCAATTCTTCACTATTTCTCTTCTTTATCTGTCGGAGAGAAGAAAAAGATACTGATTCATGAAACTGTGGAATAATACCTGTGTGACTCAATTAAAGGGTGTCTGTCCCTATGAACAAGGGTGAATTTAATTGTGTGGCACATGCTTTTGTTCTCAGCCTGCCAAAAAGTGCCTGTTAGGCCCCAAAATGTAACCAAGGCACCACACTCTTACAAAAGGAGTGCCCATCCTTCTTGAAGATACAGCCTACATTTATAATTGAGAAATGGTCACCATCTCCAGGTCAACAAAAATTGGTTGGCTAACTGGTATAAAACTCAGGGTAACCACAAACACTTGTTGGCTGCTGGTTCAGCTAACCTTAATTTCCTGCTCACTTACAAAACAATATTCCATAAATTACTAATGTGTTAAATTCAAACAAATTATCTCCTTGGTTTTGAATTCACATGTCATCTTAAATGTTCTGATTGGTTATAAAGGATCCCTGTGAAAAAAATACATGATTTGCACAATTATCCATTTAAATCTGATATTAATATAGCTGTATTATCTTTTGTTTCCCATAATGCATCACACCCATAATTGAATGAATGGCAGTTATTCATCACCTCAGATAGTTCCTACCCGCCAAACCTTCTTATTTAAGCCCCTCCCATAACTATCTCAAACTCATTCTCATACAGACACAACCCCCATTTATTGCTTCAGGGTATATCCTGTAGGCAGCGGGCCGTACACAAAAAAGTGCTTTCGTTTTTAACTTTCGTGACGCACATCTGAGGGTCGGCATAAAAATTACCCACGAAGGTCAACTTTAACCTTTTGAACATAATATCAATTACCACAAGCGAACGAGTTGGCCTACGAAGAGAAATTTGAGGGTAAATTGTTGGCTTTTTGTGGCCAACATTCATTGTATATACTAGTTCCACGAATTTTCTGACACGTACAAAATCTCTACAATGCCGTGCATAGTGCACAGTGCAGTGGTCAGTGAAATTGATAGGGATAAACTTTTATGTAAATTAATTGACGGAGGGGGAGGGGGGGCAAGCAGGGGAGTAGGACGACTTTCTTCTCATCTTAGGAAAAGTTGAATAAATCAGGAACAGGAATGAGAAAGGATAGCGAAGGGATAGCGAATAAGGAAAATGAAATAGGACAAAACAAGAATAAGAATTTGGAATAGAAAAGAGGAAGACAATAAACACACATGACATGAAAAAACAAGAAACAGAGAGAAGAGATGTGTTCAGTAAGGATACCGATAGATGATTCACATGATATTGTTCAGTCAAGTCTGGTTGGCAGTTGAGTTATGAGAAAGTAAATAATCGACCGTGACGGCATGGTCAAGTGGTTAAAGCATCCGACTTCAGGGGCGGATTAAGGGGTGGGGCTTTATGCCCCAGTCCTCCCTTTTTCGCCACATCAACAATAAAACATATTGAAAATTAGCAGTGCAGCTCCCTCTCAACCCTTTTTTCTCTAAGGTCAGCCCCTTTTTTGAATGTGCGGATCCGCGCCTGGACTAGCTTGCAGTTGGGAGTTCGGGAGTTCGAGTATTGGCCGAGTTATACTGAAGACTGTGAAAAAACACCTTAATTGTGCTTTCATGGTGCTCAGTATAAAGCAACTGAGTACGAAAAACAAGCCAGATAGTCACAAGTGGAAAAGCTAGTCGATCCTTGGCGGCTTGACATAAACCAATTGGTTAGAAACTGGCCATATGGGCCGCCACGTAACACTCCGTCCATCTAAATAACTTGAGAGGATAGTCCTAAATGGACAGGCATTACGGCAAAGTAGAACTTAATTCCCATTGAGATCTTTTGTCCAAATCAACCAAAAGGTTCAACGGTTTCCAAATGGCAAAAGGTTTTCAAAAGGGTTTGGTTTATAAAAAGGGTAATTTTATAATTCCCTTTGAGTTTTGACCAATTTCATCATCTACCAAAGGGACTGCCCTAATGCAAAGGGTATTTACAAAAGGTATCACTTGAAACCCTTTGGGTTCAAAGGGTTTAACCCAAAAGGGTTCCAAATGGAATTTTCAGCTGGGCTGCCAAAAAACTTTGACTATACCTAAAGCTGTAAAGTATAATCTCTTCTAGTGAGCATGCCTGCATGATTTTGAACCAGCGTCGAAACTCCATGAAGCCTTGGACGTTCACTCCAAGTATAAGTTCAGACTATATGATCTATCATCAAAGAACCAATCTCAAATTTCGTGGGAGAAACTTAGCATCATGTAGTAGAACTGATCGCCAGCATTTCTGCCAGGAAAAAAGGGAGCCGATCGTGGGGTAAAGTTTACAAAATGTGAAAATACCGACCGGGGTGAGAGCTGTATGAATAGCATACATTATCTTCTGTCAGGTGGAGAGGGGCCTAAGCTAGATTCCTAGCCTAATCACAACAACCAGTGGTTCGAGCCTGCCACTTATCCATACGCTTGGTATTTTGCATGTATTTTATAGGTGAACATTCCATTTGGAACCCTTCGAGCACAATTGTTTTCAAATGGTAGGCCTACCTTTCGAAAAGTAAAAAGAATAAACTTTTTAAGCATATGGAAGCGGGGGCTGGGGGAGAAACCCCCCAGTGACAAATGAGGGGCGGAAGCATGCTTCCGCTCCCCCACTTCCCGTGTCAGAAGCCCCTTCTTTAATTTTCCAAATCTCAAAAAACAGCGAAATTTCCGGCGCGCTTTGCTCGCCGCATTATGCAACATAAAATGCACTAGTTCTCACTAATAGATCAATTTGGTAAACTTTTCTGAGCTCTGGACGTAGTCAAAATCGGATATTTACCATTTGTGTGACACCACATCATTAAGAGACATCGGCAGCTATGTTGCTATTTTTGTGACCTGTCTTTCATAAAATTCCAATTTTCCTACAATTAAAGTTCTTGATTTTGAAATATTTTGTCTAAAAGGACAACAAATTTGGGAAACTTTTGAAATGTCATCGGGGTCGCGACTTTTCAAAATTTTGTATACGCTCCGCGCCAATTAGTCTTTCGAGAAAGACTTCATATCCCAGGCAGGGAAGCTTTGGCCTACCGTACTAGTCAAATGATCTCATACACACCACATGCGGGACATCAAATCCAGAGTAGCGCTTGCAGTGACCTTCCGTATAATCTTTGCCGCACCCGCACCAAGTTCAAACGAGTTTCAAGGATTGATTTGTATCTGAATATTGACGGAATCTAATTCAGTCATAATTAGATACCAAATGATCTTGAACCAAGGAAGTCGGTCCAACTTTAGTAAAGTTATGCTCAACTGAAACTAAGATTAAAAATGCGAAAATAGAATGTAAATTTTTTTCAAGTTGATATATATTTAAAAAAAAAACATATCAGGTACCGTCATTTCAGAAAATACACAAAGGCGTACGGGAAGAGGCGGATCCTGTTTGCCGTGAACTGAATATTTTTCAAGTCCTATTTTGCCCGGCCGCATGTCAACACCGTCCGCTGCAGGCCGAACTGACTAGCTACTACAGGCTACCCCTTGCCCTAAAATACATGTAAATGTCAGTGCCCTGAAAAAAGCACTTTCCCTGCTCTGGGGGGAGTGCAGTCCCCCATCCCCACCTGAAAGGTCGACGCCTAATACCATGAAAGATGCCAAGGTCTGCTTGCGATTTTCTATTGAAAAACCAGCCCCTCTCTAAAGCTATCGGCCATGTCATGACACCAAGTCTGCAAGGGGCAGGCATGAGATTTTCTGCCAGAAATATCAAAATTTTAATACATGGCTACTTCGTCAAGTGTCGCAACAAGCATTTCATCGGGAAAGGGCTGATCGTTTTTACAAAATGTGGTCAGTGTACCGTATTCAGTTTGGCACTAGTACTGAGCTCGGAGGCCCATATTGGGACCAGAAAATTTAGTACACGAATTCCGATAATTTTCGGAAGGGAAACCGTTCCCAGCCGCTAATGACAGTTCGACCACAACATTTTAAGTAAGTTTGTAGCGGTTTAGGATTTTTAGATAGCATGTAAGTTACTGCTAAGCCGAATTAAAGCTACAACTATTCCCTAATAACTTGAGAACCAAAACACCCCAGACGCCAGTGCCTATTAGAACCTATTACACGAAATACAGCTTGGTGTCATTCTCACCCGTATTCGTATTGTTAACCTTCCAGATTTCGTCGTTCCTCGATACAAAAATGATACTAGATGGGTTGAAGGGTATTATTCTTTTTTCAGAGATCGGAGTGACGCAGATTATACAATTTGGATCGGTATCCAGCTCGAGTTACTCATTCGCAGTTAGCGTTACGCGCGAAACCGACGTAGCAGGGACATATACAGCTCCTCGTTCGCGAAAAAGTGTCCTTTTTCTTGCCACATCTTTTTACCTTTTTTAAAACACACGTACCAAAAATAGCATTAAAATTTGTTGAACTTTTCATAAATTTAACATTAAAGCCCATTTCAGATAATTAAAGTGCCTTTAGCACATGATTTGAGGCTGCAGCTGTAGTTTTAGTACTGTTCGAGGAAAAGTTTACTTGAAATGTGGAAGTTGTGTGTCTATCTCACCTTCGCCAGATTTTGAATTTTAAGGAATATTTTTACATGTTTTTTCTTGATCCATAGGCCAAACGGATCGCTTGTGGTAATTGCATGGGTTATTATTATTGTAGTGCGCCGCACTACAATATTGGCATTTACTGGCCGACTGACAATTTCTTTTGTGAAGCCTGTTATGGCCCACAACTCATTTCCCTGCGCGTACCGTAACTTAGTTCGTACAAATATCCATGCTCTACCCTTTAACAATAGCAGTAAGTGCAATCTGTGGCCGTCTTTAAACAAAAATCAACTTCAGAAAAGCAAATACTACACTTACAAGGCTGATTTAAGGAGTTAGCTTCATGAAAGAGCATTGCGGATAAATTTCCAGAAAACGCGATGTAATGTGGTTCGGCCTTTTCACACTGAAGTGATAAGCTTGGAGAATCAATCGCTGCTTCCAAATTGGTATACGTAACACGGCGCCATTGCGCCCACTATCGTTGAACAGTATCAAGACGTTATTGTACAGTATCTTCATCTAGCAGTACTACGGAGCAGGGTATTGCCAATTCCCTGTACGGGCAATTGGCTTTACAGCATTGGATTAGCGACTTGTGCTGTAGTTCTATTATCATGCTTTATTTCAGTGGTAAAAGCAGAAGCTATTTTGACAGCAGTCTGACCAAAACGTTTTGACAGCATGCATGTAGCATGCATTGCGAATTAACGAAACACGGATGTTAAAACACACAGCGTCAACAGTTATTTGGCCTTCCACGAGACAGTTGTCATATGCATGCAGCGGTGCAGTCAGAGAGCTTGAGAGGGCGTCATTATTTAACATAAAGAACGGTGAAAGAGGAGTCGAGAACCGATAAAACCATTTCAGGCAGGAGTAAACAACACAACAGAGCATAACGTATGGCTAAGTAGGCTACTCAGCACGAGTCCTTGAACGGGACTATGCTTCGTCCACTTCATTTTACTCCACACTAGACTGTATACAGAGTAGGTCCTACCGTTAAGCGCAGTACACGGTCTTGTTCAAGGACTACTCAGCACTTGCTTCATTGTTGGCAAATATGCTTCAAAATAAAGCTAGTGACTGACTATTAGCATAGAAGGTCCGGATTTACTCCATCATTGGTTACTCTTCTATGATTTCTTTATGCGTCCAGCCAAGGAGCTGGGAGACAAGTGGCCCATCTTTGTACTATCAAGAAATAGGGTTGAGAGGAGTGGCCAAAAAGAAACAACAGCCCCTCTTCCCGCCATGAACAAATCCTAAAGTTCAAATAAAAACTGGGCTACTGTACTAACTGAAAAGACATCTCTAACACGCACTACAATTCTGCGTATTTGCAAGCAAATGCAGTTCTAGTTTCATCTTTTCCCATTGATTCGTATTTTTTTCAATCAGACCCTCCGAAGTGCGTCACGAAGTAACACGAAAAAGCAGGACAGATTTTGGTCTACTGGTGCATATACAAGACCCCAATGTGTAATAAGAACACTTTCAGTACATGCTGTTTAATATGAGCTACTCTGCATTTTTTGAATATGATGTCAATTAAAGAGCTGTGTCAAATTAGATTTTTTTTTCAGACTGCTAGTAAAATTGTAGTTGATTTGATGAATGACCGACTTCAACCCAGTAGATGAACAAAATGGAGGATCTTTAGCATCTATTAATTTTCAAGGCTATGAAAACCTTGTAGAGTGTTAGGTGAAGTATAACCCGTGTTCTCTTCTGGGGGAGTGAAATGACCGATACTTAGGGTACGAGATTAAATCCATGATCCTCTAATCTTTAGGTTTACCAATCAACACTCACCGTGATGGCTTCATTCAATTGCTTGACTCTTTCCTCTAAAGACAACCTCTCATTTCTGAGTTCTGATGTTTTCTGCATTAACAATCTCTTCTCCTCTTCCTTATTATTTTTATGAGCAAGATATGATTGGACCACTGCTAACGTACCCTTCCAGTCATCAACTTTATCCTTCCCGCTAATACTGAGCTGTAATAATAGCAAAGATGACTTAATAAATAAAAATTACAAAATTTACCTTCAGTGTTAAAACGTCTACTGGTTAGTCTGCGACATAGTTATCACTAACCTACAATCAAACATGCACAGTTAAATCAGAATATTAGTAAGCTGGCTACAAGTTGAAAGATAGTGAAACCATAGGCTGCAGCTGCCTCAGCTAGGCTGCAGCTGCCTCCACATGTATTATTGCGACACACATTAAAATAGCAGGGTTAAGCTAGTCTGTTATTTGTTATGTGTACGAAACATAAAATGTCTAAAGCTGCTGCAGCTTGGCCGAGGGGGCTGCAGCTTGGCTGAGGGGGCTACAGCTTGGCTGAGGGGGCTGCAGCTTGGCTATGATGACATGGTGCATAAGATGTTAAAAGATGAAAAAGAATAATAGGCAAACAAGTCTCAGACCTCCCTTGTGCTTTATCTGGAGCTTAATATTGAGAGATGACAAATCATTTTGTCACATTTAAACCATGGTTTTATTACCAACCCTTTTGCTCATTACTTCACAGTACCAAATTAGGGGCCAACATTTACCATGTGCTAAACTGGAGACCAAACTCTTGACTCATTCACTTTGCTCCTTACATAATATTCCAGAGAAAAAGAATTTAATTCAACATTTGATTGTTGTTCACATTTTGCTGGTTGCTCCAATTATTTGTTATCCAACTAACCCTAACAAAGCCTAAAGCAAGACCATAAACTGAAGGGGGGGGGGCAAGTTTTCTTTTGCAGGGGGGGTTGCTTCATCAGGGGGATATGTAACAATGTATTGCATCAATAGCAATTCCAAAATTCTCTGGTAGGGATTCAAGCAGGCATTGTCCCTCTTGGCCCCCTGGACTACAGGCTGAACCCTAACAAACAGCAAGGGACAACTTTGCGTTACAAGAGGACTAAAATTTTACCTGGCACTGAGGACAGCTCCACACACCAGTAGGTACTCTTGAGAGTGGAGGGTCCAGACAGTCAAAGTGATAGACCAATGGACATGTGTCACAACAAAGAAGCTCTCCACTTGTATGACAGGTTGCACATGTATCTTCATGGTTCTGTAAGACCAACCAAACGGTAGCCTTGTGACCATCATTTCATATTTTAAAATTTGTCAATGGCTGCTTCACTGAAGTCACAAATAACACTGGACTAATAACAATATGACAAGGACACATCTACTTTGAAATTTTTGTCTCTAGAGGCATAAATTTTACAATTTCTAGAGCGTTGGGACATAAGAATGTGGAATTCTGGTTTCGCATTGAATAAAGTGACCCAATGGCAACTAGAAAGTTTTAAAGACACTCAAGTTGTAAGTCTGTTGCATATTCTTGTGTGTTCAAAGCAAAACCCCTTTCAGTTGGTGGTACCATGATATATCTAACTATGCACTGGAGGTAAATATGGCTAGGACTGTGCAACTCAACACCCTTACCTATTACACAGCCAACCAATTTCTCCATCCTTCAGTTGAATTCAAGATAGTCCTTTTATTTAAACAAAAACACTTCAGTAGAACATCTCCAACTCAGAAAGTTGCATGCCATTAGTTTCAATTCAAACAGGCCATAGACAAACTACTGAAAGCAAGCCTAATCGACCTTTCAACATTTCTTTACATGGAAGTATTGAGCAACAGGTCAAAGGTCAATGCATAACACTTTTGTATGTGTTTACAGCTGATGGCAGGATGTAAACACAGGTAAAATAGTATGCTATGCGCAGTCGACGCTGTGCTCAGATGTTTTGTTATCAGTTGACCTGAACAGAAAGGCTACAATACAACTGACTATATTCAAGTCATCATCTAACAACCAGACAAGAGAAGGAATGTCAATCAAAGTGCAACCACCAACTACATTTAGAACTATAGGGATATTCCTAAATATGTTAAGGAGGATGCCACCAATGTCTCCCTAACATGACTGACTGTCAAATTTTGCATGGCTGGTATGCCCATTATTTAATACTTCTATAGACCTATTTCCAAATAGCAATTACAATGAATTGTGGGATAGAGTACAGTAAAATGCCATTGACAAAAATGACAAACACCAAAACTCTATCCCACAAACCTTTGTAACTGCTATTTGGAAATAGGTCTATAAAAGGATGTCATGAAAGTTCAATGTCCCACTGATGAAACACATAACAAGGGATGGTATTTAATCAATGATTTACAACTGCCAAGATGACTCAATTAGATTTAATAACCTTGAAACCTTTCTTGCAAAATGAGGACCAGTCTCCTTAAATTATTAACAAATCAAAGAAATTGAATGACAAGCAGCCTACAACCCTTGTAGATGTATACAGGTTCTTCATGACACATGAGGAATGACAAAATGCAAAATCAGCACTCTCTAATTTAATCCTGTTTCTAGTATCACAGACGCATGACAGCATGTAACTCACGTCAAGAGATGTGTTAGTTATTAACTTGATTACTATCTGGTTTGGAAGTCTAGCAGCTCTGATGTTACTCTCATATTTGCCTATCTATAACATTATTGCCTGCAACAACAATCTGGGGACAAACTAATCCCACTGTGGTAATCCCTACCAACTTTGATAGAACACAGTGCAGGAAGTATCCACAATACAGTAAGAAAGAATTGGCCACAAAATCCAAAAAGAATGAAAGAAACTACAGAAATCTTTCATTGGATGATTAAACAGGTAGGATATTCATTCCTACTTGGTAACCAATCTTCAACCTCTACTTGTCCATTACAGTCAGATGACCATGCAATATCCAATGATAATCACTCAGTAACGGAAAAACACACTATCTTGGTTTCTCATTTTTTGGGGGGATGTGCTGATTTCATGTGGTTATTGAAAAACAAAATTTATCCCTCTTTGAATCTTCTTATATCAATGTATTGTTGTTAATGAATGAAAAAGGTTAAATGTTTAACTCTGGACCTGTGCATTAGACCCCGATAATGCACTCTACATGTTAATGCTATCGCTGGATGCACTAGGGCTTCACCTCAATGCATAACTTGCATTAACCATTTGAAAGTACATTAGCCTTTGCAATTGTACAGTCCATCATTGTAAATGTTTAATAAACATGAGGCAAAAATGAAGCATGTTGTAAGGTTTATGGATTAGGTCTGAAGGTCAATGGCGCCCTCTATCTGTAGGGTTTCTGCGGTGCTATACGTTTTTTGTCAGACGCTTAATGCAGTCAATGATGATGTCCATTGGTCAATGGGAGGTAATTAGGAGCTAAATATACTGAGTTAGTCTTAAATGGCATGTTATTAAATTAAGGTTTTAAATATACATGGTCAGATGTTAGTAATATGTGTTATTTTTGTTACTTAAAACTGATTTGCCAAGCAACAGATTAAAGACGCAAAAATATTCCTCTTTGTATTAGTAGTTAAAACTAGATCTACCATGTGACCCTTGTAAGTTAATAATTTTTAGAGATACTAATTTTCAAAACAATATTGTTTTATTAATACAGTGCATTATGGGAAATCTGCGACATCGTCAAAGGCATTGCACTTTTTTATGATATGAACACTGTTGAATGGAATATTTTACAATTTTATTTCTGTTTTACTTTGCATGTCTTTACAGAAAAATATCAAAATATTCCAACAATGTCAAATTTTAAGGATAAATGGTCTAAATACAAAACAGAAAATACCAGGATTCTGAGCTGATGCCCCCAACTTATAGGGGTATACTGAGGTGGTATAGATAATGAACCCTGAAGGGTACTACCACAAAAAAATGCTTATAATTAGCATAACAAGTCAAATTTTTTATCCAACTGTTGAAAATAAAAAGTCAATAAAGTTAAAATTTTGACATTTTTTGTACCCTGGCTTGTAATGTGCTGTGTGTATAATTTGGAAAAAGTGCCTGACCACAAATATTTGAATACTGAAGTGAATTATAGACTAATCATCAATAAAACATTTATTTGTATATAGAAGATGGGGATTGTCTATGTTTGAGCATTTGTCATTAGTTTGTGGAGAAAACTTCAGACGTTTGGAAAAAGTTTCACGAACCTACTTCATGTACTACTTAAAGCAATATTCTGTGACCTTAAAAACATAGTTGGTTTGATAACAACAGTTCCAATCTTTTAAGTTAAGTGTTTTAAATTTGGAATAGAATATCACCACATGCCTTGACAGAAATGAACTGGCATTCTGTGAAATAACCACTAAACAGTCGAAAATCTTTGCAGAACTTCAGGACTTTCCTTCATGATTCCAACTACAGTTCATAGCCACTCTGACACTTTGAATTTTGTCAAATCGATTAAAATATAACAAACCCAACAAGCATCAGAGCTGCTGCAAAATGCAGGTCTGAATATGACGCCAAATCTCAGCTTTCCATCCAGAGGTCCAGGTTTGGGCTATAAGCATAAGCAATTTGAGTACGATCTATTGCACATAATGGTGTTCTTCTTTTTCACATACTTAACAGCTATGCAATGAGTCAATATATTGTTTAAAATGATAGAATAAAAAATACAACAATATTTAATCTTACATCTGGTCTGCCATTGACAGTACTAGTAGGGGATTTCAAGGTACTTGTTGGAGCCTCTTTGACTGCCTCTGTTGGTGTAAATCGACCTAAAAAATAAAAAAAAAGAAGCCAAATAAGTCAATAAGAAAAAGGATACAACTGTGTTTGGATCATTTTAATTTTTACCAGTGATGTTATTTTAGAACATGATGCCATAATACTGCTCTGAAAAGCAGGCCTCCAGTTTTAATTTTTTTAGATGTGCTTCAAATCACACTCCTCAGGAAATTGAACCTCCTTGGTCCTTGTAGAACCAAGGAGGTTCTACAAGGACCCATTCTCTACGTAGGTAGGCAAAAAAAACACACTGCATATGGTGATTTGAGGTAAGTGATGGTGAGTGATCGCACCACTAGTGTAGCCAGCGGGGGGGGGGGGGCAGGGCGCCCCCCACAGAAATTTTGGGGACGCGATGGGCGATGTTGAAAAAATGAAGGAGAGCAAAAAAAAAAAATAAATAAAAAAAGATAAACGGCAAGAGGAGGGAGGAAATAGGGGGCATTTTTTACAGTTTTTCGAGGGGGGGGAGGGAAGTTCTTAGTCGTTATGATAAAGTATGCAGTCCCCGACGGCGGCTAGTGTCCCCGATGGTTTACCTGTTTTTTGCTCTTAAGGGACAATTTCCCTATAAGAACCCCAAATTTTCGGCACGCGGTAGATTCACTCCAGTTTTTTTTAATACTTCCATTCCACATATCTAGAGAGTGTAAGTCCTGTCAACCTTACCAAGAAACAGGGAGGCAGAGTACACAGGTTATTTAGAGGTCTTAAATTTCATCCCATATCACAAAGCCTAGTTGCTGTTCTCTTGTGTGTGTCATGCGATAGGTCAGTTAGTTGGTGAGCGACTCACAGACAGACGGAGCATAGTTTGGTTATTTTATCGGGTATTCCAGGTGTTTTCGACGCAATGTATGTTATCCCCCATACGGTCTACAACCCCCACAGTTTCTATTTTTTTTCTTTTTGTTTTTTATGATTACGTAGGCTATGTCATTTTTGTAAGTCTACCAAAAATTTTCGCGTGCTTCGCGTGCTTTGCCATTTCACAATTCAGACTCAACAGAACACTATCAGTGCGCAACTCGGCTTTTAAAATATTAAGTGATATTGTGCAAAATGTGCCAAGGGGTTCAATAACATGGGATAGTTAGGCTCCTTCATATCCCCTTCTCACCACCCCCTTGACATAGGGGCCGTCGGAACTTGTGGTCGCTGACATGGCCCACCCCCTGTGGGGAATAATCTGTCGCCTTCCCATGGTCGGTTTAATTATTTTGGCTTTCAAAAGAGTTATTTCTGCGATAAAACCCAAAATGTTCAGAATGCTTTTCACACTCTTCCTCAGTACCGTTACCTAGAGCTAATAAATTACAAACCCTTCCCATCTTTCCAAGTAAATTAATATGTAAAATAAATGGATTAATGAACATGTCAGGAATTTCATCTCATTTCGCTAAACCAGGGAGGTGTGATCTCGTGTCAGTCGTGCGGTACGGACTCAAAGAGGGGAGTACAATATAAGTTGTGCCAGATAGGGCCAAAAGTCCGTGACAATTGATCTATATAAGCTTTAAATAAGTACAGATTCTTTTTAGTGTAGGCTAACCCCCAAAAATTTCGCCCGCTTTTCCACAGTTAAATCAGTGCGGAAATATCTTCCTCTAGCATATACAAATTTTATGTCGTATATGACTCGCAATGGCAGGTATAGTGCACAGGTTTTCTTCCAATCTCCCTCACCAACTCATCGACGGCATCCTGGCTGTCGGGGCTTGGGGTAGCTACCCACCCTACCCCTCCCCCATTCGGAGAGTGGCCCTTCGACGGCAAATCCTGGCGCCAAGCCTGGAGGGAAGACACGTTTTCCAGTTATGACTTGTATATGTGTAATGAAGCAATGAACTACAGGTGGAAGCTGCATTTTTTTGGTGAGCGGCAATTATTTTGGAGGGGCGGCCAATTTCACTAGGAGAACGTGTTGCCCCTCTAAAACCCCCCTGTGGAGAACACTAGAATCTAGTATAAAAAGAACAAAATATAGCACCATGTTGCATCTAAGCTCTTCGAGACAGCAAAAAATTCCAAAAGGGGAGGGGGACACCCAGGAAGACAGGCCCGTAGCCAGGGGGTTCGCACTTACTCCCGCCCAGACCTATTCTTTTATTATTTTTTTTTATTTAAATGGAGTTTTGGCGTTTTTCAAGGTAAAATGTCAATTCTGCTGGTTTAGCCAATGTAAGTCTTATTAGTAGCTGTTTTGTTTCAGTGCAACACAATTTCCTGGGGCCCCATTGACTCATACAGTAACCCTCTTACAGGCACACACTAACTCTCGAGGGAATAGGAAAACATTGATACAAGATTGAAAATGTCCAAAAATTCCAGCTAAGGTGTTCACCAGATCGCTCAATTTTGATGTAAAATTGCAACATCTCCTTGAGGTAGGAGTGGGAGAACCACACCCTCTCCCCGTTCGGATGCTGGGCTCCTCACTTGGGCGCTTCGCTCCCTCAAGAAAATGCCACACCCCAGTGGCGGCGATGAAATATGAAAAAGTGGGGGCTAAAGGTATGTGCAGCCCCTCAATATTTGTCAAGTGCTCCAATTAAGAAGCAGGGAGGATTTCAAAGTTGGGCTGAACATATTCTTGCTCTGAACACTCGGGAAGTGCCGTTTCCGGCCATCTGAGGGGTTTGTAAAGCCAAAAATTTCCTGGTTCGCTCCGCACCAATCGATGGTAGAGCTCCGCTTAGAAACATGTATTGACATTTTGTATAGATTGTTTTTTTTTTTTGCATTAATTGAGAAATTTCAGAAATGAGATCCATTTCCAGGTTGGGAACATGCAGCATAAAACACTCGGGAAGTGCCGTTTCCTGCCATCTGAGGGGTTTCTAAAACCAAAAATTTTCTTGTACGCTCCGTGCCAACCGATGGTGGCACTCCCCTTAGATAGTCCTGTCGGTCAAGATTGGGGACGATGAGTCGACTTTGCCCCCCCACAAGAAAATCCTGGCTACGCCCCTGGATCGCACTGCCACACCTTAAAATTCAAGGCCTGGAAAAGGTAACCCTTAAAGGGAAATATTGCGTTTAAAATTCTCCAACATAGCACTAAAAGTTAATAGCTGTAGTCATTTTCAAATCATTCCGCCCCAACAATAAATCCCAGCAACAGCTTCATCTCTTCAAAATATTATGCACAAGAAGAGTTATGGAAGTTGCATTTTTTGAAATGTTGAAAGTTTGGGTGGAAAAATTATTCTTGAGCAACAAACAAATGAATTTCTATCTGAGAGAAACTTTATTTCTTGAAAAGAAGGTTACCATACTGCCTTACTTGTTATTATTTTTCACTCTTTGCCTATAAATATTGGTTTTAAAGAAATGCAATTTCTTTGTAAAAAAAATGCAATATTTCCCTTCAAAATGAGAAATCACCCTCGCAATTCATAAATGATCTTCTCTGAATATCAAAGGCATTATACCCTCAGGTGTTTGTAATATCTGAGAGGTATCATATAGAGTCCTTGATAAAAAGAACAATGAACAACTGCTTACTTCTTTTTCTGGTGTCGTGTAACCATTCTGTTGATCCTGCTGTGGCTGCAATGTAACTTGAAGCAGACTGTCGACTCTGAGGAACAAAATATATCAACGCAATGTTTCAGTAAGATTTACCCAACAACTGCTTAACAGTTAGATAACTCCAATATTGCAAGTCAAGTTAGTTACTCCCAAGTGTCGTCTAGAAATAGCATATTTTGCCAGAAATAATGGAAGTGAGTGCACTTACTCCTTGACAAATCAGTGGGATAGGAATGTAATTGCTTGTGAAGCATGCAAACTTTACTAACTTCACATTCCCCATGGTGAAGTCACATATTTTCCACTTACTTCAAGTTCTTTTTTATTGTAGCTGGAAAACTGAGGGTTAGCTGTGCTCCTACGTTTCCGTTCCTGTCTCTTGTTTTGAAGGTGTTCTAGAGTCCTCTGTGTTATGAGTCCCAAAGCTGCCATAAACTCAAGTTTCTGTAAAAAGGGAAAAATAAAATCATGTAATATCATAACTACTATAACTTCAAAGCAATAGACCTTGTGCATATGATGTCACGCAGAGGAAAGTATGCCCCCCTCTTTTGAGGGCAAACGAACCAACACCAGGAAATGCAGTTAGCTGATTTGTCAATCACTTGAATATGCTCATAGTCTGCTGTAGGTGCAGGGCGAATTCTTATGCGTGTGGCCACATGTCCTACTGTTCTGCCCATAGGATGATGCCAGTGTGTTGTCAAAGCAAAAGGCCTATTTCCAAACAATGTTATGTCAATTGTTGGTACTTCATAAATTAGAATATCACATTTTTTTTTTCAAAATCACTATTACTAGAAAACAAAAATATTCCTTCCCATTTTAAAGGTATGGTGACAGGCCCAGTTGTGCATTGTCAATTGTGTGATCAAATGTTGTACCAACTGAAGTAATTAGGTCATTTATGACAGCCTGGTTTGAGTTGGGTCAAGCTGGGTCAAGTTAGTGTTAGATATTGAGTGGTACGGGATCGAGTTCCAGGCAAAAAAACAAAGGAGAGTTCCAGTTGATTGTAAAATATTTATTTGATGATTTTAGTTCCACAAAAAGATGATCAACTTGAATTAATTCGGCCAGCCATTAATGATTCCTGAACTATTTACATTATTTACAAAGTTGACTAGGCTATATGTTTCTGTCTCGAAGTCTGCCGCACAAGTCTCCAGCTCGCAGGCTCGGTCTTGTGAATCATGCGAGCTCTGAACACATGCAGTCCCCTGATTGGTCAAAAGTTATGACGCACCCATATGAATAAGTATTATGATATAAATGACCAATGAGAAGGCTGCAAAGGGGAAAATTGGCCACACCTCGAAAATATGGGTTACAGTGTGCACGTGGAACTACGGCAATGTGATATGTCACGTCCACTGGTAACACGTGACGGGAAACAGGAAGGGCCATGGGAATCTAGAACAAAAGTAAGGGAGCGTTGCTCGTAAACAACAAGATGGCATTTGGTAAAGGTCATGAAGAGTGCACCATACTACATGACATTAGGTTGTTAGTTAGATGAGGTTTTACCTCAAAGTTTCTGACCAAATCGTTCAAGCCAGGCTGGCCACAGCCCTTTCTTCCAGTTGCAGCTCACTGGAATGTTTTCCCTTGAGTTGGGTCAAGCATAAAATGGAGGTGCGCCTAGCTTTGATTCTTTTGCTTCTTCATCTGCATTTCATCCAAGCTGACCTACAAACCTGTATGCTAAACGCCCATCAGATTGAATTAACCCTTCAACACAGCAATGCCATGCAACCTAAAATTGATTGATCAAACACAAAAACACAAAATTTATGAAGAGTAACTTACCATTTCCTCTGGGGTCAAAGCCTTTTTTGGTTTAGCAAATCCAATGTGCTTTTGTTCCTTGAATTTAACCAACTTCTTTTCAGGTATTTCAACCTAAAACATACACAGAAAAATATTATAATCATAAGGATTACCAACCATTAAAGACTTAACAGTAGGATTGGAGGTTAAAAACAATGATCCATGCATTAGCAGAGCATAATGCATGATTGGCAGGGTTAATATCCTGAGTATGACATAAAACTGCATCCAGGTGGGCTGAGGAGGTTGTGTGTGGCCAGAAGTTTGTCCCTGACTATCGCCGATAAAATATCCACCTAAGACCATTATTACTCATCGCATGACTGACGGGTTGTCTGAGCCACAAAACCAAGCAAGTCCCTCATTGGTTGTCCTCCTGTGGGCTGGGGGTTGAAGAATATACCCACAGCATTCCCCACTTATCGTAAGAGGCAACTTAATGGGAGGACTTGAACAGTATTTGAACCAGGGTTTCCGTCAGAGGGGGGAAAGGGGGGAGATTTGTCCTCCCCTTCCCAGAAGAAGGTCCCCCTTTTCATTTCCATAAAAATTAGAAAATTGTCAATATCTTGGTTTCTTATGTAAAGAGGCGACACTTTTGCAGCAATGTTTGAACTTACACAAATAAATGGCCTTTAAAACCTTCAAATTGCACCTTACAGGGGCCTTGAAGCAAGCTTTTGTCCCCCTGAACCCACTCATAACTTTAGCCTAGGACAGCATTAATTTAGACTTGGGGTTTAGCAGTAATAAATCCCCCCCCCCCTTTTTTTTGTGTTTCTGGCAGAATTCCTGTGAACAGTATGACAATATATAACACGTTCGTGTTGGTGTGTCATTAAATCTTACCTAACTAACTAACTAACTGATTGCAGGGTTAATGCAAACAAGACAGTCCTCATGCATTCCGCTATAGCATCAATCCCAACAGTTACATTATTCCATTCTATTTCACAGGTTCAGACCTGTGCACAAGAACAGATAATCCATGCATTTACACAGAATAAAGCAGGACTGAACAGTCAATGTAAACAAGGCAGCCCTCGTGAAATCCAGCAAAAGCATCAACTCCCAAGAGTTACAATATTCTACTCTAAATGCAAAGCATAGAACAAAACCCTGTCTTTAACCTTGTTCACCAAATGCAACAATATTTTGATCGAAAACAAGGAAGAGAAATAAAATTTCACTTGTAAATAACCACATCAAAATAGCACAACCCAAAGTTAAATGGAGAAGCTTACCATAAGTGAGTTCATTACAAGATAATGCATGGTCACCTGGTGGTAACACTTGGACCAATAGATGGTGAGGACTATCACTGTACTGAGTTGAATAATATAAAAATGTTCCTTATCCAGAAAATTAAAGAGAATGAAACATGCATGTATGACCAACTCTGAAACACATACTGTGCATGATCAGCGCCTTCCAGTATGCCAAATTGAAATTCGCTGGCGTCACATACATAATATCTGTACAGTTTTATTGCTTACCTTACTCAGAGATGATTTTTTTTCTACAGATGCACCACTACTAAGTCGGCACTGAATCTGTGGAACTTTGATGGGAAACATAGTTGGCTTGTTGGTCAGGATGGACATCCTGGGTGGTGTCAGAGGTGGTGTGGTCCCACTTGACTGGTGAGACTTGATGGACCCTTTCATGCTGGGTCTGGTTGGTATGTTAAGATGCTGTGAAGTTCCCAAAGGCATTGTAGCACTTCCCTTCTATAAAAAGAAATGAAATAAAATTTTTTAAAGTATTGTCTCACTATTAGTACTACTACAGCTCTAAAATTGTTACAAAACTTGCCTTACAATCACTAGCAAACCACTAAGTCAACTTTAGAGTGGAGGCTTATCCTTCAAGTGACCCAAAATGGTGAAGGAAAAAAAAGGCCACAGTTCCATAAAGGGGGCCTAAAATGCCCACAGCAGATTAAATGCGTGCCTTTGAAGTCCCTCTAGCCCCATCTGAACCATCCCTGAAATTATGAGGGTAATGGTACATAGAAGTTTATGTTACATGCCAAATTCTAGTTTAATTCTACCGAGACATTGTAAGAATGTTATTGACTTACAGTAAGTCATCTTCACACAGTATCTATGGGTTGAAATTTCTTGTTATGGGCTTCCAAAGAGGGGGCCATTGGGCCTCAATTCAACCTCATGAACCTAAATCTAACTTAAGCGTGACAAAAAAAAATAAAGGGTAAACCTATTGGAAACAACAATAATCAGTCTGACATACACATAAGAAAGTAATTCACCCCACAAACTGGCCCCGTTTTGTAAAGCCCAGACACACTGCCATGGCTACCCATGACAAATGCTGCAAAATGTCACATTAGCTGTAGTTGGACAGTAAGGCCAATTCCACAAGTTCTGTGATTTCTTTGATTTTCATTAACTCAACCATGGGCCCAATCAGTCATGTTCAATCATATTCTTATGCAGTAGGAGCACCAGAGTGTCACTATTTATGCAAATTATCTGTGACAAGGGGGTCCTGCCTGGTCCCACAGAAGATTGTTGTGACCAGGGTTTTATGCAATTTAAAAGCTCTTATCTCCTCAGTAATTTACTCCTTACCTTTTCATTCTGTACAGGGCTCTTCTTGATACCCAGCTGAGCACGTAACTGTTCCACAACCTTTTTCTGGAAGATACAAGAGAGAGAGAGAGCAAGAGAGTAAAGTCTGATTTTCTCAATAATTTGCTGCAGTTTTACATGAAAACTTGTAACCTTCTAGTTTCATCTACAGTATTGGCATCCATTACATTTTTTTCCCCATTTTTTTTGCCTGACAAATGCAGAGCACACAACCATTTACAGTAGGTTCTACTTTTTAAAGTCTTTGGTATGACTTGGGTCTGCAAAGGGGACCCAGACCTCCCAGGTAAAAGGAGGTTCAAGGTTGTCCACCACCAACCACCATTTCACAAAGCAAGGTAACTTCCACTTAGAGTCCTTCTATTATGAATACATTGCAAGACAAAAGCCATGTATAATAAAAGATTAGAAGCACATGACATATACACTACTTCCTCTGAAACTTTTGTAGCAGACTGCTATTTCTTCTTCCATGTGGCCCCAGTTTATGATAACACTTCCTTGCCTGCTATGCATAATACTTTAAATGAAAGGTGTGCAGACAGACTGCAATGGGACTTCTGCTTGGTGAATCTTTACCAATCCTTGTTTTTTTTTTTTTTTTGACTGTTGAATTGCCCATCTCTGAAACCATCCCTTGTATTCTGGCTGTCAACATTATGTCTTGACATTCTAAAATAGAGAGAGATGTACTGTTTGTAACAGCCCTGCTGTAATCAGATCAGTTTATATCCTTTAATCATTACACTTACCTGTTTCTCACTAAGGGAAGCTATCTTCAACTGCTGTTCTGTTATTGATTTTTTCAACTCTGAATCCTATTTGCAGAATGAGAAAACAAACACTTGATTTAAAACAGAGCAAGGCTTACTTCACAATAGTAAAGACTTATTATTTGTCCTAGCTTTGTCTTACATGTATTCACCTTTAATGTACCAAGGAAAGTTCATCCATAACCATATTGTAGTGTCTGACTGCTGGATGCTTTCATTTAATAGGCTAGGGCAAAATGATAATGTTAACACAATTTGTACAAAAACCAGAATGCAAAAATGCACTGAGGTTTCGATGATACATAAATGTTCCGTTTCAAAGAGTGCCATCATGCACCATTATCTTCTCATTCAAATGTTATACTAGCATGTTCAAAAAATAATTTTGTCATTCCAGATGACCTTTTGACCTCCATAAAAGCCATACATAGCTAGAATGACAAACAACAGACATACAAATGGACAAACAGCAGCTATCTTGAAAGATCATATTTAAAAAGGTTTCTAGGATTTGTCCCCTGGAGGGCAGGGGACCTTTCATATCTGCCAAAAACAATGGGGACCATCCTCTGACCATAATGCATCCACATACCCAAATATGAAATCTATGCAAGTTTCCTATCTTGAGATTTCGCATGAGCAGGATTTTCAGACTTTGACCAACAGTGACCCCAGATGACCTTTGACCTCCTCCAAAAACAATAGGGACCATCTCCTGAACATAACACATCCACATACCAAATATGAAATCTATCCAAGCTTCCTACCTTGAGATATTGTGTTAACGAGATTTTCAGACTTTGACCCCCGGTGACCCTGGGTGACCTTTGACCTCTGCCAAAAACATTAGAGACTGTCTACTGACTATAACCCATTTACATACCAAATATGAAATCTATCCAAGTTTCCTACCTTGAGATATCATGTTAACATGGTTTTCAGGCTTTGACCGCTGGTGACCCAAGAGGACCTTTGACCTCCACCAAAAACGACAGGGACCATCTCCTGACCATAACCCATCCACATACCAAATACCAAACATGAAATCTATCCAAGCTTCCTAACTTGAGATATTGTGTTAACGAGATTTTAAGACTTTGACCCCCCGGTGACCCTGGATGACCTTTGACCTTTGCCAAAAACATTAGGGAATGTTTACTGACTATAACCCTTTTACATACCAAATATGAAATCTATCCAAGTTTCCTACCTTGAGATATCACGTTAACAAGGTTTGCAGACTTGGACCCTTGGTGACCCCAGATGACCTTTGACCTCCACCAAAAACAATATGGACCATCTCCTGACCATAATGCATCCACATACCAAATATGAAATCTATCCAAGCTTCCTATTTTGAGATATTGTGTTAACGAGATTTTCAGACTTTGACCCCTGGTGACCCCAGATGAACTTTGACCTCCACCAAAAACACTAGGGACCATCTCCTGACCATAACACATCCACATACCAAATATGAAATCTGTCAAAGTTTCTAAACTTGAGATCTCGTGTTAACGAGATTTTCAGACTTTAACCCCTGGTGACTCCAGATGACCTTTGACATCCGCCAAAAACAATAGGGGCCATGTTCCGACTATAACGCATCCACATACCAAATATGAAATCTATCCAAGTTTCCTACCTTGAGATGTCGCGTTAACAAGGTTTTCAGACTTTGACCCCTGGTGACCCCAGATGACCTTTGACCTCCACCAAAAACAATTGGGTTCTTCCTCTCAATATGGCGCATCTATGTACCAAGTTTGAAAACTGTCAGACATTCCTATCTTGAGATATCTTGTTAACAAGCAAAGTGTCACAAACACACACACATACACACACACACACACACGCACACACACACACACATACATAAATACATACATACACACGCCATCATGAATGCATTGGTTTCTCTTATCATCGAAACCAAAAACTGATACTTTATGAAGGAAACCCAGTGATATTTGAGAAGACAACAAGATCTCTTGTTCTTGAGTGCATAGCACATTTTCACAGATGACACTGTGTCAATTTTGACTCTGGAGATTATGAGAGCCAGGACATACATGTTCATTATAATTTATGAACTTGGTAACTCAGAACATTTTTCGAATTTGGTACCTCCTTGCAGGGGCAGTTGACAGAAAAAAAAATATGTATCAGGGGAAAGGGACCAAAGGGCAGGAAGGCCACTCAACTAGAGCAACACCATTGGCTGGCCTGCCACATACAGAAGGTTTTTGGCTTTTATACAAACCCCACATCATGGCCAAATAAAACACAAATATGTTAATTAAATATTAATATAAATAGTTGCTTTCCAGGTGGTACCATTTCATTCCATAGTGCTCATTACAGCAAACTGAGTAAGAATGCATTCAAGTCACTTTGTTCCGAACAAAACATTCACAAATGACATGTGAGCTGTTCCTTTACTATGAGTATGAAGACCTTTTCACTATTAAAGGCCCAATTCTCTTACCCAATACAGTGCCAATTCTCCTAATCTTCTTACTTAAGCCCCTCCCACAATTGTCTGAAATTCATCCTCATCCAGACACAATCTCAGTTTATTGCTTCAGGGTGAGCATAGAAAAGCTCAATTTGTAAACAACAAAACACTCTCAGTACAGTTCATGCTGTGTTAATATAGGCCTAAGCTTTGGTACTCTGCAACCAAAGAGCTGAGTCAATTGAGCATTCCTGTAAACCCCTACAAGAATTGTAGTTTGGGATGAGAGCTAGGACTGGCCCTTTACAACTGTCTCATACTAGTTAATAAAGAGCTGAGCTTGCACATTCATGTACTGATAAAACTTGTTAAGTTAAGGGTAGGTATCCATGCACTTGGTATTGTTACAACATGTGTAGCACCATTTCATTTGTACAAAATAACATACAATGCAAGATCAAGATAAATCTGTACTGTTAGACAATTTTGGTTGCTGGTAGCCTGGTATAGTACAGTATGTTTATTGTACTTTGGTCTTCAATGATCACATAATTTAGCCAATGTTTTGTCTGTCTAATAGTGGAGATGGTCACATGATCATCTCTACAAAATATGGAAGATCCTGCTTTTTTTTTATTGGAAAAGTGCATCCTGTTTATAAACATCAGTAGCATGGTTCCGCATATTCAAGAACCTTGACTCACACCATGCATTAATTACAGCTGCAACGGGATGAAAAACCCTGTCCACACTTTGCGAATCAATACAACAAGATTGTTCAGACACGTTTCAAAGTGTGGAATGCTTTGCAACTAGTTGCAACTTGCAAGCAGAAGCGAAAACCAGTTTCATGTGACCAAACATGTTCGGTTGTAAGAACTTGAATCATGCAAGAAACAGCAATGACGGACTTCTGGAATTAAGCCGCGAAGTTCAGTTCATCAAAATGGAAAGAACATATTCCTGTCTCTTCAACCTAACAAATGGAGAGTATGAAAAGGTTAGAATTTTGTGCAAATTGCTTCTTGGACCTGCGACTTGTTGCATAATGTGGACACTATGCTCTTAAAACTAGTTAGTCCTCAGTCGCACACCAGGATAAGACAGTCTCGTTGCAATAAGTTGTGTTGCATGGTGTAGAAAGGGCTTAAGGAAAATCGTCTGAGCAGACAATGAACTGGTGGGTTTAGTTTGTTGGAGTTTTACACATGACTTCAACCTTCTGGTGCTGTCTAGAGGCATCCATAGTCTTTTTTCAGTTGTGAGTCACTCTGATGATTTCCCTTCTCCCTCGTTAATGTGAGACACCATACACAATGGCAGTAGTTTTTCAGACGTGGATCCAGACATTCCAAAATGGGGGGCTGACTTGAGAGAAAGCAGGGTTGATGGAGTTTCACTGCTAATTTGCTGTATGTTTCATTGTTGATCTGGCAAAAAAGGGAGGGCTGAGGCTGTAAAAGCCCACGCCCCCCCTCCACCCCCTTTGATCTAAGCCTGGTTCTAATTTTTACACTCCCAGTATGACTCAATCCAGCAAAAAATCCAGACGTTCTGGGTGACAGGTAGATGCTCTACACTAAACCAAATACCTATAGTCTGAAATAATGGGTAATTTAAAGACGGGGCAAAATGTTAAACTTCCCAGGAAGGGAGTAAAATTTTGTGGGATTCTCCCTACATTTGTGAAGAAAAGGGAAATTTTCCCCCAAGTGACACAATTGGCCTCCTGCCACATGCCCACATTTCCCAGGATGGAAACCAGCAGCTTCCCAACTTTATGGACCCATGATAAAGGGACCAAAAATCAAGGGTTGCCATCAAGGTTGCACATGTAGGTACAAGGATTGAAAGGGACATGAATTAAACAACCCAAACACCTTTTAGCCGACTTATACTCAATGCTAAAATAAAGCCTCTCTAACCCTCCACTATAACCATAAATCAGCCTGCAATGTACCATTAAACTCATAACTTGCCCAAGAAAATAACCCTCAAAACAAAGTACAGTGTTAATTCTTCAATGACCATTAAAAGAAGAAACAGGAACTGCCATTTCCCAACTTGCTGAAGAATGTATCCTTGCTGCATTTGTTATAATGCAGGGTTGTCCAACCTACGGCCCGCGGGCCACGATCCAGCCCGCGAAAAGGTTGCTTCCGGCCCGTCAGAAATAATCTATATTGCAAAATTATTCAGTAAGCAGATTAATTGATGACAACTTTAGGCTCGCCGTCCGCTATGGCATACTTACTTTTGAATGAAATAATTCATTTCAAATGTCTGCTACATGTAGCTACATTGGAGTGTTGTCCACTGGGGCGGGTTGAGAATGATTCAGGAGGAATATTAAAAAAAACTTTGTCTGAATATTCTGCCAAATACCATCAATTTTTGCTAAAATTTATTTAATTGTTCAATTAAAAATGAAAATGAATCAGTTTTCCCTACGCGCAATGATTGCATTTTGTTGCCTTGGGGGTGGGAAAAAATTGAAAAAAAAAGAGTAGGCCTATAGAATGCGGCCCCTCGTCCATTATAACCATTACATGTGGCCCATTGCTGCAAAAGGTTGGACAACCCTGTTCTGTGCCAAAAGACTGTAACCGCTACGCTCTGACAATGCTGTAGTCTGCAGCATGATTTGTGTCCAGTTGCTCCTGTGCTTAGATCTCTCTGGCCAGCTTCAATCATCATTACCAACCTCTTTGGCCACTTTTTAAGTGGATGCAGCACATTAGATGCACTTAACAAGAGCAATTTTAAGCAATTTGCCTAAAACTTTCTTTGAAAAACAACAGCTTCATCTCACAATTTTCTAGTATTTTTCATAATATTTCTGGGCATACATTGCAAGTTAAACATTCACCTTGGAAACACAACTAGTACTACCCGAATCACATGTTTAACTTTGCAATAAACTGGTTTGGGAAAAAATTTGGAAGGTAGGATTTTTTCCTGATACTCTCCATCTGAAATCTAAACTTACATCACAACACTTTAGCAAGTAATACAGGTTTGCACAGAGCTTGACTCTATGGACAGTTTGCATGTGTAACTCTAAATTGTTACACCACAGTAAATTGGCATACAATTGTATGAACTAGGTTCAGTACCTTTGCAAAAGGCTGGAAAATCATGCCATCACACTGGGTGTGTAAACTAGTCTAAATTGTATGCCATGGATATTCAACACAGCATACATGTGTATAACCTACATTCTTTCAAATCTAGGCTGAAATATAACATTTGAAGAACACTGGTACCGTATATTTAAAGAGAGCTTGTCCTCTCTCCCCAAACTACAGTACAATTTTTTAAGTATGGTAGCCCAAAGAACTAATTCTCTATTGGCTCAGTTCTTTAATGGACATGTATTTCAAACAATGAAGATTGCCAAAGCTTATATTTTATGTTAAACAGCACGAACTGTCAATGAGAGTGTTTTGATTGTATACATTGGGCTTTTCTGTATTAATTCACCCTGAGACAATAAACTGAGATTGTGTCTAGATGAGGATAAACTTTAGACAATTGTGGGAGGGGCTTAAGTTACAAGTTAGGAGAATTGACACTGTTTGGGATGAGATAAATACTGTAGCCTTGAAAGCTACAATATCAAATAGAGTTATGATAAATATTACATAGACCTGTGTTCAAAACTTTCGCATCACAGCATACAGTATAGACCTAAATCTCTAAACTGTTTGCTCCTCTTGAGTAGCTCTCATTAACAGCCACTTAGCATCATTCCTTGTTTGCAAATACAGTAGTTTATGATCAATTACAATGTCGCTTTCTGTTGTCACGTTCAAATATGCAAAAATCACTAATTCTTTCCACAACATGGGGAACTTAGGCTTTTTCCTTGAAGAAACAAACCCTTCACGTACTGCATTTATAACTTGATAAACTTGTTCTGATTAACTTCCATCCTAGCAGTTGCAACAACTACAATTTTCTTAGTCCTCACAAATTTAGAAAAAAACTTGAGAAGTTGATATTATTTCAAAATTTTCTCCCTACCAAAGTTTCCAGAGACTGCTGAAGTTTTCACAACTGCAGTATAAATTTGCAAAGTTATTGCAGATATAATGACCCTATTAGGCCTAGCTTGGCCTAAAGGTCTTTATCCTAAATTTGCTTCAAGAAAAAATTACATTTTACCTGGAGTTATCTGCACAAACCATCACTACATTTTATCTCCCTAAAGGAATCTGATATCACACTTCATTATAGTGCCACTCAAAGCACCCCAAACAGGCAAATAACTTCTGTACTGAACAGCAGGTATTTATAACAAATCTCCATAGCCTGTATATGATATTGCTAATTTTATGATATGTCAAACTTTTTAAATTTATTGAAGAAAATATTTCCTTCTTAAGTTTGTTAACCTTAGTTAATGATTTAAATTATCTTACATTTGGTTCTGACTGGACCTTTAACACCAGAATCTGAAACAAAAAGAAAGGCCATTTATAAATGAAATGTTTTGTACATGCACTTGGCGACCTACAACTTGTACAAGCTACTATGTACAAGTATGTAAATCATACACACTACAGTGTGTAGTTAATGACCTCATTAAAACTTACACTCAGAACGTTGATGGCCATGATACACGTACTGTGTGTACAAAGGCAGCCACCGCCTGAGGACTGATACCAAAAGTAAAAATATACATAAAGCTATGATAGAACCCCCTCAATTTATCTCAACTGGTTTGAAATCAATAGGAAAAAGCCGCGAATGGCTCGATAATGGAAAACTTGAAAGTATTTTGCCAAAATGATTTCTATACACGCTATGTCCCACTTCGTTACTTCTTTCGAACATACAAATACAACTTGCACTTGGTACCAACATAGCCAGCGCTTGGACTTTGCAAACGAGTAGGGGTGCGTGTCCGATTTGGGTCTTAAACCAAGCGAAAATCTTTCGAATACGGACAAATATGCTAACCATTGTTGCTGTAGACGTTTTTCGGTCAACTCAAACTCTTAAAATGTAAAGTGAAAAGCCAGGATCTTTGTAAAAGTAGTATGCCTTTAGCTCATTATGTATGCAAAACTCCATTTAATAGCAACAGCGCAAGCTGTACTTTTTGCAACGTACAGTGCGGTAGACATGGAGGGGTATCGAATCGGAACAAACACAAGCTGTAAATTGTAGCTCTTAACGTAAATTGGAAGGAACGAGAACAATGAAAGTACTTACTTGATGAGCCTGTATTTCCTTACGAAGCTGCTGTTGCAGCTTTTGAAGCTCTGGGTTGGCCATTTTGAACACGAAATTGGACGGGATTGTAAGCTGGTTCTCAAGGGGAATGTCCCTTTCCAACAAAGTTCTAAATTGACAGAGCGGATGAATACTTCTTGTTTTTATTCAGTTGAAAAATAGCTAAGAGAGGTTTACTTGTGCTTCAATGTAAAGAAATACGCCATTCCCATTTATTCCCGTAAGTCGAATTATTTCCTGCGACAAAAAATTTCTCATAACAGCTTAAATGATATTCGCGTGGGTTTACTTTTTTACGGTGCTGTGTTCCCCGGACTGAGTTCCACGGTTTTCACTAACAAGTGAATGTCCCGGATGTCACACACACAACTTGTTTTCGAATTTACAGAAAACAAAGAGGAACAAAGGCGAGTATGCACGTACACTGCGTATATAATGTATACCCTGTATACCCGGCCTATGCGTATATTGGCTGATGAATGGTATTGCGCAAGATAAATATGCGGCGTAGATGATATCGGGGATTTTAAAAGAAAAAAAATGGCAATTTGGTAGGCAAAGCAATTATAAGTTTCCATGATGAGTATGTATCTCATTACTGTACTTAAAGGCAGTCATTCGTCACCCCAAACTACAGTTTCAGTATACACATATCAAAACTCTCAATTGGTACAGCTCTTTGATTGGCATCATATTCAAACAATGCATCATAGCTAAAATACAGAGCATGGGCACCGAGAGTGTCTTGATTACACATTATGGACTTGTATGGCCACTGGGACAAGCCATGAAGCAATAAACTAGGATTGTGTCTGGATAAAGATCAGTTTTAGATAAATGTGGGAGGGGCTAGAAGTTAGTAGGTTTGGAGAATTGGAACTGTTTGGGATGATGAAAATATGCCTTGAAATCATAAATTGGTAGTGATGAGGAGCATATCCCAGAGGTTACTACCGATCACTCGGTGTCACAGGGCAGGATGCTCTTTGCTCGGTACACAGAATATCAATGGCGCTGGTGGCAGCTCTGTAATGATCGCTAAGCTACTTGGATTAGCATGGGGTCATATCCTTCACTGTGAAAAATGTCTGTCTGAACATTTCCAGAAAATAAAATAAAAATGGACAAAATAGTCCGTGAGTTGCTGTCAGCTTACTGACAGTATTCTTTTTGTATTTCTTGATCTTTTCTTCTTTAATTGTATGCGTACAGACATGTTTTACAGGGAAGGGCCGGGCAGGGACCCACACCAGGCCTCGATTTTCAGAAAAATTTATGGTTGTCCTTCGGGCAACCATTTCAGTATTCCTAGTTGTCCGAAAGGAAATTTGGTTGTCCGAAACATTTGGTGCACAATTACAGTACAAAACAGTATTATAGGTCTTCAAGAATTAAAAAAATAATTTTTCCAAGACAAAAACACTTGAAGTCTGAAATTATATGATGGAAAAAGTTGAAAGAGTTGATCAGTCAACAGTATTTCTTTAATCAGATGAAAGCAAGCTGCTTGACTGTGATTCGTTGTGAGAGAAAACGGTTGTCCATTGGACAACCAACTTTCAACATTTGGTTGTCCATACTGAATTTTAGTTGTCCCGGACAATCGGACAACCATGAAAATCGAGCCCTGCACACACATCCTGCCACATTTGGAAATGCATCCATTGACTTTTATACAGGAATTTTTTGATGGAACCGGATGGATATTCCCCTCCCCCACATAGATTGACTTGCAGGACTGGGAAATGCAAGAAATATATTAGAGGTTACATAAGGTGTTGGTGCTTTCATTGAGGCAAATATAAAATATTACAAGAACTAATATAAAATATGATATTGAGCTGGGTCATGTGCAATAGTGCGCCCTCCCGGATTGGGGTACATCAGGCCCGGATGCGCCAAACATCATAAAGCGAATAAAATCCAGTGCCAGAATGAAAAGCTAAGGAGAATGCCACCCATTGGTTTGATGCATTGTTGGCCTAGTACAATTGTAAGAATTTTGAAATATTTTTCAGTGATGGGAGGGGAAGGGGGCATGGGAGGTGGCAATGCAAGGGGTATTCCTTCCTTTGAAATTATAATTGCTGTCTCAAAGGGTCAGGATGTACAATGGTACATGATGGTGAATAGAGTCTTTTGAAGTAGGGAGCAGTCATTTTGTATTTGTGTCTCCTGCACACCAGACTAAAAGGTGCAAGACCTGTCCTCATGATGCTAGAACTAAATAGCAAGTTTTTGCCATCTCAAGCTGGCAACTAATAATCCAGGATCTATTAGAGAACTTCCTGTTCAGGTATCTTGAGATTGATAAAGTTAAAGGCCCAGTTCTGCCAAACGGTACCAATTCTCCTAACTTTTTTACTTAAGTCCCTCCCACAATTGTCTGAAATTCATCCTCATCCAGATACAATCTCAGTTTATTGCTTCAAGGTGAGTGAAGAAAATCTCAATTTATATAATCAAAACACTCTCGGGACGGTGCCATACATGCTGTGTAATATAAGCTTTGACACTCTGTATTGTTTGAACTACCTGTCAATTAAAGAGCTGAGCCAATTGAGAGTTTCGGTACACCCCTACCAAAATTGTAGTTTGGGGTGAGAGGTTTGGCCCTTTAAAGGTGTTTGCCCCCTTCAAAAACTATTTGTTCAATAGAGCAACAAGGTTGGTTTAAACGGGGTTAACTGCCACAATTATAGAGACAAACTTCACCCGAGAAAAAGCCTTTTTCTCGGGTAACATTGGCAAAAACCTCCTATTCAATTCTAGCAGCATGTGTGTACTCCTATAAGAAGTTTGCTAGGAGCAAGACACTGGTGAGAAGACATTGCAACCCAGGTTTCTCCATGCACTGTTGCTGGTTGAATTTGGGAGCCTGATGAGAAATGTTACAAGCTAATATGCCATTGTATAATTATACTGGTGTGGGTAGGGAAGGATGGCCTGGCAAACAGAATTTGAAAGGAAGAATCACCAGGGAGAGATGTGGGTTAATCCACTTTCTGAAGAATCAACTTGTTAGATGCCACATGGATCTGTCACTGGCCTCTCAGTTATATATCACAACTGGACAATATTGTGATTTGGAAGATTTCCACCAATAACTGTGGCCATGTTGACTCTGGCTCTAGACAGGTGCAGAAATGGCTTTGAATATTCTCCTAGGTTGCCAATTACATCAAGTTCAGTTTTTGCACACTTGTTACTGCAGATGTAACAAAATATATTCCCCAGCCTCTTCATTGCATTTGTACCTGCTGGCTACTTTGCTACTTTTTAATAATGCAACAAAAAACTTTTGTTTAATAAATGTCCAAAAAACTCTTCCCTTTGGTAAATGCAGTCCCCACAACTTGAAATAGTGTAGAAGACTGTCCTGTTTTATGATTGGCTCTTTACGTGGCAATATTTTTTTCTCCTCAAATGTGAAATTTACTAAGAGTAACTGCTTCATTTACCTTTTGAATATGCAGTATTGGAGTCCTAAAAATATTGTTAAAGATACTTTGATGCAAACTAAGAAGGAAAGTGTAAGATTTTGCTGTTAATTTTAAATAAGTCTGGGTCGACTACAAGTTGCCCTTTAAATATTGACTCTTTCTGTTTGAAAACATGAGAGGCATTTTAAAGTGCAACGAAGAACATTCCTAAAACTGATGTTCTAAAACAGTAGCCTAGTCAGGGGGATGGGGGTTGGGGCACGTCACCATGGAAAATTCTAAGGGGAGAGAGAAAAAATGCTATTTTATGTGTTTTTTGCATTACAAGATTGGGTCATGGGGAGGGGGGGGTTCAACCTCAAAACCACCCCACTGGCTATGCCACTGTTCTAAAATGAAATCCAGCATTTCTATTTGCTTTTACTGCCTTCACTGATTCCATTTAAAATAGCAACAGATGAATTTGAATGGTTGAGGGATGGTTGTAATCAAGAGCTATCAGACCTTATCTTTCTTAATCTTTTGGTTACTTGTATGATTGATAGTTGCAAAATTAAAATCAATCTAAATTCTCTGAACATGATGGTTAAGAATTGCAAGTTCAAAATAAGATTAAGGATTAAAGGGAAAGTGAAGTTACCCAAATTTAAATTAGTGAAGTAGACTATCCAGTTTCATAAACATTTCTTGAAAATCAAGTGACAATATTTTTCCCCACAATTTGAAAATATGCTACAGGTAACTGCCTAGTTTACCTTGAATATGCAATATGGATGATTTAAAATATCATGAAAGATGCATAAAAGAAGATAACAGCATCTTGAGATTTTACAGTCGTTTTCAAATAAGTTTGGGGACACTGCTCCAGCCCTTGAAGGCTGTTGATCCCACTGATGAGGCAACTAGGCTGGCCTGCTTCATCTACGACAGAGAACATGCCATCTTTTTCTGTAACTGAAGTCTTGTACTTTACAAGCCCTGTTTAACAATCCACACATGATTTTCCAAATAATTCACTAATTGATAAAGCTTGGTACAAGAAAATGTAAGTTGTGATGGTATTAAAAGCAAAATTTATATTTTCAAAAGCTTCTAAAAATATGTATCATTCAGCATTGGAATTACTTGTTATACATATGATTGATGACAACTGACTCTCCTAACATATCTCATTCTTGAACTCATTTAGGCCAAATAAACAGCTGTAACAAACATCGCTTGACATCATTGGGTTTTACAAGAGTTCGTTGCACCCTCATAAACCAAATTTTCCCAATCGAATTACAGTTGCAGCTGCCATACATGTCTCTTTCTTTTAATTCACAAACAAAAAATATCAGCAATGACAACAACCATCAGACACCATGTCATAAGTGTATGCCCCAGATGCCTCAGTTAGGCTACAGATACCTCAGCTAGGCTGTAGCTGCCTCAGTTAGGCTGCAGATGCCTCAGCTTTCCTTTGTTGCTACACACACTACACTAGCAGCATTGAACTGGTCTGATATTGTTATGTGTAATTAACACAGAATGGTTGCTGTATGTGCTTAAAGAAACCTTTATAGGATAAAAGGGTAGATTGGCAGTGCCTAGCCTTTTCACGTTTGGTCCATCCCTCTTCTGAATTTGGCCAGTCATCCCCATCCCATCCCCCAAAATTGTCCCATTTAACTTCTCAAGCAAAAGGTCTTTCACCTTCCCTGAAACACACACATTGGTGAGAAATAATAAATATGGATTTTAAAAGACAATTTCAACCTTAACGTAACTTTCTTCCAGTACTGAATAATGTATCTCATCAGATCTAGTCATTCATGTAAAACAGAACTACCTTATACCCCTCGGAATGTTTGCGTCAACCATTCTACAACATTATAGTTGTTACCTATAGGAAAGTATTATCCAAGATTCCATTAATCTTACAACATCAGATCTTAAAAAAGCTTTAGTCACATGATCTCCTCTAAAATAAAAGAAAGATTTTAATTATAATCATAGTAAATATGTCAAAATTGAATTTGATAATGACATAGTGAACTTGCATTGATAGAACTTTCATGGGAACAAAAATACACAACAAAGATAACTGGTAAATACGTCTCAATTATCTAAAAGAAATGTCTTCAGTGAGAATGATAGCATTACTCACTTTTCCCTCTAAATGCATCTTTCCCTGAAGAGATTTTCAACCTCTTTTCATCAGTGTGCTACCACCAACAATAATTTATCACATAAAGTTTACCAAATTTGATATATCAAAAAGAGAGCAAAGTAACGAATCTCTTGTTCATTGGCTTCGTCCAATTGACAAATGGAGTTAGATGGAAGGTCTTTTGAACAATTCTGAAAAGATAGGCAAACTATTCAAAATAATTAGATCAATTTATCCAAGGCATCATGGCACTGATCTTCAACCCATTCAGGATGAAAGATCCAGTAGCCCTTTTGAAATGAGGCATGGATTCACCAGAGGGCACAGCCACTGGGTCACTGTAGAATGAATGCAGGGGAGTAATTCTCCGTAAAGGGTCACTGGGTCAATGCTTAGAATCAGTTGCATTCTGAAGCTGTTCACCAAAGACTGTTTGAGGCATATAAAGGTATTACATGAGCCTGTGACTCACTTCCCCATTGGCCACTTGTTATGAGGTGGCACACTAGTGAAATGAATTCACTACATCTGATTCCCATAAAGATCTTCCAAAAGTATGCAAATATTTGGCAACATACAGCATTTCCCTAAATTCCATTCTCTTTTAACAACCTCCTTTACATTTTCAATTTCCCCAACTACTTGAATCCAATGATTTATAATGTTACACCAGGGTATTAATCAGGCTGAGCTGATTCCCTGGAGAACAGCCTATCTCTAAGTCTAAAGGCAAAGTTAGTTTGTTAGATGGAGTTTTACAGCCCAGTTTCTAACCAGTTGGTTTAACCCTTTCGCAAGGGGGTCCGTCCCACCATACTGAACTATGTATTATATTACGTATACACAATACATATGTAACGGTTCATGAAATACCACATTTTTTTGTTTGGATGCCACCATATTAGCACTTGCTATACCCCAAGAGGATGCATATGTGTTGAATGCCTCCTCCTCAAGCCTATTCCATGTCCAAAACTGGATTACACACCATAAATTTAAAACTAGCTATGCCAGAATACAGCTGAGTGCTATAGTTTCGCAGCGAAACCATGCGTATATAGTTATGGTAAATTATGGTTTCGCAGCGAAACCATGTGTTGCGAAGGGGTTAAGTCGGGCAGACCACAGCCTTTTTTCCAGTTTTGTACCACTGGCTTGTTGATGAATTAAAATACAGCATTACTCAACTTTCTACCATTGTCACAGCAGAGAATATTAAAATTATTTTCATATTAGACTGTCCTCATGGGGCAGACTTATACATGTTTTGCATACTGTCGCAGTCACTTAAGGTTAGGTAAGGTTCTATGTCTAAACTTGTGGTTTAATAGAGCAGCACCAACAGATCGTTTTACCAGTTATGGGGCACTGGCACTAAATAAGTGATGATCTCTTTTACATGCCCTTGAAATGATACCACAATCCAGAAGGCATCATATGTCCTGACTAAAAACCCTTAGGCTTAAAATCACCAAATAGCTGACACATGTTTCATGTGTCATAGGGAGGAAGGGCGGAGGCAGGTTGTTTTCTTTGAAAGAATTAAAATTAAACATCAAATTTAAAATGAATATTAAAATCCACACAAGTTGCCCAATCATATGTCATACGTGAGATAATAAACTTAAATTTTTAGACAGTAAATGAGTTGTTTTTATTTCACAACTAAAGTTTCTGTGAAATAATTACCACAATAGTTTGAGGCATCTAGAGTTAAAGTGCCACGTACAGTGCGCTGGAGTAATAGAAGTATCACATAGGATTAAATTCATAATTTATTCGTTTACACAACTGTTTTAGCAATCTTTATGAAAACCAGTTAAACATTTAAATTCCTGATTGCCTTTCAAGCTACACATAAGCAGAAACTCATTTACATTTGCCTAACTTTCTGAATCCTAGCAAACATTTTTTCAAAGTGTTGTTCTACCCACTCACCAAACTTTCACCAATAAAATATGTAATTTGAATTTGACATCCTTAAGGAGATTGCATGTAAATTAATTTTGTTTGCTAGCTGCCACACACCTACAGCTGTATATCCCATCTGCACAGAACTGTTTACAGTGTTGTTTCAAAAACCACGAACCCCTCTCCATTCTTAAGATGTTAACAGTTTCAGAGAGAAGAGCCTTGGTGTAACAAAGATAACAGATTGTTATCACTGCATATATATCATATCAGCAGTGCAATAGCAACCTCAGAGAGGGAAATAAGAATCATTGTGTAAAGTGTACCTCAAGTCAAAATATTTTCAAAAATATACATTAAGCAGCATGAAAAATATGTTTTAACAGTCCAACTCTCGTCTTCATAGGACATTCCTGGGCCGAGATATCAAATGTTGAAGTTTATTCACTCAAATCAAATTGGTACATTGCGCAATAATTGTGATGTCATTCTTGTACTACTTAAATTACAATCTTTGTATTTCTTTGTTTTTCTGAAACTATTGCACTTTGTACCAAGGTAAAGGTCTGATAGCACTCTTACAGGGTGATGTAATTAAGCTCTCTGGGTGCAACATGCTATGCAAGCAAACAGAAAGTGCTCAAGGTCATAAAAACATTTTTAATTTTAAAGGGAAACAAAGCAGGTAATGTGAGTCGTACAACAAGAAAGTCACAAATTAATGCGAAATGGATTAATTTGTTTGAAGTGAATAAATTTTAACATTTTCTATCTCAGCTTAGGAATGTCGTATGAAGATGAAAGTTGGACTGTTAGAAGTCATTTAGTATTTTTCATGCTGAATAATGTTTATGTTTGAACTTTTTGGTTTGAGATACAATTGAAGGATACACCAACACATGTAGACTGCTAAAATTTTTCAGTGTGAAAACTATGACATGCACTAGTGTACATACAGTGATAAAGGACATGTGTCTCATTTAGCAACTTTATTGTTTATCTCTAAAACTGGTAATGCAACACTAGGATCTACAATCCCTTAAGCCTGGGTGACACCAATATGACTATCTGCCACTCTACATGGTAGAGAATTTGCATAAATCATAAACATTTCTGGTTCACTGACTGCACCACATTAGGATTGAATTTGTTTAAATGAGCCAATGGCTTATGATGTGATGGAACTTAGTCTTGGAACCGGCAACACCACCAGGACTACAGCCTACACGACGTCTTTGCACTTGGTGCCATTGGTAGTAAGGGGTCGGATCCGAGTTTTAGAATTACAATCATCCTTTAAGCTTATTGATTTCTTCTAGTAGTTTGTCGGCATCTTCTCCAGTCTTGACCCTTAAAAGCAAAGCGCACACATCTGGGGTGCACTTACTCTCACAAGCATTGCTGGTCTGTGGGTTTTCATACTTCTTGTTGCACTTGGGACAGACTGTATCAGCTGGAGGGTTCAATGGAGCCATCAAGATGACGTTATTCTTGCCTTGCCTTGAGACTGGGAGAGCTTTTGGGATACCAATATTTAAAATGATGTTTCCTGTGGAAGAAACAAAACATTACCGTATGATAAGAACTAGGAATAAATGATTACAAGCTAAATAAAGGTTGAGGTAGACAGGATAACTTAATAACTTTTGAAAGTTCTACCTTTCCCACACTTTTGGAAAACTAAAACAAGACGCTCCAGACTTTTTAGGTCAGTGAACAGCGATTTAGTAGTGGCTGGTACTGTAGTATACTTAAGTACAACATGTATATGTGCACTTTTGCTATGAATATAGTATAATTATATTCCTATGTAACATGGGGGTAAAGTTAGATTACTTCAAAGGATTTCAAAATTCAATTATCACAAATTGATAGTGCTCAAAATTTGTGGGTATTATTCATGCTCAAAGGATATGTTCAAAGTTTCCACAATTCAATTTGTTCAGATTGTAATTTTGATATTGTTTTTCTCTAAAGTTGATCATTTTTATGCCAGTCAAAACAAGCTATTTTAGCTTGGAGCCAGTTGGTAATTGCCAGTGCCTGTCAGGCCAGACCAGCAAGGCCACAACCCTGAGAACAAGGTTGTATACAGAATGAAGAACTACCAAAAATTCTCCTTTCCCAGGAAGGAAATTCAAATTTTTATAAATTATTCCAAATTCTCTTGTGCATTAAGGGTAAAATTCCTTCCAACTGCCAAAATTACCATCCATTGGCTAAATTTTCTGCAAAGGAACTTTTTGAAAAATGAAAAATATGACATGCTCAATAAATACAGTGAAATGATATAAATATTCAAATACTTTTTTTTGATGGAGTTAAAAGGTTCAAGAATAAAGTGATCCTACCCTATCTTTAACAGTGCTTGGTAACACATTGATAGAGCTATAAACAAGTAACTTAATCATTAACATATAATAAAAAACTTTAATGATTGCAAAGCCATGGTTTATACATATTCAGAACAACAAAACACCTCAACAATTCATAGCTTACAAGGGCCTTGATTGATATATTTATCACCTTTGAAAACAACCTGATCTCAATTTCCACATTTTTACCATGAAATAATGCATCTGAACATCATTAAAAACACTTGATTACTAATTGAGTCCACTTCCTATTATTCCCTAACATTTCCAAGACTCTTTGGAAAATTGTTCCTTTTTCCTTAACCCTCTAGTACCCGGCTCCAATTGGGACATCTTTGTGCGCCTTGGGGGTTGGTGGAAAAGTGGACGCTGCACGTCCCGCATCGGCTTCCTTAGGCTATTGACCCTGTGACTGTAAACTATCGTCTCTTTCGTTCTTGTGGCCGAATTTTCGGGTAGCTACTCGCAGTTTCGAGCTCTGCCTGAAACAGTAAAGACGTGTGGGGGCCGCGCCCTCCATCTGTAGCAGAAGTGCAATGCTGGGCAGTAGAGGGTTTACTTTCTAAGACTGAAAATTCAGATTTCAGTTTTACCTGACCTTCCAGGATTTCCAGAAGATGGAAGCATGGCAATTAATATTTCTGGGGTGGTGGTAACTTGCTTTATTTAAGTCTTTTGTGTCTTTTTAAAATTAATAGGGTCTGGACTTCCCCATGGGCAATGTCAACTCTGTTACTTCCCATGCCTCTCTTGCAACCATATTTACATATGAGAAGATGATTGAAGAGAAAATTGGTAGTTACGTTAAAAGAAAAACAAACCACTTCTTATGTGAATATATGATGCTATATGTGCTTGCTTCAAGTTCACTTTGTGATGAAAATGTAACAATTTTAACTGCTGATATCTTCGAAAACCATACATTGGATTTGAATGGAAATTTTACCAGATTACTTACAATATTAACTCCTCTAACATGTCAAAACCTGGTATGAAATGTACCCCTTCTTTTAAAAGCTTTACCCCACAAAGCTGGTTCCAATTATGATAACATTGTCAAAGAGCATATTAAGTACTTACCAAGACTAGTATCTGCTCGTAGCAGTATCTGGCCGACTCCACTATTCTCTTTAAGATGTAGCATACCAACACCCTTCTCTTTATATTGGCCATCCTTCTTGTAGTACAACTTTGACCTGAATAAAAAACACAAAGACATTATCATTTGTAAAGAAACAAATTTTCAAACCACCAAAAAAAACTATAAAATATTCTACACCAGTCCAAGCAAGGATTACTGAGGTCCACTCTACAGTCCTGTCTCATTGATCCCCCCAATTAGCTTAGTTCATCTCAATAGCCTCCTCTGGTTAGTTCATTAGATTCATTGTTCCATGTCATTAGTGATATGTCTCCTTAGTGCCACCACCCTTAGAGTAAGGGACAGACTGGGGACCAGTGAGATCGGGGAATGGTAAGAGACAGGGCTATCTTAGAAAAGAAGAAGTTTAAAAAGTGAAAAAGTTTAAAAATTCTCAACCGAAGTTAACCATCTATCTGTCACCATAAAATCATAGATTCAACTCATATTGTTCCAGAATTAACTCTTCAGTATAAAATTTGAACAGGCTTGCCCTTCATGGTTTTATACATGGCAATCTCCCACCATGCACATACAACTGCATCTGAATTATAAAAACAAGTTTTTCTTGGTGATTAATTAGTGCAATCCACACTCCGTCTTACCGTATTGAAAAAAACGCATCCTTTTCTTCAACCTGTTTGAACTCAACTTTAGGTGGCTCATTTTCATTACTGGCTTCTTCTGTCTTCTCTTCTATAAATGACAAATAAAATTTGGAAATTTCCATTACTTGTCAGGTGATGATATATCAGTTCTAAATCTTAAGCTAGCCGCCTACAACACGACTTAGAACACCACAACTTAACTCAACGGTTGCTACAACTGTGATTGGCAATGTTCTGACCAGTTTTAAGTTGCACTGACTTCAGTCGGGAAGAACCAACATGTTGGTTCTTCCCGACTGAAGTCAGCGCAACTTAAAACTGGTCTTGCAACTGTAAACTCTTGCACTTGTAAACTCACACACATTACACAACTGTAAGAGATCCGACGATCGAGTTGAGTTGAGGTGTGCAAAGTCGTGTAAGTGTGCAGCTAGCTTTACTAATCTAAGAAGTGATTTATGATGATCAGTTCTCCAATGTGTAATTCTGAATTGACAGCATGGGGAAAGATGGTAGGGAAGGGGTTTTCCCTTCTATTTTGATTTTTATGTTTAATTTGAGAGGTACCTTCAAAGAGTAATTTATCCGGCATCAGGTTTTGCTACAGAAAGTGAACAAATTGGTATTCAAATGCAAACTTGTATAGCAGATTTTGTACATAAAATATATGGATTTGTCATGATTTTAAGATAGAGGAGCCCAGAAACAGCAGCAAACTTGCTATGCAAATTTTGCACACTAAAATATTCCCAAATTTGTATGGCAATGGTGAAATATTTGACCCAAATAGATCTTGAAAGTGAGGTGAGGGTACACCTTGTTACAACCGATTCTTGATTGAAGGTATTCTTTCAAAGTTACAGCCATGCAGAAAATGCTTTTCAAATTTTTGGTGCTACATTGCTTCTTGGTAACTTATGCAGCAATTTCAGGCTGGCTAAATCATTTAATTTATGACAAGATCTTGGCCGACTGCTTGGTCGAGTGGTTAGAGCATCAGACTTGCAGTTGGGAGGTCAGGAGTTCAAGTTGTGGCCATTCATACCTACTGCCATTTTGCTTGGTGTTAGCATTTATAAGCAATGGAGTAGGGAAAAGATGGCAGTGAGGTACAACTGGAAAAAAGGCTATGGCCAGCTCAACTTTAACCAATAGGTTGGAAACTGGGCTGTAGTAACTCCATCTAACCTAACCTAAACTTTCTGAAAGGTCTCGTGAAATGCAAATCACAAGCAATGCTGGAAAACTAATTACAACGTTAAACAGGAATTTAAGGTAACCTCTTCAAATTACATTAAAAATTTAACCAGAATGCAAAAATGCATTGAGGTTTCGATGATACATAAATGTTCCGTTTCAGAGAATGCCATCATGCACCATTTTCTTCTCATTCAAATGTTATACTAGCATGTTCAAAAAATAATTGTCATTCCTGATGACCTTTTGACCTCAATAAAAGCCATACATAGCTAGACAGGCAAACAACAGACAGACAGACAGATGGGCAAACAACTATCTTGAAAGATCGTATTTAAAAAGATTCCTAGACTTTGACCCCTGGAGACCCCAGATGACCTTTCATTTCTGCCAAACACAATGGGGCTAAATCGAGGGTAGAAAATCGCATTTATTCCGCCTAAATAGGGATACTTGGCATATCTGCCTTTGACCTCCACCAAAAACAACATGGACCATTTCCTGACCATAACCCATCCACATACCAAATATGAATTCTATTCAAGTTTCCTACCTTGAGATATCGCATTAAAAAATTTCAAACTTTGACCCAAAGATGACCTTTGACCTCTGCCACAAAAAACAGGAGCATCTCCTGACCATAACATATCTACATATTAAATATGAAATCTATCCAAGTTTCCCATCTTGAGATGCCATGTTAACAAGATTTTTAGACTTTGACCCCTGGTGACCCCTGGAGACCTTCGCCAAAATTGAACAGGACCATCTATTGTTTAAAATGCATCCACATACCAAATATGAATTCTATTCAAAGTTTTCCCACCTTGAGCTATCGCATTAACAAGGTTTTCAGACTTTGACCCCTGGTGACCCCAGGTGACCTTTGACCTCCCCTAAAAATATTACAGACCATCTCCTGACCGTAACACATCTACATACCAAATATGAAATCTATCCAAGCTTCCCATCTTGAGATATCATGTTAAGAAGATTTTTAGACTTTGACCCCTGGTGACCCCAGGAGACCTTCGGTCTCTGCCAAAATTAAATTGGACCATCTATTGACTAAAACACATTAGGGCTGTGTTTTTTCGGTTAATTCACTATCCGTTTAACCGATTTTATTAACCGGCCGTTAACTGTTTAACCGAAAATGACGTAATGGTCACGCAACAACAAAAAGTCAACATTTCCAAAGAGCGCCATCACTTTTGTACAAGAAAGTACAAGTCTAAAAATGGCGTCATAAGTCGATGTTCCCCGATGAAAGCATGTAGCAAAAATATTGTTATTTTGCGCTGAGTTAATATCATCTTTTCACAGTAAAAGCCCATCCCGCATTTACTGAAGCTTTCTTCAGACCATGTGCACTTTTTAACATTACACCAAGTGTTGTATTTTCCCGCCTAGTCCTATGTAATATCACCAGTTACTTCATGAAACACTCCGACACCGCTGCTTTGATGCAGCTTGCTTGCAATGCATTGTTCAATACATGTACAGCGCTCACATGTTTGTCGTAGTAGCGACCTGTACAATTGCACTTTAAACGGCCCACCAGCCGCAAACATCACAACCAAGCTCTATTATCCTGCATAAATTAAGGAATTCCCAGCATTCCTACCGTGAAGTTGTTTACAGTAGGACTTAAGGAATGTTATCATATGACGTCATTATGAACAAAAACAATGATGCACGTGGTCCCATGCATACAGTAGACTTGCATGCGTATCCGTTTTTACCACTAAACAAGGGACCATGTTTTGCTCGGTGACATCATATGCATACGATCTATTGCAAAATTTGAATTGCCTCTGCATCGTGATTGGATCAAATTCCTTGATTCTGAGCCAGCCAATCACAACTCGCGCCATCGCCTATGGGATTTTGTGTGGAAATACCAGACCTCCGAACGAATTTCCCCATTGAGTTTGCATTATGAAGATCGCACTTCCGAGGCTTACACAGCTGGCCTGTGCAGCTGACCAAGCCCCGTGCTAAATTCACGGAGAAACGGCATCACGAATCTCTGCATGCGTGAATTTTTCGGGGATCCGACTAAAGTGCATTTCAGTTGCTGATTATTTTTAAACAAGACGTAAGGTTTGGACAAGAAGTGCCCAAAATACGGGGATATTTATATCAGAAAGGAACCATAATATACGTTAATCCAGTCCATTTTTTTGCTGTCCAGAACCCCTAAAAATTAGATAGTTGCATATTTTTATGTGCATCGTAGGGTGGACTTCTACAGTACAGTTCATTATCGCAACGATACAACCCAGGCGGTTCAACGAACTGCGTATGCTTATTCATAAATATCAACGTGGAATGTTCCATTTTATACGATATTGGGCAAACAACAAAATGGCGGGAATTATCTGGTGCTTACGATCGTATTTTACAGGTTAAAATTTTTTTCCAAATACTGCTACTAACAATGAAAAATAATGAAATATACGGAGGTGCAGCATGATAAAAATATTTCGATTAGCTACAAGTGGGGAGATTTATTCAAATATACTTGTGCCCTAATCATGGTCTTGACTAGCAATGAAAACTCTACAAGCAAGTAAAGTCGGCTAGTTAACTGGTCCACCCGAAGGTGCTTCAGTCCGGCGCGCAACTGACTTCGTCGGCTGGGCAACCGATTTTAGTGAATTTTTGGACTTTGACCCCTGGTGACCCCAGGTGACCTTTGACCTCCCCTAAAATATTACAGACCATCTCCTGACCATAACGCATCTACATACCAAATATGAATTCTATTCAAAGTTTGCTACCTTGAGATATCACGTTAACAAGGTTTTCAGACTTTGACCCCTGGTGACCCCAGATGACGTTTGACCTCCAACAAAAACAAAAGGTACCATCTTCTGACCATAATGCATATACATACCAAATATGAAATCTAAGTTTCCTACCTTGAGATATCAGGTTTACAAGGTTTTTAGACTTTGACCCCTGGTGACCTCAGATGACCTTTGACCTCCACCAAAAACAAGAGGGACTATCTCATGACCATAACGCATCCACATACCAAATATGCAAAATATCTAAGCTTCCTTCCTTGAGATATTTTGTGAATGAGATTTTCAGACTTTGACCCCCAGTGACCCAAGATGACCTTTGACCTCTGCCAAAAATAATAGGGCCCATCTAATGACTATAACACATCCACATATCAAATATGAAATCTATCCAAGTTTCGTACCTCTAGATATGGTGTTAACAAGGTTTTTAGACTTTGACCCCTGGTGACCCCACATGACCTTTGACCTCCACCAAAAACAATAGGGTTCTTCCTCTCAATATGGCGCATCTATGTACCAAGTTTGAAAACTGTCGGACATTCCTATCTTGAGATATCATGTTAACAAGCAAAGTGTCACAAACACACACACAAGCCATCATGAATGCATTGGTTTCTCTTATCATCGAAACCAAAAAACAGCTGCAAATAACATCAAAAATCTAAAAAGAAGGATCATTTCAAAAGAAATTAACCAATGAACAAGACAATTTCTAATTAACACTTCCCTAATGAATAAACATGACACCATATGTAAATTTGCAATCCAAAGATTGCCCCACCCAAAAATATAAAGGAACATTACCCTTTGTTTTTCCAACAATTTCTCAAGTGACATTTGCAGCATGGATATCCCATGAAGGATTTATTACAAAAGTCATTATCTTCAAAAAATTACTATTGTCATTGTGAGAAATTTTATAAAGGGTATGCAAGAGAAGAACTAATGCTGTGCCTATAAACTACATAATTATTTTTCCACATACAAGGATTTACCCTAAAACCATTAAACTTTGCTGAGGTTTATCTTGAGAATGAGAAAAGATATTGAAAAAAATTCATCAGTATCTCCCAGTTGAGGTCATATATTGCAAGAACTTTTAACAAAGGTAAGGTCAGAAGTTGAAAGTCAGGGAGTTAATGATTCAAGACATAATACAAAATGAAACTCACCCTTTTTCTCTGCTGTGGCAGCTGTTACTCCAGGGAATGTAAAACCTTTTCCAGCTGCAGGAAAGAGAATACAGAGATTAGAATGTTACCAAAAAGTAAACTATAGCTGAAATTTAAGGCCCAGAGTGAATAAGTAATGATAAACAGAAGCACTAGAGGGAGTATTGTTAGAAGATATTTTTTTTTTTTTTGGAGGGGGGGGGGGACAGGTCTCCCATCCAAATATTTTGAGAAGAGTCTCATTGCAATTAATCTTACAAATTGAAATGCAACTTTAAAACTGGACCTCTTTATAAATACTCTTTGCAATGAAAGCAGGAAAATCTATGCACTGATGGAAAAATGACAGCTTCCTGGGTATCTGGATGGAAAGTTCAGCAAGTAAAAAGAAATGTTTACTTTTAGTGGGTACGTAGAATTATTACTGTATTGTGGAAGACTGATTTATGTCCAGGAAATAAACCTTGTTTATGGGCAAATTTAAGCTTAATTTTAACATGGAGAAGAAGAACTAATTCTACTCAGAGTGGTGAAATTTCTATTCAAGTAGGACATGTAATTCTCAAGATATCAGCAAATGAAGTTACTAGATTTGTGTTCCAAAGTAATATTGAGGGCAGCAGAGATTATATCACTTCCTTACATTGACAAGGAATGCTTTGTTTCCCTAAAAATGTTTTTCAGACTGTTGCATTGACCTTGATGTAAATAGGAACAGGACCTCCCCATGGGGATTGCAAAGTTTGAGAAGTTTTCATGCCACTCATGCAATCACATTTTGATAACATGGGACTGTTGAGGAGAAACCAGACTGTAAAGTTTAAAGAAAAACAAAAGACTGTCCATTATTGTGGGGATATGATGTCATACGTGCTTGCTTCAAGTTCATTTGTTGAATATGTGACAACTCCACTTGCTTTTATATCTTGAGAACCACAGATCAGATTTCAAAGCAAATTTCACTAAAATGCTAAGAATAAGTAACCCTCTAACATATCAAAACTTAATTTGACATTAAACCCTAAACCCTTCTTTTAATCTAGTATTTTGCACAAATTTTTTCCTTTGTACTTACTTGAACTTCCCAAGGTTGTCGTAGAAGATCCAAAAGTTAGTTTGGTGCTTTCTGGATTTGTCTTAAATAAACTACCCCCTTTTTTGTCATCACCTTCACCTATTTTCACTACTGAACTTCCAGAACCAAAATTAAACTCTGTAAATTTAGGTGTAGGTTTAGGTTCTGTCTTTTGATCTGTGTCCTCCTTTGATAATCTTTTCTCACTTTTGCTTCCAAATGACAGACTAGAAGAAGCTACAGTGGAACTCTTTGAGCCATATTTCTCCTCAATTTCTGCTAAATGTTTGCTGTAGTCATTAAATATTGGTGTTAAGTCACACACTGGTGTTTTAGAAACATGTTGCTGTATCCATGAGCTGACTGCCAGATTCAAAGACTTCAACTTTGCACAATATTCTGAGCTAGAGTTTGTGGTCGCTGATGTAGTGCCACCATTGAGGGCAGTGTTCACATTAGGTTGAAGTTTAGTTGCTTGATTTCCCAGGGAAAAGATACTACTGGAATCAGCTGGCTTTAAGCCAGCTCCTAAAGTCGTACTCAGCGTTGATGACTGAGAGCTTGAGACTTGAAATCCTGAACCAAAAGCTGGTTTATTAGTTGTAGAAGCTGTTGATCCAGAAAACCCTTTAAAAGCTCCAAACGGGCTAGGTTTATTATTCTAAGAAAAAAGACAATGAAACCTGTTACACAGAGACAAAGCAATCAGGAAAGTTCAGATTATTCCAAACTCAGGCAAGGGGGGATAAAAGATCTGTCCCCTAATGAATGAGGGGAGGGATAATCCCCCATTTTCACAAAATGTTAAGTTTTCTGGGTACATTTCAGACATTACACCTCTAAATAATTTTCCTTTTACTCAAAACTCATACATACTTGTATTGTGAAGAAACACATCCACTTTATAAGCTCACACAGGTCAGCATTTCTGTTTCTCAGTTGCCACTTCAGACTCCTCATGGTTCAATTTTAGTGGTAACCCAGGACAACTAAAATTCTATAGGGGGCAGTGTTTACACTAGGGCTAAAAACATGTGGGAATTTTGCCCCTCCTTCAAATCATGCAAGTTGTCACACCAACACATTTATATTGGTGTGTCATTAAATCTCATATAACTAACTGGCTAGAAATAGATATAAAATTAACAAATATTGCTGCATGTTACAGAATATTGTGTGCAGCAAAGCTTTGACTTGCTCAAGTGGTTCAGTAGCAACACATACTGTGATAAACTTGAGACATTTTCTCAAGAATGCAAGTTGAGGTTGAATTCACATGGAACTTGAAGGACAATGATATTGTTCTTTCAATTGGTTTCTTTAACTGGTCTGAAATTTTCAGATTTGTCAAATGATGATTATAGTCAGGGGTAATCTTAGTAAGTCTTAATTTGTCGGAGCACAATAGTGACAGTGTTGCATGTGAAGGCATTTAACCACCATTACAATTTGTAGTCTCGGTAGTTACTGAAGACAAACAACCTACATGAAGGCATGGACACAAAACCCCAAAGGTCTGGGATCCAGGCTAATCAAAGATGAGGGCAATGGTCCAAGATCCTCTGTATGGGGCAGGGTAGTCAAACTTTTTCTGAGTAGGAGGATACGCAGCACTTAGTACAGGGCTTGATTTTCATGGTTGTCCGATTGTCCGGGACAACTAAAATTTCATAGGGACAACCAAAAGTTAAAGGTTGGTTGTCCAATGGACAACCATTTTTCTCTCAGATGGAAGAATAATGCTGACTGATTAACTTTCAACTTTTTTCATCTACCATGTTTCAGACTTGAAGTGCTTTTGTCTTTCAAGCATCCTAGCTTTTTATTCTTCAAGACCAATAGTACAACATAAAGTGCACACAATTACTGTTTTGTAATTGTGTGCAAAATGTTTCGGACAACCAGATTTCATTGTGGACAACCCAAACTAGTGAAATGGTTGCCCGAAGGACAACCATAAATTTTTCTGAAAATCGAGGCCTGTAGTAGGAGGCTAAATCTGGAAATCGGGCTATGTGCAACCAAGCAGACAGGGTGTGATCTAGTGAAAAGTAGGCGGGGCAAATGCCTAAGTAGAAGATGATTTGCTGCCAGTTGCCAGCTTTCTTTTGACTACCTTGATGGGGGTTCATGACCCCTGGCAAGCCAAGTCTTGTGCAAATGTGAAAAAAATGCCATCCAGCTAATGTATTATGTAACACTTGTGTAGCATTCCTGCATGTGACTTATTGGAGTTTATATATCAGCATGTTTGTCTACTATGGTTTTTTATGTCCCATCTCTGAAGACATCTCTTGAAATTTTGGCTGTTCGTATATTATTTTGGTCATGGATCTCAGAGATGTGGAGGTTTACTGCTGGCTAAAAGCCTCAGTTTTGTGATCCCTTCCACATAAAGTCAAAGAGAAACTGTAAGGTACTTACATTGTTACCACCAATTCGTCTACGAGCTGTCTTTATCTTTCGTTTGGCCAACACCGCAGGATCGGCCATTTTCATTGTCCCTCCCTGTGGGAGAAAAAATGAATCTTGATAAGCAATTCACCAACTGACTTACAGCAGGGATTCTACCAGAAATTCCAGACAAAGGGGGAATTATCACTGCCAAACACCAAGTCCAAATTGATGCTACACTTAGCCTTGAAGTTAAATGTTGGGTTCCGGGGGCAAAAACTGGCTACAAGGCAGTGAGTGGTATCTCAAGTGTTTTAAAAGCTATTAGTTAAATAAAGTTCAAACAGTGCTAAGGGGGTGTCCTCTTCCTAAATAACTTAAAAATAAGAAACCAAGAAATCAATATTTTTCCTTTTTATGGAAATGAAAAGAAGGGGATTTTAACCTTCTTCTGGAAAGGGAGAGGGAGGCCCACACAATTTCCCCTTTTCTTCCCCTTAACGAAACCTGGTTCCAGTATGGATTTTTGTCCAATTTCATTACCTTCTTAACTAGCAAAGCTATAGAGATTGGTTGACAACTATATTTTGCCACATGGGGTCAAATGTTACCATATCAAAAGTAGCACAACAATATTGTGATAAAATGTCCAGAAAGTAAATAAAGATAAAAATTGATAAAAATCAAAGTAATGAAAAGAAGAAGGCTCCATGATCCGTCTGACATGTCACACCAATCTGAAATTTCCCAAGATTGATACTGTACTCGGTAAGATGTTACTTTGGGTATTGTTACAAGGGGGGCACACAACTCTTATGGAAACTATTTGCACTAGCATACTATACTGCTGGGTGCACCTTAAAGATATTTTTACCCTACCTCTTCAACTTCATCTTCTTCTTCATCCTCCCAATTTTCTTGTGTAAGTTGAGAACCAGCTTGTCGCTTGGCTGCCATCTTTGTTCAATCTTTTGGCTTTTTCTATGAGTGTTTCCCACAATAGGTTATCTAGATGAAAAATAAGAACATTGGTAGATTTGCTTACTCAGCATCTATTGTAAAATTGGACGCATTCAGCGGCGTAGCCTCATTGGGGGTTTTCAGGGGTAGAACCCCCGGCGTGACGGTGACCCAACCTTGCAATGCAAATAACACCTTAAATAGCATTTTTTTTTCTCTATCCTTAGACTTTTCCCTTCTGTCGTGCCCCCTTCCCATGACACAATCCTGGCTAGGCTACTGGGTGCATTAACCCCATTCGGACATGACAATATCAATGCTGGATGGCAGTCATTTACAGGATTTAAAACTTGCAAACATGGGTGTGTTTTGGGGATATGATTTTGAATATGAGGGTGGCAAGAGAATCATTTTTGTGGGATGGCTTCTAGACCCCAAAGGAGGCAACCCAGGGTATCATATCATTATCTGTCTAAGTAGGCTTAGGCACATTTCAACTTGAAGTCCATTTTGACTGATGAACTAACTATACTAACAGTTTGAAAAGCAAACGAAATACTTTGCCTCATTACTTAGAAAAATTTTTTGCCGGGAACCATGTTATAGCTGTTATGATCAAACAGACGATATTTAATAGCCTGTGCAGCTGTAAATGCTTTCTTTCTTGCATCATGTATCTGGTGTTAGATAGAGCAACCAAAAAAAAAGTACCCCAAAAAAGTACAAAAGTGTGGGGTGCAGGCATAAACCTGATGACTGACAATATGCAGAACTTCTATGTATTGTGCCGTGTGATAAGCTAAGAGTAACATCTAGTATTTCCACTAAGTTTGAAATACCTCGCTGTTTGAGAAACTTTGCTGATGTGCAACAATTTAGGTGAACGTGTTAGAAATTTTGGATTAAAATGAAACATACTATATTGATTATAGTACCAAAAAACTTTTAAATCAGTCAATAATGAAATTTAAAAAACCATTGGATTTCAGGAGATAGACTAACACAGTTCTTGAACTTATATCCTAATGTGAAAGAACTGGAAAGAGTTCATTATGCAGCCCTGGCAGTTACAGTACAGTTCCTTGAATAAAGTTGCCTTGGAACTTTTTTTCCCTTTCAAAGTGATACTAAGGAAAAAATTGTAACAGAGGAACTGATGGACACTGTTTGAGGTTCAACCTAAACTTCTGACGTGACTAACAAAGTCTTTCATGTGTGCAGTAAGGCTTAAAATATCAAAATCAATATTAATCCTAAATACTAAATGAGAGCATGTCCAGCCAAATACTATCCAATCACAATAACACAAAAATTATTTAGGCTTATCAGGCCTCGATTTTCAGAAAAATTTCTGGTTGTCCTTCGGGCAACTATTTCATTAGTATTGGTTGTCCACAATGAAATTTGGTTGTCCAAAACATTTTGCACACAATTACAAAACAGTAATTGTGTTCATGTATTATTGGTCTTGAAGAATAAAAAGCTGGGATGTTTGAGAGACAGAAACACTTCCAGTCTGAAACATGGTAGATGAAAAAAGTTGAAAGAGTTTAGCTTTATACTTTTTCAATGTAAGAGAAAAATGGTTGTCCATGGGACAACCAATCTTTAACTTTGGGTTGTCCGTATGAAATTTTAGTTGTCCCGGACAATAGGACAACCATGAAAATCGAGCCCTGCTTATGCTTACGCTTTTTGCCCTTGTAAAGAAAGATTGAGAACATATTTCTCTTAAATGTTCCAAATCGCCCTCCCTTTTAGTTCCCCTTGCCTAGTATTTTGAGACAATGTGTTGAGAACAAGTACAGTATCTGATATCCCAGATCAATACAACCTTAAATTGATTCTTCAACACACAAACTAAATTATAAATGCTTTAATCGTTGAATATCTTCAGTATCTGGCTTAACTTCATTTGTAAGTGGCAGGGAATAATTTAGAACAGGAATTCTGCATAGCATTTTTGTGATACAATTTCCATTTTGTGTAGCAATTTTCAGAATATGTACATAGCAATTTTTGCTGTCATACTTTTCCTCCTTCATGCAGTACTCTGATTCACACACAGTTGCTCTTCTCCACTACGATATGTTAAGTTATATTTGGTTGATGGTGATCACTTAAATTTACAGCTAATGTTGTAATAAGATATGGAGGAAAATGTTTAATTCCTTCAGAAGTGAATCTTTGGTGATGTTTAATTTTTGAACTTTAGTTGCTTTCATGCAAAATAAAACAGGGATTTGCCCAGGACTTTTGCAGTCCTGAGCACTTTTAAGATTGTGGACTCACATCAACTGGGTTGGCGGCTGTAAGGCTTAACTTATGTGTGGCATGGGAACTCCCACCATGACCAATTCAATTTGGGGAGATTCCATTCACTTGGAATTTAAGGAAGATTGGAAAAATATTTTACTTTTAGTGATGCAATTATACCACATCACCCTTTCCTTTAGACCACAGGTCTTGAGGGCAGGCCAAGAATTAACCTTAACCATTGGAACTAAACCTCAACATTGTCTTAAGGCCACTGTACTGTTCCTGGATCTTCAGAAACATGGCACTAAGTAAGTACTGACTTCTATTTCATATAGGACTAAATCAGCACTTTTCTGTACAGTATAAGGTCCTCTAGAAAATGTGTCAAAGACAAGCGATCAACAAACTTGATGTAGCTAACAAACTGAAACAGAGCCAGAAGACTTCAGTCTGTAACATTATTGTTTCTTTCACCATGATAGTACGCAGTTTGCATGCTTCTAAATTCTGTGACTTCTCTCAAATTTTGAGCTTGTGATCCATTTCTAAAACTGCTTTCAAACTTCCCACATATTTATTACATGTATACAGTACAAGGTCTACTATGGGTATTGCTACAGCCTCAGTCAGGGTAGTCAGAACGATGTGAACTTGAAAGATGTCCAGTACAATCAAATTTTCATACATTTCATGAAATAATTATGAAGCATCTATAAAATACTCTCACTAAGCCCTTCATACTATTTTCCAAAGATTTATCCCAGTAGTTTTGCAATTGTAGCTTTGTAATTATTTGTGCCAGACCTTGCAATATCCCCACTTGTTTCTATATGGAGATGTCTAAAGCCTAGGCTAATCTTGTGTTTCTACAGAAGAAGTTTATAGCACAAGCACACGGTTACCTTTGCAAGTCCGTTTAACAAATGCAGCTGCCTTGCATACTATTACAGTACATACTTCACAGGGAACAGCGGACGATCGTCTTTCTGGAAGAATGGTGCTCATTGACTAGCTGTTAGTGTTTATGAATGACGAGTGTAATTTAGGTGACTTTCAGCTAATTACATAAGGTTATCTGCAGAGGGTGTCACGCTATTTGCCAACTGGAATATACCCTGGTTCTACACGTGGAACAGCAGCCTGAATGAAGTGTGTATTGGGCAATGGTAGGCTATCATCACTGGTATGTAACCGACACATTCAAAACATTGAAAATACTGTTATAACTGTACAGTAAGATATGTGCCAGTATGGGTAAGTTTGTGAGGGATACAAACGTTAGGCAAAAAAATAACAATGAAGAAGAACTTCAACCATGGTATTAACTGTGCCCGATCGGTCATGTCCAAAAAAATAAAATTTATCAGAACCTGCCTGCACATCAATCACCACTTCTTTACTATAGGTGGACTGTTCTAAGTTCTACCATGCAGTCCAATCACAGCTTCTTGATATGACTGCTACTATGAAGATGGGCAAGCGGACTTGTAAAAAGGTAACAGCAGCATGCGATTGTAAAGGGATAGTATGTACATTAAGTGTAAGATGCAGCATTGTTTTGCAAACGAACTTGAACATAAAAGTTTCATACAAGGGCGATTAGGTTGAGTAAGTTACCGTAAAATGCCTGCACTGGAGTAGCGATTAAATCTGTTAGAGACAGAATGTTGTTTTAGAAACCAGAATGCAAAAATGCACTGAGGTTTCGATGATGCATACAGAACATGTTCTTTTCAAAAAATGCTGCATTTATTGTAACACATGGTGACCCAAAGTGACCTTTGACTCCACCAGTAAGTAACTGGTTTTTCTTTTAACCAAAACACTTCTACATTCAAAAAGCCAAATTTCATGCTGTGCCTTAAGATATTCTATCCTATTAACAAAGTTTTCATAGTTTGATCTCTGGTAACCCCAATTGACCTTCAACCTCCACTAAGAGCGACAGAAGCCGTCTTCCAACCATCACACATCCACATTCTAACTTTGAACTCTCTCTCATTTTCCCACCTTGAAATACAAAGTAGGAAAGGTTTTCAAGGTTTGACCTTGGATAACCCCAGGTGAACTTTGACCTTTACCAAAATTAATAGCGTCCACCCTCCCATCATAATTCATTTACAAACCAAGTTCGAAAAAATCCAAGCTTCCTACCATTAGATATCATGCAAACAAGGTTTTCGGGGTTTGAGCCTCCTGTGACCCTGGATGACCTTTGTTCTCTAACAAAATCAATAGGGTTCTCCCTCACATTATGATGCATCAACATACCATGTTTGAGATTAATCCAAGTTTCCTACCTTAAGACATCATGCAAACAAGGTTTACGGAGTTTGACCCCCTGCAACCCCAGATGACCTTTGACCCCTACCAAAATCAGTAGGATTTTTCCATACATCAAAATGCATCAACATATTAAGTTTGAAATCAATCTAAGCTTCCTTCCTTGAGATATCATGTAAACAAGGTTTTCAGGGTTTGGCCCCTCTGTGACCCCAAATGACCTTTGACCTCTACCAAAATCAATAGGGTTCTCCCTTACATTATGATGTATCAACATCTCAAGGTTGAAATCAATCCAAGCTTCCTTCCTTGACATAACGTGTAAACAAGGTTTCAGGGTTCGCCCCTTGTAACCCAAAATGACCTTTGACCTGTACCAAAATCAATAGGATTCTTCCTTACATCATAATGCATCAACATACCACATTTGAGATTAATCCAAGTTTCCTTCCTTGAGATATCCTGTAAACAAGGTTTTCCAAGTTTGACCCCCTGTGACCCCAGATGACCTTCGACCCCTACCAAAATCAGTAGGATTTTTACATACATCATAATGCATCAACATATCAAGTTTTGAAATTAATCCAAGTTTCCTACCTTGAGATATCATGTAAACAAGGTTTTGGGGGATTGACCCCCTGTGACCCCAAATAACCTTTGACCTCTACCCAAAATCAATGGGGTTCTTCTTCCCATCATATTGCATCAACATATCAAGATTCAAATCAATCCAAGCTTCCTACCTTCAGATATCGTGTAAACAAGATTGTCGGGGTTTGACCCTCTGTGACGCCAAATGACCTTTGACCTCTACCAAAATCTAAAGGGTTCTTGCTTACATCATAACGCATCAACATATAGAGTTTGAATTTAATCCAAGTTTCCTAACTTGAGATATCATGTAAAAAACGTTTTGGGGGTTTGACCCTCTGTGACCCCAAATGACCTTTGACCTCTACCAAAATTAGTAGGGTCCATCTACCCATCATACTGCATCAACATATAAAGTTTGAAATCAATCCAAGCTTCCTATCTTAAGATATTGTGTAAACAAGGTTTTCCGGGTTGGACCCCCTGCGACCCCAAATGACCTTTGAACTTGACCAAAACCCATCCCATTCTTCCTCTTGATATGGGGCATCTATGTACAAAGTTTGAAAACTTCCAGACATTTCTACCTTCAGATACTGTGTTAATGAGTGAAATGTAAAGTGTTTCAAGTCCTTTGAACATTTCTACATTGAGATACTGTTAATTAGTTAAATGTAAAGTGTTTCGAGTCCTTTGACACCTGTGACACCAAATAACTGTTAAACTCATTGAAAACTCATATTTTTCTTTTTCTTCATATGGGACATCTATGTACCAAGTTTGAATACTGTCAAACATTCATACCTTCAGATACTGTCTTAATGAGTTAAATGTAAAGTGTTTCAAGTCCTATGGCATTTCTACATTGAGATACTGTGTTAGTGAGTTAAATGTAAAGTATTTTGAGTCCTTTGACACCTGTGACCCCAAATAACCTTTAAACTCAACGAAAATTTATGCTGTTCTTTTTCTTGATATGGGACATCTATGTACCAAATTTGAATACTTTCACACATTTCTACCGTGCCATATCGTATTGTAAAGTGTTTCGAGTCCTTTGACCCTTGTGACCCCAGATGACCTTTGAACTCCACCAAAAATGATAGGGTTCTTCCTCTTCATGTGGGGCATCTAAGTACCAAGTCTGAAAACTGTCAGATATTCCTATCTTGAGATATGGTGTTAACGAGTTAGTTGTGTTGAATGTAAAGTGTTTTGAGTTTTTGACCCCTGTGACCTCAAATGACCTTCAAACTCGACCAAAATCAATAGAGTTCTTCCTCTTAATATGGTGCATCTATGTGCTAAGTTTGAAAACTCAGCGACATTCCTATCTTGAGATATCATGTTAACAAGCAAAGTGTCACAAACACACACATACACACACATACATACACACGCACGCCATCATGATTGCATTGGTTTCTCTTACCATCGAAACCAAAAAAATATTGTCCAAGTAGGCCTACAGTAAGATAAGGTTGTGAAATTTTTCGTGGTGTGCGATTTAATCTTAATCCTCAAGTGTATTTCAGGCGTGCGATCGCAGTTGCACGCCTCAAAATTCAAGACCTGTACTGATTTCAAGATGAACAATGATACCAGAGCTGTGATAACTATCTTTCTGCTGGTAACTCCCCTTATTTGAAGTCAAAATTAGTGCTATTGGCTCCCTGATGTCAAGTAGTCTGAACAAGTCAGGGTTACCGCATCTTCCTCGACGGAAGGGTTACCCTGACTAGGCCAGGCTAGGGTAGTCCTACTTATTTAGCTACGAAAAGTTAGGCTGTCCTTATGTATTGTTTTCTTTGATCCTTCTTTTTGGGAGGTTGGACACTGGGCCGTAAATTTCCATCTAACTAGCCTACCTTGGTCATGGGAGTTTCGTGAGGGAAACTCTCAAGTCACATTTTCCTGTTCATGTTTATAATTAGCTAAGGGATAGCAGATACACTACAACCCAGAAAACTAGAAGACAATTTTAATATCAGAGGCGGGAGTTGGGACTCAAAAACACCCACTGGAAGATGCGGATCATCACCACATAGGCGGCAGAGGCGGTGGAGCCAGGGGGGCCTGGCCCCCCAATGATTTTTTTATTAGATTTTTGGGGACATGGCCCCCCAATAACTGAATGTCGATAATAAATTTTTCAAAAGTAATTAAACAAATTTAAGTTGCTTTTATTACATTTCAGCTATTCTTTGGCTCAAATTTTACTTTTCAGAGTGCAAAAGTTGCAGAGCTTCTGGGGGTTTGGCCCCCGGACCCCCACATTTAACGATAACCTGTAGGGGAGTTTATTTTCACCGTTCAAACAGTTGCAGGATATGCTGTAATTGTGCCCCCCTCTGAATTTCAGAATAAACTCAGGTAGACTTTGACAAGCTTCATGTCTTCAGTATCTCTTGACTTTTTACTCGTCGGGTTTCAGAATGGATAATTTTCAAACAGATTTGGACTGGCTAAAATTGGCTACCTTGGTGTGGATTAAAGTGTGCTCCTAGCATCTGGCATGTTTCAACCTCATGTAGGGATTTTTTTTCAATTCCTGGGGATGTACAAAATCGTTCCAAAATCATACTTGGTGTGGTAGGTAGCCTATTAGCTCGAAAAGCTATGACCGTTACTTCACAGATAATCACAACACAATGCCCAAAATTGTCGAATATCCAAAATTCTTTCAAGCATTTGCCCGAAATGGAAAGTATCATGTAGAAAGGGTAAGATAGTTACGAAAGGTTAAGAGATAAAAAAAAATTGCGACACATTTGGGAAGCCTGTGGCTTAAAAGAAACATTCTTGAGACTGTTTTTAAATCTTATGCAACACAATACCCGAAATGGCCGATTATTTTAATAGCTTAAAATCCTTGCCGAAAAACAGCAGACGTTATACTTAAAGTACAATTTCCATGGGAAACAAAAAAGATCTGCGACACATTTGGCTAGAATGTGAAAAAAGGTTTTCATCATCCCAACTTCACACTGTAGTCTTGCGAAAATTTGCCAAAAATGGTCAAATATCCGGGCAAAGGTTAAAAAAATGCTCGGATGTTTTCAATTGCCAAATTAATTCAACGGATAGACAGGAGGGTATTCAGCTGCCCAAAAGTTTGCCATCAACCCTTCTCTAGAGCCAAATATGGGCAATGGTTATGAGAATCAAGTAATTTGTTTTTCGATACTTTAATGATGCAGGGTGAGAATGTCTTCCCATAAGTCTGCTTGAAAATTCATTTCAACACACCTTGTAACGTGACAATTCTGTCAAAAAGTGTTACTAATAGAAGAAAAATCATCTAAATCATTTCATCCAATGGTAGTGGTACATTTTTTCTGATTCTTCTGATCAAAATAGCGACTGCTAAGATCCCCATAGGCCTGATTTTCTCAAAACTAAAATCATTTACCGTCGGAAGTTTGGGTACACACAATTTTTTCAATTATATTGAAATATAGCCAAGAGTCGCAACAGAGTAAAATTCATTAGCATGTTTTCAATTTCGGTTTGTAGTTTCCCCCGGAAATATGCGGGACCATTTCATCGATTGGTAGTGATAATTTTTTCTGGTGATTTTCTGATCAAATAGCGAATGCTTAGATCCCCCTAAAAGCCTGGGAAATGTCATTTTCGACTGTCTCATGGGTCCCATTTTTAAAAATATTCTGTTTGCTTCGCGCCAACCAGTGGTAAAACTCCGCGCAGATAGTCTTCTTAGCAGCATTTTAGTTTTAAATGAACATTTTTGTGCAAACAGAACTTCGAATTAGCGACTTCTAAGACCTCCTATAAGCGTACGAAATGACATTTTTGACTGTCTGAAGTGATCAGATTTTTCAAAATTTCCTGTACGTTTCGCCCCAACTTATGGTTGTGCTGCAATTAGATCGCTTCATAGCAGAATTTTAGTTTCAAGTAATCATTTTTCTCAAAAGCAAACTCAAAATAGTGACTGCTTGGATCCCCATATAAGCCTGAGAAATGCCATTTTCAAATGTCTGAGGGGTCGGATATTTAAAAATGTTTTGTATGCTTCGCGTCAACCAATGGTGGCGCTCCGCTTAGTCTTTCTGGCTGAATTTAAGTTTGGAACGAACGTACGTTTATCTGCAATTGAAACTTAAAAAACGACTGCTTGGATCCCCTGTACAAGCCTGGGAAATGTCATTTTTGACTGTCTGAGAAGCACGAATTTTCAAATTTTCTTGATACTCCACGCCAACCAGTGGTGGCGCTCCGCCTTGACTGTCTTACGGGCAGAATTACATTTTTCAGGCAAAAATCTTCAACCCAAACTGAAATGCTCCCCTACGCCTCTGGAAATACCTTACTCAGGCGTGCACTGGAACAGCTGCTTGCAACATTCAGCAGGATTCCGGATGTGCGATCCTAAGATCCTAGGATACATGGTGTACAGTGGAATAATGAACTGAGCTAATCAGTGTCTCAAAGGTGTTTTAATCTTAGAAAAATCACAATTTTTTCTCACCAGAATTAGCCATAAATATACCTGGCAAATGCCATTTCCAGCCATCTAGGAGGTTTTAAAATCCAAAATTTTCTTTGTACGCTCCGCGCCAACCGATGGTGGCGCTACGCTTAGTAAACTCCAGCCACCCCCTACAAAAGTAGGGAAGTGATAAATCGCACCCCTCTGGCAACCACTTCATATTAATGAGTTGATACGTCAATGTTTTAATATTCATGTCATGTCTTACCGGTGAACAGTTCACAGCGATGTAAATAGAAACTAAGTTCGGAGTGTAACTCATGATGATAATAACATGTTTCACATTTCTTGTGCGCGATGGACGGCTGAATCTGGGTTTGACAGGACCCAAACGGTGTATGGTAATGGTCAAATTGCTTTGATTTTGGAAGAAATTATCAAACTTTAACAGCACTAACTCAGATAAGGCATTCAAGTGTATATGTAGTGACTGCTCTGGAACTACAACTATCTATACAGTGGCACAGCAGCCATGTGGATAATCGTGAATAATCGTAACATAGCTTCTTCGGGAAGGAGTGTAAGTTTTGGTTTCGCCGAACGGCCCTTTGCCAGAGGGCCGGGAGTACTTTAGAAAAAGAATGGAGAAGAATTTGACCCAACTGAAAATTCCATGTCACCGACCATGTACCCTAGATAGGATATCTCCATTGGCGTACGAGCTAGGGATTGGGGGCAAGGGGAAAGTCTGCCCCTCCCCGCCCACCCCCCCCCCCTCCCAAAAATCCACACATTCTAAAATGTGGCGGGAAATTGGAAAAATTAGTACAAGGATTTGCAAAAAATCAAATAACCCCTGGAGTTTAAAAAAATGGCATAGTTTTTTTTCCCGAAAATTCCTTGACGTGCCCGCAATCTGAAAAAAACCCGCCATAAATCGCGGTACTAGAATTCATGAAAAGCAAAGATTCCAAAAATTTGCTACACCTCCGGGCAGCGCAAAAGTATTATTCGTGAGCCTATTAGTTTTTACTTCAGACTTTTTCACAACACAATACCCGAAATGGTAGAATATCCAAATTCTTTCAAGCATTTACCGGAAAACACAAAAGTAAATGATCATAATCAGGCCAGGGTAACATATTTCACAATAATCAAAGAGATATAAAATCAGGAAACATTTGGGAAGCCTGTCGCCTAAAATCTCAGGTTTACTCCAAAGAGTATCAATTCTCCTAGCCTAGTCTTACCACTGGCGTAGACAGGAGGGCACAAGGGGGCCATGGCCCCCTGTTCATGCAAAATAAAAAAAATGAATGAAAAATAAATAAATAATTACGAAAGTAAAAAGTACTTTCGTCGCATTGGCCTCGGCTGGCCCTATGCACGTCTAGAGTCATACTGTACAATTAGTATACATATTCCAGGGTTCGTTCCGCATTTCTGTTGATGTCCAACACGCACGCTGAACGCGAATACTTTTTCAATAGACTCAGTCAGTGTTACAACAAATGCTATCACAGCTGGGCGTCAAAAGAGTTGGTAAGGCGCTCTCACTGAGCTGCTATATAGCTCAGTGGGCGCGCTTACACTGTCGTCACAATGGACGGTAGGTTCCAGTTTGTCTACTCTCTGCGTGCAACCACGCAAGCGTTAACATGCGCAACACCAAATATACACCCATGAGTTCTTGCGCATGCTCTATGCCAACCAATTAATAATAATAAAAATAATAATGGAAATTTATAATGCGCACACATTCACAAAAAGCGCTCATGGCGCATGCAGGGCTCAAAGAGAAACAAAACAAAACAAAAAAAAAACACACACAATGCCAACTAATGCCAATCAGTGACGTAGGCGTCAACACTGTAATAGCATATAGCACTACAATCACCCAAAATCGATAGTTGATCGATCAATCGCCGAAACTAAACAACCAAATGCCACGTAGGCCCACAGTATATTGATGCATCATACCCTGTAAGCAGGCGGTCTGTGGGCGACCATTTGACCGACGGAGAACCATCGGAGGTCCGCTGGCTTGACACTGTGAAAAGTGCATGATGGGTACAGAGTTTTTGCCAATCAATACCTCTCGCCCGTCAGCGAACCATAGACCCACACATTTTTCCCACGATGAGCCGACAATGGACCGTCAAAGGACCGATCAAATATTCCTGGCTGGTTGGGATAATTAGTTAGGCTACATGCAATGTTCCAAATACAATTACCGTTAAGCATTCGAGTAGTGATCTACTAAAGGACATATGATATTAAAAGAATCGAATTAAATTTCTGAATTTCAGGGAAAATAGGGGAAAATTCCACTACAAATAGTAAAATGGGGCTGTTTCACTGATCAATGTCCGGGGAGTCACGGGAGTGTAAAATTTGTGAAAAACCACAATCATTTAACATTTGCTTTAGTTGCCGTTGAGGGAAATCTTACTTTCTTCTTTTCTAGACAGTGATTACACACAGTTTGTTGCCTTTTAGCAGTCACTTAATTATTAATGAAAAATTGAAAATAGTGAAATACACCGCCAACTAGTAATGATCAAGAGCAATATATACTGAGGATATCTTGAGGGGACATGATGGAAGAGGTGAGTCATTGACCAAGGGTCTTTTAATGGAGATCCTTGAAACTTTAGGGAGAAATGATGACACCATAAAGAAACATCTCAAGCATTCTGCAAGAAATACCAGATATACCTCACCAGACACCCAGAATGACATCTTGAGTTCAGCAGAACTTAAGTTTCGAGTGAAAATTTTTTGCAAACGGAAACTCAAAAAGCGACTGCTTAGAGCCCTCTATAAGCCTGGGAAGTACCATTTTCGACTGTCTAAGGGGTCCCATTTTTCAAAATTTTCTGTACGCTTCACGCCAACCAATGGTAGCGATCAGCTTAGTCTTTCTGGCTGAATTTAGTTTGAAGTGAACGTTTATCTGCGATTGAAAAAAAAGTATTGACAGCTTGGATCGCCTTCATAAGCCTGGGAAATGTCATTTCCGACTATATGAGAGGTACGAATTTTCAAATTTTCTAGACGCTCCGCGCCAACCGATGGTGGGGCTCTGCTTAGATAGAGTGTTTTTGTCGAACAGATTACTTAACAGAACATTGCAAGCTTGCAAATTGTTCTTCGTTTTGGGACAATATTATGAAGTGAAAATTTTTGTGCGAAAGAAAGCTCAAAATAATGACTGATTTGTTTTAGGTACGAGCCCGGGAAATGCAATTTCCTGCTGTCGGGAGGTTCTCAATTTTTAAAAAATTACTGTGCCCGGGCAAAATTACATTTTTCGGACAAAGGAGACAATTCTGCCCCTCCGAAACTGAAACGCTCCCTCCCGTACGTCTAATGTCAATATGTAAAATATAAAACTTCAAATGTATGGGAAGCCAAACTGTTCCGCGGGAGAATTTTCCCAATATGGTCCGAGTGCCTTTATGTGCATGATGATATTCAGTAACCCTAACCAAACTACAGATCATGCCCTACTTGATTTTCTTGTAAGAAGATAAGATTTTTTTTTTTAAACCCGTAAATCTGTCATAAAATTACAAGTTTTCTCCAGTATAAGCTTCAGATTGTTAAAAGTGGCAAAATTTTCCAATTTCGATGGATACTCCGTACAATAAATAACCAAAGTCAACTCTGTTAATCACACCAACATTCTACCTAATTTTGCTCTTGAAAGTCATATCACTTAATAAAAACCCCAAATATTTCATAATAACTGTACCCCCAAACCAAATTTTCTTCAATTAAATTCCAAAATTTCTCCAATATAGCTCTTAATTTTCAAAACTTGGTTCATAAAAGGAAAAACCTTTTCGGGCACCCTATAGTCTCGTGTTGAAGCCTAAGTACATAGGCCTAGTACGATTAAATGCGTAATCCAAAAATATTTACAGTTGTCGCCTGTATAACGTTTTTTATTTTCCCATATGGAGGACAGATCCTTCAATAAACACCCCAACTTTTTAATGGTCCTCTCAAAAGCAAAATTTCTTTAAAAATTTTTAAATTTTGTCTTCAAAATAAACTCCATATTTTTAAGTATTTGCTGAAAAGAGGGCCAAAAATTTCGCGCGCTCCACGCGCCTCAAAATGTTATGTCACGTCCCACCTGGACTAACTCAAAGCCTTTGTCGGGGCCTTGAAATGCTGCCCCCCCCCCCGTCGGGGAGCTTAGCCCCCCTGTCGGGGAAATCCTGGCGCCACCCCTGAGGCTGTAGAGGGTGAAATTGGCCACACCTTGAAAATACGTACGGGATACGGCGTACATGTTGAACTAGAACGAAGTTGACGCCCACGTTCACCGGTAACACATGACGGGAAACAGTAAGGGCCCTAGGAATCTAGGACAAGAGGAAGGGAGAATTACTCGTAAACAACAAGATGGCATCTATGATAAAGGTCAGGGAAGGTCCACCATACTACATGACAATAAGCACTTACAACACCATGACAAAATGATGCAGCCATTTTTCTCTTGCGTACTATCCGTGTAAGTTACTATGGTATTTTCCTATGAGCAAGTAAAGATTTTTGAAAACTTGAATAATGTGATGACCAAAGGGGAGTCCATTTCTCGGTCTTTGCATTTCTCTTGGCATTTCATTTGAATATCAACTTTTCTCACGTGCTCGTTTTTGTTAGAAATTAAAAGACTGTGCCCGCCCGATCCAACGTGTAGGCCTACTGCAAGTTTTTTTTCAATTTACTTAGTTAATAAGCCCTTCTACCGGAACTTTGTTTTCCAGGAGGTTACAATTTTGCACGGTGTTGTAGCTGTGCACTCAGTACGTAACACCCTTTTTCGGTCAATACGTAATACCTTCTGCTTCGAGCCTTCAAAAGGAGATATTTTGTGGGTTCAAAGTTGTTTACAAGGGGGACACATAATGTTGCAAACAACGTGATAGTATGTTTATCAACTTTGCAGTTCGTCCAATACTGTTTTTCACAAATTCCTTAGATTAGATTCCAATAATTCGCAAGATCAAGCTCAAACTAGCATGTTACGTTGTACAACACGCGCAAATATTCCTAAGATCTTCGGGAACTTTCCAAACGCCCTTATGCTACCTCGTTTATGAATATTGAACTCCTTGTGACGTTAGTGTGTCGTCTGGGTCATTAATATGAAGTGGTTGCCAGAGGGGTGCGATTTATCACTTCCCACAAAAGTATCCAGCCTCCCAATGAACCCCTGCCAGGGCTTTGCCCCCTGAACACCACCAGGGGCCCTTGTGCTTTGCATAAAACCGGACGTCTTACGGCGTCATCATTTTGTCGCCCGCCGAAAACTTGTACCCTCCCAATAAAAAACATCTTCCGCCGCCTATGCACCACTTATAATAATGTAATGACATACAGTATAGGCTTAATGCCATGATGGCTAGCCTAACGTTACTGCCTAACAATAAAACTCCAACTTAGGCTAGGCAAGGGAAGAAACAATAAGTGTTTTCTTCGCAAAATGATCATTCATGAAAGTAGCATTACAATGTATGGAATGATTCAACATGAGAAGGCATTTCATACGTATTACTCCGGTTCTACACCTTGTTAAATTCTGTCACTTGAAAGTTTGAAGGAAATAGAAATAGAGGTTCTTCTCTGTGCGTGCAGCAAGCAATCGCGGGAAAGAAGGCTTCCACATTTGAAAATTCAATTTCCTGACCAGACTGAAGACAGCAGGCAAACCTAAACAAAATTTGTTCATATATGTGAGATCATGTGAGATGTGACAAAATTTACGTTAAAATTTATTCAGAAATCCTTCAGAAATCATGCAAAAGGGATTTTCCATGTGTGTAAAATTTCAGTGACTTCAAATTGTGCAGGTTTTTTTTTTTCTTTTGGAGTCGAAACCGCATCTCAACACCGAAAATGAGAAATGTCATCAATTATGACTGGACACAAATGAAATTAATTTCACTGACTGTTTTACGAATTACAGGACCTTTTTACCTGTTTTCCTGCCAAATATGGGCAGCGATCCGTCTTTGGAAATAAAAGTAAGGTGGTTGAGCGCTGAGGGGGGGGGGGGAGGATTGGGGTGGGGATGTAGTCGGTGTCACTATCACAGCGAAGCGCCACCATCAGTCGCGTGGAGCGTTCAAAGAAAATTTCGGCCAAAAATGCGCCCGAGATTGCTGGAAGTGGCCCTTTTCAGGGTTATCTGAGGTGATATCATTTTTCCTTCTTGCCTTCTTTTTTTTTCTTTGTGTGTGTGTTGACGCGCCGAAATTTCTGCCCGTTCTTCAGCACTTTTGAAAATATGAAGATTGTAGTACGGGAGAAAATTTTGGATTCTGCGTGAACCTGCATAAGGAATTGTGAAAAAATTCGGGATCCTACTTCTTTTTGGCAAGTCTGAGATTGCACAGCTACCAAAGATCGTTGTTGCTACACAGCGTTATTTATACATGCTGTCTGGGTAAGACCCACAAATTGAGGCTGTACGACGACATTTCAGTTAAGAGTCAAGAGTTATACTAGGGAAAATTTGGAATTTAATGATATAACAATAATGAAAACAGCACGAGTTGCCGATATCACCTGATTGATCTGGTGATTTTGTCATTTTCAGAGTTCGGAAAAGTTGAAGAGTTTGGAAAAACCACCCTGTACTGGTTGACATTATGTCCTTGAACCAGTTTTCACTTTTTAGAGCCAGGCCGTGTATTCCTCATGTAACTACGCCGCTGTCATTGATTATCATTTGATTTCTTTATTACAGTGTATATACGTACCTTCCATTTCCATCGGTAATTTTTAGTTATTTCAAGGGGTGTCGATGCATATCAGATAATATCAAGCTTCTTGTTGACACTCATCGAGCCCTTTAGTACAGTTTTATAATGAATCAATTTATATTTTTGTATACACTGTTGTAATCACGTTTCCGAGTATTCTTAGTAATGGGCCTACATTGTTTACAATCATCAGTCATTTTCTAAATTAAAATATTCTTAACGATGGCCTAAATATATTAAGTATTTGTTTATGGTCATCTGTCATTTTCTGAACTAAAAAATTCTAATAATTTTTTTCAAATGAGACTGAAAGAAAGTCGATAAAACTGAACCGAGATGAATAAAAAACAACAATGATTTTCAAAGTAAAAATCACCGTGTGGAGATTAAACTGGGGTACAGTTAAACTCATCTGGAGAAGCAGAACCAGTACAGAATCAAATCTTTCAGAAATTTGAAAAGAAAAAACACGTTAAGGCGGTTACGTCGGGCAATTATGTAAAAAGTCTTTTGCAATTTTGATGGCATTTAAATATTTAATATTCTTTCGTTGCATGAAAAAGTCACTTTATCAGAATGTGTATGTAAGAAATGAATATTTACTTTAGGTAAGACGATTAGAGAGGATACTCAGTACTGCAGGTACAAATGTGTAATATGTTCATGTTTTAGTTACTCCATGTGAGGGTGTACACAACAAACCAGCACGGACAATTGCAGGTAGCTGATTTGTCAATCAGTCGAATACGCAGAAAGTCTGCTACAGGTGCAGGGCGAATTTTCTTATGCGTGTGGCCACGTGTTCCATTGTTCTCCCAAAAGGATGACGTCAGTGTGTCGTCAATGCACAAGGTCTATATACCCCCATCCACCCAGCATCGCCGCCCATGATGGCAACTGGAATTTCTCTCCGTGGGAAATTTGAAATCATGCCTCAGAGATCGCAAGAAAAAACCCAGACCTAATGGTCTTATCCTCTCGACCTAAAAGAAAACATTTTGTGCTAGTTTACTCTTTGATTGACAGCAAGTTCAAAAAACGCGGAGTACCGAAGCTCATAAGATAGCATGTATTGTACTGAGAGCAGTGTTGTAACAAGTCACGACTCGAGTCACTTCCTCAAAAATGATAGTGACTCGATAGAATTCAGGAGTAATTTCCCCGTTGAAATAGTACAGTGACTCGAGTCAACGACTCGACACGAGTCAAATAAAAGTGTGAAAACTGGTGACTCGAGTCACTAATCTACTGACTCGATTACAACACTGACTGAGAGTCTTTTGATCACACATTGGCATTTGACGTATTTTCACACTGACACTCATTGAAATTGTGTCTGGAACTAGAACCTGAATATTAGACAGTCACGGCGGTCACCGGCTGGAAATTCGAGTTCCTAGCTTTTCTTTACATGAAAATAAAGGGAACATCGTGGGAAATGTTACTTCTGGCAGATAGTAATTGCACTCCCTTCCTGGGAAATGAATGCAACTGGAATGAACAAACTTTAGGCTATTAAAATGTACCCCAGCGGTATGCACTCCTCCCCCTCTGAATGGAGTAGGGCCTATAAACTGAGGTTACGGCTGTGCAAATATATATAAATATATGTCGCATAGCATGTTTTGATCAGATCAGACAAGATAACTTCTGTCTTGTAGATTTGTGAAGCCAAGTCAAACCGATTCCGCACCCAGTAACATAGTATACTCTAGGCTGAGGTTTTCACCACGAAATTCAGGCTAGCTGATTTTAACCTTATTATAGGGAGCAGACCACCCTTAGCTGCTAGAATGACTTACACCGCCCCTTTGTTACATGCCCTCACAGCTTTTCTAAAGTCTTCCAGACCCCCTGGCAAAGGGCCGTTTGGCGAAACCAAACTTACTGCTTCCCGAAGAAGCCATTACGTCCACTGAAGGAAAATACGTGACCAACCTCACGGCTCTCAGACCATTTAAATTGGTCTGTCACGTATGGATCTATTCTATTTCTAGACTGGATGAAAAGAACAGATACTCCACGTGATCTTAGCAATAAGGCCGAGAAGCCTACTTTTTCCAAAGTCCTCCCTACCCTCTGGCAAAGGGCCGTTCGGCGAAACCAAACTTTAAACTGCTTCCCGAAGAAGCTATATGTCCACTTACGGACAACACTTGACCAACCTCAAGGCCTTCAGGAAAAGGCCCAGAAACTTTTTCTAAAGTCCTCCCGACCCTCTGGCAAAGGGCCGTTCGGCGAAACCAAACTTGATACTACTTCCCGAAGAAGCGATTACGTCCACTGAAGGACAACACTTAACGACCAACCTCGCGGCCTTCAGACCATTTTCATCATTGGTCTGTCATGTATGGCAAAGTTCTTGGCACCCTATGAAAGCTTGCCTTTACATGAAAGCCAGTGAGTTGGCCAATATCAATCATTGCATCCCAAATTAACCAGCATGACATTCATTGGTTGCATTTCAGTGAGTTACAGTGGCCGAAGAACCAGTTTGCACCAACCCAATGTGAATCGGAAACTATTTTTCTCACCCATTACTGAATCAGTAATCACTTTCAATTCATCTCAAGTTTGCCGAGTAGCATTCACACATTAACATCTTTCTTTCATATCCTTTAAAAATAAGCAGCAACTGATCATTCTAAACAAGCAGTTCACACTCAAACAGAACCTAAGATTGACGGTATAGACTACTGTTTGGAACTACTATTCTTGAACCTTTGCAGATCTTTCCGCTAATCCTTGTGTATTCCCTACACCAAATGCATCACGGGAAATGGAAGAACAAATTGGGTACCTGTCATATTTACGTATTCATCTTCCCTGTTTTTGCCTAATCAGTCACGGTGGCGTAGCTAGACTTTTTCTACACTGTAAAATTTGTCTGTAATATTGCGCATTTTTTTCCAGTTACAGACAGATAGACTGATGATAAAAGAAATACAAAAAAAGTGCTTTAAATGAGTTGACAGCACTTTTTAGGTATTTTATTTTCTGTAAATGTACAGATACCACTCACAGTGAAGGGGACCAACATGTTTCGATTTTGCAGTATATAGGCTAGCACTGGCATAGGTGTACGAGGCGGGGTGCAGGGGGTGGGGCACTAGCCCTCCCAATTCGGGCAAAACATGGACAAAACATGATAAACGGTGACATTGTTCGAGCAAATATGCTCTTTCCCCCTCATGAAAATTCCCCCCCCCCCCCCTCCGTACGCCTACGAGCACTGTATGATTGAGAGCGCTGTAACTTTTCTTTTAACATTTGAAAATTCAGCTTGTCTTGCAGAAAAGTTAGATTTTTGTTCTTTTTGTAGTAGGATGACACCGTGGAATTTTTTTCTGGGTCTGCACATAAACATCTTCGTTTTTTCTACAGATATTGAAATGAAAATTAAATAAGCTTTTCTTATTAACTGTTAAAAGCAAGATGTTTTCAGTTATCAAAATACTATGCTCCATATGTAACTTCCTTATTCGCTATGTTACCATTTTCTTAAGGGGAGGGGGATGGAGTAGAGATCAACAAAATATTACGCCCTTTCACTAACAGCGTCACTGGATTGTCCAACAATAAACAGTGCATCTGTCGTGAGCCCTAATTTTTCAGGGAGCCATGTCTGTTTTGCTTGGAGAGCAGTGTAGCAAAAGTTTTAAGAGGGCGCCATTTATATGCACCTGTCGCATTCATATGATGCATATCATTTTTTCATCGAAGAAAATAAAAGAAAGACAACTTTCAGTTGTCCTTCTGATATAAGCTGAAATTTGTGGTGAGGTTAGAAATAAATATTTAGGCAAGGAAAATAAACAAGGGTTCAAAAGAAGTTACCGCGTTTCAGCAACTTTAGACCTCTCTGTTGAACAGTGGCGTAGCTGCAGATTTGGGTTAGGGAGAGATTACTACCGCTGGTCCTGGAAATGAAATTTATTGGAAATTTACCATTTGTGACACTTAAGTAACACTGGTCAACTACAATGCGTTTTGCGGGCCAACTTTTCTTTCATAAAATTCCGAACTCTCCCCATTACAAGATGCATACCTGCCGGTTTGTTTAGAAAAGAAAAAATTTCGACGTGGTCTCGCGTGCCACGGTAATTTTGTAATGATCATATTTTTGTTTAAAAAAATAGAGGTATTGGATTTTCCCCTGGCTCTGCAAAATGAGAAAAATCGGAAATTTGTCCCGTGTGACACCTGTCAGTTACTTGGTTGTTTTTCAATTTTTTTGTCATAACATTCCAAATTTCCTAGATATTAAATATTCTTCATAAAAATGCAACAGTTTTGAAAACATTTTACATGACGTCGGAAAGTCTCGATCCACAGACCTGTCGTAACAGTATGCAACAACAACGGTCCCTATATAGTCACCGTGCAATCTCGGAGTGCCAATTGAAAGGACAGAATCTTGAGTATTTCCCCCTTAATTTCCTTAAAAAAGACTCAGAGTCCAAAACTTCCCGCCTGCTTCGCGCATCGCAACTTGATTTCCTAGTACAGTATGTTGCTTCGTCATCGTCATAAGTTTTAAAAGGTATTAATGTACATGTGTGGTTTTACTATGTAATTTATCTTTACGAAAGGAATAACGGTTGTGAGTCCAAGATAATGTTTTGGAAAACTTGATATCTGTTTTTATTGTTTTTATTCTTTCTTGGATTTGAAATTGTCGATGTGATATTCATTGATGTATGTTTTAAATGAGTGGAATAAAAACGCGTGGAAGAAAAAATACCGATTTCAGTGAGAAATATTGGAATTTATGCTTGATTTTTAGTAAAGAAAAAATACGCAAGAAGCGAGATCAACACAGAGGAAAGAAAAATCAGATCAGGGATCAGAGAGATCACACCTCCCTGATCAGATCAGTATGTGAATCGACGTGATGTCCCGTGATCAGGGAGGTGTAATGACACCTCCCTGCCGTGATGCCATGTAAAGAGGGCGAAGTATTGTTGGACTGCCAGGAGGCGAAATTTTTCTAAATGAGGTTATGGGCAACCCTTGCGAATGAATCAAGTCACTTCTTGAGAATAGGACACACCCGTTATTACAAAATGCCAGCTTCCCAGCAGTTTTTTGTAATTCTGATGCACCGGATTATGAAAGTACTTATCAAATACCTATCAAATACTTCTGTTCTACGTAATCCCTAACAATAATTTTGGAAGTATGTAAATATTCTTAAAAATTGCAAGATGCCTATAATCTCATGGAAATAAAACTTGGGGGGGGGGGGGGGTGCAGCCAGAAAGGCGAGATGCAGGTAACCTGACAAAATGCTCTTATTCTTACTCAATCTAGCGGTTCGGTTATAGCTCTTATTTTTTATTTTAATTCACCAGTTACCTTTTACTGTGACTAAAAATTTGCATATGAAGGATACAGAGCAAAAATAAAAAAAATGGAATATGACGAAAAATCAGTGATGATCTAAAAACAAGTATGGAATAAATTAAAGTCGCAAGCCTTCGAGTAAGTTACTTAGATAGAGTTTTACGGCCCAGTTTCTAACCTATCGGTTCAAGTCGAGCCGGCCATGGCCTTTCTCCAGTTGTGGCTCACAAGCCTTCGACTATCCAAATTAACTTAAATGGTTACCTTTATCACGTCTAGGTTGAAATATCTATACATTATGCGAAAAAGTATAGCGTAGTTTATTAACCAAGACTTTTACAGTCTTTTGTCATGAGCTTTTTTTTGCGAGAGGGAGGGCGGGAGGGGAGGGGCATGCTTCCTCCTTGTTTTTATTTGTTACCGGTGTTGTGACTAATATAGGATATGTGGATAATAAAGGCGCTGGCATTTTCATCCAAAAAAGAAAAATACCAAATTTGATCCAAATTGTTGAGTTGATTGCCACCCGACGTGAAGTTGTAATCCATAAGTCAATATTGCTTCCCCCACATTCGTGATCGCCTAGCTTCGTAAAACAACTGCCCTGAAAGGTCTGATTATTAATAACCAACAATGACATGTCTCTGGTTTCAAATCGAAATTCCAATTCAAATAGTTGTAATTTTGAGATACACCTTTTTTATAGATTGGGGTATTAATGATTTTGTCCATGATTTTTTGCACCTTATAGGCAAAGCTTGAAAATATTTCAAGTCATCATGAGAGTGCCATAACTTATGCTAAAAGTTCTGAAGAAGGATGATATGTAAAGGCATCGTCACGTGATCATCAATTAGTGGACCCATGTTATCTAGTTGGATACCTCATATTATTTAAGGTCCAGACTAAAATTCGGTTGGGGGCGTGTACGTCTATAGTTTTACCGACAGATACTTCTTCCATAATAATGTTGCGTATAATGATGCCATAACAACGGTCATAAAACATAAAGACAAGGTATCTTAATAGTGAGGATAGATGTAACAGATGGCCAAAAGAGGCATTCAAGATCTTCTCCCTTGACGGAAATGTAGGGAAGGCTTACGGCAGTACACTTACGATTTGTCGACGCCCCTGAGACAAGCTCTCGAAAGTCTTAGTATGTAATTAATTGCAGACGCACGGCCGGGAAGGACTAAGCTTTGTTTACCCACAAACATTTTAAGGAATAGAGACACCTCCCTGATTTTTTCAACTTTTAAGACTGTAATACGGGAAGGCGGAAAGAACGGCCACTGCTCTACGTGTTACGCAGTACTGGTGCTACGTTCCCCCCTCCCCTCCCTATTAACTTGTCAACCTCGTGCAAAGAAAAAATAACAGACCCATTAACTTGTCAACCTCGTGCAAAGAAAAAAAATCATATTCAACAAACTATTGGTTAAAAAGGGGAAGCGAGGGGTGCACGTATGTTAGGAGATTGTGATAGAAGACATTTAAAAGTTTAATTGAAGAAGCAGATGCTCCCAGACGCCTAACTCTTTGCAGCATCAGTTCCCCTCACTTTCGAGTAAAGATGCAAGGAAGGATGAGCTATGCAGATGGCATCATGAATATTCAAATCTCTGCTGCCACAGTATTTGGAAATAAATCAAAGCAGTAGGGTCAGCATATATCCAGATTTGCTCGGGTATGGCCTCCCTTTATTTGTTCGAGCTGGCGTCCTGGCAGATTTTAGAACTGTCCAGATTTCATGTATCTCTCGCAGGTGTTGACAATTTTTTCCTGATTTTGCTTGAAATATTGCACCATTTTGCATTTAGACACTATTTACAACATGCTGTTTTGATCCCGGTAAAAAAAGGTGGGATTTTTTAACTTCAGTTATCTATTGTTCAAGTGAGGTATATCAAGTTTCCAAACCCACTGCTGGAGTTCTATTATTATCACTTCACCAAGCTTCTAGTCCACTTGGGTTGCAAAAAATTACACGGTACTTTGGGCAAAATCGTAAGAAAACTCCCTCTGAATGCACTGCATGCTGTGGCTAAGGTTTCTTGAGGAGGATTAAATGTTTATGAAAGGGTATTATTGTCTGTCAATCATCAAATTGAGTAATGGGCAACGAAGGCAACCATGTGTATATTTTTACCGTGACCAGTTCATCATGAAACCTCATAAAATTCCAAATGGTACAGGGACATCTTAACCTTAGACCGTCCCCAGGCTGGCAATCCTAGTCTCCTTTAGATCCATCCTCTAAGCTGGTAATCCCAGTCTTCTTTTTCAGGAAAATATTGTCACCTTACCAATCGGAAGAAACTTATACCTTTCTTTTGATATTATTAATCATGATAAGTTTACAGCGAAATTCGCTTTTTATTTCGTTTACAGCAAAATTTACAGCAAAATTCGCTTTTTATTTATTGAAGCTAGAATAAATTAAAGGACAACTGCACTCAAATGAAACTTTTAGGCTTCTTTATTTCAACAAGTTTAAATAATTTACAATATTTACATCCTTAAACCGAAGCATACAAAATGCATGGAAAGTATTATGCGAAAATCCAAGTTGGACAAGTTAAGCTCCAAATGTTTTTTTGAAGTTATCACATTTCAGGTCTTAATTTGGTGAGAGACACATTCTGCCTTTCTCACAACCGTTTTGGGAGAGTGAATCACATTAACGAAATATTCCCCATTTGATTAAATGTTCAGAGAACAAACAGGGGATGTCATCTGGGTGGGGGTGGGCATCAGTGGGTTTGTTACCCACTACAAATCTGTGAATCCATGTGTTCCCTGTTAGAGTTCTTTGAATGTACAGTTAGTTAGAGGGGAGTGAACTCGAAAGGATGTCAACATTGACAGTGGCATAGCTATTAGGAGGGGGTAGGTGAACAAAGGGGGGATGTGACCCCCATTGAAAATTAATCATCCCCTATTTATCCCATGGACAAATTTGGAATGTAGCCTACAGTATGTGCTATGAAATCAGTAGAGAGTACAAAAATTGTGTCCCCTCTCAAGAAAGGTTTGTGACCCAAAATGATCCACTGCTCAAAAAATCCTGGCTATGCCACCAAGTTGGAGGTTGTCAAAATGGAGTGGGGTTAGTGGAAGGAGGTGAGTTTTGATTGCATGCAAAGGGTCTCTAGTTGATGGTTTCTTGCAGATTAAAGGTGTTATGAAACTTAGTTTGAGTACATCCAGTAAATGCAAGTTGCTGCATATCCAATCTGTTCCTAAACACACCAAACTTTGAGGGCCGTGGGGGGGGGGGGGGCGGCGGTAAATCTGAGCTCATGCCCCTTTCAGTCATGTAACAGAATTTACAAGGGTCTAATGATATAAATTTACAACCTCTGCATGGTAATGTATTGTAATGCAGTTAAGACAGCATTTTGTAGGCCTTTCTTAGCATCCGTAGATTTCAGGGGTGAGCCCTCCAGTTCTCATGCTTTGCCCATATGATCATCCAGGGGCGACCTAGAGCTGGAAGGTCGGAGGTCAGCAGACGTGTATCTGGCCTGATCTCCGACCTGTCCTCCTCGTGGTTCGCTAGTCCAGAACTAGTCTCCAACTCGGTAGGTTGTGTTTTCGTATTCGTCTTGTCTTTGTTTCGTCCTTTTCGTTATTTTTCGTTGTCTTCAGACAAGTTTATATTTCGTACTGGGTACGATTGCTGGTAAATAATTGTAAACAGATTTTTGTAACCGTATTCCCCTGTTCTGTTTCTTATTATCTGTTTGTCAATTTTGTTATTCTACCTCTTCCGACCGTCGTTTGAATATCGCGCCTGCTTTGAATACTTTTGGGTGTTTGGATTTAAAGCGCCCCCGACAACACTCCCGAGTTGCGTTACAGTAAAGTAATATTTATAAAGATGCAGAATTAAGTAACATGATTATAATATATTGGTATTGCAAGGTTAAAGCTCTACATCAAAGTGGGTACTGGCCAAAGAATCCAAAACAGTGGATTGAGCACTATAGAGAGATAGGTAACAAATTGCCACATTATATCTTTTGACTGGCATAAACTTCAATCTATTGCTAAATGCTAGATGGTTAGAGCAGCCTTCAGGGCAAGCATTTTTCAAATTGCTCCTCCCTAACTCCTCCTCATGCCACCCTACCATAGCGGCTGTCTGCAGGCACTTTCTCTAAGGGATTGGGGACTTTTTAACCAACTCCAGATCCCACTCATTTCCCATTCTCTGCCCCCTGAGGCACCAAAGTCTGCCCAATTCAGCAAGGTTTTGACCAATGAGGGGTACCCTACCCTAATGATCTTTCTGGTGCAAACTGGAACCAGTCCTGAAGTCAGACAAATTATCAATGCAACGAGGCACATAGCTGATGCCAAAATAACTTTAAAAAGTTATTGGCTAAGTAGCTTCGCTAATATTTTATCTGTACAGTAAGTTGATGAAACAATTCCAAAGCTGCCTTCAAGGAAATACATACAGTTAAAAAGTATACCTATAAAAATATATCATTATCACAAATTAGATATACATATCAGTAATTTGCATAGTTTTTCAGCTAATGCACACTGTTTATAACAAGGAGTTTCTTAGTTATTGGCCGTTCAATTGTCACAATATTATATTGATTGAATTTTCAGTGTTATGTACTTGGCTACAGAGTACAGCTATTGTTACCCAGCTAGAAAATTTCTTCATAAAAAGTGAGCATTCGCCCTAGTTACAAAACTTTCCCCTTGAAGCACTTATGCCAACTACTCATTTAAATGCAATTGCATTCATTGAAACTCCAACCAATAAGATCAATATTATGACAAATTATAAAGGGGGTGTCACAGTCACATATCAATTTTTACAGCCTCATTACAGGGCTGAAAATAACCAGAAATTTTTCAAGATGGCCAAACCTAAGATCCATGACAAAGAAGTTGCCTTAAGAGAAATCAACATAAGTCTAGGTAGATCTACGTAGCTTCCAAGAACCTGCTTTTGACTGCCAGGTTGGGTTTTCCAATGAGTTAAATAAACAATTCATTTCCTGTCACACCTGAATCAAGCATTTGGCAGCTAACCATACACAGTTGTCTTAGGCTGAACTTAAGCCTCTAAACAACAAAAGGTGTTATAAATAAACTAAAACAATTCAATGAACATGGTGTATTTATTTGCAAAAGAGATAATTTCTTAGCTCAGTGAGTTTTCTACTTTATACTGCCCCCTGTGGGCTGGGGGTTGCAGAATATGCCTAAGGTATGTCCCGTCTCTTGTAAGAGGCGACTAAAGGGGAAACCAAGTTTGAACTTGAGCCATACTTGAAAGTAAATTTTAACTTTGAACTCTTTATCGATTTGACTGACACTATGTTGTTGATGTTGGTGTTGGTTTGGTGTTGGTATTGGTGTTGGTTTGGTGTTGGTTTGGTGTTGGTGATGGTTTGGTGTTGGTGTTGGTGATGGTTTGGTGTTGGTGTTGGTGATGGTTTGGTGTTGGTATTGGTGTTGGTGATGGTTTGGTGTTGGTTTGGTGTTGGTATTGGTGATGGTTTGGTGTTGGTATTGGTGTTGGTTTGGTGTTGGTATTGGTGATGGATTGGTGTTGGTATGGGTGTTGGTGTTGGTTTGGTGTTGGTGCTGGTATTGGTGTTGGTGCTGGTGTTGATATTGGTGGCTTGTTAAATCTCATCTAACTCAACTCATTCCTACTAAATACAGCACTGCACTTCTTTGAGTGAGAACCTTTATTTGTACATGAAACTGTGCACATGGTTCTGCTGTCTGGGTATTGGCAAACCCCAGTTGTAATGCAAACTTTGTTGAGATTTGCACAGCAGAGCTGCCAACATTGAGGTCTTGAAATCAGGAAGATTTACCTCATAAATCAGGAAGATTTCAGGGATTTGTTTGTATTTCAATGGGGGAAATTCTGTTCTCAATCAGGAAGATTTTATATTTTGCATGTTTGGAGGTGAAATTTTCAGGAAGTGTTCTGCAGAATCAGGAAGACTTGGCAGCTCTGGCACAGTGTCGCAGGAACATCACGATTTGCAGATCATCATAGTTTGGTATTGCACCATCTATCTAGCATTACTATGCTGCTTGTTCGTTTTTATACTTTCTCTTTAGCACCATATGTCATATACATCAGGTTAATTACAGAAACAATAATCAGACTTACTTGTTTTCAATTCTTTTTTGCAATTGCTCTGCACCACAACGCTACATTGTGGAATACTTAGAAAAAAAAAACATAACCTGTCAATATTGACATTGTAGTTGGTGACTGGAGGAAGAAGAGGCTATCTTGCATGCAAATATGGAATTTATCTGACCCCCAAAAATAACATGATGAAACATTCCTTCTTACTTTTTTTTACATTTTTCTTCTCTGGCCAATTTCATCTTATCCCCTCAGGTAGGAAATGAATATCACTACATGCAGACTTGATATAGCTAGGTTTGACATCTGACTAATTGATTGACAGTAACACAAGTTTATTAAAATACACAAGTTACATAACCTTTGGGATTAGCTAACAGGCCAGTCAAGCATGTGTTAATTGCTTTTTCACCCAGTGTGAAAATAATGAAAGCATAGCTCATCTGAGGGATCATGTAACAAACCGAGACATCAGTTACACCCCACAATGCCTTTGATCTACTGAGGTGTCTATGTTGCTTTCTCAAGAAGCAATGTCATGGTATGAAGATATTCTAATTCGTCTGTAGATCCAACATGATTATGAACATTTCTTCTCACTTGAAAGACCTCTTCAATGTCTATTATTCTTGTAAAACAATTAGTTAAGAAAAAAAAACACAAAGGTGCTGGAACAAAAGGTTCATTTTCTCTGTCAATTAAAACCTGACTGTCCCCTCAAAGACTTTAAAGAGCCAGTTCTCTCACCCCAAACAGTAGCAATTCTCCTAACTTTTTTACTTAAGCCCCTCCCACAATTGTCTAAAATTCTTCCTCATCCAGACACAATCTCAGTTTATTGCTTCAGGGTAAGTATAGAAAAACTCAATGTATATAATCAAAACACGCTCAGTACCGTTTATGCTGTGCAATATAAGCTTTGGCCCTCTGCATTGTTTGAATTAGCTGTCAATCAAAGAGCTGAGCCAATTGAGAATTTCGATACCTGGGTCCCAAAATTGTAGTTTGGGGTGGGAGGTTTGGCCCTTTAAGTGGTCTCTCTAAACTTGCTGAAGCTCCCTCCCTCTTCCATACAAATTTTACTGGGAATGTCACTGCTTTTTACATCTTGATATAATCTATAAAATAATGTAATCAGTAGTTCTGGTTGAATGCCTTCTGTTTTACCACATCAGATATATGAACAATACTACAATATTAAAGAAACAAAATTTAAAAAAAAAAGAAAAATAAATAAAAGTTACAAAAATAAATGCTAGCATACATTTACAAAATATATTTCAGATGAAATTATTTGGATAAGATAAATGCCAGTCCCATATATACATACAATATCATATAAAGTTGATTCAACTTTTAAAGCATTTCCTTCTTTGCATATTAAATATATACATGTATCATTTAGGATATACTAGGATTTCTGCCCCTTCCTCATTCTCCCCCCCCCCCACACCGTACTTAACATGATGGGAACGTTTCTTTATCTTTCAGCAACGGAACAGCCAAGCGATGTATTTCACTGAAAACCAACTTCATGGTGAAACTTTCCTTCTTACTTTTTGAAACATCCTCCACCTCTGCTTGATTACATCTTATCTCCCAAGGGAGGGAATGAAGCTCATTATGTTTACACTTGATACAGTCAGGTTTCACATCTGATGAATTGATTAACAGTACCAAATATACCAAAATACACAAAGTTGAGGGCACAGATCATGTAACCAAGCTGGATACTAGTTACACCCCACACTGCCTTTTGATCTCATGAGGTGTGTCTTTGTTAAATTCTTTAGAAGAAAGGTCACAAAATGTTTCTGAAAAATGTTCCTTTAAGAATCTTCAGATCACCATGTAATATGCTGCTATTATGAAAAAATATCCCCTTACCTGCCCACATCCCTTGTCCACATTTTCTTCAAAGGTGTCCATTTGTGGCCTCTCCGATGTTTACATCAAAACACTCAGGCCATTTCTTCGTGAAAAATTTTGACACAAGATAATGTCTAATTTGATTTTGTCTTTAAATTAAAAGTTTGATTAATTCAAGTTATACTTGAATTAATCAAACTTTTAATTTAACAAGAACATTGGCGCAATAGAAAATACAATGTTTATCTTTGAGAGTGGATCCTACAAAATATTTTGTGACTTCAATTTTATAGTAAACACAAGAAATCTAAAACAAAACAAAGTTATTTATATTATTAAACCAACATTCTAAAAACAAAAGAGTGAAATGTAGTCACTCTTTAACAGTGGAAAGTGTGAATTAGTCCATCAGAGTGTTAATACACTCCATGAATAGTGAAATCCACTCCAAAATAAATAAAAATTTATTCTTTAATGAGAGCCTCCAGAGATCACTAGAGTGGTCCTTTTAGGCACTCCATTAAAAGTGAAATTTCACTCTTTGGAATGAAGTTCACTCTTCTTGGAATGAACTTCTACTCTTTTAGAGTAAACCTTTTAACTTTCTTTCTTTTAATGAGTGAAATTTCACTCTTTCTTTATTCATACAGTGAATATTTTGGACCTGACTGTCAAACTGCAAGATATCTAACTTATTGCATGAACCCTTTAGGAGAATTTCAACTTAGTTTTGACCCAGGCACCATTTGAGTACACTAGTCGGGGTACAGACTTCACTCGCTACACACGACATAGTTGCGTTTTCCCTACATCACTTTCTTCCCAAACATAAAAGAAAAATAAAAATATCTTATATTTTTAAATAAAATTAGAAAATGGGTCTGAACTATTTCATAAGTACTGCTTGTTGATTGTATTTCATGTATTAAAAGGCCTTAGTCATTTACTTTAAAAGTATGTTTTAGCAGAAGTAGCGAACTTGAACAATACTTGAAAATAAATTAAACACTCTGAACTTTTTATAGAGTTGACTGACACTATATAACACATTCATGTTGGTGTGTGGTTAAATCTTGTCTGACTGACTAACTTTAGTGGAATTAGCAGTACCTCACATTGACACCTTTACTTTATATGGAGTTAGTTAGATGAAATTTTAATTGTGAACCAGTTTCTAAACAATCAGTTTCATTATGTCTGGCCACAGTCTTTTTCTACCATTCTCTGCTTTCCTTCCCCTTGCCCAATCTCTTACAAAAGTTAAAAATATTGTTTCATTAAAAGATAAAAATATTGTTCCATTATGCAATTTAGAAAATAGGAAATATTTCATAAATATTGCTTGTTATGCATATTTCATGTAAGCACCATACTTAAAACATAATTTAAATAACAACAGTTTCAGCAAACAAACTCCCCATAGATTAATGCCAGTTATGCCCAATACCGTAACCAAAAGATGTTGGTTGGATAACAAAGAATTCTACCAGGTCTCAATGCTTTAGTCAGATTTTGTGTCTTTGGGGCAGCACCACAGAGTAACAACTACCATCATCACTGACTACTTTCATAATCATCTATTAACAAAAAAAGAAAAAAGAAGGTTAAAGTTGACCGAGAATTGTGCAAGTCCCTTCAAGTCTTTCAGATTTGGGTTCAGTTTATTTTTTTTTATCAAATAGAGCAGATGTAGAAAGGATATTCTAGAGGGACTGCCAGATATTGGAAAGAAGACATAAGTGACAGGTGGGGGAGGATAAAGTTAACATACACCGTCACAATTCTCAGGCTGACAAAAACTGTTGATCCAATCATGATGAAACGATCCTTCTTACTTTTTGTTACACTTTCATTCTATGCCTGATTACCTCTTATCGCCTTAGGGAGGGAATGAAGCTGACCACACCCACACTTAATATAGTCACATTTCATGTCTGATTAATCGATTGACAGTAACAGATATATTAAAATACACAAAAAGTTACGTAACATTTGAGGTTAGCTAACAGGTCAATCAAGCTTGTTTTAATTGCTTTTCACGCAGTGTGAATACAATGAAAGCTTAGCTCATTTTAGGGCACAGATCATGTGACAAACTCAAATATCACTTACACCCCACACCACCTTTGATGTACTGGGGTGTCTATGTTGCTTTCTCAAGAAGAGACGTCACGGCATGAATGGAGATTATAAGACTACCATGAAAACAAATTATTCCTTTTTGCTGGGCCACTTGGTCCAAGATTCTAAATACAGGCAAAAAATCCCAACTAAAGAGACATTGGCCCCCAAAGGAATTAAGGGTTAAGATTGAAAAGAGGTTGGAGCAGGTTCTGCATTTTGCAAGCACTAAATTAATAATTGCAACTGTAAGGTTAAGAAAACTCACTGTATTTTTAACATGACATTTAAAATGAGAGGAGGGGAGAGGGATGGGGGAAGGGAGGGGGAGGAGCAAGCATGGGGGGGAGCAGGAGGGGAAGGGGAGGGTAGAGAAGGATGGATCACCTTAGTTGAATTTCCTCCAACCATACCTAACAGTTTCCTATTCAGGACAGTTTTTTGTAGATACATTCTTGGTATGAGGAAGGTACATCATTGCACATGCAATTTACCAAATTGGCTTACTTTCCATCCATTTGTTTTTATAAACTAGTGTCACATTTTCAAAAGTTATGACATGATATGATTTTTCAGGCCTGAAAAACTGGAGGGGGGCTTGGTCACCAATGTACAATCCTTACAAAGCCTCTCTTGAGTTGAAATATGTATATCAGTGTATGATAATTTCACACTTCCAACCCACCTTGAAAAGTGGATCTTTCTCTTACACCCCCCCCCCCACACACACACACGCCCACAATTGGCCAGGCAAAACTACTGATAAATCCATATGTGAACAATGTCCATTATTTTCTGATGACTTCACATATTATGGAAGTTCCCTCATGATAATGGTGGCACCATCTCCCCCCCCCCCCCCCCCGGCCCCACACACACACTTTTTTCTATTTACACTATCATTTCCAGAACAAATGAACCCTTATAGAATCATGACTGACAATTCACTCACCACATCCGAACTCATCTGACCCATCTTCACATTCAATTAATCCGTCACATTGCCAGTCAGCAGAAATACATGTCATAAAACCAGACGTACAGTGAAACTCATCAGGGCCACATATGCTGGAAACTGTTGATTAAAAAATGAAACTGTTGATAAAAAATAAAACTAAATATTCTCAAGATTCATCTTTACAGATTTAGGTTTCCTACATCAATGTTTAGCTAATGCTTGACAATTTTATATTAGGCAGGGGTGGTAACAGGATTTGCCACCCAAGCCAACACCTGTCACTTATGCAAAAAAAAAGAAGAAAAAAAATCAGTATATTTTGCAAGTTTGAAAATGAAGTTTATATTCCCCCAAATTCAAATGGCCATACAGTTACAAGTAGTGACTAAAAATAGTCACCTTAACAAGCCTGGCCATTTGGCTGCAGATTCATCTCTCTTGAGGAGATAAACTAAACCTTGCTCCCCCCTTCCTGCCCCCTACATTTGGTAGATTCTTCCTATTCCAAACCTTGTCAAAGGTTGCTTTAAATACCAATCAGGTGCTCATTCTTTGCCAATAGACTGAAAGTTAGTGACATTTGATGGCAATTTAACCCAGACTAAACTTACCCTTCAATGTACCATGAGTAAATGCCCCCTTTTTGCATAGTTGTAAAGGCAGGGGTGCAGGGGGAACTCCCCCTCCCAATCCCCCCAAAAAACAATTTGTCCATTTGAGCAAAACATGATGAACCGGTGCCATTATTTAGGCAAGAGTTGCTCTTGCCCCCTCACAAAAAATTACCCCTGTACGCCTTTGCCTTTTTGCAGCACGTACCTCAGAATTTTTTGTAAGCTGTTAGGTAAATTCTTTAGTTTGGTGGATTTCTGTTGTAATAAAATGGTCTTCAAATTTGCTGCACATTGAAGTAGCTGATCGAAGTAAAAATTACAAACAAGTTGTCTGTACTCTAACTGGGAACCACAGTTTTGTCCTAAAAACTGCTGTATCTATGACAAATTTCAGCAAAGGCAAATGTTTTTCTCATGAAAAAAAAAGATCCAGTACACTGTTTTCTTAAACATAGGAATTTTAGCAAGAAAACTTGTATCCTAATGAATTAAAATGATACCATACATGAAAGCACCATATCAAAATAGTCAAACTGCAGTTCCCTTGGCCAACCTGCAGCCATCAACCATGCTTTGTTGCTGAGAAAAATTACAACAAGTACTTAATCCTTCTATTGAAATGTGTGTAGCGCAACAAAGCATGGCCGAGCCAGCTGCAGCTTGGCTGAGGCAACTGCAGTTTTTGGTTTTGACATTGTTACTTAGATGAAGAAACCAGAAATAGAAACCTTCGCAAGTGTGACCATCCTCCTGTAATTCCATCTCCTTTGGACAGGCACACTGAACCTGGTTGTCATCATTGACAATGCAGAGATGAGAGCACCCGCCTCTTTGATGACATGGGTGCTTGCCTAGAGAGAGGTAAGAAGGATACATGAAAAAATGAGATAAACATAGGCAGAAGTTGAAAAATGACATGACGGCAGTTGCTTTAGAACTCTATTAACCACATACCTGGCAAATCAGGCATTTGGACGGGTACCTTGGATTGGTATCAAGTACCAAATGCAGCTGGAAGTGCGTCACCCAAGCATAAGCAAAGACAAGGAAATCAATTTTTTTTGCTTGATGAAGCAAACAATCTTCCTGCTCGCTGATGGGTGAGAGCAGATGATAATTACAAGGGACTTTTTTAGATTAATCATGGTTTGTAAACCTCAAAGCATTTGTCCACCTCATGAGAAGTACAAGGCATGAAAGTCCTTTTTTCAACATGAGAGGTTGATCCCACAGAATACACGGTCATACAGTATAAATATCTAGTCATAAATCTAATTGAACAGGGTAGACAGTTATTGTGAATTTTTGTTTACTTTTTCCCTTACAGTTAAAATGTTCACTAAACTCGAACTTGACAAGATTTACATCAAGAAAGGTATAAATTTTCCATAGAATCTGAATTTATTGATAAAATTATTGCTTAATGCATCGTTTTGAAGAAAATATTGTATCAAAATAGACCCAGTACAGGCAACCTAGAGGAGTCCATAAAATAAACTGGCAGCTAGTGAAGGACAAATCTCCCAATTCGTTGCCAGACCTTCTCAATTCATTGCCAACTCTGACAGCCCTCAGCTCTGTGGAATCATCTTCACATAAAAAGTATTGTGGAAGCTGACTACAGTTTATTATTTGCATCAAAACACAAAACAATTAATCTCTATAGCTCTATCAGCACAGTGTGCACTCAAGTGAATAATAACTTGCAGTACTTAATAAATAGTAAAATGGGTGCATGCATACACTTCTTCTTGGCAGGATCATATGTCTTGATTGAACACTTTTGTGATGATACAACTTACTGAACTAAAACCAAAAAATGCGACAGTCAGTGACCATCTCTAATAATACGTCCCAGAGCCATGCAGGACTACAAGCAATTACAGGCTTTTAATTATCTAACATTCTTCAAATCAGTTTTAAAATATGTAAATTATATCCAAAACAAATGCAAATTTCATCTAAAATTTACCTCTCATTTGTGTTGTTATAGCCTTTAAAGCAGATAGACCTATGATGTCTTCACGGAAAACACTGACTCTTCCTCTTCCGTAGATATCTCGGCTTCCTATCATGTTACTGTCCTTGTCTATCCAGTATAAATCATTTTCGTGCACTGTTAAGCCAGAGGCCCTCCCGACTAAATCCCTTTCCACAGCAGTTCCACAGTGGAAATCTGTTAAAAGTCAGTGGAAATACATGACAAATGAATAGAATGTAATAAAACATGACTTACATATATGCAGATCATGAGGAAAATGACAGGTAACTGGTGTATTTGGGGGTTGGGATAAGAAGTATCTGTTACATAGATTGAGTTTAACAACACACCATGGATGTATTACTTAGTGTCAGCTAAATAGGTATATGATAGGTTAGGTGGAGTTTTACGATTCAATTTTTAACCAATTGGTTAGATAGGCATAAGTTAGGTTAGAAGAAGTTTTACGGTCCAGTTTCTAACTGACTGGTTTAAGTCTAGCTGGCTATGACCTTTTTTTTTCCAGTTGTGACCAACTGGCTTGTTTTCCCCTACTCCACTGCTAGATAAGCAGCAGAACTAGTGTATTCTTCAAAGTTCAAGTCCCCTCCCTCCTTGGTTTCCCCTTATGACAGGCAGTGAGTAATCATGGGCAGGGTTGTCATCACACTGGGAGGTACCGAGCGGTGCTACCCAGCTCTGAACATCTCTGCCCGGTACTCTGCATCAATTTCAGCATCACCGCCTGGCACAAATTCTCACCCTCACTGAATAAAATTCTTGCATTTCTTTAGAAATGAGTGATATAATTCCTTGTTTTTTTGTAAGCACTCTCAAACCTGCAATAAATTGTCAAAGGCGAGAGGGACACTCTCTTCCCCTTAGACCACTCCCCAAGGACGGTAATCACAATTAACCCAGCTCTCAAAATGGTCTGGTGACAACCCTGATCATAGGCATTATCTATAACCCCTGCCCCCAACTCCCAGCCCCAGGAGAAAGCCACATAAAGAAGTTGGGTTCAATTCCCTGGTAAAATGTCTTGTACTGAAGGAGAAAAATATTATGCCAGTAAAACACCACAATTAACTTGACACCGTCAATGCTAATTCTAGCTAAGAGAAAAGTCTCACACCATTTTGCGTCTAGTCTCATAAAGGCATCTACGCAACTGAACAAAATTTCACAAGGGTGGGAGGCAACTCTCCCAGCCTGTGAATCTACTGCACTGAAGTGCCCCATCCAACTGGTTACTCTGGCTATGGGTGTAGTATGGTAAAAGGTGGGGAAAGGGTAAAAGATAAAGATGTAAGATGGTTGGGGGTGTGGCAAAATATTTCATAAAAAGATGAAACCTTATAATGAGACAACAAACCTACCTTGAAGAAACTTTCTGTGAGGACCATTGGTCTGTTTTCTCCACAGGGTCACAGACATATCAGCACAATTGAGAATTTGAGCTTTACGGAAACGTTCTGGTACAGAGGGACAAAAGGACAGACTTCATTATTAAAATATGAAGTTTATCTCCACAACCTTGTCCATGAATTTTAGAAAATCAAAACAAATATAGTTTTTGAACCAAATAATAGCTGATTAAAAAAAAATCTCCTTCAGTTTAAAGGATATAGGGAGCTACATCTCCATAGGTTGCAAGGCAAGTTGCCATACCTTCATACTTTTCCAAAGAAAGAAAGAAAGAAAGTACAATTCTCAACGTTTTAGGGTTCAAATGTTAAGTAATGCTGACAGCACAGACCAACTCAATACACTGGCATGCCATTTGCCTTTAAAGTTAGGTTTGAGAGTTAAATTGTACCTTGACTCAGACTTATAAAGTATATGTTTGAAATTTGTGACATATTTTATGAAACAGTTAATTTGTAACTATGGGATTTGAGCTAGGAAATTTTAATATAAATTACAATTTTAATATAAATCTAAGTGATCGCTATATCTGTGTCTTACCCACGTAAAAATATACCTCACCTTCAACATTGCAAATGTGAATTGAGCGGGAAACTGTATCCATCCAGAATAACCGACGAGTTTCTTTGTCCACTGTAAATGATGCCACATGGTCAAATAAACGATAGAGCACACGGCGGTCTGACATGTCCAGGAAGGCACTCATTATCTTTGGTGATTTAGGTTTAGCATCTGTCCAATAAATACGGCTGCATTGAATGAAAATTGAAATTTTTATTTTCCTCCAAATAAAATCAGTTTATATAAAATCAGTTGAAGAAGTGTTTAGTAACAAGTCTGACAACTGCATGAAGACAAATTTGCAAACATATTTGGATATGGGGAGGGCACAAGCTTAAGTTGCCCTTTTTGGGACAAATGCCTGTACCATTTCAGACAGATTTTTCTCCAAACACTTTAATTGTTATTCGAATTTGGAAGGAACTGTTAGGTCGTTGACTTTCCTTTTGTTTAGGGGAGGGGGGATCACCGCCTCTTTTCATATATGCCTGTGTCTGCAAATGGAAAATCTGTTGCCAATTGAAACTGTTTTGAAATATTTCACTGTTCTCCATATGTACTTCTTCAAAGTAGCAATTGTTTCAAGGAATTTCGCTAATATTTCCCAACTGGTTGATGGTCTGGTGAGTCATATTTTGACAGAAATCAATGAACTTTAACTTCCAAATTAATGTCTTTAACATTATATATACTTGAGCTAGAAATAAAGTGTGTAGCAAATGTGTAATTACTCTTTCACCAATGTTGGCTGCACTCGTATTGTCGTCACCAACATGACCTGCAAACTTACCCAAAATTTTTTTTGTCAAACTGTGTAAAACTGTTCACCTTTAAGGGGCAAGAGAAGTTGCCCCAACTTACTTAAATACTTTGAAACCACAGCTAAATCTCACAATTTTCAAAGTATCCTTCATGATAATTTTGGACTTCAATATTGCATATTCAAGTTAACCCAAGCAATCACGAGAAAATTTCACAATCAAGGATAAAAATACCGTCACATGAAACTTATGAGCCAATCTTGATACAGGAAATGCAGTCTACTACACTAATTCAGGTTGAGGTGACTGCAACAAACAAAAATAATAAATACCAACACAAATCAACTAAACAAGTCTTATATGCAATTTTAACAATCAAGGTCAATGGGACTTAGTGTTGTTGTGCGCTTTTGTTCTGCTTTAAGCTCACACAGTGAAGAAGTCCCATTGACTTAGAAGCATGTCATCAAAGAAAATGTTGCAGTTGATGGGTGGAGTTATGCAAATGAATGTTTATCCTAGGGGAGGGGACTGAAGGGTGATGGATTATTGCTTCTGGAAGGGGAGGAGAAGCAAAATGGTAGTCCTGGTGATATGTTACAAATAAGACAATATTTGACATTTTGGTCAAATTGAGAAAAAAGATTGCTGTCTAGTTATGCACACATGAGTAAATCATTTTTACCCAGATTAAGGGGACATACACCCCTTCCCCCTAGCTAATGTGGGTCAACATATACCCTTGACCCCCCTCCCCCACTGTTGGTCCTGTATAATATTTAATAGCTGCAAGGTTAAGTGGATAGAGGCATCCCACTTCCAGCTGGTGGGTCTGGAGTTTGACTACCGGGGTAGGGAAAACAAGCCAGAGAGCCACAAATGGCAAATAGGCAAATGCCGGCCTGATTCAAGTCCAGGTCACACTACAGCGATATCAAATCGGATTTTGTTCCGATTTTTGTGAGTTTTAATTAATATCTCCTCCATCTTTGGTCGAATAGAAACAAAAATTTGTCAACCTGTGAAGGAATATGAGTTGTATCGAAAGACTACGAAATTCTAAGTTATACCAATTGTTCTGTGACGTCACATCCGCATACAGTTTTTATCGGATATGCATAGTCCGATAAAAGCTATTTGTCAATGTGACGTCACGAAATAAGTAGTTCATATTTCATTTCCGTGATGCTCTTATACGGGTCATATATTTACACAGGATGGCAAATTTTTGTTTCTTTCTGACAATGGACGGAGGAGATTTTAGTCTGAACTCACAAAAATCGGACAAGAAACCGATCCGATATCGCTGTAGTGTGACCTAGGCTTTAAACCAATTGGTTGGAAACTGATCGAGCCACGAAACTTCATCTAATTGAATCAGGCTGTATATAATAGCTTCTCTTACCTCTTTTCTGGCAGCAGACCTAGGTATCTTGGTCTCTTATCTGATTCTTGATAAATAATCCCTGATATATTTGTATTGTCCACATTAATGAAGCCAATCACATTACTGACTTGATCAGTGAAGATGAGGATACGACTGTACGGCTCAAAGACAATGTCAAACGGATCAAAGTAATCTAATCCAGGAAAGGAATCCAAAAACACTTCTGGCTGAAATAAAATAATTTGAACATTTTTATTGGAGCTTGTCCTACACTTAATTTTCCACATACAAGTACTTGAAGAATTAATCCTCTCATGCCAAACTACAATTTTTGTAGTTGTCTACACAAATTCTCAATTTTTTCAGCTCTTTGATTGACAGCAAGTTCAAAAAATGCAGAGTAATAAAGCACATATTATACAGCATGTACTGTACTGGTTTTTGATTATATACACATTTAGGCTTTGTACAATCACCCTGAAGCAATAACTTGTGTCTCGTTGAGGATGAATTTTAAACAGCTGTGGAAGGCTAGGGGCTTAACTTAAGTAAGAAAGTTATGAAAATTGGATCTGTTTGGAGTGAGAGAATCAGGCCTCTAAGTGGCACATGAAAGGGTAGAAAAGTTGCCCCAGACTTATTTTGAAACTAGAACTAAATCTCACTTATTTCCTCTAGTTTTCTTCCATGTATGTTTCATCTTTAAATAAAATATTGCACAATAGAGGAAAGCAAGCAATGACTATAATTCATAAACATTCACAACTCAGGAAGAAAATACTTTCACATGATTCTCAAGAGCAATCCTTAAAGGCCCAATTCTCTCATCCCAAACAGTACCAATTCTCCTAACCTGCTTAATTAAAGGCCCAATTCTCTCATCCCAAATAGTACCAATTCTCCTAACCTTCTTAATTAAAGGCCCAATTCTCTCATCCCAAACAGTACCAATTCTCCTAACCTTCTTAATTAAAGGCCCAATTCTCTCATCCCAAACCGTACCAATTCTCCTAACCTTCTTAATCAAAGGCCCAATTCTCTTATCCCAAACAGTACCAATTCTCCTAACCTTCTTAATTAAAGGCCCAATTCTCTCATCCCAAACAGTACCAATTCTCCTAACCTTCTTAATTAAGCCCCTCCCACAATTGTCTAAAATTAACCCTCATCTAGACATAATTTCATTTTAGTGCTTCAGGGGGAATATAGAAAGCTCAATGTGTATAATCAAAACACTATCAGAACAGTTTGTGCTGTGTAATATAAGTTTTGGTACTCTGCATTGTTTGAATTAGCAGTCAATCAGAAAGCTGAGCCAATTGAGAGTTTCTGTTACCCTATACTAGAAGTGTAGTTTCGGGTGAGAGGGAATTGTCCCTTTAAACTAACACACTTACCAGAAGTTAAATAAACTGCGTTTTCCTTTTATTCCCCTTTAAAATGCCAAAGCACTCACATTAAAATTATTTTGAAGCAAAAACTGACTCTTACAATTTCCTTCTTATTTTTCTCTTTGATGAATCTTTCATGATACTTTTGACTGACATATTACATATTTCAGGTTAACTATAGAGTCACTCCAGAAATCCGACAACCGAGGAAGAAAAAAATTGTATAATCAGGCCTTGAACGGCAGTTGTGTTTCGATGCTAAGCTACTATGAATGTGAGAGAAGCCATTGGATATGAATTACAACTTCACTTTGGGTGGCAACTAACTTAACATTTTGGATCAAATTTGGTGTGTTGGGGTTTTTTTTTTTTGTCACATTATCCTCTTGATCCATTCTACCTTTAAACTTACTTCATACTCAGACAGTAAGCACAGAGGATTGTTGAATAAACCTCTTCTTTGACTGTAACAAAACTGTATCCCACAATGCTTTGTAAAATTGCTATTTCGAAAAGAGACCCTCTTTAAAGAGGTGCTGCCTTATAAACAGGAAGCGACCTACCTGTTTGGTAAATTTTCCTCCCCTTTTAATGGATCTAGATGTGGAATCTATCCAGTATATTATATTATTTACAAAATCAAAATCAAGTGATTTGATGTTCTCTTCACGGGGAAGGACTAGGGGCAGTATGGTATCTGATCCTTGGGTGGTGTCGATTGGAATACGATGAAAGACATTGTTGACTGCAACCAGGAGATAGTTTGAGAAATCTGTCAAGAAATCAAATCAGTGCCATAAATTCAGAACTGTTTATTACCAACAGCATCTGTGAAACCCCAAATTGTAAAATTAAAATTAACATCAAGAAAGGTGTAACTTTTTGATAAGATTTGAACTTTTTAAGAGCATTATAGTAATTTAAGGGCCAAACCTCTCACCCCAAACTACAATTTCGGTACCCGGGTGCCGAAATTCTCAATTGGCTCAGCTCTTTGACTGACAGCTAATTCAAACAATGCAGAGTGCCAAAGCTTATATTACACAGCATGAACTGTACTGAGAGTGTTTTGATTATATAAATTGAGTTTTTCTTTACTCACCCTGAAGCAATAAACTGAGATTGTGTCTGGATGAGGAGGAATTTCAGACAATTGTGGGAGGGGCTTCAGTAAGAAGGTTAGGAGAATTGGTACTGTTTGGGATGAGAGAACTGGGCCTTTAAGATGCGTTGTTGCGAAGAAATTTTCATGTCTTAATAGGCATGCAAGTGACCCATCATTCTTGAGAAGTCCATAAAATAAAGTAGCATTGAGAGACAAATCCCCCAATTTATTGCCACAGTGTCCGAGTTTATTGCCAACTCTGAGGACTGTCGGTTCTCTGACATTGCTTTGGCATGAATGTTAATACTACTACTTCAGTTATTCTCAGCTCTTTACATGTGTCTCCACTAACCTAAATGTGTCACTTCTCTGTTAAAACTGGATATATCTGTGTCATGTGACAATATTTTACCCAAAATCATCAAATCTAGGAGAGTTACTGATCAATGGTTTACTTTGAATATGAAATGTTGAAGTCCAGAAATATCATGAAAGATACTTGGAAGTACAGTATAGACAAATCCGGACAGCAAGTGATGGTCTGATTGAAGTCGGCCATAACTTGGGTCTATCACAGGTGCATACCCAGGATTGTGTCATGGGGGGAGGGGGGATTTGGTGTCATGGGGGGGTTTTGTGGCAGGAAATTAGGGAAAAGTCTAAGGAGAGAGAGAAAAACCCGCTATTTTAGGTTTTTTTTGCATTGCAAGGTTGGGTCATGCGGTTTCTGACCTCCCAAACCCCCTCCGTGGCTATGCCACTGGTCTTTCACTTTTTAAATCTTTCAATTTATTTGATTACCTGTATGAAGGAGGGTTGTTCACTAAATTATATCTTAATTTCTTCAATTTCACTGAACATGAGGGTTTGAAACTCATGTAGACAATCAATGACGACAGTTTAAGGATAACGGACACAAGCGCTACAGATCGGATTGGTCTATAAGAAGAAGTCTATGGGACCTGGCTGTTGTTTCAAAATAAGTTTGGGCAACAGCTTTTGCCCTAACCTAGAGTTACCAGATAGGGCTATTCTCTCAGAAAAAGAGAATGGACAAGTGTTTCATTTGGTTTAAGGCGGTGTACAAGATAGTGTATCTAGGGAATAGAAGCAACATAAATTAAGTGTAGAATGATTACTATAAAACACGGTATAAACGGGCTATTAAAAGCGGCTCATTGAGTCGATTCATGAACTTGAAATTCAAAAAAATTTTTCAAAACCTGTAAAGTTTTCTTCACGTACCAATGACAAATAGACAATCCCCATACCTTACATAAAAATAACTATTTTATGAGCGAGTACTAAATGGTTCAGTTTGGTTTTCAAAAAATTCATGATTAGTGTCTTTTGCAAAGTATGACCGCAAAACCATTAGGTCAGGACACCACAAAATTCAAAATTTTAACTTTTTATGTTACCATTGAGTATGAAATTTGACTTATTTCGTTAACTATAAGCAGTGACATGTCAGAGTTACCCTTCAACACTTCCATTATGCTATCGATATGAACTCAATGAGCCCCTTTGAACTTAAATTTACCTCAGTCAAATACTTTAACATCTAGCCCTTTTGGGCAAAATATAACAGTTATTCTGCCAAGGTAAGTCCACCATTTTACAACAGCCATGGGACATTGTCAGTGAATGATCAGCAAATTGTGACTTACCTGAGCATGTTTTCTGGTCAGGGTTCAGGTATTGGTTGAGAGGACATTGGCAGGATTTGGTCAAGGTACCTGGTGTCTCCCCTGGTTTAACGAAACAGAATACTTCACAGCCGCCATTGAAGTATGCGCAAGGATTGTCAAAGAGGACTGAAAATTAAATATTATAAGTTTGAAGTTTATTTCAACAAATCATTTCAATATAACACAATTTACAATCAGTAATATTGCAAACACAATACAGTGGGATAATACTAGTAAAGAAATGAATGTAGAGGAACCTGAAATAAGTGGGAACTTTTCAAGTCTGGTCCCTTTCTTATGATACAAAACAAAGCGAACACAAAAAAGAGGATAAAATATTGTGATCAATGGTGTCGAAGGCCTTGGATAGGTCTATGAAGATACCGGCCGTTGTACGTTTACTGTCTATTCTCTGGGAGATTTTGCCAATCAGATTTATTGCAACCACATAGGTAGAATATGATCACTACTAAAACCGTATTGATTACAACAAAGTAAGTTGTATTTTGTAATAAATTTGTACAATCGATTATAAACTAAACATTCAATTACTTTAGAAATTGAAGGCAAGAGTGAAATAGGTCTATAGTTTGAAAACATTTTAGGATTACCATTCCTAAATATTGGTACAATCTTAGCAATTTTAAGGTCAGAAGGAAATATGCCTTTCGCAAAAGATAGATTAATTATGTGAGTGAGTCGGCACTGAGACAATGTGTACCGCACTCTCAACAATATCATTTGAAATATCATCATACCCAGAACTTTTTCCACTCTTAAGTTTGAGAATAACTGACCATACTTCTTGCACATCGGAGAGAAGAACAGAAAATAATACCATACTTTACTTATATTTGACAGAATAGGATCCAAATTTTTCATGTATTTCAGTGATAATTTTATAAATTTTCTGTAAAATAAATAAATCATATCAATCAAAATAATGTACATGAACAATTTTCAGTATTCCAGAGTAAGGAAGGTTGACTGTTTGCAAGTTGTGTGTGGGCTCGTCAGAAAAAGTAGGACTTACAAGGCCCAATTTCTCACCTCAAACATCAATTCTCTAACCTACTTACTTAAGCCCCTCCCACAATTGTTTAACATTCATCCTCATTCAGACACAATCTCAGTTTATTGCTTCAGGGTGAGTACAGAAAAGCTCCATGTGTGTAATCAAAACACTCTCAGTACAGTTCATGCTGTGTAGTATAAGCTTTGGTACTCTGCATTGTTTGAATTAGCTGTCAGTCAAAGAGCTGAGCCAATTGAGAATTTCGGTACAGCCCTTCAAGAACTGTAGTTTGGAGTGAGAGGGTTGGTCCTTCAAAGACAGCTATTTATCACCCAATCAAGTTTCAGATCTCCCAGTCTACTTACTTCTAGCCCCTCCCACAAATATCTAAAACTCATTCTCATCCAAACAAAACCCCTTTCTATTGCATCAGAGCATACTCTGATGAGTAAACAAGGACCTAATGTGTAATAACTGAGAACACTCTCAGTACATGTGGTTTAACATGACCTACTCTGCATTTTTTGAATTTGATGTCAATCAAAGAGATGTTTCAATTGACAATTTCTGTAGACTACATGTAAATTATGTAGTTTGGGCTGATGAATGAAGGCCTTTAAACAACACACTGACAGCATCATATGAGTTGATTGAAAACAGCTTGTAGTAACCCCTCAAACAGTTGCTATTTGTGTGTAAGTTGTACAAGAGTAACATCACATATTATTCCACAATCTATTTACAATTCCAATATTTCGTCTCTAAACAATCGTTTAAGCAATGTAAATGTGAGTTCACACGGTTCACACATTCACACGGTTAGGAGGCAGGGTTTATTCACACGGTTAGGAGGCAGGGTTTTATGCACTCCCTTCTGGATTAATTTGGCACACTTCACCCACCACCCTTTTTCAGTTTTGGGGTACTGGATTAGTGGATTGTTTTCCCTGCTCCATTGCTTTTCCCTATGTTTTAAGGAAGACCTTCATAAACGTCTTGAACATATTCACACAAAATGAAAGTTTGATATTTATTTACAGTTTGATTAGTTTAATTTACATCTAATTTTTTAACACTATATACCAAAAGAGCTTCCTTTTTTGCTCCATTGCTTACACAGAGGATCATCCACAATGACGGTAAGTTCCATTTTTTCAGTCTTTTATGAGACCCAACCCTGGGAATCAAACCCCAGACCTTAAAAACTGGATGTTTTACCAATAAGACCACATTCTTAGACAAATTCCATTCATGTGATAGGTTTCAATCAATTTCTAAAATATGTATTCAATCGATTTCTACAATATGTATTCTTGTATATCTAGCATTAAGGTGCACATAAACCTTCAATACATGTATCAAAGTGGAATCAATCAATCAATCAATCAATCAAGTTCTTACATGGCTGATTGCTAGGATGATACAGAGAGAATCCTGTCACCTCTTCTTGGTCTTCCTTTAAAACTGTTCGATTTATTCCATAGCTTTTGTCAACTGATTCTATACTTTTTTTTCGAGTATTTGCAAACAAAATATTCCCTCCAAAAACAGACAGAGATGTTGGTTTTTTTATTTTCTTGTCTACAAGAAGCCATTTGTCCTTTCCTGGGGCAAAATGGAAAAACTTGAAGTAAATAACAGTGATATGACCAGTGATTGTGGCAAACAAGGATTTCTGGGGGGCATAGTATGAAGCCCCTGGAAGCTATGTAATTTTAAGAAAATCTCTAGGTGGAAAATGAATTATGAGGATAGGTGTATTTTGTTCAGGAGCTGAGTGGGGGGCAACTGTGAGGGTAGCAAAGATTCTGACTACGAGACAAATGCCACCATATTGTCCTCCTTGGTGCCGTCACTGGATATAACAAAATGCACAAACATGACATACAATACAAATAGCTTTAATCATTATAAATTAAGTCTAGGCTCACCAATTAACTCCAGCAATATTTCCATATTCTCAAAATAATGTACATAACAAGAGCTATGGGACAGTGCATCATTTGAATTTAGGTTTGAACCCACAAATTATTCTCCACCAAGAAAAAACTTCAGTAAAATTTCTTTCAGGTCACCTTAATTACTATCTTGTTTAAATTATCCCATCATTCTGAATCTACAAAAATTTGTTTTAAACATTTTCTGTAAAGCAAATGCTGGCAATATTTTACTTCAATGAAATCATAAATAATTAAAACTTTGGTAGTTGAAAGAGCAACTCTAAAGCAAGGAATGTTTACGTGGTATCGAATACAAAGGTAAGTTTCGTAATAAAAAAACTGGATGAAGTTAAAAAAAAAAAATGAGCCTCTGTCCTCCCTCCTTTAAGAGGCAGGTCTCCACAATTTGTAATAAACTGTACACAATTTGTGATAATAGGATATATTTTCTGTGGTTTACATCAGTGGAGTGAAAGTTTACTCTAAACAGAATATGACACATATGTGGAATGAAATATCACTCTATTTGGAGTGAATTTTCACTCAATTCTGGGTGAAATTATATTTTACCTGAAGTATTCCCTTAGAACATTTATAAATTTTTGTAGTGACTGCATAATGCAGCATTTACTCTACTTTTTATGAGTGTAATTATGACTTCAGAAAAATTTTCAAAATGGTCACCTGACATATCAGATGATTCTATTCTGTTGTCATGTGGAACTACCCAATAAATGCGACGTTGCTCCGAGTCGACAGCCAGGTAGCTGCTTGGACAGTTTATGGCAATTAATTCTCTCTCTGTGCCATCAAGTAGAGACCTCTCAATTGTAGGAATACTCCCCCAATCAGTCCAAAACAAATACCTGTTTACAAACAAAAGAATTATTTTAACCATGGAGTATTTCCCTTGACACAATATGCCCAGAAACTGTGACAGCTGATTTCACCCCATTCGGTAGAGAAGTTTGGATCCCTTCAAGTTACGTAGGCCATCTAAGTCATTCACATGGCAGCATCGGGTAGGGGACTGGGGGGAGGGGGGGCTGCAGCCTCCAAATGGACAAGTCCTTGCTGAATTGAGCTGACTTTGGTGCCTCAGTCGGGCAGAGATTAAGTTCTGGTTGGGGATCTGGAGTAATTTCCCCCGAAATATGTAAAATTTACACTAGCGACTAGACTACACCCCAGCCCCCAGATGGTTGAATTTATCCCATCTTGAACAAACTTGGTCACAAAGAAGTATTATGACAGGGCATTCCAAATTGGGAAGGTGTTGTGAGAGCCCCCCCCCCAAAAAAAAAACCACACACACACACACACACATACAAAGTGGCCCTTCTGATGGTTCAATTCACCCCATCTATTACACTGAGGGCCAGCCATATTCTGATAAGGCTTGAAAAAAATGTGGAGATTTTGACAAAGAGCTTTGTGGAATCTTTAGTACAAGCAGTCAACCATGCTAGCACTTATCAACATTTAGGTGTTGCTAGCACTTTTGAAAATCATTTTGGGGGCTTTTTTGAGCAAAATATGATTTTCATGACTTTTGTGAACTTCATATTATCATAAAATTAGCTATTCCCCAAGAATATAAATTTTAGTTAAGACAGTCCCTAATTTGGACAAAATAAATTTACAAAAGACCATTGCAATAATGATTGATCGATATTGATCTATTACAGAGCAAATAATGCCTGATATTTTAAAATAATGATATAATGATGCACATTTTTTCTGTTAGAAATCTTTATTTTACTGGATGAAGACTTCATATTGACTCAGAAGCCTAGTAAAGTTTATATTCCTAAAATTTTCTTGATCTAGATATGATGTTACAAAATTAGAAAGATTACAATTCATACCTGTGGTCCTCTGATACAAATCATATATATACGATATCACATGTTGGAAATATTTTGGTTCTTAACCACTAAAGATAGGCCTTAGTATCCTCTCACCCCAAGCAGTTATAATTCTCCTAATATTCCTACTAAGGCTCCTCCCACAACTGTCTAAAATCTCAGTTTATTGCTTCAGGGTGAGTGTACAAGACCCCAATGTGAAATCAAAACACTCTCACTACAGTAAGTTTTGTGTAATATGAGCTTCTGTACTCTGCATTTTTTTAACTTGCTGTCAATCAAAAGAGCTGAGACAATTGAGAGTTTCTGTGGACTACTAAAACTGTAGTTTGGGATGAGAGAATATCAGTTCTTAAATAAAACTCATAAAACTACAACCATATTCCTAACTGAAATCGATGTACGGTATATGACCTGCACGTTTTTTAGAAATGACTTCACTAGCTAGGCTAAAAAGCAATGTGACCAAGTAGTTTTTCTTGTCACTTACCCATTTTTTGGGTCGGCTACGATGGATCTGGGTATGGATATACGATCTTTAATAAGTACTCTCCTTGAGGTACCATCTAATTTAGATATTTCAATCTGTGATGCTCCAGCGTCAGTAAAATACAAGTTTCGTGCCATCCAGTCGATGCTTATCCCAGATGGTTCCCTTATATCGACACCTACAATGACTTCGATTCCAGTTCCATTAATAAAAGCTCTGTTTATTGTCTGGACAAGATGGAAATGAATTTAAATGGTATCAAAACTTTAACATGATATTGTTCAATACAGCAGTTCTTAGAATTATTGAACTATTTAAAGAACATATAAGGGGATAAGCTGGTCACCGTGACACAGCATACAGCCAACTGTAGCCAAAATTCATGATTTTGCTGTTGTTTTGATGAACCAGTTGCTATGGGCTATTGGAAGGACGGTTGCACTGAAACCCACAATGATTCAGGGAGGTTCCAGTTTAAAGAGAAATGTTGCCTTTATTTTACAAGGAAATTTCATCCTTTTAAAAACAAAATTAATTGGCAAAGAGTGATAAATAATAACAAATGAGGCAGTATGGAAGCCGTTTTTTTTCTGAGTTTCCCTCAGATAGAAATTCAGTTGTTTGTTGCTCAAGAATAATTTGTTCACCCAAACTTTCAACATATTAAAAGATGCAACTTCCATACCTCTTCTTATGCGTGGTATTTTGAGGAGATGAAGCTATTGCTGTGGTTTATTAATGAGACTGAATGATTTAAAAATGAGAGCTATTTACTTTCAATGCTATGTTGGAGCATTTTTAAGCAGTATTTCCCTTTAAGCCCTGGCTGAGTCAAAGTACAATGGATTATTCACCAAAGAGCAAAGTAAGGTGGGTTTTTAGGCCAAAAGCAATCTAAATTTTATCCACTTGTTATTCAATCTAGAAAATGTAAGTTGACTTGGTTGGCCAAACGATGTGAGTTGCAATATCAGCTGTTCAAACATTATGCTAGGTTACTGTCCTATGCTAGGTTACTGTCCTATGCTAGGTTTCTGTCCTATGCTAGGTTTCTGTCCTATGCTAGGTTACTGTCCTATGCTAGGTTACTGTCCTATGCTAGGTTACTGTCCTACGCCCTTCAATGGGAACCAATGTAAATTGGACGAAAAATTACACTTTTCAAAATATCTGTCTAAAAGTTATCCTCCTTCAGACACAATCTCAGTTTATTGCTTCAAGGTGAGTATACAAGACTCCAATGTGTAATCAAAACACTCTCAGAACAGTATATGCTCTATAATGTGAGTTACAGTACTCTGCATTTTTTTTAACTTGCTGTCAATCAAAGAGCTATGTCAATTTAGAGTTTATGTGGGCTACTACTAAAATTACAGTTTGAGGTGAGAGTTGACTCCCTTTAATTTAACTGAAAGTTCAAGACAAATCGCAACTAACCTTAGCAGCAAGATCTGACCAGTAAACTCTTCCTTCCCTTGCGTCTGTATCTATCTCTCCCACTGCTCCAGCATTTGGTATTATAACATTAACCAGCCCAGCATTGATTTCTAAAGACAACTTTCTTATCTCATTGTCTGCCCAGTAAATAAGAGAAGGTCCTGGATAAACGCAGGTTTTATGATCAGTCTGCAGTAGTTCCATGTTTGCAGGACAGAGGCATCGTATTTCAAGAGGGTTGTAGATACACACATGAGAGCAGCCTCCGTTGTTCTTTGAGCAAGCATTTGAAACTGAAAAAAAAGCAAAATTTATTTGAAAGAGAAAAGAAGAAAGAATATAAACAAGAACAATATGTAGATGAGATAGCACAATGGATATAATTGGTATAAAAGAAAAGGCAGTGTCTTAAAGATTCCCTGACAGCATCAATGATTTTCAACAATTATGCACTAATTAAAGGGGCTCATTTAGTCTTACAAATGGACCCTCTGACCAGCCAGGCTGAGTGAGTCATATTTGCATCAAGTTCGCCTGAGTTGTGTGATGCAGGTGTGTGTCAAAATTCTGTAAATGTTGAGACAAAGCAACTTAATAAGTGAGGTAAGGATTCATTTTATTTTACAGGTAGTGGCGTAGGGAGGGGGTTGGGGGTTAGAATCCCAACCTTACAATGCAAAAAACACCTAAAATAGCGTTTTTTTTCTCACTATCCTTAGACTTTACCCTCATGTTGTGCCCCAAACCCTCATGTTGTGCCCCAAACTCTCATGTTGTGCCCCAAACTCTCATGTTGTGCCCCAAACCCTCCATGACACCAACCCCCCCTTTCATGACACAACCCTGGCTACGCCACTGTCAACAGGAAATGTGAGTCAAATTCTATGAAATACTGCGTCAATTGCATGATGGTGGGTGTGTCACTGCACACAAATCTTTGACCCTAACAATCAACACTGACAGATTTCTCCTGGAAGGGGGGGGGGGGAGTGTTTTTAGAATTGAAAAGTGCATTATTATTAGATACTGTAACTGCATGTCCAGCTTTCACAGCACAATAATCTGGGACATACTATCTTTGACTACTCACCCATTTGAATAGTTACAAGTTTGGGTCAATGGGGGGGGGGGGTTTCTAACCCCCAAAACAACCCTGCTACAGCTATGCCACTGCTCTGAAGGTTGGCAAAAATTGGCCATAACTCCAAAAAACAATCAAAACTTGTCAACTTACCAAATTTAATATCTTTTGTAAAAGCTTTAATGCCCATTAAGTCTGGAAATTTAGCGATGACCTCTCTGTTCTGGCCTGTATGTTTATGGGCCCTTTCAATAGTCTCCGTATTCCAATCTGTCCAATATATGTAATCACCTGTGAAGAAAATTATGTGGCTGCTTTTGAAAAATAGTTTATCACTGTTTTAGTTTTCACACAAACATGACTTTGGGCATAAAATATGAATAGGGAAGGTATTAAGCATTGAAAGGCTTTTCTGTCCAATAGGTAAAGTGTCAGGTTTTTTTTCAGTGTTGCAGTACTCTGGGGTTGGGGGAAAGACCAGTCTGGACAGGAATATGTAAAGGGTTTGAGAAAGGTGGCAAAATAAAAGTTTTGCAACTATCTGGAAGGTTAATATGGGCAAATCTTTGAACTCTAAGGAATAAATTTAAAGTTAATCAATCCAAAACCCACTTTTTCAGGGGCAATGCAGGAGATTCTAGGTGGATGGGATGCACACCATGGGGAATGAAGAGAAGGGGAAGAAATAAATATGGAGGGAGGGGGGAAAATAAACAGCCCAGTTTTACTATTTAAAAATAAAAAAAAAAACAGATGGAGAATGAACTGGCACTAAATTTTAATGAAAGAATATGAAAATAAAAGTATGGCTACCCTCCTTATTTGCATGTAAAGTGAGACTACAAAGAAGGAAATAAATTCAGCATTCTGTGACATAATAACATGATGTCAGGTCACGTTCATCCCCTGTTGTGTTCTGTTTCCATCTGTTTTCTAGATCACCTTCAAGCTCTAGGCCTGGATCTGATCCAGGGACCAAGAGCATCTTTACTTGCTAACTGATCCCCTGCATGGGGTCAGATCATAATCTGATCACCTGCTTCTATTCAAGTAGGAACACATTCTCTCTGTCCAGCAAGCATGATCCCTTACCTCCTAAAGTAAATCCAAAGATATGTCTAGTGTTATCTACAATCACTGATCTGTTGGTTCCCTCCATGTTGGCAGTTTCAATCTTACGGTATTTTGCTGTTCCCCACATGATCCTGCCCTCTTTGTAGTCAATTGCAATACCATTAGGCCAACCACCAGGCGTGTTGATGAGTGTTGTACGGTTGGTGCCATCTAACGAGGATCGTTCAATGCGAGAGGGGTCACCCCAATCAGACCAGTAGAGGTATCTACCATACAAATAAAACAAAGTTACACTGATGAGAAAGGAATAACCCCACTCAGACCAGTAGAGGTATGATACAAATAAAACAAAGTTACACTGATGTGAAAGGGGTCACCCCAATCAGGGGGCCATTCCACAAAGAGTTACGCACAATCTTAAGTTTGATTCACCATACTTAAGCCAACAGTAAATCATACTTAAGATCGTGCGTAACTCTTTGTGAAACGGGCCCCAGATCAGTAGAGGTATGATACAAATAAAACTAAGTTAATAAAGGGGAAATGAAGCCACCAGTATAGGAGACTGTCCTCTTGAGAATTATGTGATATTATTTTTCTACTCGATAGAGAAAGTTACAAGGAGTATTACTGCTTGGTTAACCTTGAATATATGTAATATTTAAATCCTAAAGTATTGTATACAAAAGATACCTTGAAGAGAAATGAGAAGAAAATTGCAGGAATGTTTTTAAGTTCTTGATGTTAACAATACCTCTCTTTTCCTTCTGAAATTATGTTTGCCCAACACCCAAGACAGGTAAAATGTAATACATAACTCAGATCTAACATTTTTACTTCCCCATGACACATTCTGGAGTAAGATTAGTAATGGCAAACTAATCATTAGTAATGGCAAACTAATCATGCTCATCAGATATCTCTCTATGACAGCTACCCCTAATATAAACAAAACCATACATACCCCCTCTCAGGGTCCACTGCAATGGCCCTTGGTTCATCCAAGCCCTCATCAATGATCACTTGGCGAGCTGATCCATCCAACTTGGACATCTCAATTCGATCTGCACCAGTGTCAGTCCAGTAAATAGTCCTTGAGACCCAGTCGATGGCAATCCCGTCTGGGTACTCTAAACCACCATGTATGATTACCTGATGGTCTGAAAAATGACACTTTTTGGTCAAAGGTGAGCAGTGCTTCTATACATTGATTTCCTAGTAGAGGGGGTTGCAATGTGACAACAGGGAACTCCTTAAACATGACCTTATAGTACCTAATTTTTCCAACCATTTCTCACAGGAAGCACTCACTCTAGCCTTTCCCTTTACTATTCTTAGTATAATATCCATGGACTTCCTATACATGGACATAGTATACTACAAGGTAGATTGTCGCTACCGTACGTGTGAGAAAATGCACACCAAGATGGCTGTCTGCTGTGGTTTTGTGTACAAGTTTGGACTTACTCAAGTCAATTCCCAGATTTTGCAAGAAAGTTGAAACAATGTTGAAATATGGCAAAGTAAAGTCAAAATCACTTCACGTGTTGCAGGAATTTGATTTTGTCCCCCATTCAAGTTTAACTTTTGTTTAAAATGTAATAGAGTTGTCGTCAAATCATACGATTTGTAGCTTGACAGCGGCCATCTTGGTGCACCTTTTTTTGTCCCAGTCGGTGGCGACCAGCTACGGATAGGACGTACACGTTACATGCTCTGTCCATGCACATAAGTCCGTGATAATATCCCATAGGGTGAAAGTAATTACCCTTGACCTTCCCCTCCCAAATTACAGTGATGCTCTACAGAGAGAAAGCCCTCACCTTAACCTTTGACATTCCCCCTCCCAAATTACAGTGATTCTCTATAGAGAGAAAGTGCACACTTCACCCTTTGATATTCCCCCTCTGAACATACAGCAATGTCTCATATGGAGAAAGCTCTCTCTGTAATCTTTGAAATCCCCCCAATCAAAACACAGTGATGTCCCACAGACAGAAAGTTCTCAACCTTGTCGGTGTAGTGTGACAGGGACTATAGAGGGAACATTCTGATAAAGCCTTCATTCAAATTCAAAATGACAAAATGCCATGTCTTTCAAGGACCTCAAGTCATATTTCTGGGAGCTTAAAAAACAGACTGATCCCAATTTCCATGTTATTTCCACAAAATAATGAATATGAACATTCAGGAAATCATAACAATTAGTCCACTTCCTTAAATTCCCTGACTTTTTCCCAGGGCATTTTGAAAAATTGCTTATTTTCTCTGGCTTACCTGGACTGTAAATTCATATATTTAAATTTTCCCAGTCTTTCAGGACCTGTATTAACCCTGTTATCAGTTTTTTACTCCTTTCCCATTACACTACTAACCTGATCCATCCAGTTTCATTCTTTGAATTGTACCTTGCACGTCATCTGACCAATATATATATTCATCAACAGGATCATAATCGACCGCCACAGCGCCCTCTATATTTTCATCAGATATGACCTGTGCAATGTGCTCCTCTGTGTCCAGTGATATCATTTGTATGGAATCCCTCTGGGCAAACAGCAAAAACTCAGTTGGAACTGTAAAAGTGGAAAAATATCAGTTTAAACTTGTTGAAGTTCATAGCTTTCTATCCATGATAACAAGTTATCCAAAATGGCCCTATACCATGGCTGAAATTAAAACTTCATCCATATTTAATGTTTAATTTCCTATCAAGATTTTGGACATAATTAGCATTATAAGTGTTGCGTGACAGAAGTCATAATGCTTTTGCAGACACTCCCTTTTCCCCAAAGATCGAAGAAACTGCCCCCAAAAATCAGCAAATGCAAGACAAACTGTAAGCATGCAACACCACTATATTAATTCCAAACCATCACAACAAACTGTGCCCCATCCCTTGGCCCCAACCCCCAAATCCTTCATGCACCAATAAACATAGGCTACTATACATGGATAATTTATATGTAGGCTATACAGGGGTAGGTCTCATACCGCATCAGAAATTGGAATAAAAAACTTCATGAGTTAGCCTACTTGAACTTTGAAATGCTTTAAAATCAAAACACAATAACCATGAATATTCATAGCACTTGAGCAATAATGTGCAGTAGTAATAGGGAATGTTACGACATCATATGAAAAGTCTCCATAGTGAAAACTAGCTGAGAACAGGGTTCCTACACTTAATACTGAGGAATTAATTTTCATGATTTTTCCATAATTTTCCCAGGATCAAATAAAAAGTTTATATGGTCTCATGACATCTTTCAGTAAAGGTTTCATCTGTAACAGAAAATTTGGAAGTGGGTACAATAATTTCAACATCATTACTGAGAATTTTATTGTAACATTACTAGTGATGATGAACAATGTCAGTAGGTGAAAAATTCCAGGGCTTTTGCAGAAATTCACACAATTTCCCTGATTTTTTATTTTTTTTTTTCTTGGAATAATTTTCCATATCTTCATGAATATTCCAGCTTTTCCATTACTGTGGAAACTGTGTTCTGCTATTGGGGGAGGGATGTGAGGTTCCACTCTAAGATGGAGATGGGACAAGAAACATTCCATTCCATTCATTGAAAATCTGTGTGGTCTTATATTTTGGCTACTCCTAAGTTTTTGGATTTTCTTAGGCAATTATGAACACTTTAAAGGTAACAAAGGAAAACACTGCAAGTAGGGTCCTAAGGTGAGGTTCTGTACCCCTATGCCATGCTCTCCATCCCCCTCCCCATAAGCTTGAATTGGCCTGAGTGGGACTGCATGGGGTGTCTGCATGGCTGTGGCAATTAACGGTTGTGATTGGTGAGGAACAAAACATCCACAAACATTAATTGAGAAGAGAGAAAAGGATTTGAAAATAAGATTTCATCCTCTGAACGGGTCCTGATGACTCACATTCTTGACAGGTTCCATTCTCTGGGTCCGCCTGAATACCAGTTGGACAGGCACAAGAGTAGAAGGGGTGGTCAGGTGACAAGAGGCAGAGACCTGCACAGAAGCCATTGTTGAATGCACAAGGGTTTGGACCTGACAAGAGAAGGTTTTAATCAAGTAATTGACAGAAATCACACACTCTAATAACAGTTATCATTACATGAAATAGCCCTTACTGAAACTGCCTACTTCTAAAAATTTTAAAACCTGACTTTTGGGTGGTAAGTCGGGTTTTTAATTGATTGTTAACACGCACAGTTTATGGCCAGTCCAATGCTTGCTGGGCTTTATCATATTTTTACTGACTTTAATGTTGTAGTAGCTATAAACTGTAGGTTCAAACATCAAGTAAAAACCAGACTTACCTGCCTAAAAGATGGGTTTTAGACTGTGTAGTGGTAGGCAATTTTACTAAGGGCCATTTCATGTAATGTATACCTTTGTGCTCAAGTGGCATTTTTCAACAATGGTCTTACTCCAAAGATTACTTGAAACAGATGCATAGTCAGGATTTGTCATGGGCAGGGCTTTGGAAGTGTGATATGCATAAGCGCATGAAGCAAGGGTGCAGGGGGGCACTCACCTTCCCAATTTGGGCAAAAGCAGTTGGTCTATTTGGGTAAAGAATAGCCAAAACATGATAAACAGTGGCATTATTTGAGCAAAAAATGCTCTTGCCCCCTCATAGAAAATTACCCCTGTACGTCTATGGTGATATAGAGCAGCTAGGATCTGACAGCAGGCCTCCTCTTTAGGAAAAATTTCTTTCTTTTGTAGGTCTCAAAATATGGATTGGTGTTATAGTAGTGTCATAAATGAAAATTAATTTTAAAATGATCAATTTTGTGATCATACTTTCCCTATTTTTTTTCTTTCAAGCTTGGTTCATGGGGGTTGACACTCCTAGAGCAAACCTCCTTGGATATGCACCTTGAATTGTAAACTATACACTTTCTGTAAGCATAATTTTACCCAAGTTCAAGGTCATTTTGCCAAAAAGCTACAAACCACATGTACAAATTGATCAGTCAGCATTAAAGAATTGTTACATGGTTAAAAAATTTCCGATTGAAGCAACCTTGATGACCATTCATCTGTGAATGCAATGGATTTATCAAAGAATAATGTGGTAGGTGGCATATTCACCAACAAAGTTTTCATCACCCGCAAAAAAGTTTCGATGATTATATTATTCTTATGGAGACAATGTGTTTTCATTTTATTAAGAGTTCAAAATTGGTATTTTTTCATTCATGTGTGAGGCAAAAGTGATTCACCGTGAATCATTTATTTGAAGCATGAAGAAACTGAGCTATAAGGAGTGTTTGCCAGACACAGGCTTTTGCCAAATGGTTATTGCAGGCAATAATATAGGGCTTTGAAATATTCTAGGTGTGCAGTCCACAAATTGCATCCCTTAGAGAATTTAGGAGTAAGATAGGTGCATTCTGCTGTGTTGTTAAACTGTTAATAAATTTATCTGAGTTCCCATTTTCTATCTAACACTCTTTACAGTGATTTGAAGCAAATGGTAGGCCGGTGTGCCACCGCAACGGCTTGCCTCAAAATTCAAGGCTAAACAATTAAGGAACAGTAAATAAGAGGTGATGGAGAAGTTAAATAAACTACTTACGTGATACAATCTGTCTCTGTGGTGTGTAGACCCTCACATCCAGCGGAGCTGTGAGATAACTTGAAATCAATCGCTTTTTGGAACCGTCACTTTTCCTAATTGCCCATATAGAGCTGGAAAACCAATCGCTCCAGTAAAGATTTGGTCCTAAAACAGATATGGCTACTAGTTGCTGAGAATTTTCTACAGAGATAACTTTTCGTGAGAAACCAGAGTAGTCGCTGCATTGTATATTGTTGAGATGTGTGTCTGTCCAATAAAGTTTCATTGAGGTATAGTCCAAGGTTAGGCTATAGGGCATATCAAGACCGTCATCGACTATAGTCATACGCATGGAGCCATCCATCCCGGCCCTTTCAATTCTTGGAGATTCTGGATTCCAGTCTGTCCAGAACATGTACCTGTAGAACAAAATTACTATATGCACTTATCAATTAGAACGTACATCCCCTGTCCCCGGTCAATGTTAGTTAGGAGGGTCAAACTGTTTGGTGCATTGATGAACCCCTCCATGACACAACTGACCCAACATTTCATTGACTTTGACACACAATTCCTGCTCAACATAATGGAACCATGTTCACAAATTACTCTAGTTGCTTTGACATTTTACTTGCAAAACTTAGAGACAGACAACTCCTGCTTGCAACTCTGGCAGACAAACATGATGCACCATTGACTCACCACTGCCCAAGGGTCAGATGGGGGGCATCTTACAACTGACAAGTGCAATAATGTTTGATTTTTTTAACAGATTTGGAATTATTTGTTTATTGAAAAGCAAAGTAACATTCATTCTGTACGTATTATTACACTCTCTGGTGATATCCTTCCATAGGTTAAGGTTTCAAAATAGGGTCACCAGACATCCAGATTTACCTGGACATGTCCTAGGAGCACTCTTGTTACTAGTTTGCATCGGCGTCCAGGAGGAATTTTAAAATTGCCCAAGATGTCTGAATTCCATGTCTTTCTCACATGATCGGCTAAGCTTCCCTGAGTTCGTTTTCAGTATTTAACCATTTTGCAAAAGAAAGCCTGGAATCCTTACCCCCAATACCCCCCCAAAAAAAAACTTCCATAAGAGAGCTAGGGGTCACCCTAGACCCATCCCTGCATTAGAGATCCAAATTTGGCATAATATGGTATCTGGAATAAATTGTAATTAGTACAATAGTGGCACCCTTTCCCTATTGGTGTGAGTCATGCTAGAACCAAACAACTCTGTCTTTCCTGCTTTTCTATGTGATATCATTTCACAAACAGTGGTTCAGTCTGGGTGTCTCTCCAGGGAAGGGCGGAAGCAAGTAATCACTCCCCTGAAGAAGGGTTTTAAGGGAAAGGTGTATTAAAATTTCGAAAAGGAAAGCCACCTTATATGCAATCTGATGCCAAATATGCTTGCTGCCTTTGGAGTAAAATTTGTGTTAAAATACTCACCAGTTTGGGAGATAACTGCTTTCGGAGGAAAATGAGGTTTCCCCAGATTGGGGGAAAGTTTTGACCGTCTCAATAATATGAATATTTATGAGCACCTAGTGCTTACCTCCTCACAGTTGTTGATTTGTTTTATAAATGTGTGTGTATTAAAATGTGAGGTCGTAGTTAACACACAAAGGGCGAAATAACAAAGAACCTTCAACAACATATTTACAAACACAAATGATGGCAGTCCTGATCTTGCACCCCTTTATGCGGAAAAGATTGCACAAAACTTGCAGCTCTGTTGAGTCTATTAATTAAGCTTAGGTCAAAGAAAGTACCAACATTAGTCCAGGGCTCAATTCTCATGGTTGTCCGATTGTCCGGGACAACTAAACTTTTATACGGACAACCAAAAGTTAAAGGTTGGTTGTCCGATGGACAACCAGTTTTCTCTCTGATGGAAGAAGTATAAAGCTGACTGATAAACTTTCAACTTCTTTCATCTACCATATTTCAGACTTGAAGTGCTTTTGTCTCTCAAACATCCTAGCTTTTTATTCTTCAAGACTAATAATACAACATAAAGTGCACACAATTACTGTTTTGTAATTGTGTGCAAAACGTTTTGGACATCCAATTTTCATTGTGAACAACCAAAACTACCGAAATGGTTGCCCAAAGGAAAACCATAAATTTTTCTGAAAATCAAGGCCTAGTTACCGGATATCTATCGATGACAAAGCTTTTCTATTTCCTTATCAACAGAGATTTTAAAAATGCCCAAATTTTTCTTTCCTAAAACTGATAAAATAGCAATGTTGTATTGAATATTACCTCCGTTGAATGTACACGGTAGGATTGCAATGCAACATGGGTGATATTTAAAAATGGTGCCACCCATGCCAAAATATTCTACTGATTGGGAGAAAATTGATTTCCCCTGAAAGTGGTTATAAATCTCCCAAACTGCTTACAATATTGTTAGAAGCTATAACGGCGATGGCACAATTGCGCCCCCTTGCTAGGATACTAGGCACAACCCTCTTACATGAACTTACCCATGATCAGGGTCAAGGGTCACATCTCTGGGCTTCACTAAGTCCGACCAAAATAACACTTTCCTTAGGCTACCATCTAATTCGCACACTTCAATGGTTTGTCTCTCCAAATCCATAAAATATAATTTATTATTCCTCCAATCACAGGCAAGACCTGAAACCACTTCAAGACCTTTGGTAATTATCCTTTGCGGACTTGATGAGGGAGAGGAAAGGTCCAATCGTAGAATCTGACTCTGACCCTTTTCATTGCCAAGGTCAGCATAAAATATTGACTGGTTTGTAAAAATATAGTCTACCCATGCTACATTCTCTTGATCAGGTAGAAGAATTGTTGCGTTAGCTTCCAAAGACTGCTGAGTTCTTAGAATTCTAATGTCATGTCTGTTTGCTAAGAGTAAGGAAACTTCATCTGCAAAAGAAAAAATAACAAAATCTTGAAGTAGTATCTGCAAAGGATAAATTCTACAAACTCCCTTAATTGAGAAGCTCTGAGCCCTGATACTTCACCTACCCCATCTTACTTCTGACTTTTGGGGATAGTTAGATGAAATTTAATGACACAGCAAACACGAATGTGTTAAATAGTGCCAGTCAACTCAATAAAATGTTCAAAGTTTTAATTTATTTTCAAGTACGGTTCAAGTGCAAGTTTTGTTTCCCTTTAGTTCCCTCTTATGACAGCTGGCAAGAAATACCCCGGGCATATTCCCCCAGCCCATAGGGAGGCCAACTTTTGGGGAGGAAAAGAACATAAATGTATACTGTAACTACACAGCTTTCTCCAAGCAAATTCATTTTAGTATCCTCAGCTTAGTTCAGCGTAATAAGACATTTAACCAAACTCCAATGGGGAAACTGAATGTTTGTATGTATGGAAGCCAAAAATTGCGGGGTTTGAAACTGAAAAAAAAAATGGGAAATGCTTTTCCAACCCATTTAAAAATTTGTGCATGATGACATAAACTTAACAAATTTCTCTTGGACAGAACTTCCCCACTTTTGAAATACTGAATTTCAAGAGTTTCCCTGACATTTTTGAAAACCAAAATGAAATTATTTACAATATTACTACACTGAAAACTAAAGAATATCTGATTATGCCACTGCAGTGCCAATGGATGGTGGTGCTCTGCTGAGTTATTAAGTTAGTTAGATGGAGTTTTACGGCCCAACGGCCCAGTTTCCAACCTATTGGTTCAAGTCGAGCCGCTCACAACCTTTTTCCAGTTGTGGCTCACTGGCATGTTGCTGCTAAGATAGTGTCTTTAATATTTGTGCCACCACTTGAACGCTTTGCCCTGGTGGTGCCTTAAAAAATCTCAAGAAAAATAAGATTAATTTCCCTGATGTATTTTAGTATTTTGTTCCCTAGCCAGTCTCTAATACTCTCCTCAGAAATTGTCTCACACCGCTACTAATATGTTAAGCTGTACAATTCAGTGCCCCAAAAGTGGGGAAAAAACTGTTTGCCTGTCACAGACTTCCTATACATGGACAGAGCATACTGCAGGGTTGATTGTTGCCACCATACCTATGAGTATAGGTGTAGCAAGATGGCTGTGTGCTGGGGTTTTGTATGTGTGTGAAAGTTTGGTCTTGCTCAAGCAGTCCAAATCAACAGATTTTGCAAGAAACTTGAAATATTTTCGAAAAAAGGTAAGTCAAAATCAGTACACATATTGCAGGGGTATGATATTGTTTCCCATTTAAGTTTAACTTTCCAAAAATATTACAGAGTCGTCGTCAAATCATAAAAATTATAGCTTTACAGTGGCCATCTTCTTCTGCCTTTTATGCCTTTTTATTCATATGACGTAATTATGCATTACATGCTGAGTCCATGGTATCCCTTTATGAAACCAGAAGGTTACAAGGTGAGACCAGAAACTTTCATTAACTAAACTTGTGTTTACATGGATACAGTATGCCTTTGTTTTTTACTTTGGTTCAAAAGAAATTTTGGTCCTTAAAGAAAATGATTATGTACATTAGCAGTGTGCTGACATAGGACTTTCACACTGTTCATCATGTTTAAAGAATTACACAGGTGTTTCCAATGCTGATTGTAAGGAAGTCATCTCCCATTATACTACCTTGACCGACATCTATTAATATTGAATTCTGCAACAACTGTGGTTTGTATTCTACATCGTCAGACAGGACAGTTAACAAATGTTTAACATGGACACCAGAGAAGACAAACAAAATGCACTAGCCTAATAGGTTACACCTCTATGTTCAGACATCTCTATTTTCTGACGTCTCTATGTTCTGGCAAAACAGCGCCAACGTACACTTCGTCAGTGCCAAAGTACATTATTGTCAGAACATAGGGACGTCGGAACATTATAGAGATATCAGAACATAGGGATATCCCCAGCTTAATAACCAGCTACACAAACACAAAGGCATGTGACTGTCGCATTGTGTAAACATGAAACTTGCCAGAGAGTGAGAGAAAAAATTGCTTGCCCAACAGGCTAAGTAGAGGGCATAAACTGGGACCTAGAGGTATCAACTTCCACACTTACCCTCCACTTCCCACCCTCAGTTCCCTACCCCCCACTCCCTACCCTCTCTGCATTTTCTTCATTTTTTATTTTATGTACTTGCAGGGTGACATCAGGTATTTGGACTCATAGCTGCATTGTTTTGGAGAAAAAGTAACTGAATGTATTTTTACACATTCCAAAATGGCCCTACCCTTTCTGACCACTGACCAGACTAATGAACAATCCTGGAGTTTACTGGAATACAAAGTTTCCAGACCTGCCTTGTAGAGAAAGAATAGCAGGCTTTTTTCTTCTGGGCAGATATCTTTCATTTACTTTTAGAACAATACAATGAGGTGGGGGGTCTAGGGGAGATGTGTCTGGCCAGACAATTTTTTACTGGGTTAAAGATCCAAAATCTCTTGCAAGCTCATATGAGATTATTTGTTTGGATTGTTTGTGCATTCACGCAGAATATTTCCAGAAATTTAGATCAACAACATCAATGAGATTAGATAAGATGGACATTATTCATGATTATCTGGAATAAATCTTGAGACAGGTATCATAATAGAAAGGCTTATAGGATTACAAATTAAATCTTGAGATGTACTGGACTGAACAGCATGTTTAGACCACCTGTCCAGGTAGGAGGGTTTCATTAGTATCAGGCCAATTGAATATCATGACTGCAATTGGTCAACAGTACATTGACCTGCATGCTTTGAAAGAAGCAATCTTTACTCTAACCAGCTATGACCCTCCTATTACCAATTGCTGACCAGTTGTATAAACTAAATGGTCATGCTACAGGTGACTAGCAGCAATTTATGTTGACAAGTTTATGGAGTTAGTGAGATAGTGTTTTACAGCCCAGTTTTCGGAGCTATGTCAATGTTCCCAAGGTTTGATGTTCCTATGGTGCAGTGTTCCTGATTCTTGGGAACATCCTCACTACTGGAAACATAAAACCACAGGAATAACCAACCTCGCAACTGTTGACAAATCATTGAAATATAAGAAAACAGGGAACACTGAACCCCGGAAACATCCCCTAAACCCCAAGTTTCCAACCAATTGGTTCGATTCCAGCCGGCCACCACCTTTTTTTCCAGATGTGGATCACTGGCTTGTTTTCCCCATGCCACCGTCTATGTTAGGCCTAATTACTGCCAAGAGGCATAGGAGATAACTTGGGACAGAGATTGGAGATTGGGAAGGCCTTGCTCAATATACACTTTAAGGATAGGTAGACCAAGAGACCTCCCCCCCCCCCCACTCCATTTTATGTGTACATTCCATACAGTCTGCACCCATTGTAACATTTTTAAGGTCAAGAGCAGTTGCACCAAACTTAGTTTGAAGCAACAGCTAAATCTTATCGTTTTCTTCTTGTTTCTGTTCAGATCCAGTATTTCCATCATATTTTATGACTTCAATATTGCACATCCAAGGTAAACCAAACAGTTCCTTCTAGTAAATTTATCATCTGAAGAAAAACTGTGTCACATGACTCTCAACAGCCAATCATGAAACAGAACAGTCTACTACACTACTTCAAGTTGGGGTGACTGTGCCATTTTAAATTTGGGATGAAATCAGAAGGGAACACAGGTTCCAATCTTTTTAAGGGCTGTGAAAAGTAAAAGCTTGTCATGCAATATTGTAACTAATAACCAATTTTCTACAACAAAAACTTGGTACCCCACAGTGTTGGCCCTAGGGTTCAAAATATGAAAAGGAAATTCTCCCACACTTTTTGGAGGGAGATTTCAGATAGTGACAGGAAAAGATAAATTTTCCTCTGATGCAGAATATTTCCTATGTGTAACTTTATTGTAATGTGGAATGCAGGATTCATAGCTGACCCAAGGGGATTCCACCAGAAACTCAAACCAGAATGCAAAAATGCATTGAGGTTTCGATGATACATACATGCTCTTTTCAATAAAATGCTACATTTCTTGTAACAACTGGTGACCCAAAATAGCCTTTGTCTCCACCTGTAAGTGACTGGTTTTTCTTTCATACTGTGCCTTAAGATATTCTGCAAACAAGGTTTTCAGAGTTTGATGCCAGGTGATACCAGATGACCATTGACCTCCACAAAAAACAACAGGCACAGTACTTTCAACTCACCATAGCACATCCACATACTAATTGGGAAATCCATCCAAGTTTCCTACCTTGAGATATCCCATTTTGACAAGTTTTTCAAAGTTTGACTGATCATGACCCCAGATGTCCTTTCACCTCCACAAAAAATAACCTTATACAGACCATCTTCTCACCATAGTTCATTTATATACTAATTTTGAAATCCATCCACCTTTCATACCTTGAGCTATCCTGAACAAGTTTTTCTGAGTTTGACCCCCATGACCCCAAATGACCTTTGACCTCTACTAAAATCAATAGGGTTCTTCCTCCCATCATAACGCATCAACATATCAAGTTTGAAATCAATCCAAGCTTCCTACCTTGAGATATAGCATAAACAAGAAGTTCGGAGTTTGACCCCATGTGACCCCAAATGACCTTTGACCTCCACCAAAATTTATTGGGTTATTTCTTACATCATAACGCATCAACATATCAAGTTTGAAATGAATCAAAGTTTCCTACCTTGAGATATAGTGTAAACCAGGATTTCGGGGTGTGACCCCATGTGACCCCAAATGACCTTTGACCTCCACGAAAATAAGTAGGGTTCTTTCTTACATCATAATGCATCAGCCTATCAAGATTGAAATGAATCCAAGTTTCCTACCATAATGTATCATGTAAACAAGGATTTCAGGTTTTGACCCCATGTGACCCCAAATGACCTTTGACCTTCACGAAAATAAATTGGGTTCTTTCTTACATCATAACGCATCAGCCTATCAAGATTGAAATGAATCCAAGTTTCCTACCATAATGCATCACGTAAACAAGGATTTCAGGTTTTTACCCCATGTGACCCCAAATGACCTTTGACCTCCACAAAAATACATCGGGTTCTATATTACATCATAACGCATCAACATGTCAAGTTTGAAATTCATCCAAGTTTTCTACCATGAGATATCGTGTAAACAAGGATTTCGGGGTTTGACCCCACGTGACCCCACATGACCTTTGACCTCCACCAAAATCAATAGGGTTCTTCCTTACATCATAACACATCAATATATGAAGTTTGAAATTAATCCAAGTTTCCTGTCTTGAGATATTGTGTAAACAAGGATTTTGGTTTTTGACCCCCTGTGACCCCAGATGACCTTTGACCTCAACCAAAATAAATAGGGTTCTTCCTCTCAGTATGGGTATCTGTGTACCAAGTTTGAGAACTGTCAGATCTTCCCTTCTCAAGATATCGTGTAAACAAGCAAAGTGTCACAAACACACACACATACACACACCCACACATACACACACACATACACACACACATACACACGCACATACACACATACATACACACGCCATCATGAATGCATAGGTTTCTCTTTTCATCGAAACCAAAAATGGTTATTTAATACTGCCAAACCTGGAGCAGAGGAGCAAATTTTGAAGTGTGGGGGGAGGGGGGGGGTTAATCACTAATCCCGCCAAACATGTTCAACAGTATAAAAGCAATGAAAGGTGGCTCAAAAAACTTATGGCAGAAAAAGTGGGGGGATGGGCCAAAACCCCTTCCCCCTGTCTCCACTGTCTCTGCAAATCCCAAGTCCAAATTGACGATGCCTTTGGCTAACCAGAATGCAAAAATGCATTGAGGTTTCGATGATACATACATGCTCTTTTCAATAAAATGCTACATTTCTTGTAACAACTGGTGACCCAAAATAGCCTTTGTCTCCACCTGTAAGTGACTGGTTTTTCTTTCATACTGTGCCTTAAGATATTCTGCAAACAAGGTTTTCAGAGTTTGATGCCAGGTGATACCAGATGACCATTGACCTCCACCAAAAACAACAGGAACAGTACTTTCAACTCACCATAACACATCCACATACTAATTAGGAAATCCATCCAAGTTTCCTTCCTTGAGATATCCCATTTTGACAAGTTTTTCAAAGTTTGACCTATCATGACCCCAGATGTCCTTTCACCTTCACAAAAAAAACCTTATACAGACCATCTTCTCACCATAATTCATTTACATACTAATTTTGAAATCCATCCACCTTTCATACCTTGAGCTATCCTAAACAAGTTTTTCTGAGTTTGACCCCATGTGACCCCGAATGACCTTTGACCTCTACCAAAATCAATAGGGTTCTTCCTTACATGATAACGCATCAACATATCAAGTTTGAAATCAATCCAAGCTTCCTACCTTGAGATATAGTGTAAACAAGGATTTCAGGGTTTGACCCCATTTAACTGCAAATGACCTTTGACCTCCACCAAAATTTATTGCATCAACATATCAAGTTTGAAATGAATCAAAGTTTACTACCATGAGATACAGTGTAAACCAGGATTTCGGGGTGTGACCCCATGTGACCCCAAATGACCTTTGACCTCCACGAAAATAAATCTGGTTCTTTCTTACATCATAACGCATCAGCCTATCAAGATTAAAATGAATCCAAGTTTCCTACCATAATGTATCATGTTAACAAGGATTTCAGGTTTTGACCCCCATGTGACCCCAAATGACCTTTGACCTCCACGACAATACATCAGGTTCTTTCTTACATCATAACGCATCAACACATCAAGTTTAAAATTCATCCAAGTTTCCTACCATGAGATATCATGTAAACAAGGATTTCAGGGTTTGACCCCATGTGACCCCAAATGACCTTTGACCTCCACCAAAATCAATAGGGTTCTTCCTTACATCATAACGCATCAACACATCAAGTTTGAAATTCATCCAAGTTTTCTACCATGAGATATCGTGTAAACAAGGATTTCAGGGTTTGACCCCACGTAACCGCAAATGACCTTTGACCTCCACCAAAATCAATAGGGTTCTCCCTTATATCATAACGCATCAATATATGAAGTTTGAAATTAATCCAAGTTTCCTGTCTTGAGATATTGTGTAAACAAGGATTTTGGTTTTTGACCCCCTGTGACCCCAGATGACCTTTGATCTCAACCAAAATATATAGGGTTCTTCCTCTCAGTATGGGGTATCTGTGTACCAAGTTTGAGAACTGTCAGATCTTCCCTTCTCAAGATATCGTGTAAACAAGCAAAGTGTCACAAACACACACACATACACAAACACACACATGCACATACACACATACATACACACACACACCATCATGAATGCATAGGTTTCTCTTTTCATCGAAACCAAAAAGGCAGGTGAGAGAGGGGATCAGGATAAAGGGTTACTACTAAGGTGAAGTTAGCAAGATGGGAGTTTTACCTCCCCATGCTGTGACATTGCTTCTTGAAAAAGCAACATAGACACGCCAGTACATCAAAGGCGGTATGGGGTGTAACTGGTATCTGAGTTCGTTACATGATCTGTGACCTCAACCGAGCTATGTTTTCATTGTGTTCACATGGCGTGAAAAGCAATTAACACATGCTGACTGAACTGTTAGCTTATCCCAAATGTTACGTAACTTTTTGTGTATTAAACACATCTTTTACTGTCAATCAATAAATCAGATATGAAATTTGACTTAATCAAGTCTGCAGGCAGTGGGTTCCTTTTCCTCCCTGAAGCGATAAGAGTTAATCAGGCAGAAATGAAGGATGTAACAAAAAGTAAGAGGGAACGTTTCATCATGCAGTTTCCAACCAATCGTTTCAAGTCAAGTCAGCCAAGGCCTTTTTTCCAGTTGTGGCTCACTGGCTTGTTTTCCCTACTTCACATAATGGCAGTAGGTTTCGTTTTATAAAGTCTTCAGTATGACCCGGCTGGGACTGGAACTTCCAACCTCCTGACTGCAAGTCGGATGCTCTAACCACTTCACCATGCAGTCGGTCTATAAGGTGTAATCTGACTGGTTTCAATTGCTATTTATTTCTGTAGGATCAAACATAGGCTGAAAGGTGCCTTCTTCTTCTTCTTAAATTAGAAGCAAAGATGCTGACATTTTTTTTTTTTATGGGAATGAAGAGGGGGGATTCCTCCTTCTGGAAGGAGGTACGGGGAAAATCCCCCCTTATCCCCACTGAAACACTGACCCTACAAATGCCCTCTTAATATGATCAGCTGACAAGGCAGCACCCAACAAACTCAGTCAGCCGCCATACAAAACTATAAACAGAGAATTGCTCACTTGTTTAGAACTTAAGGTTAAATTGTTACAATTGATTTCAGGAAATGCCAAATCTCTTAATGGCACATATCCAAAAAGACAAATTATTTAACCATCCCAGGATTTTGATTTAGGAAAGAGTGTAAAGTCATATTAGGTAATAAAATTGACAGGTGACCTCAAAGTGTAATTGATATTTTGATATCAGAAATAGATTTATTGCTTTTAGTACAAATTTAAGTGTAATAACATGATTGACCTTGAAATAAAAATATCATAAGACCTTTTTCCCTCTTTGATCCAGAAGCGAACTTTTCAAGATGAGGTTAAGACTGAAAGAGTTTTCCTAGCCAAACATTTACCATGAGTTAGTTGGTTAGTTAGACAGAGTTTTATGGCTCAGTTTCCAACCTATTGGTTCAAGTCAAGCCGGCCATGGCCTTTTTTCCAGTTGTTGCTCACTGGCTTGTTTATCCTGCTCCATTGCTCATGCAGAGCATCACACACAACAGCAGTTGGTTCCATTTTTAGAGCCTTGGTTTGACCTGACCAGGGAAGCGAACCCAGGCCTTCCGCGTGAGAGGCGGATGCTCTTACCGTTAGACCAAAGATGAGATCATTCACCATGAGATGATGACAAAAGAATTCCAACTCTACCCAGCCTGCCAAAAGGCAGGGAATTAGGTGTTGGAGGCCCTATGGTAGCGGACCACTAACTCCAATACTCATGCCTGTGAAAATGTTTACTGACAGACAAAGTGCCTTAAAAATTTTATGGGATGTTGTTTCTGACTGTGTTTCTTACAAAATATGATCATTTTTGCATTTGGATTTTGTAGACAACTTGAAGAGTTGAAATTACAGACTATGCAAAATTCAAAGCAATTTGACCAATTTTAGTGCTATTTTTTGTTGTTGTATTACTCCACTCTGTGAAATGCCATTTTTGAGTAGCTACAGTATTACCGCAGGATACACATACCTATCATTCAAGGCTCTCTAGCTCAAAATTTCAATGGTCACAGTATGGAAATTTGAAAATGCCATGAAAGCCCAGATTGTGAGCTTTGATCAGAGGGGTGGCATGTCCTGGTTGAAAACTTCTGCTGGGAGCTAGGGGGCATGGAAGTAGCCTAGTTTAGTGTGTAAGTCAATAGGACTTTTAATTAGTGGCCTGCTACCCTATGACTGTAGTCCCACGTAACCCCCGCTCGAGGTAACACCGTGTTACCTCATGCTCGAGTAACATGAGAACATGTTTTAACACGGGGTCAGGTGCTTAAATTTCAATCCACCTCAAATCACAGGTTTACGTGGTTTTAAACACCTTGTTTGTTTGATAATCAAGCTAGGTCACAGGTGGTTGTGGTGCTGATATCAGGTATTATCTAACATTTTACAGTAATTGGTAGGCCTATGTGAAATTATTTGACCTCCTTTCTATGGTAGCACTACCCAATCAACGAAACACGAGATATGTGAGAACACAGGCTGGAAAACATGAGCTTAAAGGCCCAGTTCTCTCACCCCAAACAGAACCAATTCTCCTAACCTTCTTACTGAAGGCACTCCCACAATAATTCTGAAATTCATCCTCATCCAGACACAATCTCAGTTTATTGCTTCAGGGTGAGTATAGAAAAACTCAATTTATATAATCAAGACACTCTCAGTACCATTCATGCTGTGTAATATAAGCTTTGGAACTCTGCATTGTTTGAATTAGCTGTCAGTCAAAGAGCTGAGCCAATTGAGAATTTCGGTACCCGGGTACAAAAATTGTAGTTTGGGGTGAGAGGTTTGGCCCTTTAACCTGCGGTTTGCCTGATTGTAAAAATGAGGTAACACTGAGTGTCACTGGGTACGTGAGGCCAAGACTTACCACCCAAGCTTGTACATAATTAAGGCAAAAATAAGAGCACATGAGAGATCACTATAAACTGTTGTGTAATGTTTTAGGCAGAAATATTGCACATCTAGAGACCAATGAAAAAACTTTTCTAAAAAGGAACCGGGGAACTCCCTCCCTTAGACCCTAGCTCCCTATGCTACACTACCAAACCGTTTCCATATAATTCTAAATATCAATGATACAAAGTGTTTCTTGTAAATGCTCTAGGATCATGTAACTCAAGATTAATGGTAATTCACATGATTTATAAAAGGCAGGGTCTCATACACCCCATGATACTTGGTGTTATGCTGTGTTTAGACCAAGGCAAAACTACCACTTAACACTGTGTCTTTTAGCATAATGTTCTCATGTATAGTACCTGCAGTTTAGTTGACTGGGTTAAAATAGCATGAGGTAAAGTATCAACCTGGAATTCTGGTTATCTTAAAGTGATTCTATATGTTTCATAAAAGGGAAATGCACAGGGTTTTTTGCTATGATAGAAATTTTTCACAATTTGATTACCAATGACCAGTAAAAGTACTTACATTTTAAAGCAAAGGCAGTAAAACACTAATATGTTTGCAAGCTTTTTTGAAAAACACTTTCTGTACTGTATGCTGTAGCTGAAGACAATGTCTATCTGAGTTCAAATGAATATTCAATGGGTCATGAATACAAGCTATGTTCTGAAGTACAGTAAATGTATACAGTTTTGTGTAAGACACATCATGGGATAAGAAGCATTACCGTGTGGAAAGGCTGCATGTTAGCAACATTATCGACCACTCCCCCCTTCCCTACCCCCTTCCTTGCCCTAGATCAGCCCCTTTCTTTAATACTACTGCATCTATCACTGTTTACTGGAAGCTGATACTCTGCATCTGAGGGAGCCTTCATGGACACAAATGGCCACTACATAGTACCATCAAGTGGTGGAGCATCATATCAGGACACTATTACCATGTAACTCTTCACTTTACTGTCCCATATGCACATATACCCAATTTAGAATTATTCAATTTACCAAATTATTTAAAAAAAATATAGCTACAGTAAATAAATCTCAAAAGTGTGCTTTGAATTGTTATTTCCTTTGTAGTATTTCTCACTGTATTTTAAAACATGCAGAGCAAATATTATCAATAAAATTTTTTCACAGTTCATTGAGAAAATTGTCAGATGATTCTGAAGAACCAATCATGAAACAAAAATGCCAAGGAGCAAATCAAACCTGGGATGACCTCAATTTCCATTTAACAAGGATTCATATAATATATCACACTTCGAGGCAATCTTTATAGTAAAGTCTGGCAGCTGCCAAAGGCCCTGGTTATATCTTCCTTTCAATTCAATAGTACCTCAACTCCATTCATTGAGGACACAAATTATGGACACTGTGACAACAACTGTGACACCTATGACATCCCCCATGGCCACTATTGCACCTGAAGCTACTAATCACCATACTTGACAATACTGTCCTTCTCCCAGGGTTCTGTACTCATTGGTGTACTGTTTCCCGAAAGTATCTGTGTGCATCAGGATACATGTTGCAGACCCATACTGGCCTTTTCCCCACTTGTCCACTGGTTCACTCATGTTTAAAAGTAAACAGGCATCTCAGAGAAATAATGATGCGTACATTACAAACAGCACATTTCCCCCCAAATTTTGTATCGTTCCCATCTACTTAACATTGCTTTCCACTTAACCGCCCCCCTCCCATTCCAGCAATGCAGTACCACCACTAAGTCCTGGTTTAAGTCCTTTCCTCAAAATAATGACAGATCTATTAAGTTTATAAGCCTTTCTATGAATATGCAACATATGTCAGAAGTATTCACACAAAAGAAAATTGCGAAGGTGAAAACATGATAGGAAGCTACAGCAATACTGATTATTACGTAATTGTTACAATCTGAATGGAACTGACCATTAAGTAACACAACAATCATTCTGATTCAACTTTTGGAAGTTTTTACTTAAATCTTCACCATATATAGCCAGGCACTTACTGGAAATAGTTTCTAAGTGCACGCCAAATGCATAAGTTTATTAAGATGTATTTTTTTTATTTTTCATCCTATTATTTTGACCTTGAACTGATTAGGGATGCTATCTTTCCACTACAGCATATAAATTTGAAAAATTGCATTGCTCAGGATGCACATGTTATCATTATCAGAGTTTAGTTGCATAAAATTGGTGATAAATGATAAAATCAAAATATTGGCCAACAATATGAATCACAACTGCTTGCTTCAGGTTCGTTCTATGTAGAAAATTTGCCATATATTCAATTGCTTATATGCCCCTGTCAACAGCCAAACATGGGAGGTGAAGAAAAATTTCAACAAAATGCTTAGAATATGCTCTTCTTTAACATGTCCCCCCCCCCCCAAAAAAAAAAAAAAAAAAATTGCTCATGGCTCTTAAATTTTTTTTTTTTAACTCAAGCTTCAAACTTTCAAGGAGAGGATCAGAAACTTTTCGGAAGGGTTTCACCTTTTCTAAACTGCCTGTATGGATAGGCCTTGGCGCCAGGAGTACCTCTCAAGATACACCAACTCCTGCTGTACAGTAAGCTGTATATCTAAAACAATAGTTTTCACAACAAACCTGGATTTATACTGAATATAATTCACAGGGACATATTTGAGATTGGAAATAAGTGTAATTTTATCCCAACACCTACTGAGAGCCTAGACTTGACCCTACAACTGCTTTCAATCTATAACTGCAAAACTTGAAAAGAAACATTACTTGAAATAAATCTGCATTGTTTAACCTATTTTGAGGTCATGACATAAAAATTAAAATCCTAAAGATAGGCTCATCAGGTCACATTACAGACGTTTTACTTGAGATCTTAATGCTGGTCTTAAGCTGGCAGGGATCCTTGGCCTAACTGATACAAAACTTTGTATAATGTAGCCTATCGTAAACCACAAAGCCAATAGCCACACAAGGAACTCTATAAAGCAGGGAGTTGCCGTTCCAAGTAGTACAGCTACAGACTCCTGTTCAAAGATTTCAAACATTTCACAGAAGCATAAGTGAATATGGGCCATAGGGGTCCTTGAGTGGCAGAGTGGTGCATTCCAGCTGCTGTGTACCAATGTGTTTTATATGTGCATGGGTTCAGATCCGGTGGGTTTTTCTCTGGGTACTCAGACTTTCCTCCCACTTGGCAAATACTTGCCTCTACAATTAGTTGCCCAGCGGCAAAGTCTGTTGCTTGCTGGACTGAAGCACCTTCAGGTGAAGTTAACTAGCAGACTTTGCCTTTTTTGTAATTAAATGCAGGCAACCTTGAAGATGCCATGCATACAAAAAGGTTCAAAAACCAGCAAAAAGATGTCTTTGAAATATTTAATCTTAAACACTCTTTTGGCCATCTTTTCTGCATTTGTCATTTGTAAGATGTATTCTCTAACTCCCAGAAAACTTTGCTAAATGTTGCACAAATACATTTTTGAGCACTGACGCATCCCTGCATCAAGCAATTGATCCAACATTTCATGAGCTTTGTCTAATGTTTCTATAGAATATGATACCTATGTTTCACCTGTTGGGTTGCTCTGATGCAATGTTTTGATAAAGCTGACACACCCCTACATCTAACTCAGGCGAACATGACACGTTTGACTTACCACTGCCCAGTGGCATAGCTACCCCCCATGACCCAACCTTGAAATGCAAAAATAGTGGTTTTTTCTCTCTCCCCTTATACTTTTCCCCTATGTCATGTCTTACAGCGCTATATTAACCCCCCTCCCCCCATGACACACTCCTGGCTAAGCTACTGCCATTGCCTGAGGGTCAAGTGAACAATTGATAAGTCATTACCGTACTGTTGATGAATCTACAGTTGATTCTGATCTATTCCTGTTACTGATCCATTTACTGGCAAAGTTATCACAATTAACATCAAATTACTTCCAATTACCATGTAATAAAATCAATTATAAGTGATTAATGCTACAATACTTATGGGATGATATGAGACATAAATGTTGACCTGTTTGTATCCTAGCCTAATATTGAGAACATTATCTAATTTTACCATAGAAGTGCTACCTGTTTTACTAATAATTTATTGTTTCAACAGGTGCTTGACCTATCTAGCTCTTATTACCAATGAACTGATGAATTTTACCAAATACCTTATTATTTTTGTAGGTTTTAACCAGTTTTTTTTTGGTATTGAACATGAATTCTTGGTTAAATTTACCAGGACTATGTAGGTGGCATAATTGATCCTGGACCTGGTGAAATTCACCAGAGCTTCTTTAAAAGATAGGACAATAACTTGAGTTTACTAACTTTTTAGTTTGCAAGCTTGCAGATGCTGAGGGGACACAGGTTACCATGGAAGAGATTTTTAGGGATTTATGCAGGCAGTTTCATTTGCAAAGGTGCATACTGTCAGTAAATTTATGGTAAACTGTAACTGTGGATCTTAAATAATTAAATCAAAATTTTAACACAATTTCCTTCTCCCAGACAGCAAGGTTAAAAAAACTTTCAATAAGGAAAAAAATCATTTTGGCCCAATTCCCATGCATGCTAAGGCGAGCCCACATCGAGACTTGTACGTTACATTCTCGGACAGTGTTACATTTCTGGACTTAGTAAACAAATCTGACCTCAGGGTGGCTTCAGGGAATGCTCGCCAAAGGCCACAATGCTTGTGTTGCATGCGTCAATTGAAGTTTACTATTGAAAATTGCCAAAATAAAAATCCACTCAATTGAAACATTCATGTCAAAAAAATTTCCTTGTGGACTTTAAAATTTTTCTTCTTTCTTTTCGCACTACTAGAACCAGCACTTCTATGTGGGTATTTTTTAATTTTTTTGTGCCACCATTATCATATTCTCATAAATTTTTTTTTTTAAAGTGTACCTCAGAAAATTTGAAGATTCTAAGTGGTCCTCAAGTTACTGTAAAGGCAGTGAATTCTTACCTCAAAGTACATTTTTGTAGCAGTCTACACAAATTCTTGATTGGCACAGAGCTCTATTTGATTGATAGCAAGTTGAAGCAATGTAGCCCGTATTACAGAACATGTACTGTACTGAGAGTGTTTTTGATTGCACACTGGGGCCTAATTGTATAGGCTACTGTACAGTATACTCGCACTGAAGCAATAAACTGAGATCGTATCTGGATCAGGATCAGTTTTAGAGAGTTAATTGGGAGTAGCTTTATAAGTAAGTAGGTTAGGGGAATTAAAACTGTCTGGGGTGAGAGAATAAGGCCTACATATTTTTGAGAAGGGCTGATTTACACAATCTTGGGCTAGATATACTGTAGTTGTCTTTAATAGGAAAGGTCAAGGATCAAGGATATCTGAGAACATTCAAGGAAGTTAAACATCCTTCATTGTCATTTTGTCAGGAAATATTGTACAGTTTATTGCTACATTTTTCAAAATTCAACAGTTCCAGAAAGCAGTTTGAAAGTAACATGGATACATTGGCCTACATTCAGTTTAAAGAGGGAACAGTGCCAACAATTGTTGTCATACCTTAATGGACTTGAAGGAGACATGTACATGCCTTAATGTTGCTTGTTTTTAACAATTGAAAAATCAAAGTAAAAACATGACCATGCATGATGAAAAACAACTGTTCACCAGGTAGATTTGAACTCAGAGCATTACTCAGGGGTGGGGGAGTATCAAAATATATTGGGTAGGGGCTGAATGCCAGCAAGGCTGTCTGAGTGGAGCGTCACCATCAGTTCAGAAACAGTTTGGATTAACATGCCTACAGGTGACTGGATGCAGCTTTTCCTTCCAGAGTGTCCCTATTACAAATGCAAAGGACCAACCAAGAATATGCTCAGAATCCACTTCAAATTTCTACCTGTAGTTCCCCTTTCTTGGAGCAATTGACAAATATTGGGAGGAGGGATAAGCCTCTACTTCTTTCACTGGAGCTGGGCTGAGCTCCCACAGCCCCCTCCTTTGCTTGGTCTAAACCAATGGGTACAGAAGCTTGCAAAATTTGAAATAAAATGAAATGAAATGAAAAATTTGCTCTAAGCTGCTTAGTACTCTACCCAATTATCAGAGGAGCAAAGAATATATTTGCTCCTCGGATATATTCAATCGGGTGTATTTAAGCAAACGATTAGCCTATTTTTTGGCATATTTTTTGACATGTTTGGTCATGAATCTTTAAAAATTGAAATTAAACTGTTGAGTACTTACTCATAAAACAGTTATTTGAGAACAGGATATGAGGATTGTCTAAGTTTGACCATTTGTCATTGATATGTGAAGAAATTTAAACACCTTTTGAAAAATTTGTTGAATTTCATGAACCAATGCAACGAAAAACTTTAATGCCAGTCAGTGCCCTGGGCAACTAACATTGGGCCTATATCTCAATATTAGCCTCCAGTAGTCATGGTGACTACAACTTAAACACTTTAACAGATGGGAAATTGAATGTTCTGTGAATTTAACATCCTATGAACTGAAACCTAACATTAAATCTGAGAGTAAGCATTGCCCTATAGGAAGGAATAATATAAGGAAGGATTTGTGGTTGGTTTAGGTTACTTGGAATCAAGAACAAACAAACAGTGAGCATTGTACGATACTAGTCAACTCGTCATTTTCACTCATGTGACTACTGCTACTGCTACCAAGGCCAGATCTTAAATTCCTACAATGAGAATATGTTGTCACTACAAGTTTTTTTTCACACATCAGCTAAATCCAACAATTTTCTGTTGTTTCCTTTACATACATGTACAGTATCTGAATTCATTCAAGTTTCAAGGAAGTGAATATATACTGTAATGTATGATGCATTTGCAAATCTTCTGTTCTTTGCTTTTTGGTGAGTGCTGACCTAAACCAAAACCAATGTGGTCATTTTTGTTCACATTACTTATATGTATGTATGTATTCATAAAATTACAAAAGTAACAATCTTCATTATCTTGAAAAATTAAGTTTACAAGTTATTTTATGCTGAAATTTAGTGACTTCAAGAGTTCAAACAAAACCCTTGACCTCAATCATAAAACAAAGCAAGATTTCTCAATTATGAGAAATCTATAACAAGTATGAAAAGACTGGTCTCACATTGGTATCTTGAGATCTGGGTTCATTTTTCCAGTGGGGGTATAGGGGTGGGAATGGGGGATTTTCCAGTGGGGGAAGGGGTGGGGGTGGGGGCAGGGGTGGCTACAGTGTCTGCAAATTGATGGTAGCACTTTATCTAGATTTATAAGTTATTGTACCTGCACATCCCTCCACAAAAAGATGTTCCTTCAACAATGATTAACACCAGCTTATGATGAATCAGGCGCATAGCCAGGATTGTGTCATGGGGAAGGGGGGGGGGGGGTTGGGACTCAACATGAGGGAAAAGTCTAAGGATAAAGAGAAAAAACTGCTTTTTTGGGTGTTTTTTGCATTGCAAGGTTGGTCCCCCCCCGTCCCTGTGGTTACGCCACTGTGGTGCATGTACCCCTTTATTACCTTTTGTCAAGGAATTTAATAGTAATTTGCTAAATATATAATACCCTGGTTTCTACTCAAAGAATAAATCCAGGGAGCTGCTATTGCATTATGCGTGCGGCTCGGTTACCTGCCGTTTGGTCTACCCCCGGAAAATGAAACAATATTCTGGGTGTCACGTGATTAACGAAGACACCAAATGTGCCTTCGCTATCTCTGAAAACACAAAATCACGTGATCTGGTGTCTCGATTTTGTGTTTAGGAGATAGCAAAGGCAGATTTGGTGTCTTCGTTGATCATGTGACACCCGGAATATCGTTTTATTTTCCGGGGGTAGACCAAACAGCAGGTAACCGAGCAGCACACATCATGGAGGGTAACCTGGCCATGTAAATATATAGTACATTTAATACATCAAGTATTTTGGGGAAAACTGGATGAGCATATATGTGAAAATGCTAAAGACACATTCTGGTATTGGTCTTCGGATATCAACTGTGTTTGCAAATATGTTTTTGTAATCTCTATAAAACTAGATAGATTGAAGCACATACATCTTCGATGGTTCCTGTATTGGCCTAATTGACAGCTAGGACAAAGGCCACAGATAGCATATTGAACTATTATGTACTTGCACTAAATGAACATCTGGACAGTGATCATTCAAATCAGGCCTTCTTGGTACTGTAGCACCTGACTAAAGTGCGTATGTTTTTGGCGTAAATTGCATACTTGCCTATATTGTCATCTCAGAAAACAGAACATGTACAGATGATCCACGGTGTGCGGCATCCTTTTTCCAGTAGGCTCTTTCAAATCCCCCTTGGTTTGTTCGTTGTCCAAGGAAAGATAGCTCTCTCCTATGGAACGCCAAAACCGCCATCACATATGACGATGTACTTCCATTTGGTGGCGTTACTTTACATGAAGATGTTAGTTCAAATGGCCATCTATCCAGGAATGATGACGTTCTTCCGTTTTTCGACGTTACCAACTCAAACGGCGTGCGATCACATATAACGATGTACTTCCATTTGGTGGTGTTATTTTACATGACGATGTTAGTTCAAATGGCCATCTATCTCGGGAATAATGGTGTTCTTCCGTTTTGCGATGTTACCCTTAAACGGCGTTCGATCAAACGGCGATGTGTATCCAAGACGTGTATCTAAGGCGTGTATCCAAGGCGTGTATCCAAGGGGAGTTCCTGTTCTCAGGTATACATATTCAGCAAAGTAAAAACAAACCAATCACAATGGTTGTCATATAAAGAGATCTAGGTCTCGCACGTGTGCGCGCGGTTTCATACTAGTTACTCAATATACTAGGCTAAGTTAGTTACCCACATGTCCCATATGCATGCTTAATAACCTCATACAACCACCTGTGTGCCCTAAGCAAAACGTTCAAGTTCAACGATCAGACGATGGATGAAATAATTGAATCCCTTCACATTGTAAATGAAGACGAGGTGAAGGAAAACTTTCGGAGGGAAGCAGTAAGTTTGATCACTCATTGCAATGATAATGCTCGCCTTTACGTAGCCAAAGCCAAACCTGATTGGCTGCATCTTTTACAAAACCATTCTTTAGATGGAATATGGAATAGTCATCATTGGTAACTCCCCTTGGATACATGCCTTGGATACACGCCTTAGATACACGTCTCGGATACACATCGCCGTTTGATCGAACGCCGTTTACGATGGTAACATGGAAAAACGGAAGAACGCCATTATTCCAGGGATAGATGGCCATTTGAACTAACATCGTCATGTAAAATAACGCCACCAAATGGAAGTACATCATTATATGTGATCGAACGCCGTTTGAGTTGGTAACGTCGAAAAATGGAAGAACGTCATCATTCCTGGATAGGTGGCCATTTGAACTAACATCGTCATGTAAAATAACGCCACCAAATGGAAGTACATCGTCATATGCGATGGCGGTTTTGGCGTTCCATACTCTCCAGGGTAGTGCAACACCCAAATCAAAGCTTTCAGGCTTTTTGTGAGTGAAACCCTTTTCCCCTTTTATAGAGACATATACAAAGATGGGGATGATGACAAGAATCAGTCAGACACAATTTTTGGGGTGAAAATTTCCTGGGGGTAGGTGGGGGGGAGAGCAAATATGCAAAACTGTATCATGTCAAAGGAAAGCTTCAAACTTTCTAGGGGTGAGAAAATTTCAAAGGGGAATTTGTCCCTTTGCACTCTCTCCCCCTTCCCCACAAGGGAGTTTTGTCCCGTTGCACCCCTTCCGCCTTTCCACCTCCCCCTCCCCCATCTCCTGGCTATGGGTCTCGTGTAGACTATTCCAGGATGTTGATTTAGAGATGTTGGAACAAAGAGATGTCAGATAGGGAGGACTTACTGTTTGATAAAGTTCATGTCCATTTCAGCAAAATAATCTGCTCTTCTAACAACCTTGCAAAATTTCAGATCACATATTTTTCGGCCACCTTCCTATAAATAATAGTTGCTGAACTGGGAGCCCATGGTATTTCAAAATCATTTCAATAGCCTCCTCAGCTGGTCATTTTATCAAGTTTCTTTAATGTAGTGGATGTAAGTAAGGATGATGTACCACTCATATTTCAAGCATTGTTACAAATGCCCTGTGGCTGACTGATCATTCCACCATTGACAAATAACAGATCTGATAAACCAATTGACCACCTTTAAATTGCTAGTCAGTTGTATCCACATATTTTCAGGGATTTGCACACAAAAAAAAAAAAAAAACTTTTCAAAACAGATTTAGGAGATAGCCATTACAGTATCCACCAGATTTTCCAAACAGTGTCAAACTTTTTACGAGCTCAGTTACATCACCATACAAGTTCAATGTAACACAACATCACAAATTAGAATCAGGCTGGTCTATTCTCTACTTGTCCTACCTGGGCAAAATTTGATTGATTTAAGCTAAAGCATAACAAACACTTGTGTCACAGGTATGAATTTATAACATCTTAATCTAAATAAATATCACTTCCATGTACCCTGTCAAACTGACTGAGGCAAAAGTGGTTCTTGCCAGTGACTCTGAATGCATAAGTACACTTTATGACAGCTTTTATACTTCCCCTTTGTTTGGTTCAGTGTGTACGTTGAAACCGATATTTCACAACAATTGTAATGCAAGGGTATTGAAAAAGTAAGGCAGCAGACTTCTGAAGTAAGAATCATGTATTCTAAAAGATATGATCTTTTGTCACTCAACATTTTTGTTAACGATTAAACAGGCAAATCTTAGCCTACAGGCTACAGCAACTGTGTTTAACTTTAGGTTCCATTTTTTTCAACAGCAAAGATGTTACAAAATGCATTCAGGAATTTCACTGGCAAAATCAAATTTTTATTCAAATTACCAATTTTCACAACTCCACCAATAGAAGGATGGCACTTAGACTTCATTTTTACGGACTCATGCAGACAATACTTTTGCAAACCATGTGTGGGATCGTGCATTTTAGTGTTGGCACTATGGCTCAACGACTTTCTTAACATTGGTGCACAAGTACTACGCAACTACATAATTGTTCACTGTCTGAAGCCAATGACCATCTTTATCGAAAACTAGTTTTGATGACTCAGCCAGACGAGACCATTTATAACGTGGGAAATTGTGTGCTCTGTTGCTACAAAAATAGTAATGTTTGCAATTGAAGAAAAAAACCCGAACACTTTTTATTCTGTTTGAATCCTGTTGCACATTTCATGATAACAGATTTTTACTTCATAGTTCAAACTTTGAGGAACACCAACTTTTGACGAGAGAAATATTTTCCTTCTTTAAAATGTTTCTAACCTTTATTGGGCATTGAGTTACGTAATATACATCTATCGAGTTGCAAATAAGATTTAGAACCTATGGAAGCCAAGAGAAACAAGCCGTTGGATTTCAAAAATCACAGGAACCTATTTCTGGTTTCTGTCATTTTTCACCATGGTAACCCATGGGAACCCACTTTTGGTTTCTGTTACAAAATGCATAGGTGGTAACTGATTGGTGGTAACCAGTTTTGTGGTTCCGTGCAATCATCATGGGACCACCACGCGATGGGGAACAATTGTTCCCGTGAAATCTGACGGCTTGAGAAAGCTTACAGAAGAAAGGCATTTGCGTTAGCACTTTGGGGGAAAGCAACATTTCCTCAACAGTTATTTAAAGGGAGGCCTCCTGGTGGCTTTTCAGCAGGGTTTTTAAAAAAAATCCACACTGTGTCCTTCAAACCCTGTTGCAATTCCTTTTCCTAACTCAAGATAAAAATTTTTAATTTTGTTAAAAAAAACTGATGCTTTTCAACAAAGCCACAAAAGTTATTTAATGTCGGCACATTGTCTCTGATTCCTTTCCTTTTTCTTAAAAAGTTAAAGTCCTTTTGTCCTTGAAATTTTATACTGTGGGAATGTTTAAACATTTTTGCCTGTAGATCACGCATTACCTCTTCACCTTACATATAGAGTACAACCACCACTGTTGCTTAATATTTCCTGCAGTGACATCAAAATTATAAGAGGCCACTAAAGAGAAAGACTTGCACCCTGTTCAAACTATATAATTTGCACATGGGAATAATTACCTCTAAATTGTGCATAGCAAGACTTCTCTTGGAACTGGTCTGTGAGCGCCGAGCGGGCACCGGAAACTGGTATTACGTAACTGAGTTTAAAGATTTGTTAGCTTCTTTTCAATGCCATGTCAAAATGGCAAGGGTTTTTTCTGTCCAATGGATCTGAATCTTAAAAATGCTTTTGGGAAAGATATAATTTTTAAACCATGTGAAATTTTTTTACCAATGACACCCAGCAAGAATTTTGACCAGTTTTGTTTGTTGCTATATGGGCCCAAAACACCCTAAAATTTGTGTTTCCAATAGAACAATCATAATATCACTTCTGTTTTAACTGGAAATTGACGATACTTTCTTTCAAGACTGGAAAATGAAACTTGTAACAGTTTAAGTAAAACTATTTAAATTAATTAGAAGTGAATGAAATGTTTTACTTTGCTATATGTTTGAGAAGGAGGGTTCGGTTTATTAGAAAAACTACCAAATTTCATAGTTATTTACACAGTTAAGTGTGTGCACTAAATTCTTATGCACTAGACATTCCCATATGGACCAAACTTGACTTGTAACAAATTCGAAAGTTTAATTAACCCTTCCTGTTTTTTGTCTTGTTGCCACCATATGAAACATTTGTGTTGGTGTCTCCTCAGACAATGGGCAATTGGTTTGAAATAGGTAATTGCTTTGCCCTTGTAGCATACTTCATGCAAAGTGAACTCCTCATAAAGCTTCTATCAAATGTTATTGTCCAATAATGGATATTATTATAATTTTATGATCCTAGAAAAATTAAAGAGATTTAAAGGACTAAGATATAGCACAAATTATTATCACAATTTCCTCTATTTCAATGAGAAAAAAATTTACTAAAATTGGGTTTATTTTCAAAAGCGATTTAATTTGTACTTACATGATCGCATCAATTGTCATATTTAATCTCCTCTCACTCTCCTCCTGAGATTTAGAAACAATTTATAAGAAAAGACGTGGGCAGTAATGGCACAATTTAACCAATTTTAAACTTCTAACGAAACAAAGTTTCGACTACCATGCAGTCTGCATAGGAAGTAATATATTCCCAATTCTTTCCTGAATGCTCTTGGCTTGATTAAAATCACACAACATTGTGAAATCAACCACACTGGAATCAATAAAACAGACCTTTCTGATGCCAAAATGTCAAACATTGCCTCATTATTTTTAGTAAAAGGTGGACTTGTTCTTGTTGTAGGTGCACGAGAAATCTCATTCCTATTCTAAATTGACCACTCACCCTTAAAGGGCCAAACCTCTCAACCCAAACTATAATTTAGGAAACTGGGTACCCAAATTCTCAATTCGCTCAGCTCTTTGATTGACAGCTAATTCAAACAATGCAGAGTGCTAGAGCTTATATTACACCACATGAACTGTACTGAGAGTGTTTTGATTATGCACATTGAGCTTTTTTATACTCACCCTGAAGCAATAAACTGGGATTGTGTCTGGATGAGGATGAATTTCAGACATTATTGTGGGAGGGGCTTCAGTTAGAAGGTTAGGAGAATTGGTGCTGTTTGGGGTGAGAGAACTGGGCCTTTAAGGTTAACCTACTGAAGCTATTTCTTTCAAAATCTTGAATTAGATTGCTGGACTTATACTGGATTGCAGTGATTGCCCCTATCAAAGGCGACTTACCTTGCAGATCCAAACTTGAATAATTGTCACTAACAAAGGAATAAATTTGTCCAAACTAATCAATATTAGTGGGGATAAATGTGACCTAGTGAACTTGAATGGGTACCAATTCAAAGTACTCCCCAAAATTAATCTAAGGGGATATTCCTCTAAGAAAATGAAGAGGTCTATAGGACTTACTTCTGCTCAACTCTACCAGTGACGGTGCTATAGGGAGGGAGGGGAGTTTGCACCGTTGGAAAATGTTGCCCTTGCCCCCCACTTGCACCCTCCCCAATTTAGGTAAGTTAGGAGTTAGGTTACCTGAAAAAATAGTATACCTCTCCAGAGACTTAATTTTTCATCCAGAGAATATGCTAAAACCTCAGAGTTTCAAGGTACCTTGCCCCTAGACTGCAACTCCTATAAACAGCCATGCTTTGGGTTTGGTTTCTTGTTGTGTCAGAAAATTTTTACCCCCCAAACATCATTCTATGCCCTTAGTTTGCCCTCTTCTCACAATTTGACATTCTGGGGACACCATTGAACTCTTCACAAAATTATGAGCAGACTTGCCATCTCTGACTAGCTGAATAAACAAACTCTACAGTGTGTCTACTGTCTAACAACTAAGTGATTGGTAAATTAATTACAATACATCTGACCTTGTGTAACTTTCAGTATGTAGAAGGCACCTAGGCCTGTAGCCCCCATGAATTTTTTTGCCCCCTAGAAGACTTAAGTTTGTCACTGACTTAATAAATTTGTACACATTTGGCCCCCTGGAAATATTTTCACCCCATTCCTGGGAGGGCTTTGGCCCACTTTCGGGACCTTGTCTGGCTACAGGCCTAAAAGCACCGCTTTGTAGAGATAACACTATGCATTAACAACATACCCATATGCTAAAAGCCTCCCCCTCCCCTGAAATTATGAATGGCAACATCTCTCACAACAACTTTTTTCTTTGTGAACTTTACCCTTATTGTCAAACATTTTCCTTTTGAACATGAACTCTAAGTTGAATTCTGCAGCTGATTAGATTACCATAGAAGGAATAAAATTAGGTGATAACTGAGATACTTACAGTACTCAACAAAAATTCAGAATTTTGCAAGTTTTGCAGTCTCTAATCCGGCTTGTTCTAGATATGAATTGAGACAGCACTTCACAGCAACAAACTTGCACTTGGCAATCTTTGTTAAATGCACTGTACTGGTATGCCCGCACAGATTCTCTGATTATGCTCCTATTTGAATGTTTCCAAAATATATGTTGCAAAAGGGAAAAAGGTCTTAAGGTCTGAATCTTTGTCCCCTTGAAGACACAAAATTCTCTAAAACAGAAGGGGGGCATCCCATCCCCTGTGACCCCACTTGCAGCTAAACATTATTCTATAAACTAACGGCCACTAGGCACAGACTAAATCTTCCAGCTATAGAACCCTGTTCTAATCATATGAAAGCAACAGATATACTATAAAATGTTTTTTGGCCCCATTAAAGATACAAAATCTTTTAAAACAGAAGGGGGGATACCCAATTCACTTGGACCCGACCCTCAGCTGAATTTTATTCTGTAAATGGCCACAGGGCACTGATTGTTTTAGCTGGAAACCTTTGGCCTAAATCTAATCACATGAGACAACAACATATATCATTAAAAAAATTTCAATATAAGTTACTCACCTTGTTGGTTTAATCCTACTTCATACTGACATTTTCCATAATTTATGAAACCAGAAAAAATCCAAAACACAACAAATTTATAATCCATAATGCAAGATTTATTACATAGTGCAAACACCTGGAATACTGTGACTGTGTTAGTTATATCAACTGATCTGATGGGAATAATGCCTAGATACACTGAACTTGTCAAGCAGAGAAGAACAATTTTCCCCCTTTCTGAAAATGGAATAGGTTTCCCTCCAAGTTTTCCCCCAAGCAGTCAAACTTCAGTAGAGAGTGCACTCTCCTCTGATGAAGTGGAGGTCATTGGACTGGTTTGTAACTCAGTAACAAAGTTTAACATTACGTTTTAAACTAGATCAAGCTGTATAGGAACAACCAATCTCCTTGATTAGCCCAACTGCAATTTTTATTTTTGAAACTGAAGGTGGAGGAAATAACCAAATGGTTTTCATTCATTTGCTTTCTGTCAAAACGTCAATGATCTATTTAACAAAACAGAAAGTAATTTAAACATGTAGAATTATCCTACACCATGGAAATGACTACTGAAAAGAATTGTATTAAGGCACAGAAGACTAATGTAGCCATGGCCCTCTCTCCTGCCCCCTAAAAAATGAGCATAGACCCCCCTTTCCCCGTTTTCTCTAAAAACGATTTTTGTTCTCTCTAAAACAAAACAAAAAATTCTCTCAGAACAAAAATTTTTTTGCTCTTAAAAAAAAAGGTTTTCCTCTGAAAACATTTTTTTCTCTAAAAATAAAAGTTTGTTTCTCTAAAAACACAAGTTTTCCTCTAAAAACAACAACAAAAAAAACCCCTCAGAAAAAACTTTTTTTAAAACAGAACACAAAAAAGGCTAGAGAGTCCGGAAAGTGACATGTGTATCTTGGTTCCATTGAAGCAGTTGTTGTTTTCTAGCATGATCCAAACTTACTACTTTTTCAGTATAATGTGTTAGTGAATTAGCATTTTTTATTTGACCATGCTGAGAGCTAGGTAACTTTGTTGAAAGCAAGCTGTTGGATTTCAAAAATCACTGGAACCCATTTGCAGGTCCCATCATTTTTCACCATGCTAACCCATGGGAATCCACTTTTGGGTTCTGTTAAAAAATTCATGGATGGTAACTGATTGGTGGTAACCACTTTTGGGGTTCTGCGCTTTCATCACCACGGGACCACCACGCTAGTGTTTGCACGGGTACTAAAAATTAGGACCCGGGTACCCGATCACCATACCCGTCAGGTACCCGGGTTACCCGGTGTTACATACCGTGACTAAAAGACATGAGCATTTTGTAAGGCATACTCCATAAGACATGCATGGTAACATTAACAACTGTATTGGATAAGTATAGCGATCACAGTTCCCAAGTTCAAAAACATTTGATTTGTTAGAAGGTTTAATCGTCTCGTTTTGTTTTAGATCAAAATGACAAGTAAAAAAAAAAACGTAACAGAAAACAGTCAAATAAGAAAATTATACATCTCAAGGCCTACATCAATTTGATATTGAATTTTGGGACGCTTTCCTACTCGAAAAGCCACCATAGTAAGAGCTCGAAGCTTAATTCTCCTTTTAAACCACTGATTTAAAAATATCAACTAATCAGAGCCCTGTATTATGGTATTCTCTTGCACGTCAAAAATTACAGATTGTAAACAAACGACGTCATGTTTGTGAACTTCCCTCATACTACTTTGCAATGTGCGCTGGAATTATCGCTTATGGGGTATGTGCATTCTTACGTAGCTAGCCTCGTGTCGACATCCAGGCATGGTAACATAACTTTCACACATAAACTTCGTAGTCTGCTCGAGCGCCATTTTGGGGCAGAATAACGTAATATATACTGGCCTATTTAAAAAAAAAATTTGTGAATGTTTACAGTGTTATTACATTGATGTCGTTTTACTTTGCAGATAGCGGCAAAGTGTTGATTTGCGTTAAACTGACACCTTTAACCATTAAGAAATATTCGAGGACTATACTCGAGGTGGCATACCGTATTGGTAATAAGATCTTATATACATGCAAGGCTCAGTTTACCTAGCATGCTGAACGTTACGGGCACTCTCTTTGCGAGCTGGGAGGGGGTGATACAGTATGTCTTGCTATGTCTGTGTGAAACAGTACGATGTGATTTTGAATCGGCCGTCAGATAGCTTGCTTGCGAGTAAGTTTATAAGCAATATACATGTGATGTGTGAGAAGTAACCCACTACGTGACGATAGCGCGATCGGGCCGCACGCTGATAAAAATTTCAACTTCAGAAACGAAGTACAGACAACTATCAAACTTACACATAATTTCTAGGGGCTCTCTTCATTCTCAGTCTCGGAGAATGTTTACCAAATTGGCAAAATATTTTAGTCCATTACCGTGGGCAATGGCGTAAATGGGATGATCCTTTTGCATGCATTTTTTTTTAAGATTCGGGTAGTAGATTTGGAACCGGGTAATACGATGGCGGGCGGGTACCCGGGTGCCCGGGTTACCCGTGCAAACACTACACCACGCGATGGGGAACAATCGTTCCCCTGAAATCTGACGGCCTGTGAAAGTTCCAAAGTATGGTGGAGTGCACTACCACTAAACACTTAAGTGGGTGAGAGTGAATTATACCTCAATTATCAAACCATACCCAAAATCATTTCATACATTCCCTCTTGTCTTAAATGGTTTCTATGGATTCATAGTCCGTAGTTATATGCTAAAGTTAAGTCTGTAATAGCCTACACATATCCCACATGGTGTCACTTCAAGAGCTCTCAGTGTGGTTTGGATCATACACAACAACTGTTTCAAGAGAAAGGGATACACAGGAGTCACTTTCTGGACTTTCTGGTCCTTTTGTGTTTCTTTTGAAAAAACTTTTTTGAGAAAATTGTTGTAAGGGAAAAAAATTTTGTCCTTTGAGAAAAATTTTCTCTTTTCTTAGGAAAAATTTAGAGGAAATGGGAGGTTCAAGGCATATTTTTTTTGCTGACCATGGTATAGTTAGTGTTCAGTATTATGGACATTTACAATCTTAGAGAGACATTTATTTTTGATCTGTTCCTTTTCTTTTTCCTTAACTTTTACAATGGTTATGGCCATACGGGCTGGACGATGGGGATCAGGGGCTTCAGCTCTCCCCCACTGTCAATTGGCTGAAACCTTATTGAATTGAGCTGACTTTGGTATCCCAGTCTGGCAGAGATTATGCCCTTGTTGGGGATCTGTCCTGAGTTGGTCAAAAAGTCATGCATCCCCCTTGAGAGAATTTGATAGTTAGTTAGATGAGATTTTTAACGACACACGAACAAGAACGTTTTACAAAGTGTCAGCCAACTGGATAGAACTTCAAAGTTAAAATTTATTTTGAAGTATGGTTCAGTTCAAATTTGGTTTCCCTTTAGTTGCCTCTTACGACAGGCAGAAAATATGTGCACATATCTTAAAAAACCCAGCCCACAGGAGCCCCCCTTGAGAGAAAGAGTCACATACAGCCATGGGAATATGGGGTCCTTTTCTGTAAGTCTAGCCTTTCATATTCAACTTCATACCAGATATCAATCACTTGATCATTATCAACTACAATCTGAGATAAAATTTTTAAGCACATTTGAATTATTAAGAAAAGACACGACAAAATATTCTGGACTACTATGCAGGGATTCTGCCGGAAACAAAAAAAAAAGGGGGGGGGGATTCATAAAAATTAGAGTCCAAATTGATGAAGCCCTAGTCCTAAATTAGTTGTGGGTTCAGGGAACAAAAGCTTGCTTCAAGATCCTTGTAAGGTGCAATTTGAATGGTTTTAAAGGTCATTCATTTGTACATGTCAGGCACAGCCCTTAGATATCCAGACAGAAATTGTGCCTTGATTCATGACTGGAGGTGGGAACTCGAACATAAACATTCTCCTCAAAACTCAAACAAAGGCCCATAAATTGGGACTTAAGGAGCGTGAGTTTCTGTAACAATAAACAGCAATCATGCATGGCCATGTAGCTTGTGCAAGCTTGATAAGCACCTTTGCTGTGGGCCGGAGGTGTTAAGTCTTGAATAAATGTTCTGCCAAAAACCCAATCAAAGGCCCATACGTCGGGATTAGGGAAGTGTGCATTTCTGTAAGGGGCCATTTCATGGCATGTAAGTTCAAACATTGCTGCAAAAGTGTCCTCTTTTTAAGTAAGAACCCAAAATATTGTCAATTTTCTAATTTTTATGGAAATGAAAAAAGTGGGGGATTTTATCTATCTCTTCTTGGAAGGGGGGGGGGCAAATCCTCCTTCCCCCTTCCCTCTGGTGGAAACATTGCATGTGAATACCAAATTCTGTTACTGAAGAATCCACCCTTAGAGCACAATTGCACTCCCTACAAGCCGAGTGGCCCAGAAAATCTATTTAAATTGAGCATTGATGTGTGTCCTACACATGGCTAACAGACTGCTATGGCATTTTATTTGATGCACAAGGCTAAACCTTGGCTTTACAAGTTTGACACAGTTTAGGCCTATAGAAAATAGAATTTGAAGTGTTTACAGGGTTCAGCTAAGTACATCATGTAACAGTCTGTGACAGCATGCACGCACACCACACATAATCATAACAGTCCTCATGGTTACACCAATACCATTATATAACATGCGTCACCTGGTTGAGCAAAAAATTTTCTATTTAGTTAGTTTAATCATAAAGTTGGTATTGGTATCATATCAATATCATACTTACTGTATGTTAGTTGTTAGATAGAGATTTGTGGCCCAGTTTCCAACCTATTGGTTCAAGTCATACTTGCTGTATGATGCACACTGGAGTACACTATTCATTCAGGTTTCTGGTAGAATTTTTGTGGAATTCTCCATTTCTTCCCCTCAAGCAATTTTTTCTAGCTCTCCAATATTTTACAAAATTTTACGCCTATCACTTGGTAACATAGACAATTTAGCCAGTATACATGCTCAGAACTTCAGATCCCCCTTCCCCAATAATTTATGTCTAAAACCATTCCTGAGCTGAGGAAGGTAAACTGAGTTTTGGCACCTCGTCTCACCACATATTTACCTCAAGGCTTTATCATAAAATATACCACATGAAAAATGGAACTTCCAGGCCTTGAGGTTTAGATTTTCCAGTTGTGCTACCGAACTTAATTACTCCTCAGGAAATTAAGGAGTGTGATAGGTGAGCTGTTTTATTTAACTGTCATACATTTATATGAGTTCCCATACTGAAACTACAGTGTGCAAAAAATCACACTCCTCACAGTGATTTAAGGTGAGTGGTGGACTGGTGGAGTGAAATCGCACTCTCGCAGGCCTCAGAATTCAAGGCCTGAATTTCTCAAGGGGACAGCTGATATTGTCAAGAGAGGTACCAGGGTCTTTGCCTCATTTAAAAAATTTGAAGTATCCAAGTAGAAAAATGATAAATCCTGACAGCCATGCTTTAGTGTTCAATTTCATTGAAGAATGCAACATTGCACGAAGTTTTCCTAGGGCTGAATTTAAACACTCATCCTATTGTCCAAGCACTCATCCTATTGTCCAAGCACTCATCCTATCGTCCAAGCACTCATCCTATCATCCAAACACTCATCCTATCGTCCAAGCACTCATCCTGTCATCCAAACACTCATCCTATCGTCCAAGCACTCATTCTATCATCCAAACACTCATCCTATCGTCCAAGCACTCATCCTATCGTCCAAGCACTCATCCTATCGTCCAAGCACTCATCCTATCATCCAAGCACTCATCCTATTGTCCAAACACTCATCCTATTGTCCAAGATGGATGAAAATTGTTTCAGATGAACCACTCTCTCTTTGATGACCATGTGTTTGGTCTATCAGTTAGAGCATCCGCCTCTCACAAGGAAGGCCCGGGTTCTATTCCCAGGTTGAGTCATACCAAAGACATCAAAAATGGAACCCACTACCATTGTTGGAGATGCTCCGCAAAAGCAATGGAGTACGGAAAACAAGCCAGAAAGCTGCAAAAAGGGCCGTGACAGGCTCGACTTGAACCAATAGGTTGAAAACTGGGCCGTAAAACTCCATCTAACCCGGACTAACTCTTTGAGGTTGTCCAATGGACAAGTCAATTTATTTGTAATCGGCTAGCTTTTCTACATTGACAAGGCAGAATATTGTGAAAGAAAATGCCCCTAAGAAGTGATAATATTGATACAATGGCAGGCCCTATCATGCATCATTGAAATGATATGAATGGAAAAAGTAGGTCTACAAAATAAAATCCTAACATTTATTTTCTTTGGCAGAGACATCACATACAAGTTCTATCATTTTCAGTCACTCTCATTTGGACAACCAAACATTTCTTCTGACAGCCTCAATTTTGCTCCAGCTCTTTTTATGGACAACCTGATTATTTCCTTAAAAATCTGGCCTGATGTCTCTATTGTGAAATAAAAATCTTATTACTGGAAATTTCCTGAGTAGCTTCATGGATGAATGCACACACATGTTATTCTATGATTGAACTTGCAAGGTCCTGCCATGTGGCTGTTGTAATGGCAACTGGTACCAAATTTGAAAACTAGGATCTTTTTCCAGGCATAGTGAAGATTGTAGCCTTCAAGGGCAAGTGCAGTCATCCATGATGGAATAAGTGTAACTGTATTTTAATGAGCTTCCTTTATGGATTTTTACACCTTTGCCAGCTAGCCAGGGCCAGGCCCTTTGCTTACCTCCTTCCTTAGTTTTTCTGCAAAAGATGGGTAACTGGGTATTTATCACCTCCTTTCCTCCAGAAGGTGGGCAAAATGATAAATCTCCCCTTTTCATTTCCACAAGTATTGAAAAATTGTCAGTATCTTGGCATCTTACTTCAAAAGAAGACACTTTTGCAGCAACGTTTTCAAGATATAAATACATGGACTTTAAAACCTTCAAATCATGCAACTTACATTACAGAGGTCTTGAACTAAGCTTTTCTCCCCCTCAATCCACTCGAACTTAAGCAGCTCTGGAAAAGCACTAATTTCTGGACTTTGGGTTTAGCAGTATAAACCCCCACCCCCCTGGACCCCTTTTTTTGAGATTCTGGCAGAAGCCCTGTTCATGTTTTGCAAAACTGTTAAAAAAAGTAGTTTGGGCTAATTGCAATTTAAAGACCAATAAGGGGAAATTATTCCCGTTACCATGCAGGAATATAAAAAAACTTCAGCCAATTACACTGATTGTCTTTACTATGTATGTGCAGCACAACTTCTGGGGAAACATGAAACTCATCTTTACTCCTGAAAATTGGTATTGTTGACACACTAGAGAGCTGTGCTGGGCCGAAAGGGGCCCTCCTCCCAAAATCATTAAGGTGGCCTAAATTTTACACGAGTTACTATTGATATAAGAATAGGTAATGGCCAGGTAATTCATGTTGTGAATTATATATAATTGTAAAAGTAAGTTTGGAATGACATATTACTCTTTAGGCTTTTGCTTATTTGGTGCACATCGATCCTCACATTTGTGGTTCCTGTAATTTTTCAGAAGCAGCTGCCAACGGCTGCATGGACCACACTTCAAATTCAGGCTGAGATGCTTGGGAAGACTGTGAGAGCTCTTTTCCTATTGCAAATCAACCTATAGCTACATGAACATCATTGATGATTTTTTACATGTTTCCAGGATGTAAAATATGTTTTGGCAAGTCTTTTCAACTTCAAGAGTAGGGACCCCAGCTCCATTTACTTCAGTAACCCCTCTGTGATGTGTCAGGGCCCTGGATGCATTCAGTCTGACCACTCCACTGGACTTAATGGTAGGTCTATAGTCTAATGGCTACCCTGGCAATCCAGGGTGCTGAAATAAAAATTCTCAGTCTTACTCTTAGCTAGCCTAACGTTAAAGTTAGGCTAGGCTAAAGTTAGCCCCAACTCAGACGCCAGAACCGGTCAATATGATAATATTGATAACTTACCTAGGCCTATCGCAGTAAGGTTTGGTACAGCGTAACTCTCATTGAAGCTGATGCAATATGCATGTTGAAAATAAAATACACTGCCAAAGATAAACCATATTGCTGTTTCCATGAGTTTTGCCGGTTAGCCTTCAGATTACTTGCGAGTAGTACGATGTTTAGTGTTGCTAGCTTGTAAGCCTAAAACTACAACTTTTATGGACAATCTCAAAAACGTGAAATAGTCACAGTCATACAAAAATAGACCATAAAAGTTGATGCATGTACTTGTAGGCTATGTAACCACTAACCGTACAAGGCAGCTGTCGTTCAGTCTATGTTACGCCTTACTAACAGTAACACACTGTTACAGTCGCATAAGACAGCCTTCCAGATTTGAAAATTTAAAAGAATTCGTGCATGCTTACAAAAAAATCCCAGCAAATTTGAATGGATTACCTTTTGCAAACTGACGCTTTATTATTAGCTAACGATGCATCACGTTTAAAATATACACCCTAGTATTGTACTTCCATTTATTGTGCCCAAAGTTGTTCACCTCGTCGCCTTGGCAAGTTTCGAAATTGGTGCAAGTTGTGAAAAGTGCAGTGACCTCAAAATCAGCATTCTTTTGTTTAGAGATGAGCTCTCAGTTTATGGGTGTCCCGGTGACTCGTAAATTAGCTCTAGCAACCATGACCTGTGAGTGTGACATCTGGATAAATTTCAAACTTGAAAAGTCAACAAAATAGAAATATTTCAGCAGGTGCGAATGTACCCAGGGCATATCGAATCAAATAATTATATTTACTCAAACATTCAAACTTCTTGGCAAAACCGTGACATCCAAAAGGCCTACCCAAACGCAGGGACGGATTAACCCGGCCCATGGCAGAACAGGCATATGCCGGGGCCCCGCGCTTTGGGGGCCCCTCCCTGTGGCCCCGGCGCCCGCGCTTTCTGACTGTTACGTCAAGGAGACATAAAATAGGCTGAGTATTTAGAACTAAAAAGAGGAAAGTTCGATCCTGCATGAAGCAGAAGAAATGACTAAACAGCCTTACCTTGCTAAGCGTGGAACATGATCTGGTGCGGAAAATGGAATTTTCCCATCTAATAAATGATTTTGCTTGTCAGAAATCCCAACAAAAATGTGTAGTAATAGTTAAAGTAGTAGCCTACCTCAAGTCAAAAAATAAAAAACTATATTTTGAACAGAATGAAAAATGAATTCTGACAGTCCAACTCCAATTTTGCAGGACATTCAGGGGCCGAGATATAAAAATGTTAAGGTTTTTCACTCAAAATAAAATGGTGCATTGCACAATGATTTGTAATGTCCTTGTTGTACTACCCAAATTAAAATCTTTGTATTTCTTTGTTTTTCTGAGAGTTACTGCACCTGGTACTCAGGTATAATAACATTCTAACTCTTATGGGGGCCAGGGTGATGTTAAGCCCTCTGTGTGCAACAAGCTACGGAAACAGACAGGAAGTTTCCAATGTCATAAACACATTTTTAATTTTAAAGGGAAACAAAGCAGGTAGCATTAGTCGTACGACAAAAAAGCAACAAATTATTGCGCAATGGACCGTGGTTTGAGTGAACAAACTTAAACATTTTATATCTTGGCTCAAGAATGTCCTACGTGGGGAGTTAGACTGCATTTTTAAAGCTGTTTAATCTTTAAAAAAAAATTTTTTTTAAAATTACTTTAGGTACACTTTAATGTTTATGAATAGGTGTTTGGGAATTGAGACTCACATTAATTTGATTTACTGGTTGTCGAGATTACTTTTTCATGTGTGTGCATTTTCGCCGTGCAAAAACTATCTGGCATATAATGTAAAACGGACTAGTATCACTGTATAGTAAAAACAACTATTATTTATTAGCGGTTAAAAGCTGAAAATTAATCTGTTCAGCGTTGTTAATTTGTGTGAGCGAATGTGAGAGGGGGAATTTAAAAAGGGGCCCGTTTTAGAAAATGCCGGCGGCCCCACACGCTAATCCGGTCATATCCAGGGACCTGGAAGAGCTCTCCCATCTCCCTGCCCAAACTATGAACGTACTGAATTTTCGTGGGCATGTTGTCTTGGAGTTCAATTCTATTCGTTTTGCCCAATTATCGTATCCTACTCCTGTGGTTAAAACTATTTTCTGAGGTCACGGTAGGACCGGTTGTGCTTGGATGGTTGCAGTATAGGCTCTATACGTATTAGTTAAGTTTAGTTAAGGAATAAATATCAAGGAATCCATGAGGAAATGAAATAACGGTCAGTCAGTAGCTAAACCAGGATTGTGCCATGGGGGGGGGGGGGGTGTGGAGACACGAGATGGGGGAAAGGTCCAAGGGAGGAGAGAAAAACCGTTATTTTACGAGTTTTTTGCATTGCAAGGTTGGGTCATGGGGGGGGGGGGTCGGTGGCATCTTTAGTTGCCAGCTAGCATACCTATATATGGGCCTAATATTGGCAAACCCATATGGGCCCATTTAATTTTTCACACAAGATTCATATGGGTACCATATGGGTAGTCTAGCCCATATGGTCCTATATTATTTCAAAATCATATAAATCCCATATGGGCTAGGAAATGGGACCTATTAGGGTCCCATATGGGGATGTTACATGTGTTCTGGTTTTTCACTGACCACCTTTAAAGTGTTTGCAGGGAACTCTTCCTCTCAGAGGGGTCACTTTTTGCCTGACTCCAGATCCCAAGCCAAGGCATAGGCCTAATTGCTGCCATATAACGTATGGGAACATTTCAGTTTGGGGCAGAAGATTTTCTGCCCCCCCCCCCCAAATTTAAATCTGCCGGAAAGACTATTTTAAGGGCCTTTCCTCTCACCCCAAACTACACTTCTTGTAGGGGGTACAGAAACTCTCCATTGGCCCAGCTTTTTGATTGACTGTTAATTCAAACAATGCACATTACCAAAACGTATATTACACAGAATGAACTGTACTGAGAGTGTTTTGATTTTACACGCCGCTTTTCTATACTCACCCTGAAGCAATAAACTGAGATTGTGACTAGATAAGGATGAATTTCAGAAAATTGTGGGAGGGGCTTAAGTATGAAAGTTAGGAGAATTGGTACTGTTTGGGGTGAGAAAACTGGGCCCTTAAGCGAAACACCACTCATGCATTGGTTGCCACAGCGTAAAGAAAATTTTGCAAAATCGTACCCTTAGACAGCCGTAAATAGCATTTTCCAGTCTTTTAAGGATGATCTTAGCATTCGCTATAGCGAGTTTTCGTTTGCAATAAAAGAAAAAATCAGCAACTTTGCTGAGTGATCAGTAAATTACCAGTTAGTTCGTTAGAAAGTTACCAAATAAAATGTACCAGGCAGACTTATGGGAAGATGTTCTCACACTCTACCATTGTAGTATTGAAAAACAAATTACTCGATTTTCATAACCATTGCCCGAATCCGGCTCTAGGGACAGGACAGATGGCCACAGGCGTACGGGAGCATTTCAGTTTGGGGGGCAGAGGATTCTCTGCCCGAAAAATGTAATTCTGCCCGAAAGAATATCTAAGCGGAGCGCCACCATCAGTTGGCGCGGAGCGTACAGAAAATTTCGAAAAATCGCAACCCCTCAGACAGCCGGAAATGGCCTTTCCCAGGCTTATAAGCAGAATCAAAGCCGTCGATATTTTGAACTTTCGTTTGCAATAAAATTTTCACCAAAAATGAGCAAATCTACAAAAAGGTCAGAAAACTCCCAGATGAAATGTACCACTACCATTGGATGGCTACATTAAAGGCATATTTTCATCATCCCCAAACAGTTCCAGTTCTCCCAAACTACTTACTTCTAGCCCCTCCCACATTTATCTAAAACTCATCTTTATCCAGACACAATCCTTGTTTATTGCTTCATGGCTTGTCCCAGTGGCCATACAAGTCCATAATGTGTATTCAAGACACTCTCAGTGCCCATGCTGTGTAATTTAGCTATGATGCATTGTTTGAATGTGATGCCAATCAAAGAGCTGTACCAATTGAGAGTTTTGATATATGTATACTGAAACTGTAGTTTGGGGTGACGAATGACTGCCTTTAAGCTATAATCATTGAAATGAGTTTGTTTGCGCGTTCTACAAACTATTTTACGTCATGCAGCATGAGATTATCATCAATATAATTTTGAAAATTGAAAAACTTCAGAAACCCTCGAAAATCCCAAGGCTTCTCAACTTCGAGGGAGGATGGCATTGCATCGCATTCCGGCTGCCTATTAAATATAAGTTTCGTCGAACTTTACAAGGATCCCGTGCGTTTTAGCAGCCTGTTTAGCTCAGATTCAGAGGCCCGAATTACCTGAGTGGGGATGCCATGCAACGAATTGGCCCTTAAAAACCGATTAACTCAATTTTCGCGCGATTCCAAAGCAAGGTAGCAGCCTGTTTATATGCATTTAAACAAACAAGGGCGCAAATTATTTCCTAGTGAGCAAACGACCTAAGTCCATATCAACGGTTTTGGCACACTTGATCCCCACAAACCGTACCCATTAAATAAAAACAAACGTGGCCAAATCATCGGCATAGTCGTATAGACTCCTTTTGCCTCAGGCAAGGGAATACAAAATTAAAAACGAAATGAAATCTTCACGATACCTTTACGTTTTATTCATAACGGGATAGTTTAGTTGTATGACATTTACGATGTTTTCTACTGGTAATCTCGGGCAAAGGTTTGCGCAAGAATATGAAGTGAGGCTGACGAAAAATTGTTTTTCATAAGCTGCCCGAATGTGTGGCGAATTTTGGTATCTTTTAGAGTTTTCATGAGAATTGTACCGTGACTATGATGCTTTTTTATTATTTTTTCGGCCAAGTGTTTGAAGGAATTCGGGCGCGCCTAGGAGTCTTCTGTGTAAGTAGAAACAAACCAGGTTTAAAGACTCAAACGGCTGCCCGAATTTTTCCAGGTCCCTGCCCGAATTTTTTTTTTTTTTCTTGAGAAAATTTGAGGGCAGTCTGCTCCCTGTCCCCCTGTCCCCCGCCTCGTACGCCAATGTAGATGGCAAACTATTGGGCAGTGACATAGCCACGGGAGGTGGGGGTTGGGGTCAGAACCTCCCTTCCCCTATGACCCAACCTTGCAATGCAAAAAACACCAAAAATAGCGTTTTTTCTCTCTATCCTTAGACTTTTTCCTCATGTTATGACCCAAACCCCCCATAACACCAACCTTCCCCCATGACACAATCCTGGATACTCGCCTGCTTTTGGGCACTGCGCCTGAACACTCTCACGTCTGTCTTTGTAATTAATATGGCAATTGAAAACGTCCCCGCATTTTCAGCCTTCGTCCGAATATTTCACCATTTCGAGCAAAGTTTTTGCAAAAGTCGGTCGCTGACGCGGAAAAACTTTTCCACAAACTACCCGAATGTGTCGCAAATCTTTCTTTTCATTTTTAATTTCTATGACAGTTTTACTTTGAACAGTTGAATAGATATCGTTTTCTGTTTTAGGAAAAGATTTGAAAATATTAAAAAAAATCGACCGTTCCGAGCAATTATTATTATATTGCTGAACATATTGGGACGCTTTGGTGATTAATCTCCAGGCTCGCTCCAAAATTCGCTCCGCGGACCATGACTTGGGCCTATTATTGTGACCATTTCTTTTTCGAGTAAACATGTAAAAGAATAGTCCAGGGACAAAGTTATTTTTGATATGCTAAGGAGGGACATATTCTACGCATTCTGGTAAAATTTATACTCATTTCACATGTTCGGTTCTTGAGATATTCGCAATTGCATGTGAGAAAGGGATCGCAGAATGAACTTGAAGCAAACAGGCGTGATGTCATGGATTCTGATGGATGTCATGGATTGTTGGCCAATGTTTATATTTTACTTATAATTTACCACCAATTTTATGCAACTAAACTCTGATATCTTGATACCACAAGTGCATCCTGAGTAATGGAAGTTAAAAAACTTTATATGCTTTAGGGGGAAAATAGCATCTCTAATCAATTTAAAGTCAAAATAATAGGATGAAAAATAAGGAAAAACAAAACATTTGCCAACAATGTGAATCCATTACATCACACCAGCTTACTTCAAGTTAACTTTTACAGAAAATGTGTCAACTTCAATCACCAATATCTCGAAAACGGCACGTGGGAAATAAATCAAACTTTCACCAGAATAGAATATGTTGCTCTTTTAAATATCACATATAATTTTGTTCTGGACTATTCCCAGATTCTTTTAAGAATTAGTATCTTCGACCATGTGGGGCATTGTTTTGGGGCAAGAATATTAAAAACATCTAAGAAATAAAGTTTTTTCTTCTTTTAAGTACCCGAATATGTTGTGAATATTTGCTTTCCTTAATATTTTATGAAAATAATGTCCTAAATAAAAGACACGATTTATGTACAAAGGTTCGAAAGAATTCGAATATTCGGCCCCATTTCTGGCTCTGTATTGCACGAGACTATGAAATGGGGTTCAAAAACAGTTCTGTTGTGTTACCCGTCCAAATATGTTGCCCGGGGCCCCTGTTGTGGATCAGGGGGCGAAGCCCCGGAAGCTCCAGGGTTTTAAAATATCTCTGAGTAAAACATAAGCCTCAGGATAATAGGTGTATTCTGATTCATAATCCATTCAATGCAATGATTTTAAACGGTTTTAAGGCAGTCATTCGTCACCCTAAACTACAGTTTCAGTATACATATATCAAAACTCTCAATTGTTACAGCTCTTTGATTGGCATCACATTCAAACAATGCATCATAGCTAAATTACACAGCATGGGCACTGAGAGTGTCTTGATTACACATTATGGACTTGTATGGCCACTCGGACAAGCCATGAAGCAATAAACAAGGATTGTCTCTGTATAAAGATGAGTTTTAGATAAATGTGGGAGGGGCTAGAAGTAAGTAGGTTGGGAGAATTGGAACTGTTTGGGATGATGAAAATATGCCTTTAATGAATTCGTCTATCCTGTTGTGCCCATATATGTACATGTTTAAACGTGATAGTGTAACTGTGCCAAATGTCCTTGAAGTTTTACGCATAGGCATAATGTGGAATCTTTCTAGTAAAATTGTACTCAAAGTGACTGAGTGAGTGCTGCTGACGACTTGCTTTAAGGTCTCACACCCCAATAATTCCCCATTGATTTACACACTAAATTAGCTCCCTTTCGAGTCCCCTGCAGCCTTGTCAAAGTTTACATCTGTTTCAAGACACCCATTAGTTGATAGCTGACAAGTTTGTCCATCATGCCACTTCAAAATTTCCATGCCATGACCGTTTAGATTCTGAGCTAGAAGGACTTAAAGTTTTTGTAGGGTACACCCACCCCTAACCTCTTCACAAAAACGGAAAATCTCCGCCATTTGACAGCAATTTTTAAACAGTCTAAATCACCATCAATCTTACCCAAATTTTCAACATCCACACTCTGGAAAGTGTTTTTTTCATATTCATGGACTTTCATAGCCCAGCTGACAGGCTATCCTGACAAAATTTGGTCCAAACCAGAGTTAAAAGGACTACTTCTTTGAGGGTGTGCCCTTGACGCTTTAGAACACTACTCTATTGGAGTAGTAAGACCTTAACCAGGTACGGTTCTGAAGGCGGGAATAGCGTACCGGTATGTAAGCAACTATATCAAAAGTCTCTACCTGATGATTGCACAGAGTGGCGTAGTTCTGGTCTTAGGATACTAGACCAGTGGGTAGCGTAGAAATAGCCACTACACAAGCTTGCTCTGTGCATCCATGCCTACCGGCGACATTTAAAATGTTTCCGAATCTTTCGTTGCCTTTTTTAGACGAAATGTTTCAAAATTTTGAGGCTATATTGAAGAAAATTTAGGAAAACGGCACAGTAGCGGCTCAGAAAATTGCACAAGACTGATTTACGAGAGAGATTTTATTGTAGTAAAGATCGCATTTTTGGACGCTCGAAGCGCGAGGAAGATTTTGCCCTTTCAAGCAAATTCAATTACAAAAATGGAGCTTTTATTGAAAAGAGCTCGAAAGTTTATGAAGGAAAAGTTGGGAAAGCTGCACTGTAGTTAGTTGGTGTCTCATATTGCAAATTTCCGAATTTAATAGTTTTTCAGAGCCAGGGAGGTAGCAGCCCCTGCAATGCCCCTTGTAGCTACGGCACTGAGTGGCAAGTTATAAAAAAACTGTTCTACTTTGAAAACTTTGGGAATGGTTCAACCTGTTTGGAGGATTATTTTAATCACCTTACCTAGAAGACTCATGTCATACGACGGTACTTTGGGAGCGGGGGGGGGGGGGGGTTGTTCTAAATGGGGGTGTGCATATCCTCCCACACCCGCTGGTACCGGAACTGGCCACAAGTTTAGTTAGATGGACTATTACGACTCATTTTTTCTAATCAATTGGTCTAAGTCGGGCCGGCCACGGCCTTTTTTCCAGTTGTGGCTAACTGGCTTGTTTTCCCTACTCCATTGCTTAAGATGAGCACCAAGAACATCGGCTGTATGTTCCGCTTTTAAAGTTTTCGGTTTGACTCGGCCAGGGCACGAACTCCCGAAGTCCAGCAACAAAGCAAGGATGAGGCAGCTGCAGTATATGGATGTGAGATGTAACCACAAGCACCACTAATTATATGTTTAGTACTGTGCACTAAAATTATTTCCATTTTAACTATACACTGAATTCATAAACACGCAGACTTAATGGGCAACGGCAGTCCCCCAACTTGAAATAGTGTAGTACCCTGTCCTGTTTCATGATTGGCTCCTGAGAGTCATGTGACAGTATTTTTCTCCTCAAATGTGAAATTCACAAGGAGTAACTGCTTGGTTTACCTTGCATATGCAATATTGAAGTCCTAAAATATTATGAAAGCTACTTTGAAGAGAAATAAGGAGGAAATTGTGAGATTGAGCTGTTGCTTCAAAATAAGTTTAGGATGACTGTTCTTGTCATTTTAAGGGGAAATTCAGCCACCCTTTATTTTTATAGCCTGTGGTAGACCATCTTTTTCCATACTACATGTGAAATTTAAATTTTGCTTTAATTTATTTGGGTGACATATCTTTTCCTTTTAATTATTCTAATGGATACAGTCTCATAAAAAAGTTTATTTCATGCGTTAAAGTTTGAAATGTAGGCCTATTGTTTCCTGTGTTAGTGATTACGTGTAACATGTGTCTAACGTATACTGAGAAGAATATATTCTCGGGAAAAACACTTAAAGTTATTTCCGTCAAGAAAAAAATCAGTGTGCCAAATTGACTTGCTCGAACCACTAAACGAACCGCCGTATGAATTATACTGCATAGAAAATGTCGAGGAGATTACAGATGATATTTTCCATTGCTCTATAGTAGGGTCAGCAATTAATAACCTTCCACGGTTGATTGGCCTATTGAAATATGCCTTGATTATCATTAATAGGGGCACATACATGTGAACACCTGCGAGAAGTACGATCAGCTGCCTGACTAATATAAAAAGGACTACAAAGCCAGTTTTGTATTACAACAAAGGAAATAGATAAACTATAGAGCGTGGGAACATCTTTCGAATATCATATTAATACATTTCTTTATCATAGCAGGTAGTCTTGGGTTAAAACGATGGTAGGGTGTGTTCTCTCAATTGTATTCATTCCACACATTTTCATGCATATAGGCCTATGCACGTCCTCATTTCGATAACTGATTTATGGGTGTGTTTTGTCCCCTGTTAGTGATAGACGTTGATGGACAGCTCTATTGTGACGACGCCTTCCAAATAATGAATTATCAAAGCAACTAGTCATGTGATCATTTTCAAATATAACTTACAATCACTGGAGGTTGTTAGTTCTGTTAGAATTAGGCCACGCCCATCTTAATCTAACAGATGACAAAAACGCAGCCTCCAGCTGTTCACTGTTAGTAAATAAGTCAACATCAGTTTCATATAGTCTATTTGGCAAGCACCCCATTTCCATGGGCGTCCGCAGAAAAAAGTCAGGGGGCAAAATTTCTAGGGTGGGGGGGGGGGGGGACAAAACCTCCGAGTCACCGTGAATTGACATGAAGTGTGCGAAAATTTCAGCCCAAAATGCCTCCCAGATCGCCGGAAATGACATTTCTAAAGCCTTTTTTCGCATAGAAACTTGGAAAACATGTTTTGTTCTGGTTTTTGCTTTGATTTTTATACGATGGATGTGATGTGAAATCATGTCAAACGACTTCGGGTCGAGTCAGTTTTTTAGCATTCCTTCAGTTTGAAAAGAAACTTTCACCAGAATGCTTCAAATATGTTCCTCTTCAAAATTTTAAACATAAATTTGGGTCTACACGATTTTTTATTAACAAATTTTCTAACTGGCGAGAGATTGGTATATATGTTATATTTAACTCATGCAGGTGAGATATAACGATATCACTTGGTGTTTTCCCCCTCTAAGCGTTAGCCAGTAATTTTAACAATGTACTTGTGTAAGCGTTGGCCTAATTTCTTTGAAAATTTAGATGCTTTGTTACTTTCAAATTAAGTTGCTTTTCGAAGCACGGTGAGGTGTGGGATTCAATGTACAAAATGTGTAAGGAAATTAATTTGAGCACCAATATGGAAAAACATTCTGGGCAATGAAAAGTGAGTTTACCCGGGGATAAAATTTTGGGGTGTACTCGATGTTCCCGGGGTTCAATGTTCCCTGTTTTCGTATGTCTCATTGATTTTGTGATGATTACAAGGTTAGTTATTCCCGGGAATCGATGTTCCCAGGAGTACGTATGTTACCAAGATTCGAGAATATTGAACCTCGGGAACAGTGAACCTTGGGGACATTGAGATAGCCCCAATGTTTTGCTAGAAAAGCCAATTTCTGTCCTATGATAAACACTCTCTCTGGCTGGTCGAGTCTCGAACTCCCACAGACACCTATAAGTCTGTCGTCATCATGTAAGCTGCTACACGAAGTATAAAAGCACTGACTCCATGTTTTACAACAGTTTTGAGAGGGTTCAAGGGTAAGATGGTATCTACAACCATACTCTTTTCAATTAAAGGGCCAAACCTCTCACCCCAAACTATAATTTTGGTACGGGGGTACCGAAATTCTCAATTGGCTCAGCTCTTTGATTGACAATTTATTCAAACAATGCAGAGTACCAAAGCTTATATTACACAGCAGGAAAGGCACTGAGAGTGTTTTGATTATGTAAATTGAGTTTTTCTATACTCACCTTGAAGCAATAAACTGAGATTGTCTCTAAATAAGGGTGAATTTCATTGTGAGAGGAGCTTCAAATAAGAAGATTAGGAGAATTGGTACTGTTTGGGGTGCGAGAACTGGATCTTTAAGTTAATTAATTCAATATTCTACTTATTACGCTTATCCATTACAGAATTGTGAGTTCAATATTTATGGTATTGTACTCTTCTATACCTCACATATATAAATTTAAATGATAGATATTAGTATTCAGGGTAATCCTGTCCCGACGGAACGTATTTATATTTGGCCTCTTTACTTATCATTCCGAATGTCATGAAAACTCAAAGCGTTAAGCAGGCCCGCCGTAGGCAGAGAATGTACTGTTGCAGTGGCGTAGCTACTGGGCAGGGGCAAGTTGCCCCCCCCCATGGAAAAATTTTTGGGGAAATTTGATGAAAATGGGGAAATATGATGAATCTTCTTATTATTACAAAAATTTCTCAAAATTTTTGTTAGAATAAGAAATTGTGAGACATTTTTCATACATAATTCGTATTTTCATGCAACAAATTAACTCAGATTTCGTCAGTGTCGCATGAACCGGCCCAATTCGCGTTCCACAGAAATGTCCTCGCCGCGTAGCAGATTGAATGTTCTCTTGTGCTTGTATTAGCACGGGGGTTATGATCAGTGCATTTCAGTGCACAGGAAGCTGTTATTCAGGTGATACTTTGGGAATTCAGTAAAAGGATGTGAAAACTGACAAGTCACTACCGTAGACCCCCGAGGTTGTTATGTTCTTCTACAAGCTAGCAGTAGCTGTACGATTTTACTCTGTGTAAATAACGAAATAACGATGGATGGGGCTGAAACAGTCCATGGCCAACGATAAACTTAAAGTTAATCTAGAAATTAGAATAAACAGGATCCGTTGGCACACTTAGATTTTGTTACTTAGCCTAATCCTTGGAGGCTTACAAGCTAGTTCGGGAAAATAGCTTTCTGCTCACTTTGAGTGTAACAATAAATGGACAATGAGTACCTTGTAGCCCTCTACACTTAACAGACTGCTTTTCTAACAGGATATCCTGTGTGTTCGAGCCACTATTAGGCCTCCTTAGTGGCGTGCGAAGGGGAGACCATTGGGCCATGCCCCCCTCACAGATGCCATTTTTTTCTTTGTTCTTAAAAATACGTAGTCTAACTTTATTAACACAGATTTTACTTCAAAAGATAGCATATGTGGCACCAGATTGCTTATAAGGACACCCAATTTTTCAAAAATTTTCAAAGGGGAAGGATTGTCCCTGCAAGGTCTTTCAGTGATGCCAACTTTTTTTTTTAATTCCTGCAAATAGACCTAGGCAAATTCTGTCAAATTCCAATTTTACTTTAAAAGGTAGACTCTGTTTCCCCACTGGTGGCATCGATAAAAAAGACTACATGTTTAGATTCTCTTTACAAGCATAAATACGCTATGTTGACCATATGAGGGGTCTGATTTTTCGAAATTTTCTTTACGCTCCGCGCCAACCAATGGTGGCGCTTCGCTCGGTCTTTTGGGCAAAATTACATTTTGGGGGTAAAATTAGCTCTTAACTCTCTGATCACTTTGCAGTTTGCGAACATATTTTGAAGTGAGCATTTTATTGCAAACGACAAAAGAAGAAAAAGACTGGCTAGATTCTTCGTATTAGCCTGGAAAATGCTATTTCCGGCCATCTAAGGGGTCTGATTTTTCCAAATTTTCTTCACGCTCCGCGCCAACCAATAGTGGCGCTCCGCTTAGATAATCTTTATGACAAAATAACATTTTGTGGCCAAGAAAAAACAACAAATACCGATCAATGCTCTTTTATTTTGACTCCTAAAAGTGTGCAAATTTAATGACAAGTTTTGCTTCGTAGGGTAGCATAAATGGCATAAGGAAATGCATGTCAAGACACAAAAGTTTCAGTTTTATCCTCATGAACCACCACGATTCAACTTTTAACACTGTTCCTGCCAAAGTCGAAAAACTTGCACCATTTTGCATCTAGGCTCCTTGAAAACGTCAAAAAATTTCCGGACACCCCTCCCCTTAGACCATACTGCATGCCCCTCCCCTTCAGAGAAATCCTGCGTTAGTACATACAAATAAACCAGATATTGTTTACCAAAATAATATACTTTGTTATTTCCGATTGCTCTATGTTTTACTTTAAGATTAAAATGCAGGTAATATTACAAAGTGACATGGTAATGTTGTTAAACTTGTAAGTTTGCATATTTTATATGAAATACATACACATTGACCGGGAAAAGTTTTGGGGAAATTTCATACCTTTGCCCCCCTGGAAAAAATCCTAGCTACGCCACTGTACTGTTGGGGTGTTTTTTTTTGGGGGGGGGGGGGGACTGTAAAATTGTATCATGAGTCTGTACCAGACTTCAAACTCTTTAGCCTATGGGCGAAAAATGGTGCCTTCGGCCTTATCCTGATCTGCGACCTGTACTAACTTGTGCTTTATTTCTTCGAAATTGTGGAATCATCTTGTTTTGTATACTCTCAAATCTTATAGTTGTTACCTTGTCAGCTCAGTGTTGCGACATACAAAAATCTCTTTCGCATCTCACTCCTTCAAGAAAGCCGGCCTTTGTCTTTACATGAAACAGTAATCGAGACTTTTCAAAGCTAAAATCCATTGCTATAAAGTAATATATTATTAAACATAACACAGTGTGGTAGAGTCTTTTTCAAGGAAGAAGTGTCCCACAGATTGAAATGTAGTTATTTGTTGCCCAAGAGTAATTTGCTGTTTAACGAAACTTCAAATGATGCAACTTCCCAAAAAATCTCCTTGTGCATAAAATTTTGAGAAGGTTAAGCTATTGCTAAGGTTTATTGCTGAAACTAAATACTTTACTACTAACTACAGCTGTTTTCTTTATATGCTACTTTGGGACATTTTCAACGCATTGTCTCATTTTAAAGGTCTATGTCTACAGTTCCAGTTCTCCTGACTTACTTACCGGTACTTAAGCCCCTCCCACAACTGCCTAAAATTCCCCTATGTGTAATCAAACTCTCAGTACGGTACGTGCAGTGTAAAGTGGGCTGCGGTAATCATGCATTTTTGAACTATTGCTGGCAATCAAAGAGCTGAGCCAATTGAGAATTTCTGTGGACTTCTAGAAAAAAAATTAATCTGGGGTGAGAGAATTAACCCTTTAGAGGAATATAGTTTAATGGTGCCTTCCAGGTTCAATTTTGTGTGTCAAATGATATTCTGGGGTACTTTCGTAAGTAGCCCATCTATTTCGCGGTTCCATTTGTTTTATTTGGGCAGGGAGTTGTGTAAGAATCTTTCTCTGATTGGATTTTATAAAACAGTTTGGACTGCGTAAGTTATTATATGTGGAAAGGGAGTTTTAAGGAGGTTACCCCCCCCCCTTCCCCATTATGGTGAAAGACAATTTGTGTCTCCAGATGCAAAATGGAGCAATCTTTGTTCCGCAAACGTAATACATTTTACATTGATCCCTTTTTGCCATGCCTTGCCTTCATTTTTCGAGTTCGAGCCCCATGGGAGGTTTCAAGCTCAATATCCCTTCCAGACGCGTGGCCTGCGAGGGGACAGGGGAAAGCCGTCCTCTCATTGAACATATTTTAGTTATGTTGTTGTGATTTTTATGCATGATATTGCCAGTAATTCCCCTATTTATATGTGGTAAGTACACACGTAAATTTTAACTCCAGCAACAGAGAAGCATTTCGGACAGAATTTCCTATACACGAATCCGGACAGCAAGTAATGGCCTAATTTCAGTCGGCCATAACTGGGGTCCGTCACCTTTAAATCTTTCGATTTCCTTGCTTACCTCTATCATGGATGGTTGTACACTAACTTGTACCTTAAATTCTACAGTTTCACTGAATATGAGGGTTTGAAATTCATGTAGACAAGGAACGAAGATGATTAAAGGCTGATGGACCTCACTAATGGCGGCCTACAGTCACTAAAAACAAGCGCTAATCGGATTCGTCTATACGTTTCCCTTCAATGTAGTGGCGCTACCCTAAGTTAGCCTGTGTATGGATTTCCGTTCCTCTTTGACACATTTTTGTCAACCCGTCTGATCCCTTCCTCAGTCATACGCCTATTTGTCAACTGCTTAGTTATTCAGTAACGGAATATGTAAAATGGAAGAGTTTAAATTGAAGTTGTATTCATGAACAGGCGGACAGGTATCCTTTGCAAATACTATACAATCATGAGGGTGAAATTCACGGCAAAAGAGTGCCCAGAATGATCTCTCTTAAAGATGGAGTGTCTTCATGAAATAGAATTCTCAAAACGCAACCCTTTGGTAACCTTTTCACGGATTATGTCAAGGCCACGTGACTTCATAACTAATATCTAAAATATCCATATTCCAGATGTTGATTATGAGGTCGCGCAGTCGTGACGTAGTCCGTGAAAAGGTTGTCGAAGGCTTGCGTTTTGAGAATTCTATTTCATGAGGAAACTCTATCTTTATCGAACAACAGGGGTAGAGTGAAAATTCAATCCAAATAGAGATAAATTTCATTCCATATGTGTAAAATAACGCTCAGATTGGGTGAGGTTGGGTAGAGTTTTACGGCCCAGTTTCCAGTACATTTGGTTTAAGTCGAGCCGGGCAGGGCCTTTTTCTCAGTTGTAGCTAACTGGCTCTATTTGGGGAAAGGTTTAACTCCACTTCATGTGAAATTCACTCCATCTTGGGTAGGATCATATTGCATAATCTATGTGGAGTGAATTTCACTCTTTCGATTTGAGAGTCAAAGTTGAGGGAGGTCCTCTCCTACACTTTATGTACATCTCGAGAAATTCCAATTCTTAGAAGGCTGAACTATTGGAGAGACGGAACCGTGGCGAGATAAAGAGGACAAAGGTAGATTTCAGGTACGATATTTTTCAAGATTGTGAGATAAATTAAAATGCATTTGTAGTATTCTATTTCTTATGGGTTGATATTTCTATGGAGGAATACCCTTCCCCTCTGGCTACCTGTATGATAAGTTGGTTTGGTTAGATGAGATTTAACGACACATCAACACGAATGTGTCATATTATTTAGAGTAACCTTGATAAAACGGTTCAAGTACATCCCTTCGATCGCCTTTTACGACATGCGGGAAATATCGTGGGCACATTCTGTACCCCCAGTCCACAGGGGGTGAACCCCCCAGGCTCCAGCGCACAGGGGGATAGGAGCGTGATAAGTGTTGCGGGAAAAGTTTTTAATCGGAAGAAACACAAAACACAAGATCAAAAAGTACGCTGCACTTTAGTTTTCATTTATTCATATAACTTTCTATATATCCTTGCATTCGTTATAGCATTACAGTGATATTTTAAGCTTTGGAAACTCGATTACAAGCTTTTATTTTGTATTGCATGAGAAAATTCACAAATAAAACCTTTATTTTGAAAAAAAAAAAAAAAAAAAAATTCAATAGCTGCATTCTTTTACTCCATGTAGATGCACTTTAAGGTCAGCCATCTGCCACGACTGACACTAATGTAATGTGTACGGTACTAATTAACATTTTGATTACATATTTAACAGCACCCTATAAACTAAACCATTTTCTAATTATAAAATTTATCCTTCAAGGATGTTTCTGGTACAAGACAATTCGTGAATACATTAGATAAATCACTAGAATCCCGGAAGCTAAAACCGGTAACATTTTATTCCAAGCCAATATTTTCACTCCATATGACTGGAAGAAAGGCAAATATTTAACTTCTTAAAAGACCTTAAGATTAATGACTCAGTAAAAGCCAGCATGGCTTATTTTAACAGGAACGTCCTACCATGGACAACATAATTACGGTCACTCGGACACTGCGTGATCTTTGACATGTTACAAAATGACCATTTTCCTTTCTCTTTTGACAACCGCTGAAAATTTCTAGCCTGTATTTGATGTTCACCTATGAATATTTACAGTAATAAACAGAATGAAATATGATAATAATACCTCAAGAATTCCAAGTTTTTCACACTAGATGTTGACATTTTTAAGGTCCACTCAAAATTTAAATTCTAATTATCACGAAAGATGCATCCAAAAGTCTATCTCATAATCCCTTGCACTGTTATTTGTAAACAGGATTCTATGTGAAGTTCGATAGCTCCAACAGATCTTCGAAATGATTTGGCTTGAAATTATACAGTAATGTTAATACAGCTAATAGCACAGTACTGTGTTACCATGAGCCAGTTATCATATTTTACATTCCTCAATTTCGTCAAAAAACTTTAAATGACTTTATATGAATATTCACCTAAAAAACAGAAATAAACACTTTTATTACACATTTACCAGTGCTCTACTTATTCTAGTTACATGTAAAGTTTGAGTTGTAAGTTTTATTGAATACATTTTACCTCGCCCAGCTGATAAGTACGCACTGTTTCACAAGGAATTTCCTGGATGGCTGTTGCTTTTGCATTATATCGATGGCAATTCTTTGTTAGAGTTTGGGATTAGGTTAGGGCTTAGCGCTATCGTTAGCCAGTTAGGAAATTTCTTGTTCAACAGTGCTGTCAATCCATTTTCTTAACCATGAACCAGTTAGTTTCATGTTTAGCGCCACCTAAAGTCATGAACGCTACATGGGAGGTGCACTTTGTAAATACTTATTTAACAATATTTAAGCAGAAAGACGATCTAGATATCTATAAGGCACTTTTTGAAGAACAGGCACAAATAGTATTACACCCATCCTTTATAATATGAAAACATTAACTGTAGTGTAAAACGTCGTAAAAATATGATCCCGAACCATTAAATAAAGGGAAACAGATATCACATTCTAACAATCGAATCAAACAAAATTTTTGTGGCAGAAAGTTCGACGAGTTGTTAAAGATATTGTAAGCAGTTGAAATGGAAAGCTGTAAGCCGTAATTCAGTTTTTCCACTGGCCTAATACATTTAAGCAGGGACTTTCATTTACTCGCGCTAAGCATCGACGTGCATATCAAAGTGCAATAAGCAATGCAAGGGTCCAGTGTAAATATGTTTAATATGTGGGTATTTGGGATAATATTGACATCGGACACAAGAACTCGTAGGCCTACCTATCTGTGAGACTCTGAGGCGGCACAGAGTTGTGTTTTTATGTATTACCTTAGAGCTATGACCAGGCGTTATTTGGGAACTTTTTTATAAGGCAAAATTCAAGCCAATTTTTAAATTTAGAGTGTACCTCAGGCCAAAAAGTAAAAGTATTTATGTATTTAACAGCAAGAAAAAGGAATTCTAACAGTCCAACTCCCATCTTCATTGGACATTCTTGAGACGAGATATAAAATGTTGAAGTTCATTCACTCAAATTAAAATGGTTTATTGCACAATACTTTGTGATGTCATTGCTGTTCTACTCAAATTACAGTCTTTTTCTTTCTTACTTTGTTTTTCTTAAAGGCAGTCATTCGTCACCCCAAACTACAGTTTCAGTATACATATATCAAAACTCTCAATTGGTACAGCTCTTTGATTGGCATCACATTCAAACAATGCACCATAGCTAAATTACACGGCATGGGCACTGAGAGTGTCTTGATTACACATTATGGACTTGTATGGCCACTGGGACAAGCCATGAAGCAATAAACTAGGATTGTGTCTGGATAAAGATGAGTTTTAGATAAATGTGGGAGGGGCTAGAAGTAAGTAGGTTGGGAGAATTGGAACTGTTTGGGATGATGAAAATATGCCTTTAAAGTTTCTGCACCTTGTACCAAGGTGTGATAGCACTCTTACTCTAATGGGGTTATGTAATTAATTAAGCCCTCTCTGTGCAACATACTATGCAAGCAAACAGGAAGTGTTCAAGGTCATAAAAACATTCTTAATTTTAAAGGGAAATAAAGCATATAATAATGTGAGTTGTGCAACGAGAAGGCCATAAATTATTGCGCAATGGACTAATTAGTTTTAATAGAATAAATTTCAATATTTTGTATCTTGGATCAAGAATGTCCTATGAAGATGGGAGTTAAACTGTTAGAATTCATTTCCCATGCCGTTGAATATATATTTTTGAATATTTTGACTTAAAGGTACACTTCAAAGCTACCTAAATACGAAGCTCGCCCTCTTTCTTTTCTCGAAGGATTCTCATTCTCGAGTGAATCTCATCCCATTCTAGATAACCGCCCTCATAATGGCGCACTTGCTCACCACTCGACGAGTCCACAGTAAATCCAGTACGGCCATGCATCACTCGCGTGTTGTTAAACGTCACTACTTCACCTGGAAAACAAAACAATTGGTAAGTTCAGAACTACTAGTGCGCATGCTGAGAAGGAAAACGTGTGAAGGGTATAACTATGAATGATTGGCTTAAGCCGCAGCCATACTACTAAGAATTCCCGCGGATTCTCATCCGATTTTTTGTAAAAATCAGAAATGTGGCAACCATTATAAAGAATGATTTGCATTAGAGGTCTAAGACAATGAAATGATAACTGATTTTTACATAAAATCACACCAACCAGTAATCAAATAAAATCTATCCGTTGACGCTACGAAATTATCAGTATAAATTTAATTTTCGTTGTCATGGAAAACAGATCATATATTGACACAGGTTGGCAAATTTTGGATTCGTTTTAGTGTGACCGCGGTTTTGCTACGGCAGTTTTGGCCTAAACCATTCCAACCTCGACAAAATTGAATTGGTACGCTCCATTGTTAGATTAATTTACTGTTCTGTGCATGGACTAAAGACTGTGAAGTTTATATTAACTGAATGCGAAACTTTTCACTTCTTCTTCTTCTTCTTGATAACCAGAATGCAAAACTGTATTTGAGGTTTCGACAATTCGATAATGTATGTGTATGTTCTATTTCAAATAATGCCATGATGTCCCATATCGTCTTAGTCAGATGTTATACTAGCATATCCAAAAGAAAAAAATTGTGTTACCTCAAGTGACCTTTGACCTCAACCAATAACAATAAGGAGCACCTTCCCAACGTGACTTGTCCAAATACAAAATTTGAAATCCATTCAAATTTCATACCTTGAAATACGAGTTATTTACAGATTGGCCCCCGGTGAACCCAAGTAACCTTTCAATTCACTAAATACCAAAACACTGGTAATGCAGCAGATCATTCCAAGGGGAAAATAGGTAAAAGTAAAACTTTCACTGTGAGTAGATCCCTACATGAGAGAAAAATTGGGGGGGGGGGGGGCTCAAAATTTTTCAGGGAAATAATTTACACCCCAGAAAAGAGTTCAGAAGTTTTTTCAAGTGTGAACCTCGCTGAAGGCCCTATTAGGAAAGTAATTTGCGGGCGAATTTTTTCCGCTTTTCAAACACCTATTTAAAAATACGGAGGTTGCATTGCACAAATGTTTGGAATTTCAATTTGCTGCGGGTGGAGCCTGCTGAAATTTTTGCATTGTTGAAACAATTTCTTAAAAATATGAAGATTGTATAGGAGAAAATTGGGAATTTCATAAAAGAAAGGGTTGAGAAAAACCACACTGTAGTCGACTGGTGTCACAAATGGTTAATTTCGGAATCCTTGTAGCGATGCCATTGATATAAATCGTATTTGAAACAAAATGTTGAGCCGTATTTGAACTTAATTTTTTTTACCTAGCTAACACTATATATATAACACATGTTAAACACTTGTTAAAGTGTCGTTAAATGCCATTGAACTAACTAGATAACTTGACGTAGATGTGACGTTATTATCCTTATAAAGTACCTTTAACTTGACAATATCGGTAAGTTTCTGAAAGGGTGAGGTTACGGTAGGTTAGATGGAGTTTTACAGACAAGTTTCTGGCCAATTGGCTCAAGTCGAACCGGCCACGGCATTTTTGCCAGTTGTGGCTCACTGGCTCGTTTCCCTACTTCATTGTTTATGCCGAGCACCAAGTACAATGGCAGCGGGTTCCACTTTTAAGTCTCCGTAAGACCCGGTCAGGACTTGAACTTTAGATCTCCCGACTGCAAGTCGGATGCTCTTAGTGGGTGAGAGTACAACTATTCACGTTATCGATAACCCTTTTTAAAAATTCACCCAAGTCTAGTTAATGTTACACTTCTATCTCGGTTTATGACTATAGTTTGGTGCCCCTACGTTTATGTCAATAATTTAACTCTTTCTGTATTATCTTGATGTATAAAACATATCAACCTTTTTTACTGGACTTGCCAGTGGCGTAACTAGGATTTTTTCACGGGGTGAGAGGGCTCCGGGGGGTTGATCACTTTTGTAGGGTGGACTGGAGTTAACTATCTAAGCGTAGCGCCACCACCGGTTGGCGCCGAGCGTACAAAGAAAATTTTGGATTTTTATTTGCCAGGTTTAATTGTCCTTAATTCTGGTGAGAAAAATTTGTGATTTTTCTAAGATTCAAACACACTTTTGAGAAACCGATAAGCTCAGTTCATAACTCCACAGGACTGTGTATCCCAGGCATGCAAATCCGGAATTCTTTATGCAAATCCGGAATCCTGCTGTAGGCCTATGTTGCAAGCAGCTGTTCCAGTGCACGCCTGAGCAAGGTATTTCCATAGGCGTAGGGGAGCATTTCAGTTTTGGGGCAGAGGATTTTTGACCGAAAATGTAATTCTGCCCGTAAGGTAGTCAAAGCGGAGAGCCACCACTGGTTGGCGCGGAGCGTCCAGAAAATTTCGTACGTCTGAGACAGTCGAAAGTGACATTTCCCAGGCTTATAAAGAGATCCAAGCAGTCGCTATTTTAAGTTTCAATTGCAGATAAACGTTCACTCCAACCTAAAATTCAGTCAGAAAGACTAAGCGGAGAGCCACCATTGGTTGGTGCGAAGCGTACAGAAAATTTGGAAATATCCGACCCCTCACACATTTGAAAATGGCATTTCCCGGGATTATAGGGGATCTAAGCAGTCGCTATTTGATCAGAAGAGTACGAGATAAAATGTATCAATACCAATCGATGAAATGGTCCCTAATATTTTTGGGGGAAAACGGGGAAACGGATTTGAAAACATGCTACTGAATTTTACTCTGTTGTGAATCTTGGCTAAATTCAATATATTGACAAAATTGTGTGACTGCCCGAACTTCCGACTATATACGATTTTACTTTTGAAAAAATGTAACATTGCAGGGTGTGTTTAAATGAATTTTAAAGCAGACTTATGGGAAGACATTCTCACACTGCATCATTTAAGTAACGAAAAACAAATTACCCGATTTTCATAACCATTGTCCCTATTTGGCTCTAGTGCAGGATAGATGGCAAACTTTTGGCAACCTGAACACCCTCCTGTCTGTCCGTGGAATTAGTTTGGCAATTGAAAACGTCCCAGCATTTTTTAACCTTTGCCCGAATATTTCACCATTTCGGGCAATTTTTGCAAGACTACAGTAAAACTGTGGGGATGATGAAAACCATTTTTTCACATTCTACCCAAATGGGTCGCAGATCTTTGTTATTTTCCATGAAAAGTTTACTTTAAATACAGCGTCTTCTGTTTTTCGGCAAAGATTTGAAGCTATTTAAATAATTAGGGTATTGTGTTACACAAGATTTCAAAACAGGCTCAAGAATGGTCGTTTCTTTTAAGCCACAGGCTTCTCAAATGTGTGAGATTTTTTTATCTGTTTGATTTTTCGTAACTTTGTTACCCTTACTATGATACTTTTCCATTTTCGGGCAAATGCTTAAAAGAATTTGTATATTCGACAATTTCGGGCATTAAGTTGTGATTATTTGTGAAATAAAAGTCACGAATAATACCGTTTTGCGCTACCAGAAGGTGTAGAGAATTTTTACAACCTTGACTTGTGTTTTCATGAAAATTTTATTGCGACTATATGACGTTTCTTTCCTTTTTCCGGACATAATTTTTTTTTAAGATTTCGGCCAAAAATAGGAACTTGCTGAAAGACTACCACATTTTTTTTTCAAAATTTAAGGGCTGCTCGAATTTAGATTTTGCGAAAATCTGGGGCAGTCTCCCCCCTGCCCCGTCTTGTACGCCACTGAGAATGTCCAAACCACCCAAAGGCTATGTGAGATCCTCTGAGGTAACTGTAGTAAGGTTGCGACCCTTGAGACTGCATTGACCCAACATGGGTTTGGTTGTTGCACTGGCCAATGATTGACACTCAGCAATGCCCGTGCAAAGTGCAAATTCATTCCAACCATATTTGACTCAAATATTCTACCCACCACACCAAGTATGATTTTGGAACAAATTTGTGCATCCCCAGGAACTGGAAAAAATCCCTACTGTAGATAGAAACAGGCCAGATGCTAGAAGCGGACTTTTAAAAACACCAAGGTAGGCAATTTCAGCCACTTTAAATCTGCTAGAAAATTTTCCATCCAGAAACCCGACGAGTAAAAAGTCAAAAGATTCCGAAGATAGGAAGCTTGTCACAGTCTACCTGAATTTATTCTGAAATTCAGAGTGCGGCACAATTGCAGAATACCCTACAACTGCGTGGATCTATCGCAAGTGTATCTATGTCATAGTAGCCGGGTAGCCCGGATTATCATAGTCCCCCAAGCCCCCCGTAGTTACGCCACTGGGACTTGCTATAACTGAACAAATTTAAGAAGTTGCCAGGTGAAATGTACTACTACACGAAGACCGTGAAACACATTGGTGCACAGAAGCAGTTGCAAAGCTGGAGTAGACTCTGTATATGCCACACTACGTGCACTCTTGTCTACTGCTGGGTTAAATTCATCATTCATATGCCATCGCACCACATGTGACCTATCATGAATGACATTATCATCGAAAGGTGCATGTGTTTGTTTGAAAATAAATAAGATACTTCAACCGAAACAATTTATAGTACCGCTGTGATATTGTATTACATATTAGTACGTGCATCTGTCTATGCTGAATGCAGAATTGGGTATGGACAACTCTATATCAGTATACAGTGTATCTTTTATCACACATGACAGTACATATTCTGTCGTTGCAATAAAACATGTCGTTACCTAGACTTATCTTTGTTGGCCTACATTATATTTGCTGTATCCATGATACAACAGTGGCGTAGCTACTGGAGTTGGGGGGTTGAACCCCCCTATGCTACTGAGATACCAAAGCTCTTACGTGTAAGATGTGCGTGATTTTGGAGGACTTGTGTAAAAAATACTTTTTAATTTCGAATGTTCAATTAATATCCCAGAAAAATTGAATTTATATGACAGATTAACTGCGAGTGACTTGCTTATTGTACTGTCCGTGACGTCAAGAATGCTAAGCACCTTCCTCGCAATGTTTGTTAATTTGCAATGAGTGCTTTGCTTTAAAATTGAACACGTATTTTGCTGAGTGAATCATGAAGACGGGAACAAGACTTCTTGACCACTTTTTTTTGGAATATGGTCGAACACTGCCAAATGTTAACCAACGTGGCGTGGGAGGCATCTGTCCCCCCCCCCCGCACACACAGACTCAGATCCCAAAGAACAGTCAGTATCCTGACATATGCTTTCTACGCAAGGTGATACACGAATAATCATACAAACAGGTTGAAGCTTTCCAACGTTTTTAAAGTAAACCTATACACAAATCCGGACAGCAAGTGATGGTCTGATTTTAGTCGGCCATAGGTGGGGTCCATTACCTTTAAATCTTTCGATTTCCTTGCTTATCTCTATCATGGATGGTTGTACACTAATTTGTATCTTAAATTCTCCAACTTCACTAAAATATGAGGGTTTGATATTCATGTAAACAATAAATAAAGACGGTTCTAGGCTGATGGACCCCACTAATGGCAGCCTACAGTCATTAAAAACAAGCGCTAATCTGATTCGTCTATATGAGCCATACTTTTTAACTTACAGTAACTGAAACTTTTCATTGGACGAGTAAGCCCATGCCCTACCCACTCTCGTGACTCTCCACTAGACTCAAACCAAAATGTCTACACTCTCTGCAGTCATCACGCATAGACTATTGATTAAGTTGCTAGCATACGCTATCACTGCCTTCAGAACCGTACCTGTAAAAACATGGAGCTGATCACTTTTTAAAGTATAACTCCATGGTTAAGACAAGCCAGCAACACTCACCCAATCTTTGATTATTTTTTACATTTTACTAGGAGAGATTCCACATTAGGCATATACATAAAATTTCACTCCAAGGACATTTGTACCAGTTACACTATCACATGCACCTATATCTGGGGACCTCAGGATAACCTAATACATTAAAATCATTCGAAATCACTGCATTGGGTAATGGATTATGAACCAGAATATAACTATCATGATGCTTCATGTTTGACTCCATCTAACTCATATTTGACCCACAAATATGCTATAACCTTGGAGCTTTCAGTGGCCTGGTCGCTGGGATCGCCGGGGCTTTGTCCCTGGACCCCACAAGAGGTCCTAAGATGGGCCTCTGGACCACACACGCATAACTCGCTCTTGGCGCGATTTTTTTCCCCCAAAAGTTTCTCGTGCCCTCCATTCTCCCCCCCCCCCCCCCCACTTTTGAAATCCTGATGATGAAATGTTTTCACTTCGACTGCAATTACGTATTTATTTCTGTTGTTTTGTTGAGAATGGCTGTGAGTGTAGCATTATGATACCATGAGTATGATAGCTGAGGACAAACGGTACGATCATGATCAAAGTATCTACAACAAGTAGCGTATACGCCAGAATTTTTGTCAAGGGGACAACAGTTTGTTGTGGGCCTGGGCCAAAGCCAAGGGTTCCCCTTGGAAACGTTTGTGAACACGGTAGTCTTTAACTGCAGTTTGATACCAAAAATGCTTCTTTCTGAAGTAAAATTCGCATCATTATATTTGAGGTATTCTATATGCAGTGTGATTGTGGCTCTGAAGAAGGACTAAGGATGAGGGGTTTATCCCATTTAAACACTTTTGAAATGTTTTGTGTTATCTTATAGATATATGCAAATTTTGTGTCAAATCTGTTAACCTTTTAAATAAGTTTGTGTCAAGATAATTTTTTAACCTATTATTTTGTACTGTTTGTGTTGTGTGGTAGCCCATCAGGAAGAGGGGTAGGTGGAGTTTTGTTAACCTCCCTCTAGACTTTTTTTTGGAAAATGTAAGTGTCTTGACATACAATCAAATGCTGCTGTACATGCAAACTTTTGAAGTAAAATATATCCAAATATTAGGAGTTAAAATAAATTGAAATCATTTATGAAGTATTTGGGACGGTCACTTGGTTTTGCAACAAAAGTCAACGCCCCTTTAATACATTTTCATATATAACCCTCGTGGAAGTTTTCCTTCGATTAATATCATTAACTGAAAAAGACACCTTGAATTTTCTAGGTGGCTCTCCATCTGTCCGCCCTTCCTGGAACCTTATGATGTTTGAAGGAGGTAGGGGGAAGCGTGCTCGAAAAAGAATTTGATTTAAGTTGAAGGAGTAGCTATGCCAACATCTTCTACAATTTCAGGACAAAACGACACTTTTGTTTTCACAGTAGTCTAGCTAACTTTTTTTCAGAGCTTATAATTTCCCTAGGTATGCTTCACATACACATTAAATGTCAGGTTTAGGAAGTCTTCGCAAAAATAAAAAATAAATGATTTTCAAAGTCAGGGGTCAAAAAAGATAAAATCATCATAACTATTTTTTTTTTACAAATCGTTACAGTGGGTGAAATACGACAAACATTTGGCATAAAGTAGGTGTCACATTGAGGGCAAAAATGAGGCCATTGGGAAATGTGGATCCTGTAAGAATTCAAATAGGTTGACCTGGGAGGGTAACGTAATAACGCATACATTGTGTTTGCCACCGCAAGTTGACTTAGGCTCGTATTCGAAGTGTATAAAAAATAGCTGTCTGCTTGTGTGCTGCTGCACTTGCAACACCATGCCATCACTTCATCTGAAAGTGTGCTTTTTGTTCTGTGACGTCATATGGATGCGTCCTGGTCAAGCCTTATTTGATTTTAATAGATTGATCTGGAGAAAAAGATGATGCACCTATCAACAGTAGCACTTACCGTCACGAAGTTTAGTACTGATATTATTCTTATACAGTGTTTGGTGGAATAGTTTAACTGCTCTGTACACGTCTTGCACTTTTTCTACAGGAACGTTTAGGTAGGACGCCCTCACTTGATCGTTGTAATAGACTTGTTTGAAGTTTCCTTCACTGTCTTCCCTGAAATGCAAAAAAGTCCATTGTATAAACTTCCATGCTATGAACTCGGAAGGTAATATAATAAAATGTGGAAGCTCAATGTCCTTAAATAAACAACTTGGGGAAAGCTCTCAGGCAATGCATCTTAAGAATGGAACGAAGGTTAAGTAATACCTCTACCTTCGCGGCAGTTGTCCTCGTACGTGACTCCCCAAATTTGCACTATATATTTAAAGTTTTAAAGTACCCAACAGTTGGGTAAAATGATTAGTTCAAGATCGGTTAAGTTTTACAGATAATAATTGTAATATAAGTGGTTCGTTATAAGATCTCATGGTTGAATAAGGTTGTATTTGGTAAATAAAAAGCTCACGGTAGAATAGCAGTAAAAATCTGGACGAAAGTACTTAAAAAGCAATGGTAGCATAGAAAAAAGTTTCCATTGCTACGTTATCAATGGGAGAAGAAATAAAAAGGTCGCGATTGAGTTAGTTACTTTGAACTTCACACTTCACTGTTTAATTACCAAGTGCATCGTCGCAACCACTCTTGGAGGACAAACGGTATGTGTGTTAGGGTACTTTGTTAAATCTCCGTCTTATCCAAATCATATAATTATATATCAGGTTATATTGAAATCCAAACAAGCACCCGACATACTGGGATGTTGCACTGCCCAACTGTTTGCCCAATAGTTGGGAGGGCACATATATACCCAGTGTTGGTTAAAAGTTGGTCATTCAGTAGTGCCCAACTACTGGGTAGTTGCATTGCCCAACACCATTTGTCCAACAGTTTGCCCAATTGTTGGGAGGACACATATATACCCAGTGTTGGTGAAAAGTTGGGCAAATATTTGCCCAATATTTTGGGGGAGATGCGCACTGTTTAACAAGAAATTTCCTTACTGGCTAACGATAGCCTAATCCCTAACCCTAACAAAGAATACAATCGGTACAATGACAACAATCAAGAAACACCTTGTTAAACAGTGCGCATCTACCTTTATTTTTAGGGTGTAGTCTATTATGTATGGTAATGCTTACACAGTGTACATTTTCTTAAAACCACATGTTTACTGAGTACGTGTAATACGCTTGCAAGGCCCACAGTGACGTCAACTTTACGTACAAATCACGCGAAGACGCCCTGCTCTGTGAACGTGAAAGATATTATAAATGTCACAGGTGGCGTTCCAAGGGCGCTCTCACCTGCTGCCGCTTCAGTAAATTCTTTTGGTTCGGTTTGCTATGTGTGCAAGCCATGATGATGCTAATTTATGCATTCCTATAATCTGTCGAAGGTAGGAAGAGGTCTTCGAAGGGTGCGGCTCCAGGCACTTGCCTCGAGACGCTGAAGCAGTGAGGAGGAGAAGTCCGGCATGGGTGCCGTTAATTTATGTTTCATTTCGTGTTAAGTTGGAGCGTGTTCTCCCACATCCTAAGAAGGATGAATTTCTTTGTGTTCTATGGAGACAGGTTCGTGATTGTGCGAGAATCCTAACCTGGTTCTGGTTTTGGTTCTGTTTCTGATTCTGGTTTCGGTTCAATGTTACCTCAGGTTTCAGGTTGCTAGTCTGGAGGGTAGACGGTGTTGGCACTGAGGCCACCCATGTGTACGTGAGCCGCTGAAGGCCACGGTATCCACCCTGGTTGACTGGTCATCGGGGTCAAGTCGCACACAGGGGCTCGAGGGCTTCTACTGGCAAATACCATTCTGAGGGGCACGACGGGTTCAGCGTGAGCTACCGAGGGCCACGTACGTCGTTAAACTTGGGTCGAGGTGTCTGAGGCCGAGACTGAAAGCCCGCGGGGAGAGCCAGAGTAAGCCTAGCGAAAACTTGTGCTAGCGAGGGGAACCGGTACAGTTTGACGGGGACTTCCAAATCCACTTGACAGTGAATCAGATCAAGGTTGACAGGGGTGTTACGTATGTACTTGCGAGAAGCGTGAGGTATTTTGGCCATTCTGTGGGTGTGTCGGTGCGTATGTGTGTGTATGTGAAAGTTGGTGCATGGGTGTGTTATTCAAAAGCGTATGTTTATGCGTATGTTTAAGTCCTGGGTAATTTGGGTATTTTCATGTTTGTAGTGGGTACTGAGCTAAAAGCGGAGTCAAGCAGAAGGGCGTGTCCACTGGAACAATTTATTTATAATTATACTTTTCTTCTTTTCTTTTGTGCAGAAGTCAAGCACGTTCAGACAGTTATTTCTTGAATTATATTTTTCTATAATCTACAACGCTTGTGTAAGTGTGGTTTTTGAGTCGGTTGTCGGTTTTTGATCACTGCAGAGAGAGTTATATTTATCCAGAGTTTTAAAAGATCCCTACACAAGGGAGTATTTCTGGCAATCTTGTGACAATAAACATAGTTACCAAACTCCTATCCATACACTGTTAGACGCGCTGACTCCTCAAGGGGGCTCTATCGGAGGGGTGGAAGTGTTGATTTGACATGCGCACACCTCTATTCGGCGATGTGCTCGCACAATTATGAATGCGTAACGGAAAATTCCATTGTGACGAGTTGTCAGCGTGCGTGCATTTTCAAAGCGAGTTCTGTACACGCACAATGCACTTCTTCATAAGATGAAGTCAGGAATAATTAACGCGTACTTCCGCCTGCTTGGAAAAAGAACGCGGTAGTTGATTTTGTGTTGTTAGCGCGTAAGAATGTAAACGCGTGCATAGATGTGCGCTTGTGATGATACCACAGAAACTGACCAATCAGTAAACCAATGAACTTCAAACCAGTCGTTGTGCGTTAGTGATCAAATATTATTACGTAGAAAGCCGGCGAAGAAGCCTAAAACTGTTTCATGTTAGTGAAATTTATTGAAGAATGGTGTTTGCAAGAATTGTAATGTTTTAAAATTACATGTTCCTATATTAACGGAAGATATCAATTGACTGTTAACTTTCAAAACGACTGATCACTGATCAACACTTCCGAATCGACCTCCATGAGGAGTCACCGCGCCATTTTAAGTTTGGTATCTATGTTTATATCTTTGGTGAACGGTCACATTTATGTAGACATGTGCAATTACTTAATTTTTTAGACTACTGTAAATGATGCCATATCGTAAATGACGTCATATCGTAGAACGGAAACGACAAAGCAATAAAACGGACATCTAAAAAAGGCTGATACCGGTGCTGTGACCAAGTTGATAAAGGAAGTCATAAAATTCAAACCTTAACAACTGGGAGGTCAGGATTCGATTCACGGCAAAGTGGAGGGCAGGCTTCCAATTCATGGTTTTTAAATTTGAGATGGATTTTAAAGGAAAGGCCTACCAAATTTAATCTGGATCAATGACAATGGCACAGCCCTTCCATGCCCCAGCCTGGCCACAGACTTGAACAGAGAGGCATCGGAATGTAATCACCACTCTATAAATAAAGTTCCATAAATCCATGAAAATATTAAAACTGAAGGAGTGCACGATCTTTCGGCATTCTAGGATCAAAATGCTGAATTGAATGGAATGTTTTCTTTGTTTCCTAAGCATAGTCGTCTCATTACGTACGTGCCGGACTCATGGCTGAATTTTTTTCCTGTATATACTGAGCACTGTAATGAATTGTTCATCATAGTCTCGTATACGTAGCCTAAATACTTGCTTTCCTCAAGAGTCTTTATTCTGTCTCTGTGTTTCGAACCTCTTTTCAGACTCGAGTCATCATGGGCTCGAGTTAGAGACACTTAAGTTAAATCAAGTCATTTTAGGTCCGTGTCACCAATCACTTCAAGTCATTTGGACTTTTGCCTCCAGCCAAGTCTTCAAAAACGCTATTGTAGGCTATTGAGTCTACTTGAGTCCGAGTCAGTGACTTGAATTTAACAACGCTGGACAAAAACACCCACGGGTCCCAGGATACTCACCTTCAACTGGCAAACACTGATCACGCTTGCGCACTCGTTAACACTGAACATTGCTTGGCACTGAGATTAACTCGGCTTTAAAAATCCAAGGTGCAAATATCAGTTGAAACCTGTTGAACAGGTTTAACGCATACAAAAGGAGTCGGAAACAAATCAACAGGTTTCAAAAGGATTTTTACAGGTACCAACATGAACATGTTAGTTTTTCGTTTTACCCCACAGAAAATAAAAAGCGAGTGCCATTATCCTCAAACTGAGTCAGTTTGTGCCCATAGTGACCCACTTTATATAAAGTGAGTCACTGTGGGGACAACTTGACTCAGTTTTAGGGTAGTGACTCACTCTTTATTTTCTGTGCTGTTGACGCATGTTGTTTTTTATTACTCCAAAAGGTAATTGAGTAATGGAGTATTTGCCGTTGGTACTTGCTAATACCTGTGCAACCCTATTTGAATTTCAAAGAGGTTTGAACAAAAATTTTTTCCTTGGTTATAAACTTATGTTCAGAATGTTTAGACTTACTCAAACATCGGTCTACCCTTGATGAGATGGTAATCGGCGATGTGATCTGTACCGCAATTACGGAAGTAGATGTCTACGGTGGTCAATAATTTGTACGCTTCCGGTTTTTCTTTCTTCAGAATAAGTGCGGCATGGAATGCGTCCGCAAATTGGTTATCACCGCCAGATCCCTTAGTTTGGCGCATGCAGTGGAGCATTTGTACCTTGAAGGAGTAAATTTGAGGAAAAATCATTGTCGCCACATGTTAACTGAGCCTCGGCAAACGTCTTATTTTACAAGTCATATTACTACCCTTCCCAAGATCATGTAATCCGACCTGCGAAGCAATTCGTGGGTGCAACTGATATTCCAAAACGTATTACATGTAAGTGTTAATTAAAGGGCAATACTGCGTTTGTTTTAAAAGCAAATTTCATCCTTTTAACACCAATATTTATTGACAAAGAGGGATAGATAATTAAAATAAGGTAGCATGGTTGCCTTCTTTTCAAGAGAGAAGTTTCCCTCAGATATAAATTCAGTTATTCGTTGCTCAAGAATAGCTTGTTCACCCAACTTTCAACATTTTAAAAGATACAACTTCCATAACTCTTCTTGTACATAATATTTTGAGGAGATGAAGATAAGGTTGGGGTTTATTGTTAAGACCGATTTTTTGATACTGACTAGATCTATTTACTTTGAATGCAATGTAGGGCATTGAGCAATATTTCCCTTTAATTGAAACCACTTTATCCTGGCGACCATTACGTGCATAATTGGATATAGATAGCGCTCTCTAGCAATATAAAGTGAAATATGAACAAATAAGCAGCACGTGAATTCCTACTACTATAGGTTGAAATCGACCATAGACTACACAGTCGCTTATATTGTACAATTAGAAGCTTATATTTTACAATTTTTAAACCATATCATCATCAACGTCAACGATATTGAATGGCCAACCATTCGTACTCGATAACAGATACAAGTACGTTTTTTGTCAACACTGAAGTAATTGCGTAGGATGGAACGAACGTTACCATCCATTTACGTATTGCTGTATAAAGAAAGCGTGTACTTTCGTTTATGCTATACCTGATTTCCCCTTTTAGGAGATTTTCCATGTCCCTTATACAAATTTTGAAATCTCGTCACTGGAAAAATTCGCAATATAACAGGCGTTTTCATTTTAGGCTGAGGGGGCATCCTTTGTATACAGATGCAAAACCTTCGGGTACATGAATGTGGCAGGCGACGGAGTCTACCTTCATACCCCTGCCCCATGGTCTTACGGGACTCTGTCTCTTAAGAGGACGGTGATTTCGCCCGACTCCAGATCCCACCCAAGGGCTTGAATTCTTCTCGACTGGACACCGAAGTCTGCCCGGTTCAGTAAGGTTTTCGATGCCCGGTTCAGTAAGGTTTTCGACAATGGGGCTGCATTCCCCAGATCTACCGTTCCGCACGGTCATGCCCCTTCGCTCTGTTCCGTTTGCAAAAAAGAGGCAATTTCATTGCCTACACTATCAATTTCTGAAAATATTAATGTCATGAATTTTCAGTAATAACAATATTCAGGGTAGACATCTTTCTCCCTCTTTGTAAAGTTCCCCTGTGGTAACAATGTCATAGTACGGGCGTAAACCGAAACTTACCCCCGGACAAAAGCCATAAAATGGAAGGTCCACATGAAGGCCAAGCTCTGCGCTGGTGTAAGCCAAACTACTGGCACTGAACTTTGAATACACTTGAAACTTTTTCCTGTAAAGGAGAAACAGATGTCACGCAAACTATCACTGTTTTCACTAACATGAAGAAAAGCATCAGGAAATAGAGGACGCCCTCACACTCTAATATATCGATCAGTTAGTTAGTTAGTTCGTTGGTTAGTTAGTCAGTCATTCAGTTTGACGAAGGTTTACGGCCCAGTTACAAACAAATAAGTTACAAGCAAATTAGGTAAAGTCGATTTTTTCTATATATGGCTGACTGACTTGTTTTCCCTAATCCATTACTTGCTAAGCACCAACCACAATGCAGAAGGTTCCATTTTCAGTCTTCCGTATGACCCGGTCAGGACTTGAGCTCAAGACCTACCGACTGCAAGTCAGATGCTCCCATTAAAACATACGGAAGCTCTTGAGAATGCAATGTGGATCTTTTTCATTCGCGGGATGGGTGAGGGAAGACATGACCCTGCCCTGCCCACCTCTGGAGATAGTCGGGGGAAAAATCGGTTAGTCGATGGAAAAATCGAAGTAGATTCTTTTCGAGTCCAACCAAGCAATAAGAGGGCACCGCTGTACTGGCCGTCATGTGTGTTTTAATATTTCACACTGTTTCAAAAATGCCACCATTTTGTATTCCAACCTTTCAATTTTCGATCGATACAGGGAACCCCCTCTCCCTTAGACCCCTCCCGCAAGAAAGCGATTCCTCAAAGCCTACCAGCCCTCTGATTAAGCTTCTTTGATGAACGTTCACTTCCAATGGTAACCAAAACTCAGTTCTTGACCATAGCCATATATCTAAACATATGGCCCTGTTCTTTACATCTCTAGTGCGCCATCTAGCAATCTACTACCTTTATGTTGGCTATTTAGAGAAACCATTCTGCGTCTAGCTAGCCACAACGACGAAAATTCCCCGGGCCACAGTAGACCCCTACCCAAATCAGCCGGGGAATTCACCATGTTGTGCCTCCACCTCATAATATCCACGCGCGAGACTGATTTCTGCCCTTTATAGTATATGCTGGTAGGCGTAAACCTACAGTTAACCTACTGGAAATGACACTGCACCAGTTTTAAGTTCTGTTTTCAGAAGAAAATCAATTACAAAAATCATTGTGCTGGTTTAAGATTCCACATCTGTATAGTAAATATGCCTGACGTGCTGAGTGCAGAGATGTGCTTCATGACATGATTTATCGAATTGCCCTGAGCGATTCATGTGTTGTCCACGTCACAGCTACACTATTGGCATGCCGTGCTGGTATACACGAATCCGGACAGCAAGTGATGGTCTAACTTCAGTCGGCCATAACTGGGGTCCGTCACCTTTAAATCTTTCGATTTCCTTGCTTACCTCTATCATGGATGGTTATACACTAATTTGTATCTTAAATTCTCCAATTCTACTAAATATGAGGGTTTAAAATTCATGTGAACAATAAATAAAGACGATTTTAGGCTGATGGACCCCACTAATGACGGCCTACAGTCACTAAAAACAAGCGCTAATTGGATTCGTCTATAGATAATGAAGGGGCCCTATTTGAGTTGTGTCGTGCGATATGTATTCGCGCAGTCCAGAGTAACATAATCGCGTTCTATTGAGTGAAAGTCGTTCAGCGTGCCTATAAGTGAAACTCGTCAACTCCCTGTAGGCACGTCGACTGTTGAGCCTGTTGCGATCTCACAGTGTTGGGTCGGATCAACATTATACCATACTAGGGGTATTCGTCCCAACGTCCTCCGCTGTTCACACAGGCCCTTGATACACCAGTTAGTTATTTACATCAGTTCAAATAAACAGCATTGCTTTTCTCGGGTAGATGCGCACTGTTGAACAAGGTATTTTTTGATTGGTTGTTGCGATTGTGTTTTATCGGTTGTATTCCTTGTTCGGGTTAGGGATTAGGTTAAGGATTAAGGTTATCGTTAGCCAGTAAGGAAATTTCTTGTTAAACGGTGCGCATCGCCCACTTTTCTGCTACCGTTTTAGTAGCAGAAATGAGAGCCAATCAAAATGAACCTTTCAAAGAATTGAAACGCTATTGGGATATTTTTTGAGAACAAAGGCAAATAAAAAACTTAAATGACATATATTCCGTTAAGCTTACAAGCTCGTGAAATGAATTTATGTCAATATCATTTGAAGATACTTCAAAAACGCTCAAAATGCGTACTTTGGCTCCCCATTAGGGCTACTGAACGTAAAGGAGATCGTTTGTACATTGTGATTGGATGGCATTACTTGAAACTTGCATTTGTGAATATTCAGTTGTTCATAATGACCTGGAATTTTCCAAGGCTAAGAGACAGGCAGATCAGGGTAATAAAATGATAACGTTGAACCTTTAGAGAGAAGGAAGGACAAATAACAGACATAATTCTGTGACGTCACGTAGAGGAAACAACGATTAAGCTTTGTGGATAAGGTACATAACGATGCTGCAAAACGTAGCCTTCACACGCCCAAGTGAACCCAGGCACGGATTAAACAGTTGAAATATAGTTGATGCGTTTGCGTAGGTGTGGTTTGCAACGCACTTGAATTCTGTGGAGGGCGTAACACCTGCACTGTTACATCATATTCATGAAACCTATATAAGCATCCTATTTTGTCAATGCTTTATTTCCAAATCTCTCCATGCGTTATGGTAAGAGATGTATCATTTTTGAAATAAATCGTTTAGGCTTACCCGTACACCGTTTCTCGCAGATATGCCACTCTCTTACCAATGGCGTCCAGTGCACCTGGTTTCGTCGGGGCATCCGTAAGAACAGCTAAACCCAACTCATACAATGTCTTCAGCCACTCAAACAATACATCATCGTTATTCAAAATGTCTTCATACTTATATTTTGGAATGTTACCCCCTAATTCTGATCCCCATGGTTTCGGTTTAATATCCCCTATGGGGTCGTAAAAACCTTTATCAAATTGGTGATTACGCAACCATCGAGATGGGTATTCCCCCACGTGATTATCTGGCCACATGATCTGAAAAGAACAATAAATAGATAGAACAATAAATAAAAAGAACAATAAACAGTTGAAACAATAAAAAGATAGAACAATAACTATATAGAACAATAATTAGAGAGACGGCTAATGAATTAATAAATAAGACTTTTCTGAAAATAAAACTGAAAAAGTCAGTCATTGTTACGGGGGGGGGGGGGGGGGGTTAAGCTCCCCACTTTTTCTGCCGTAGGTATTTTGGGCCGTCTTACATTGCTGTTGTATTATGGAACATACTAGGCCGCTTAGGTGGTTAGCCCCCCACTTCAAAAATTCACGCCCCTGCCTATAACAAATATGAAAAAGTGTCGCTCATTCCCCAGAAATCGTTTTACAGTGTTTTCGGATTTACTCCTGGTGACCTCAGATTACCTTTGACTCCACCAAAACCAACAGGATTCCTTCCCTCAACATGATAAATCTATAATTATGAAAAGTGTCGGGTAGTTCCGATGCGGAGATACTGGTGTTAACAAGCACATACGAAATCACCGCACAAAGATTCCTTACCTATTCGGCGAGGAATCAACAACGGTAGATCTCTAAATATTACCTTCAAAATTGACTCGTCGTCCGATATTTCTTCACAGTTTGGTTTGACTTCCGGGTCGAGGTCAGCCATCAGTGAAAGTCGCTGATACGACGAAGGATGGTAGCATTTTATGCAGCGGCAATTGTCCCTCAACCATACAAAAGGGTACCTAGCGGTATGGCCGTCCGCCCATCGAATTTTGTACATTCCATCTTGACTGTTACGCCCGCTCACTTCCACCAGTTTTTCGGATCCCTTTTCTTCAGATGTTCCTCCCATTTTCAGTTTCTATATCTTTTTCAGTTCCTATGAAAGTACGAGACAGGTCACATCTATTACAGAAAACTGTCTCAAAATTTCCGCTGACGAAGTTGGAGACAACTTGAAAGATTGGTAACTGTTCGAGCAAAGGTACGTGTTGGCTGTCTTCTCACAATGATTGCCACAAACTGTTCAATGAAAAAGACCTTCCACGTTTATGTTATCCGTATCCCGATCTACGACACAGATTCTAAACCAAACATTTTGTGATAAAGACTGACAGTCTTTCGTGCAGTCCCTTGATACATATTACAAGGTGAGTATAGCCGTCTGTTTTGACCTTAGACCAGTCATATCTCTACCAATCTTTTTTATTCGACGATGCCTTCATGGTGACACAATTTAACTTGTTGAAGTTCACCGTAAACAGGCTTAGTTTGCAACGTCACCTATACACAGTAGCACACTTACAATGTTGGACATATTATCCGACTATCCTATGTTTATTGGTCAATCTAACTTATTTATCTGCAACTTAAACGTACAGCGAACTTCATATTGCTGTTAATTGACTTCTATTTAACGCTAGTAAAACAGCTTAATAGGATTTATTTAAGCATTGTGGCTTAAAACACTGTTTCTGCTGTTATAAAATTATCGCTGGATGACACTGAGGCCTAGGTGTGTTTGCTTTTTATTTTCAGTCTGAGTATAAAATTAAACGTTGTGAGGTGAGGTGTTTCCTGATTAAACAACGGACTCTTCTCACGTGTATTGCCACGCTTTGTCATCACTAATAGTCATAAAATGGACATGGAGTGAGGTTGAATTTATGAGAAGTTACGGTGCGGTGGTAGTACATCCAGGAATTCCTTGATAGATAATTCCAACCTGTACGCTAGTTGGACTGCAACGCCCACGGCCTTTTATCTAGTTGTGGAGTATTGATTGTTTTCCCTACCTCATTGCCTAAAGGCCTAATCCTATTACCCCAAATAGTGTCGGTAGCAGGAGTATTTGTCCTTTAAGTAGAACATCAGATTCAACGGCAGTAGGTTCGACTTTTGAAGGGATTTACCGAAACACAAAATTCATTCATGACTTCAAAATTTGCAGGAAATATTTTGTCTGACAAGAGGAGAAAATTGCATCTAGCATAAAGCATACCAAAGATAAATTTTCAAAGAACTGTAATGCATTTTTGAGATTAAATAATGGGAAATTGGGGAGTTTAGTTTTCCGTTTCATTAAGTTGTTCGCTTGCTAAACTCATCTGTTAAAAAGGTGTGCACAGAAGGTGTAACCTCTACCCCACCCAGTCATTGGAAATGTGGCTTAAGACTGGGGATACGATCGTGTTCGTCGGATGGGGACGTCAGATGGCGGTCCCGTGAGCAGGATTGGGAGCGATTAGCCTACACACATGCCTCGTAAACTCTGCGCACTAGTCAAAAAGAGAGGGTGAAGCTCGCCGGTGTTCATCAACGCTCACTCTGGCGTAAAATCCTTGATGAGCCAAAATGGCTTCCTGTCCCTCAAAACGTTAAATTATTATGTGAATTATTTGTTTGATCATCTCGGAACATTAATTTGATCTTGCATTTAATCTATAATTTTGATTTTGCTATAGGAAATATCCTTCCTTAAATATGGCATAGGGTAATGCTATATCTACAGGACTATGTATTCAAACATAACTACAGTATAAAATTTCAAGGACAAACAAGACAGAAGGGCAAACGGCCTGCCATACTCTCGTCTCAACGTAAAGATGTTTTGCCGCAAAATACTTGATGCATTGTTTAAGAAAGGTATCTGTCAAGCAAGCAGAATGTATGGTTTCTCCGGCAGATCTGAACATTACTGTGTAAGCTGAAACGTGTCGTTGGATTTTAGCGGCTGACCAGCGTGTTAACGAAGGGAAAATTTTCGATGCGATGGTGTAGTCAGTGCAACTCCCTGGTACTAACATGCGCAGCTGCCTTCAAGTCTGGGACTGTATTTACTAAGTGTTTAAAAAGTTCAATTCACCTGAGTAACTAGATATCTGCTTTCTAGAAAAAGACTTTCTGTCAGTCTCAAATAGTATGTCTATTATTGATATTGGAGCACGGTTAGGCTGGTCAAATCGCGGGGAAACGGTAAAAAAAAATCCAACTTTATGGAATAGTCAAAATGACTCCGTGGCAGATAAGGAATGCTTGTATGTTCGTAAAAATGTGTTTACATGGCAATGGAGTGGATGGAAGCGAAACGACCGAGCCCGAGCGGGCTTGCGCGCGAGGGGGAAAGGGTGTGTGTGTGTGGGGGGGGGGGGGTATCTTGCCTCCCACGATGTGAAGCTTTTACGTTGTTTAATGTGAAAATACGTGATTTGGTGCATAAATTATTCGATATTTTGTATGCTTACGGAAACCCATTATTATGTATTTTATGGACTATTTTCTGAGAATTACCGCATTGAAATCAAATACGCACTGCTTGCTAGCAAATAATTGGGTTTGCGTGGAGCGCAAGAAAATTTTGGTCAAAATGCCTATGTACCATGGACCCTTGAACACTTTATTCCAAAATATAAATATTTCATCAGAGATGTTTCTGCGTTTACTCATAGCGAGAGATCATGTGCACAGCCACAACAAATTTTAGTCCTTCTAGCCTTCTACTCCTTGAGAAAACTCCTAAAGTTTAGTATCCAAATACGTTCTTTGCTATTCACCTTTTTTTTTTCAAAATATCACCGACCATCACATTCAAGGGCCCCTGGGACCAAGTTTAGACCTCCTTTGTTTTAGATATCCATGTTACAATACTTGCTTATAGTGAGGTGACCATTAATGAGTCTAGTGAGACATAACATTAAGGCCCTTCGGAACACTGGTAATGGGCCCAGGTGGTCCCCCAAAATTGCAAAAGTCCTTCTGGAAGTGAAATATTGCATTTTTGAAGAACCACGTATCCAAAAATCAGCAAAAATCTGAAATCAGATCATACTTATATTGCTAGCAGACATCTCATTTATCAAATAAGGGCCTTATAACTCTTTCCTATGAAAAGTTACCAGCATTCAAATTCATGACATTTAGCATGAAAACATGGTATTGCGCAATACTTTTTAAGACAGTAACTTCCAAACCGCATGAGCTATGGGCCCCAAAATTCCAGTGTAGTTCTTTTGTCTACGCAGCAACATAATACGTGAAAACCCTCAAAATATGAGATGGTCACCTGGAGACTTTCCTCAAAATTTGTTGATTTGGCACGGAATGACCCCGTAGGCTACTAGGGTACTTGCTAGGGTCCCTCATATTAGGGTCATATGGCTAGTTCATGTGGTGCAAATTCATGAGGGTACTGATGATTCTGGCTACAATGACGATCACACACCAAGGTCTTGAGACCTGGGCATGGCCGTAGGGGACTCAAGGGGAGGCGGCACGGTGACTTTTTGCCCGACCCTAGATTCCGCCCCTTTTCCACCATTTTCTGCCCGAAAAAGACACAGAAGTCTGCCCGATTCCTCAAGGTTGTGGACCAACGGTTAGGGAAGTGGGTGGAGATGCACCTGTCCCCCTGATTTGGGCCTGGGTTCGGATCTCTAACCCAATCTTATTCATAAAGGTTACACAAGGCTTTAAAAACAATGTCAAGAACCAAATGTATGTTTGATATCGTTAAGAGGAACATATTCTACAGTTCTAAGCGTGCTGGTAAAGTTTTCATTTATTTTATTAATTTATACATTTATTTTTTAGGTATGTTCGGTTCTCAGAATACTTGCAATACGCCAGTACAGTAATTCGTTTTGGTGGCTAAGCAATCGTCGGGATAAACAAACCAACCCCTCACCTACAACACGTATACAAATTTGAGTTAAAATGAAAATTTGGTGAAATCATTCTTTGTTAATCCATCCATAACATAAGAAGTGATCTCAAGTATGGTTTAGTGTATTGGATTGTGTCTAAATGGTCTTTTGGGTGCAAAAAATGCATTTTATTGGCCGTTTAAGTAGCAGCAAAAGGCCATGGGCGTCCGCAGGTATGGGCAAGGGGGGGGGGGGCACTTGCCCCCCCCCCTGGAAAATCAAAAATTTGAAAAAACGTATAAAAATCAAAGCAAAAACCCGAACAAAACGCGTTTTCCAAGTTTCTATGCGAAAAATAGGCTTTACAAATGCCATTTCCGGCGATCTGGGAGGCATTTTGGGCTGATTTTTTCGCATGCTTTGTGTCAATTCATGGTGACTTGGAGGTTTTGCCCCTCCCTAGAAATTTTGCCCCCCCTGACTTTTTTCTGCGGACGCCCATGAGCAAAACCCCTACTTTCGTTCTACTTGGCTTAACACTTAGATAGCGTTGTATCCACGTACTGACGAAAATAAGGGCACGTTTTACGATACTTGCTGAGCTCGGTTTGCATATTCCACGCTGTGCCCCACATTTTCATGCGTCTACGAATTACCGAACTAGGTTATTCAAGTTGGCACATTTTCTATAACAATTTAGTGAACTTGAAGCAAGCAGGTGTGCGTCATGTCAGGAAGGTCATTGTTTGATTTTCGTTATTTTTCATCCTACTAGTTGGAGCTGGTTACTTCAGTGCCGCTTCCCTGGGGCATGCATAGATTAAAACTGTTTTTAACATTCCATTGCTTGTATGAGCAGGGAGTTGTCAGGGAGGTTATTGTATCAATATATCATAGTTTAGCTGCTTAAAATTGGTGGATCATTTAAAAAGAAAAACAAAACATTGATCAACAACGTGAATCCGTGACACACTGAACGCTTGATTGCTTCAAATTTTGAGGAAACTTTGTCACTATCAAGAACCGAACATGGAAAATGAATAAAATTTTCACCAGAATGCTAAGATCCACTTTGAGATAGCCCATCAAAAATATATTTAGCATTGGACGACTATTTTTAACGGAAAAGAGCAGTCGTACTCTATCCCAAACTTACTCAGAAGCAACAGCTAAATCTTACTATTTTGTTTGCTTTATCAATTGCTCTCCCAACGTAGGCATACCTCTCATACCGTACTATTGCGTAATCAAGGATAACCAAGCAAGCCCGTCAACACTCGTTGCGACACAACTCATTACAACGAGATTGTTCAGACTTGATTTGATTTGAATTTATTTACACAAAAAACAAAACAAAAAACAAAAAAACATACACCAAAAAAAAAACATCAGGACAGACAAAGGAGGACAGAAAAATAACAGAACAAGCTATGGACATGTGCAGGGATGACAAAGAAAGTCTGACACGAAGACATATTTCCACTGTGGTCCCTTTAAGTGCACCTCAAGTAAAAAAAAATTCAAAAATATATATTTAAGCACATGAAAAATGAATTCTAACAGTTCAACTCCCATCTTCATAGGACATTCTCGGACTGAGATATAAAATGTTGAAATTAATTCACTCAATTTCAAATGGTATATAGCGCGATATTTTGTGTTGCCATTGTTGTACTACTCAGATTACAATCTTTGTATTTCTTTGTTTTTCGAAAAGTTACTACACCTTGGATGAAGGTGTGATAGCAATTATACTTCATGGGGTGATGTTATTAATTAAGCCCTCCCTGTGCAACAAGCTATCCAGGCAAACAGGAAGTGTTCAAGGTCAAAAAAAAAATTAATTTGAAACAAAGCAGATTACGTGAGTTGTACAACAAGAAAGTCACAAATTACTGTGCAATATGTCATTTAAATTGAGTGAATAAACTTCAACATTTGATATCTCAGCTCAGGAATGTCCTACGAAGATGGGAGATGGACTGTCAGAATTCATTTTTCATGCTCCTTAATATGTATTTGAGAATCTTTTAACTTGAGGTATACTTAAAACATAAAATAGAAAGTATAAAAATACGGAGCTCTCTTCCTCTCTCAATTTGGTATTAAAAATATCTTCTTATTAAAGTTTTAAACGAGCTAAAATTACTGCAGCTCTGAATTTTGGCAGGTAAAGAACTCCACAATTTGCAACCTGTAAATTTAAAAGTTTTAACTCCATAATTTGTGGAAAACCTAGGTACAAACACAGATGAGACATTACACCTAGTATTATAAGAGTGACTTGCAGACAGAATATCTAGGCTAGTTATAAAGCCAAACCATTAAGGATCCTGTATATATATATGATAATTGAGAAACACTAAACTTAAGCGGGAGCCAATTCATTTAAAAAAATTGTGAACAATTTAATGAGGTGCCAATTCATATTAAAAAAATGTGAAAAATTTAATGACGTGCGAGGATGCAAATCAAGTACAAAACGCAAAACTTCATTTTGACAAACCTGAAGCATGTTTTGGTTCTTTAATTAATGAAAGCCCAACAAACCCCAACAAACCACAAACAATAAGCATAATCAAAAACATAGAACAAGCGAGTTGGCCAGTTACTTTCTAGAACTCAAATCAAGGCAATTGCCTTTCCTTATAAGAAATTTTATCATAGTTTCAACTTTTTTATGACATCATGACTCAAGCTCTCACCTGATAGATTAGAGTCTAACCTGGATCACAAGAAGTAGAGTTAACATTTGTACCATTACACTGTATCTTAATTTAAAGCGGCTCATTGAGTTGGTTCATGAAATTCAACAAGTTTTTCCAAACCTGTTAAGTTTTCCTCATATACCATGACAAATATTCAAACTAAGACAATCCCCATATCCTACGCAATAATAAATGTTTTATGAGTGAGAACTTTGAGGTTCAATTTGGTTTTTCAAAAATTGGTGACCAGACACTTTTTCAAAACAGGCATAAAACCGTTGCAAGTCAGGACACCACAAAATTCAAAACTTCAGCGTTTCCCTATACGATTGGATATGAAACTCAGGGGTGGCGCCAGCGGGGAGGGGGGGAGGGGCGGGGGAGGGCTGGGGGCCATGCCCCCCCCCCGTCGGGGAAGGTCGTCGGTTTCGTCGGGGAGGCCTAATAAAATTAAAAAAAAATAAAGAAATAAAAAAAAACTCACAAGGACTGAAGTTACTGGATGGGTGACCTAGAACATATTTTTGTTTTGAAATGTTATTTTTATACATATCGGAATCGATTTCAAATCCCTTCTTAACTCTGTTAAACCCCATTCTATGTACCTTGTCCTATCTCTTCCGTCCTTCCCCGTCGGGGAAGGACGGCAATTTTTCGGGGAGGCCTAAACATGAAAAACGTAAAGGACTGAAGTTACTGGATGGATGACCATGATTTTTTTTCTTTTTGAACTATTTTTTTGTAACGCTATTCTAATGCATATCTGAATCGGTTTTAATCACTTCTTACTAGCTCTCCTATCCCTCATCCCATCTTCAATCCGTGCGCGCAAGTTCATGCCTCTGTCGGGGACGGGCTACAAACCCCCTGTTGTTGAAAAAATCCAATTTCGTCGGGGAGACTTCATCTACAGACCTACGATAAAAGATGTGGGTCTGTAGTCACTCGGACGACCTTCTTGGTCTTGCTTACTAAACAGCTAGGAGACCATATTCTTGAAGGAAACTCACAATTCAGAACTCTCCTTACAAAAACGGACTAGGGGTTGTTCCTGTGCGTGCATTACCCAATGCTCTGCCATCGGGCCTGTTCGGATAGGATAGCCGAATTCTCACAAAGGTAATGAATATCGGCCATGCCTTTTTCATCTACAAATAATGATAAACAGTGGTGTTTAAAAATCTCCCCATAAGTCTGACTGAAAATTTGTTTGAAGGCACCTTGTAACGTGCCATATTTTCAAATACGTTGGGGGCGAAACGATTTATAGTCTTGAGTTCGGGCAGTTACGTTAAAATTTCATCTATTTAGTGGACCTTGATTCAACGAAGATTCTTAATACAGTCAAAAACATTTTAGTATGTTTTCAGTTCCGTTGCATAGTCCCCCCCACCCCCCTTGAAAAAAGACAAGACCATTACATCTAATTGTAGCAGTACCTTTTATCTAGTACTTTTCTGATCATTAGCAAGTTGGGGGTTTCTCTACTGAAGTGAAACTTTCATTTCAAAGGAAAGCTTAAAATAACGATTGCTTCATTTCTACAGTAGTTACAAGTCTTAGACCAAAATCTGTCCTGCTTTTTCGTGTTACTTCGTGACGCACTTCGGTGGGTCTGATTGAAAAAAATACGAATCGATGGAAAAAGGTGAAATAATAACCCATGCAATTACCACAAGCGATCCGTTTGGCCTATGGATCAAGAAAAAATAAGTAAAAATATCCCTTTAAATTCAAAATCTGGCGAAGGTCAATTAGACACACAACTTCCACGTTTTAAGTAAACTTTTCCTCGAACAGCACTAAAACTACAGCTGCTGCAGCCTCTAATCATGTTCCAAAGGCACTTTAATTATTTGAAATGCGCTGTAATGTTAAATTTATAAAAAATTAAACAAATTTAAATGTTTTTTGGGGTACGTGGGATTAAAATTGGTAAAAAGATGTGGAAAGAAAAAGGACACTTTTTCGCGAACGAGGAACTGTTTATGTCCCTGCTACGTCGGTTTCGCGCGTAACGTTAACTGCGAATGAGTAACTCGAGCTGGATACCGATCCAAATTGTATAATCTGGGTCACTCCGATCTCTGAAAAAAGAATAATACCCTTCAACCCATCTGGTATCATTTTTGTATCGAGGAACGTCGAAATCTGGAAGATTAACAATACGAATACGGGCGAGAATGTCACCAAGCTTTATTTCGTGTAATAGGTTCTAATAGGCACTGGCATCTGCGGGTGTGTTGGTTCTCAAGTTATATGGAATAGTTGTAGCTTTAATTCGGCTTAGCAGTAACTTACATGCTATCTAAAAATTCTAAACCGCTACAAGCTTACTTAAAATTTGGTGGTCGAGCTGTTATTAGCGACTGGGAACGGTTTCCCTTCCGAAAAATATCGGAATTCGTGTACTAAATTTTCTGGTCCCGATATGAACCTCTGAGCTCAGTACTAGTGCCAAACTGAAAACGGTACACTGACCACATTTTGTAAAAGCCATCAGCCCTTTCCCGATGAAATGCTTGTTGTGACACTCGACAAAGTAGCCATATGCGTTAAAATTTTGATCTTTCTGGCACAAAATCTCATCAGAAATTCCTGCCCCTGGAGACTGGGTGTCATGACATGGCCGATAGCTTTAGACAGGGGCAGGTTTTTCAATAGAAAATCGCAATTCAGACCTGGCATCTTTGCTACTAGGCGTAGACCTTTCAGGTGGGGGTAGGGGGGCTGCACTTCTCCCAGAGCAGGGGAAGTGCTTATTTCAGGGCACTGACATTTACATATATTTATGGGCAAGGGGTAGCATGCAGCTAGTCTGTTCGGCCTGCAGCGGACCGTGTTGATATACGGCCGGGCAAAATAGGACTTGAACTTGTATTCAGTTCACGGCAAACAGGATCCGCCTCTTCCCGTAGCCTACGCCTTTGTGGATTTTTTGAAATGACGGTACCCGATATGTTTTTTTTAAAATATATCAACTTGAAAATTTTTTACCTTCTATTTCCGCATTTTTAATCTTAGTTTCAGTCGGTTGAGCATAACTTTACTAAAGCTGGACCGACTTCCTTGGTTCAAGATCATTTGGTGTCTAATTATGACTGAATTCGATTCCGTCAAAAGTCAGATACAAATTCAATCCTTGAAACTCGTTTGAACTTGGTGTGGGTGCGGCAAAGATATACGGAAGGTCACTGCAAGCGCTACTTTGGATTCGATGTCCCGCATGCAGTGTGTATGAGAACATTTGACTACGGTAGGCCAAAGCTTCCCTGCCTGGAACGGTCTTTCTCGAGAGACTATCTTCAATTGGCGCGGAGCACATACAAAATTTTGAAAATCGCGACCCCTCAGACCAGCAGACCCCGATGACATTTCAAAAGTTTCCCAAATTTTGTTGTCCTTTTAGACAAAATATTTCAAAATCAAGAACTTTAATTGTAGAAAAATTGGAATGTTATGAAAGACAGGTCACAAAAATAGCAACATAGCTGCCGGTGTCTCTTCATGATGTGGTGTCACAATGGTAATTTAAATATCCGATTTTGTTCAAGTTATGTCCAGAGCTCAGAAAAGTTTAGTCAGAACTAGCGCACTTTATGTTGCATAATGCGGCGAGCAAAGCGCGCCGGAAATTTCGCTGTTTTTTGAGATTTGGAAAATTAAAAAAGGGGTTTCTGAATCACGGGAAGTGGGGGAGCGGAAGCATGCTTCCGCCCCTCATTTTCACGGGGGGGGGGGAGCTTTCTCCACCAGCCCCCGCTTCCTACTCCTATGCTTAAAAAAGTTTTTTTTTTCTTTTTACTTTTCGAAAGGTATGCCTACCATTTCAAACCAATTGTGCTCAAAGGGTTCCAAATGAAATGTTTACCTTTAAAATACATGCAAAATCAAGCTTTATGAATGGCATGGCAGGTTCGAACCACAGGTTGTTGTGATTATATCTCTAGGAATCTTGGGCCCCTCTCCATCTGAAAGAAGATAATGTATTGATACAGTACAGCTCTCACCCCGATCTTTTCACATTTTGTAAACTTTACCCCACGATTGGTTCCCTTTTTTCCTGGCAGACAGAGATGCTGGCGATCAGTTCTACTACATGATGCTAAGTTTCTCGCAGGAAAGTTGAGATTGGTTCTTTGACGATAGATCATGGTGAACGGCCAAGGCTTCATGGAGTTTTGACGCTGGTTCAAAATCATGCAGGCATGCTCACTAGAAGAGATTATACTTTACAGCTTAAGGTATAGTCAAAGTTTTTTGGCAGCCCAGCTGAAAATTGGAACCCTTTTGGGTTAAACCCTTTGAAACCAAAGGGTTTCAAGTGATACCTTTTGTAAATACCCTTTTCATTTAAAGGGCAGTCCCTTTGGTAGATGATGGAAATTGGTCAAAACTCAAAGGGAATTGTAAAATTACCCTTTTTATAAACCAAACCCTTTTGAAAACCCGTTACCATTTGGAAACTGTTGAAACCTTTTGGTTAATTTGGACAAAAGATCTCAATGGGAATTAAGTTCTGCTTGGCCGTAAGGTGTGTCCATTGAGGCCTTTCCTCTACAGTCGGTTAGATGGACGGAGTTTTACATAACGGCCCATATGGCCAGCTTCTAACCAACTGGTTTATATCGAGCCGCCACATATCGAAAAGTTTTGAACATAAACCTCCCAAATGCGTTACAGTGTGCGGGCGCATTTTGCATTTTTAGGTTTTTCGCTTCATGTAGTATTCGGGGTTGTGTCTTAAGGTCTGGCTAAACTGGATTTGTGATGTTCATACTATTGCAAACTCTAGTGAATGCTTTTTTGACTGGACACCCCTCTTACTTTTGTCGTAAATCATTAATTTATGGGATTTGATGTCTACGGGATAAAAAACGTTTTTCATCCCAATTTTACATAATTTTGAGGATTAACATTTCTTTCCACAAATATATTGACACAGCTAAACGCGTTTCTGGGAGCTGCATGTCACAGATAACAGGAGGAGAAGAACTGCTTTTATTTCGATCTATATTTTTTGTCGTAAAACGCTTGTAGTAAAGGCATAAAATGGCCCATTAATTTGGGGAAATTCCCCAAATTATGACGTCAAAAATTTTTGAAATCGTCAAAAATCAAGTATTTTGAATGAAAATCGGCATTTCATGAGTTACTCTCACCTTGACATATCATTCCAAAGCATAACCGATTTAGCTTACCTTAATTAGAATATTTAAAAAATTTTGATATAGAATGAGCAAATGATCGTTTTTGTATAAAACTTTTCGATATGCGGACTAGCTTTTCCAGTTGTGACTAACTGGCTTGTTTTTCCTACTCAATTGCTTTACGCTGTGTTTTTTACAGTCTTCAGTATGGCCAGGACAATACTCGAACTCCTGACCTCCCAACTGCACGTCCAGGCGCGGATTCGCACATTCAAAAAAAAAGGGGGGGGGGGACTGACCTAAGAGAAAACAGGGGTGAGAGGGAACTGCACTGCTAATTTTCCATATGTTTTATTGTTGATGTGGCGAAAAAGAGAGGGCTGCATGGGGCGTGAGCCCCCACCCCATGTACTCGCGCCTGAAGTCGGATGCTTTAACCACTTGACCATATGCCGTACGTTATTTACTCTCTGATAACTCTGCTGCAAACCAGACTTGATTGAAAAATATCATGTGAATCATCTATTGGTATCCTTACTGAACGCATCTCTTCTCTCTGTTTCTTGTTTTTCAAGTGTGTTTATTTCCTTCCTAGCTCTTTTCTATTCCAAATTCTTATTCTTGTTTTGTCCTATAGGCCTATTTCATTTTCCTTCTTCGCTATCCTTTCTCGTTCCAGTTCCTGATTTATTGAACCTTTCCCTAGATGAGGGGAAAGTTGTCATACCCCCCCCCCCCGGTCAATTGATTGACATAAAAGTCTATCCCTATTGCCCGGCGCATATTGTACAAATTTTGTACGTGTCAGAAAATTCGTGGAACTAGTATGTAATTAACGTTGGCCACAAAAAGCCAACAATTCACCCTCAAATTTCTCTTCGTAGGCCAACTCGTTCGCTTGTGGTAATTGATATGATGTTCAAAAGGTTAAAATTGACCTTCGTGGGTAATTTTTATGCCGACCCTCAAATGTGCGTCACGAAAGTTAAAAACGAAAGCACTTTTTCGTGTACGGCCCGCTGCCTATCTGGGAAATGCCATTCCGGTTATCTTAGGGGTCAGATTTCTTAACAATTTTCTGTACGCTCCACGCTCACTGATGGTGGCGCTCCGCACAGATAGTGTTTTAGTCGAACAGATAACTGAACAGAACAATGCGTGTTTGTAAATTATTCTTCGTTTTGGGTATTATTATGAAGTGAAGATATGCCCATGACAATAAATAAAATATGAAACTTCAAATAGGCCTATATGCGAAGCCATTTTTTTCCTCGGGAGAATGCTCCAATATGGTCCGAGGGACTAAATCTGCATGATGATATTCACAAACCTCAACAAAACTACAGATCACCCCTACTTGATTTTCCTCATGAGAACGTCAGATTCCTCCATAAAGCCCCAAAACTGTCATAAAATTACAATCTTTCTCCAATATTAGCATAAAAATTGCTAAAAACAGCAAAATTTCCCAATTTCGATGGATACTCCGTACAATAAATAACCAAAGCCAACTCTGTTAACCACCCGGAATACTACCTAATTTTGCCCCTGAAAGGCATATCACTTAATAAAAGAAACCAATTTTTTCATTATAACCTTACCCCAAAACCAAATTTTCTTTCATTAAAATCCAAAATGTCTCCATCATGATAAGCTCTTAATTTTGAAAGATTCGTTCAAAAAGGGAAAAACTTCCCGGGCGAACTTCTAGTCTCATCTCAAAGTCTTAGTCAGTTAGTAAGTAGGTCTTGTATGCGTTGGTTTCAATGCGTAACCCCAAAAGAATTTCAGCTGTCGCCCATATAACGTTTTTGATTTTTCCCTTATGAAGGACAGATTCTTCAAAAAACACGCAAATTTTTTATAGTACCAATAAATGCCAAATCTCTTTCAAAAGTTTTAATTCTTACTCATTAAACTCCAGATTTGAAGTATTTTTTAAAAAGAAAGCCAAAAAAATTCGGCGCGCTTCGCGCGTCTGAAATTCCGCAAAGCCACGTTCAGCTGGGGCATAACATCGCCTTTGTCGGGGCCTTGAAATTCTGGCCCCCCTGTCGGGCAAATCCTGGCGCCACCCCTGATGAAACTTGACCGTATTATGCTAATTATAAGCATTGTCATGAGATAGTGACCCTTTAGGTACTCTCTTTAAGTTATCGACATCAACTCAATGAGCCCCTTTAATTAAGGTCAGGTTGCTGTTTAACCTTTTCTATAGGTCCAAATAGGATTGAATCAGTTTTACCAAAATGCAGAGAATTTTTTTTATTATCAATTAACCACAAATTTAGTTTTTCAAGTTCCATACTCAGAGCAGATTCAATAGTAGGCCTATAATATTACTATTACCAGACGCCCAGTCTTGTTGCAATAAGTGGTGTCGCATAGGGTGGACGCAATTGAAAGAAAAATATAAAGGCATGATTCTAAACAACCAATTATGAAACAGAACAGTCTACCACATAAATTTAAGTTAGAGGTAAAGAGCAGTCCCCCAAAACTTATTTTGAAGAAAAAGCTAAATAACACAATTTTCATCTTATTTCTCTTCAAAGTATCTTCAATTACATTTTATGACTTTAATATTGCATATTCAAGGTAAACCAAGCAGTTACTTCTGGTAAATTTCACATTTGAAGAGAAAAAACATTGTCACAAGACTCCCAACAGCCAATCATGGACAGTCTACTAAACTACTTCAATTTGGGATGACTGCTCTTCCCCTTTAGGGTGACTAAATCTGTAGCCATTGTCGTTGTGCATAATCGCACCACACACGCACCACGGCAGTACACACAACTCCGTGCAACTACTAAATAGTTAGCCAGGACTACTAAATACGATGCATAGCTTTATGAACAGGCACTCAACTACAAACACTATTTCAACAAAAGCAAAATCTATTGTAATTCCACAGAGCAGTTACAAACTGACTAAGTAAACTAACCTGTTAGAAGTGGATGGTGAACCGTCAGTTACACATTAAAATTCACAGCTCGACACGTTCACAGCGAAACTGCAAAAAAAGAAAACGATGCTGTCCTACGTTGTTTGCGGAAGTGACTGTCCACAACCAACCTGATTGTTCTATAAGGGATTTGTGTTTGCCCTTTGTAAAGTGTATTCGCCCAGGCCGTGTACGGACTGTACGGAACTATCATGAAACATTAATTGACTTGACTATTGACCATAGAAGAACCTTCTCAAGCAGTGTCTCAAATAAGCTGTCCCTTCAATTCCAACGGGGCTCCATTGTGTGCGAGACTGCAAGCTAAACTATCTTTTGTTGCAGCGATTATGCACAGGGTGAGAATTTGCCTGCGTAGCAGACGGTGGGGTACATTCCTTGATCAGTCATATATTGTGAAGTCCTTCAAGGGGACTGAACAAACCGAGTCCGCTCCGCGAGGTAGGTGACAATGGGGGAAAAGTATGTCATTTCGGTTTATTCCTTAATCGCGTACGTCTCGCATCAGTTTCTCGCGTTCACAAAGTAAAGCTCAATATCGACTGCCATTGAGAAAAAGCTTCTTCCAGCTCACTTGAAGGGTCGCGGCGATTTTTAAAAATTTCTCGGTCGACGCTTAGGTCAGTAGCCTAGGTAGTAACCGGACGAAGTGTTGTACAATATTACGTTACACTATGTCCCGAAGCTAACCATGACATTTATTTTGTGTGGAGTGTAGTTGAGCTGGTCTTGTTCAGTAGCGTAGCCAGGATAGGGGGGGGGGGGAAGGCACGACATGAGGGAAAAGTCTAACTATTTTAGGTGGTTTTTGCATTGCAAGGTTGGGTCATGGGGGGTCACTGACTCCCTCCCCCCCAAACTACCCTCGTGGCTACGACACTGGCCCTGTTACATTATTGGTCGGAGAGTAAGGCCGGACAACACCCACGCTTCAAATTCACTACTCACCTTGGAGTGGTTTTCACTATTCTTGAAATGAATACTCTAACTCTAACAATTTACACCTTGCAATCCATTCATGATCTAATAGTTCAATTTTTGTTTTACGAGTGTGGGGCCGTGTGTTTGGAGCTGGGGTGCGACTTAACCTCACAGCACTGTTTAAGGGCTTGTCTCCATCTTATTTGCATAGCGGGTGTCGAATATATTTGAATGAATTTTAAATCACGAAAATTGGTTCAGATGTGGTGAAATTATGCACAAATGTAAAACATACTAAGGGAAAAGAGTTGATTTCCAGACCAATCTGTCGAATTATTGCTGTTTGGGACAAAGAAAATTCGAATAAGTACTCTAACTCCGTGTTCCAAAAAGCTTGTTCATAACTACAAACGAGGCTATTTCTGGACTTTTCTCAGCAGTGAGATACACCCTGGCCGTTGTTTGCGGGGTGTACAGTTAATTCCAAGATCAGCTTGCCGTTTGCGAGCCATGACGCTATCGGCCAAGTCACGACGCCCATTTTCAGGGGGCAGAATTCTCTTATGGCGATAATGAAAAGTTTCAACGATAACGTAAAAAATAAAAAATAAATAAATAAATAAATACATATCATGCAATGTAAAGAAATAAACGCCGAATTAAAAACAAACCTATAAAAGGAAAACAATTCTTTCCGGAACATACGGGGATTTCTTTCTGGTCTACGTACAGTGTGAAACTGTGCGCGTTTATGTGGGTATAGGCAGTCATGTGGCCTATATGATAGGTATGTATGTGGACCACTGATCAGCATACCCGGATGTAAGGTGGTGCCGCGAAATTGAAGGTCTCACACCCCCAATAATTTCCCCATTGACTTACACACTAAATTAGATCCCTTTCGAGGCCGCTGCAGCCTTGTCAAAGTTCACAGCTATTTCAAGATACCAATCACTTGATAGCTGACAAGTTTGCCCATCATGGCACTACAAAATTTCCATACCATGGCCGTTTAGATTTTGAGCTAGAAGGACTTTAAGTTTTTTGTAGGGTACACCCACCCTTAGCCTCTTCACAAAAACGGAAAATCTCCGCCATTTGCAAGCAACTTTTTAAACAGTCAAAACCACCATCGATCTTACCCAAATTTTCAACATCCACACTCTGGCAAGTTCTCTTTCATATTCATGGACTTTTATCACCCAGCTGGCAGGTTAACCAGAGTTAAAAGGACTACTTCTTTGAGGGTGTGCACTTGACTCTCTAGAACACTACTCTAATGGAGTAGTGAGACTTGAAGCAACGGAGCCGCCATATTGTGCGTGGCAAAAGCGTCGTGCAACAGCTGGCGCCATTTTCCACACAGTTGGATAGGCAATTTGATATGACGGTTTGATAATTTGACGTTTTGGCTTGAAATAAGGCCAATTATGATGTGAAATGTGCTCGTTTTTATAAGAAAGTGCCAATTACTTTGAAAATTGAACAAGATAATGTTATATTGCGCAAAATTTCACTTAGTGCAGTTTGACGAGCCACGGTGGCTAGGGCGTGTTAGTCCTCTTTGACAGTGACAACTATGGGCAAGTTCAATAAAAAAGGAGGGGTGGGGGTGGGGGAAGGTGGGGTGCGAGTCTTACCCTATAAATTCGAACCCACAATTTGCCCACACAAAATAGCCTCTAACAAAGTCTCCCATGACAACTCTACCCTTCAGTTCATATACCGGCCCTGCGACTTCAAATATTCCTTTTATGAATGACTCGGAAAAGTGAATTAAGCTTCACTCCAAAGGAGCGTTGAATTATGAAGTCAATAAACCAAGCGACGTTATCAGTAGCGTAGCCAGGATTGAGGGGGCATGAACTGAGGACAAAGTCTAAGGGCGGAGAGAAAAAGCCGCTATTTTTGGCGTTTTTTGCATTTCAGGGGTTGGTCATAAGGGGGGGGGGGCTTCAGCCCCCAAACCACCCCTGTGGTAACGCCACTGGCGTGGGGGGAGGGGTTGTAGAATATGCCCACGGAATTCCCTGCCTGTCCAAACAGGTAACTTAATGGGAGGACTTGTACTGCACTATATATGTATAATTTGACTACATTCGTGTTGTTGTGTCCTTTAATCAATAAATAACCCTAATAGGCAGCGGGCCGTACACGAAAAAGTGCTTTCGTTTTTAACTTTCGTGACGCACATCTGAGGGTCGGCATAAAAATTACCCACAAAGGTCAATTTTAACCTTTTGAACATCATATCAATTACCACAAGCGAACGAGGTGGCATACGAAGAGAAATTTGAGGGTGAATTGTTGGCTTTTTGTGGCCAACATTCAGTGCATACACTAGGTCCACGAATTTTCTGACACGTACAAAATCTGCACAATATGCGCCGGGCATAGTGCACAGTGCAGCCTGGTCAGTGAAATTGATAGGGAGAAACTTTTATGTCAATTAATTGACCGGGGGGGGGGGGGGTAGGGCGACTTTCCCTTCATTTAGGGAAAGGTTGAATAAATCAGGACTTGGAACGAGAAAGGATAGCGAAGGGATAGCGAAGAAGGAAAACGAAACAGGACAAACAAGAATAAGAATTTGGAATACAAAAGAGGAAGAAAACACACATGACATGGAAAAACAAGAAACAGAGAGAAGAGATGCGTTCAGTAACGATAACAAAAAATGATTCACATGATATTGTTCAATCAAGTCACGTTTGCAGCAGAGTTATGAGAGAGTAAATAACGGACGGCATATGGTCAAGTGGTTAAAGCACCCGACTTCAGGCGCGGGTACAGTACATGGGGTAGGGTCTTACGCCCCAGCCCTCCCTTTTTCGCCACATCAACAATAAAACATATGGAAAAATAGCAGTGCATGCATGCGCAGCTCCCTCTCACCTCTGTTTTCTCTTAGGTCAATCCCCCCCTTTTTTGAATGTGCGGATCAGTCCGCGCCTGGACTTGCAGTTGGGAGGTCAGGAGTTCGAGTATTGTCCTGGTCATACTGAAGACTGTAAAAAACACAGCATATGTCTAAATTAAAGCAATTGAGTAGGAAAAACAAGCCAGTTAGTCACAACTGGAAAAGCTAGTCCGTGGCGGCTCGACATAAACCAATTGATTAGAAACTGGCCATATGGGCCGTCATGTAAAACTCCGTCCATCTAACCGACTTGAGAGGATAGGCCTAAATGGACAGGCCTTACGGCCAAGCAGAACTTAATTCCCATTGAGATCTTTTGTCCAAATCAACCAAAAGGTTTCAACAGTTTCCAAATGGTAAAGGGTTTTCAAAAGGGTTTGGTTTATAAAAAGGGTAATTTTATAATTCCCTATGAGTTTTGACCAATTTCCATCATCTACCAAAGGGACTGCCCTTTAAATCAAAAGGGTATTTACAAAAGGTGTCACTGGAAACCCTTTGGGTTCAAAGGATTTAACCCAAAAGGGTTCCAAATGGAATTTTCAGCTGGGCTGCCAAGAAACTTTGACTATACCTTAAGCTGTAAAGTATAATCTCTTCTAGTGAGCATGACTGCATGATTTTGAACCAGCGTCGACACTCCATGAAGCCTTTGCCGTTCACTCCGAGTATAATTCAAACTATATGATCTATCATTCTGCCATCAAAGAACCAATCTCAAATTTCCTGCGAGAAACTCAGCATCATGTAGTAGAACTGATCGCCAGTATCTCTGCCAGGAAAAAAGGGAACCGATCCTGGGGTAGATTTTGCAAAATGTGAAAATACCGACCGGGGTGAGAGCTGTACTGTATCAATACATTATCTTCTGTCAAGTGGGGAGGGGCCCAAGATTTCAAGAGATATAATCACAACAACCAGTGGTTCGAACCTGCCATGCACTTATTCATATCGCTTGATTTTGCATGTATTTTATAGGTAAATATTCCATTTGGAACCCTTTGAGCACAATTGGTTTGAAATGGTAGGCCTACCTTTCGAAAAGTAAAAAAGAAAAAAACTTTTCTAAGCATGGGAGTAGGAAGCGGGGGCTGGGGAGAAAGCTACCCCCAGTGAAAAACGAGGGGCGGAAGCATGCTTCCGCTCCCCCAGTTCCCGTGTCAGAAACCCCCTTTTTAATTTTCCAAATCTCAAAAAAAAAAAAAAAAAAAAAAAAAAACAGCGAAATTTCCGGCGCGCATTATGCAACATTAAGTGCACTAGTTCTCACTAAATTTTTCTGAGCTCTGTACATAACAAGATCGGATATTTACCATTTGTGTGACACCACATCGATCATTAAGAGACACCGGCAGCTGTGTTGCTATTTTTTGTGACCTGTTTTTCATAAAATTCCAATTTTTCTACAATTAAAATTCTTGATTTTGAAATATTTTGTCTAAAAGCACAACAAAATTTGGGAAACTTTTGAAATGTCATCGGGGTCTGCGGGTCTGAGGGGTCGCGATTTTTCCAAATTTTTTATACGCTCCGCGCCAATTGAAGATAGCTTTGGCCTACCTTAGTCAAATGTTCTCATACGTAGGCCTACACACCTCATGCGGGACATCGAATCCAGAGTAGGGCTTGCAGTGACCTTCCGTAGGCCTATATCTTTACCGCACCCGCACCAAGTTCAAACGAATTTCAAGGATTGATTTGTATCTGACTTTTGACGGAATCGAATTCAGTCATAATTAGACACCAAATGATCTTGAACCAAGGAAGTCGGTCCAGCTTTAGTAAAGTTATGCTCAACTGAAACTAAGTTTAAATTGCGGTAACAGAAGGTAAAAAATTTTCAAGTTGATATATTAAAAAAAAAACATATCGGGTACCGTCATTTCAAAAAATCCCTAAAGGCATAGGCTACGGGAAGAGGCGGATCCTGTTTGCCGTGAACTGAATATTTTTCAAGTCCTATTTTGCCCGGCCGTAAGTCAACACGGTCCGCTGCAGGCCGAACTGACTTCTACAGGCTACCCTCTTGCCCTTAAATACATGTAAATGTCAGTGCCCTGAAATAAGCAGGGAGAATTGCAGTCCCCCTATCCCCACCTGAAAGGTCTACGCCTAGTAGCATGAAAGATGCCAAGGTCTGAATTGCGATTTTCTATTGAAAAACCTGCCCTTGTCTAAAGCTATCAGCCATGTCATGACACCCAGTCTCCAGGGGCAGGAATTTCTGATGAGATTTTGTGCCAGAAAGATCAAAAATAATGCATGGCTACTTCGTCGAGTGTCGCAACAAGCATTTCATCGGGAAAGGGCTGATGGCTTTTACAAAATGTGGTCGGTGCACCGTATTCAGTTTGGCACTACGTTAGTACTGAGCTCAGAGCTTCATGTTGGGACCAGAAAATTTAGTACACGAATTCCGATATTTTTTTCGGAAGGGAAACCGTTCCCAGCCGCTAATAACAGTTCGACCACCAAATTTTAAGTAAGTTTGTAGCGGTTTAGGATTTTTAGATAGCATGTAAGTTACTGCTAAGCCGAATTAAAGCTACAAACTATTCCATATAACTTGAGAACCAACACACCCCAGATGCCAGTGCCTATTAGAACCTATTACACGTAATAAAGCTTGGTGACATTCTCGCCAGTATTCGTATTGTTAATCTTCCAGATTTCGTCGTTACTCGATACAAAAATGATACCAGATGGGTTGAAGGGTATTATCCTTTTTTCAGAGATCGGAGTGACGCAGATTATACAATTTGGATCGGTATCCAGCTCGAGTTACTCATTCGCAGTTAACGTTACGCGCGAAAACGACGTAGCAGGGACATAAACAGTTCCTCGTTCGCGGAAAAGTGTCCTTTTTCTTTCCACATCTTTTCACCGGTTTTAATCCCACGTACCCAAAATAACATTAAAATTTGTTTAATTTTTCATAAATTTAACATTAAAACGCATTTCAGATAATTGAAGTGCCTTTGGAACATGATTAGAGGCTGCAGCTGTAGTTTTAGTGCTGTTTGAGGAAAAGTTTACTTAAAACGTGGAAGTTGTGTGTCTATCAGCTCACCTTCGCCAGATTTTGAATTTAAAGGGATATTTTTACTTATTTTTTCTTGATCCATAGGCCAAACGGATCGCTTGTGGTAATTGCATGGGTTATTATTTCATCTTTTCCCATCGATTAGTATTTTTTCAATCAGACCCTCCGAAGTGCGTCACGAAGTAACACGAAAAAGCAGGACAGATTTTGGTCTATAATGGGTAAGCCCACACCAGTGAGGGCATTACCGAGATTGATAAGGGGCCCATGTAGGTAGCCCACATGCACGAGGGATATTAATTCTCCATATTCTCCCACACACTATCAGTTGTTTAAATGGGTCTCAGAACTAGTTTCCCATATGAGTCATTTGGATTAACTTAAGGGCCGCCCAGTAGCGTAGCCAGGATTGTGTCATGGAGGAAGGGGGGGGGGGGAGGTAATTGGGGCACGACATGAGGGAAAACTATAGGGAGGGAGAACTATAAAGGCAAAAGGCTTAGTGATTCCTTGCCATATGATATATTGTAAAAATGAACATGGATGCCCACATGACAAGCATGAGATCCCTCCCAAATATTGAGGTTTACTAGTAAGGTCAAAACCTTTTGAGATCATGTGACCCCAAATGACCTTTCACCCTCACTTGAAACAATAGGGAGCAACTACCTAAAAGACCACCACCATGCTAAATATGAGCAATTCACAAGCTGAGTATGAGATCCCTCCACAATTCAATATCTAGATAAAAAAGTCATGTCTACAAGGTTTTGCCCTTTGTGACCCCAACCTTTGACCTCCACAAACAAGAGACCTCTCCCACACAGTTATAATGCTGGTAAAATATGTTGTCAATTAACTTGATAAAGATGTATTTTTTAAACATGCTCCTTTAAATCAAAATTTCGGGTATGGAGGATGGCTCTCTTTACAATGATGTCTCTATGATCCAAAAAGTTGACTACATTGAGGTTAGTGTTAGAACAAGCCCTAATCCTAACAGTCATCCATAAATTGGAACACACAGCAGAGACATCTCAACAGAAAGGTGTAACCTTGGCTATTAGTGGTGGTCCTTTTGTATTTGTTTTTTGGTGTAATGCCCTTCCCAATGACCATGATGTCCTTGAAAATTAACATGAATTTGCTTGTAAGGAACACCACATAACAGAGTACAAGTCAAATGGCCTTTGTTTGATACACAATAGATACTATTATGCTTGCTTAGTTTGATTACCTGAACTACAGTACTTTCTGAAAAATGAGCTTTACTGAGAGGGCTAAATAAGTGTCAGACACTATCTCTAGACAGGTTGGAAATGGTTAAGTCCATTGAGCTGTATGATTTAATGAGAAAATCCCCTCAGGACACTGTGACAGTCAACTGTGATAAATTAGGTAAGATAACAGTGACCAGAAATTTTCACAGACTCTGGTGGGTCAGTTACAGTTTGATTCATTCAATTAGACAATCTCAGTTCAAGCATGCTCAACGGTATTTGATCCAAATGATCAGTTATTGAGCTTTTTTTTAAGTTTTCTATCTCACACTGCATTTCATTCAGAGTTAGGATTTCAGCAGCCTCATCCACGTTCTACAACCCCCACCCCGACGCTTTACCGAAATTGACATTACTTCGCGTAAGCCTACTTATGAACATTTTTCCTTTTCAAGCGCATCCCATTGACACGTAACGATACTCATATGTATTTCTACAATCACCGCCAAAACAAATGAAACAAATCCCTCCGTAGCAGATATTACATTGCCGTTTAGCCATCTCACACGGAGCCGCTCCCCCCTCCTCCCACCCCACTTCAATGTTGGTTGGGAAAAACTGTCCAGTCCTGAGTAAAACAAAATTGAAAAGGGGAAAAGGGGTTCGTTTCATTTACGTTTGGCGGCGATTGTAGCTGTGCACACTAAAGTTGCGTTGAATGTATCGCGAGTTGTTATTGGCTGAAATGGTATAATGATTGGCGTATAGAACCATTCACACAGTTGTTCTCTTGTTGTTCACCTTGTCTTCTTAGCAGGTGTGGAATGTGTATTGTCTCCTAGGTTATTACATAGTGCAAAATATAGGTGCAGTTGCAATTCCTGTGCAAAATACGTCCGCCATGCGGGCTAGATTTCAGCATGCATCTGTTTAAATCTTACACCGTTCATATTTACGTACTGCTACAAACAGTGCTAACTGCTACTGTAGTTCAAGCGAATATCTGTCTTGTCGGCCGATATTTTTGTGCGGGTGGGTAAATTTTAAGGCGGGCGCTAATCACAGAGGAGGACCCTATTATCCTGCTTTATGGCGCTAATGTCGCTCTCCAGTTTTGTCCGGGCGTCGCGCCCGGATAAAACGGCTAGTGGAGAACACTGCATCATAATTCATCAACAAACGAAGTTTGAAAACAGTCCAAGCTTCTACCTTGAGATATCATGCAAACATGGTTTTCGGAGTTTGACCCCCTTGTGGCCACAGACAACCTTTGTTCTCTACCAAAATTTAATAGCGTCCTCCCTCACTTTATAATGCATTTGTATACCAAGTTTGAAATTAATCCACCCTTGGGATATCATGCAAACAAGGTTTTTGAAGTTTGGCCCCCTGTGACCCCAGATGACCTTTGACCTCTACCAAAATTAAGAGGGTTTTGCTTTACATTATAACACATCAACATATCAACTTTAAAATTAATCCAAGTTTCCTACCTTGAGATATCGAGTAAACAAGGTTTTCAGACTTTGACCTACTATGACCCCATGTGCATGACCTTTGACATCTACCAAAAATCGATGGGTTCTTTCTTATGTAATGATGCATCAACGTATCAACTTTAAAATTAATCCAAGTTTCCCAACTTGAGATATTGTGCAAAAAAGTTTTTCAGTGTTTAACCCCCCGTTACCCCAATGACCTTTGACCTCTACCAAAATTGATAGGGTTCTTCTTCCCCTCATATTGCATCAACATATCAAGTTTGAAATCAATCCAAGCTTCCTACCTTGAGATATCCTGTAAAAATGGTTGTGGGGGTTTGACCTCCTGTGACCCAAAATGACCTTTGACCTCTACCAAAATAAGTAGGATGTTTTCATACATCACACCGCATCAACATTTCAAGTTTGAAATTACTCCAAGTTTCCTTACTTGAGATATCGTGTAAACAAGGCTTACAGAGTTTGACCATTTGTGACCCCAGATTACCTTTGACCTCTACCAATATTAAAAGGATTCTTCCTTACATCATAACACATCAACATATATTGTTTGAAATTCATCCATGTTTCCTATCTTGAAATATCGAGTAAACAAGGTTTTTCGGGGTTTGACCCCCTGTGACCCCAGATGACCTTTGACCTCCACCAAAATCAGTAGAGTTCTTCCTCTCAGTATGGGTTATCTGTGCACCAAGTTTGAGAACTGTCACATCTTCCCTCCTAAAGATATTGTGTAAACAAACAAAGTCACAAACACACACACACACCCATACATGTTTTACAACATCACCATTGCGCAGATTCCTTGCCTGCCTTCAGCAAGGAATCAAAAAGGCTGTGGCTGGCTTGACTAAAACCCCATCTAACAACTCCTTCATCAGCTGTTCTGATGAATTATCATTAGGAGTGCTTTCAGGAATTGTCCAGTGGAAAGTTTCTCAGGATGACTAATGCTAAACTTTTTATGGCTTCAAGTGCGCAGAATTTGTTAGCTTCCATTTGATATTTTGTCTTCTTTAGATGAAAATTTTAAAAAAATTGTGTTTTTATAATGGAAATTGAGAATTTACGGTTTTTTATTGAGGGATTGGCTCTTGTTGGAAACGAAATCAAGCAGGTCAACTAGGCAAGTGACTCTGAGCTACATATATAGTCAGTTGCAAATGAATTTAAAATTCTCCGAAACTGACTACCCATCCTTAATGAGTGCCCTTTTCCCCACCTTCTCCTCCTTCAGAGGACTGCAGGTAGACTGGACAACATCGTGACAAATTAAAGGGCATCCGAAAAGTGTATGATCCCCCCAAAAAAGAAAACCACGCAGCAAATTTTGTGATGGAAATTTCATGATATAGAATAAGGAAATATCAAAACTTGGTTTGAGCTTCTTTACATATGTAGTATAAACAAGCATAGCTGAGGCCACTGCTCCCTAGCCTTAGCTGCTGAGCCTATGGTTTTGACATTGTGCCTAAAATGACAATATTATCTTTATGATTCAGTTTACAAACAACTCTTCCAACAATTTTTATGAGAAAACCAGCCCTTAGAACCAAGTTTCAAACAAACAATTAATTTGTGTCATGTACCCACAAAACATTTGGAAAAAAAGCCCTTTCAAAAACTGTGCACATAAGTGAACATAAATTACTTGGATTCAGAACTACGGCCACACCAACTCGAATATCAATTTATCTTCTATACAAGTTCAAAAACAGTTTATGTCCTCCCCTTTAGTCTTTTTTTTTGACTCATGAAGGGAACATACTGTAAAGCAATAAGAAAGCTGGAAGGGGGGGGGGGGGTAGCATAATTTTACAATGCCGATCTCACCCTTTCTGCTTTAAGCTTGCTATTTTTGCCTGGTACCTATTAAAATTCTCATGTTGGTAAAGAAAGATGGCCAGTACAGGGCATATGGTCCAACTCCTATGCTACAGGGTACTCAGACAGAATCTGCTGCTACAAGGTAAAATGATCAGGATCTATTAGTGTTGAAGATGCTCCCATTTACTTTTTTTCACACAGCAAATGTTGGTTCAACTTGGGTTTTATCTCCCTGTCCCACATCACTTTCCCTGTAGTTTCGGTACAGTACAGTAAATAAACAGCATACTATTCAACTATGACTCATTCCAGACAGCTTCTGTTGTATTTACCCATCAGATGTTGAACTAGTCTTGCATGATGCTAAATTTAACCAGAAGATTACATGTTTGAAGTTTGAAACTAAAATCCTAAGGAGACAAGTGAGAGGTCGGACTTATGTCTTGCACTTCTTCAAAGCAACGTTCATAGCATTTTTCAAAAATGTTTTGTTCCTTTCAATGACAGCTTGCAATCCAGTTTTGTGGGCAGATGTTAACTGTGAAAAAGAAAAAAAAAAAACTAATACAAACATGATAAATACTTAAAGGGGCAATCTTTTCACCCCAAACTACACTTTTTCTAGGGGGTAACAAGCACTCATAATTGGCTCAGCTTTTTGATTGACTGTAAATTCAAACAATGCAGAGTAACAAAGCTTATATTGCACAGCATGAACTGTACAGAGGGTGTTTTGATCATACATGTTGACCTTTTCTATACTCACCCTGAAGCATTATAAACTGAGATTGTGTCTGGATGAGGGTAACTTTCAGACAATTGTGGGAGGGGCTTAAAAAGGAACTAAGGAGAATTGGTACTGTTTGAGGTGAGAGAATTGGGCCTTTAAGGCTTTAGAGACAAATTGATATTGGATGTGAAAGTAAAATATCAGACTTTTGTATATAAAAAATATTGAAACGACAGCTCCTTTCATGTCACCACAAAAAAGTAACGTGAGAGTGCAAGGGTGGAAGTGAAAGCTGCGGATCCAGACATTCCAAAAAGGGGGGGGGGCTGACTTAAAAGAAAGCAGGGAAATGAGGGAGTTGCACTGCTATTTTCCTGTATGTTTTATTGTTGATGTGACAAGAAAAGGGAGGGCTGAGGCCGTATAAGCCCCCCTTGGATCTGCTTCTGAGTGATGAGTGGAGGGGTGAAACATAAGGATAAGAGGGTAAAGCATTGAACAGTGCATGCAATACTAACCTGAAATTACTGTAAGGAGTATGATTTTTTGCACACCTTCAATGTAAATGAAGAATTCAGCTCATGTGAATATATTGAAGTTTAATAAAACAGAACAGTGACCTACCACACTCATTAATTTCCTATGGAGTGTGATTTGTAGCACAACAGGAAATTCCGACACTGTAGGCCGAGTGCTGGTAAGAATACTCTTACATTCAGTTTATATAAAAATAAGAGCAAAAAATACTTTAAACATCCATAGAGACAAATTTATGGTGCTCATATCAAAAACAGAAAATATAGGAAGTAAAGAGGTAAGCTGGAGCATCAACAGTGCACAAACACATGACACCCAATTCATATCATTAAGGCATCAACCAGAGTTTGTTTTTACAATTTTTAACAACTCTTATTCTGCACTACATTTGTACATTGAATTAAAACTACATGTTGGTTCTTTCCCACTGAAGTCAGCACGACTTAAAACTGGTCTTGCAACTCCCAGTTGCAGTCGTAAACTCACACATATTACATGACTGTAGGTGAACTGACGACTGAGTTGAGTTGCGGTGTTCAAAGTCTTGTAAGTGTGCTGCTGGCTTACATTCTGGATTTGGGGTTGGGGATAAGGGTTTGAGTATAGGATAAGAGGTTAGTGTTTGGGTTAAAAGTTAGGGGTAAGCATTAGAATTAGCTTTTACATGATAATCTTTACTGCCCATATGAGAGATACCATCTCACTGTTTTTGGTCAATAATAGGGGAGATTGCAATTCTACTTAAGTTTGTAAAATTAGCCCCACTAAACATTCACAACTGAACAAAATAGTTTTGAAATAACAAGCTGCTACATTCCAAGAGTAAATTAAGACAACAGTAGGCTATAACATATAACACACAGTGTGCTATACAGCTGGTACCATTGAGAAATGTCTATGTGGTTACTGGTTAATGTACAAACACAGAATGAGTTAGTCAATTAACTATACACACTTTAAGGGTGTGTCCTTGAAGTGTTTCAAGGACTACACTCTCAAACTTGGTCTAAGAAATTGAACTCCAGCAGAACATTGTCCAATGCACAATACACTTTCTTATGCAAAGCTTGCTACTAGGGGCGAAGGTTTCTATATAATTTGGGTTAATTTTCAAACTGATACTACTCTGCCAAAACAAGAAATGGATACTTTAAAAAAAATGACCGACATGCTAATTTAGGAGGACTACATAAGTCACCATGTCAAAACTGTGGCTTGCTGCCTCGGCCATTCTTTTTTACAAAGACACACTGCAATTGCAGGATTAAGCTGATTGCTATTGTATTGCAAATAGAAACAAAGCATAGATGCAGCTGCTGCAGTCTGACTGAGAGACTGGGCTGCAGCCTGGCTATCTTGATATTTTGACATGGTTCCAGGGTGTGCAGCGAGCCAAATATGAGTGCCAGTAATTGTCTGATCTGGGAAATGCATCGCATCCCACCCCATGGCATCTGCTCCATTCTTTCAGCCAGTAACTTTTCATTTTTACCTTATTTTACTTTACAGAGTGAATTTGACGCTAGTTTTAGGTCTCATTGGGCATATTAGTGGTGGGTGACAAAAGGTGTATTCTCCTGGAGTGGTGAGAGGGAATTAGGAGTGCTGGGTGACACCACCTATCACCACCCACTGTAGCTACATCCATGCATGGTTCCTACAAGAAATATACTTATAGATCACCTGTTTTTGGAATTTGTTAATAACAGCAAGAATGAGCTTTGCAAATTTTGGGCATTTATCTTGAGTTGAAGAATGTCTTTCTAGTGATGCAACAACTTCATCCAGAGCTTCTTCACCTAAACTGACCTGGATAAAATAGAAAAAGAATTAATAATATGCTGTGAGTAAGATATGGATGGGTTAACGGTATTCTAACAATGAAAATTTTAAGTCAACAATCTTTGTGGAGTTTCTCTTCCATCTCACCAAGAATTTTCAATTTCTAGTATCAAAAAGGAATTATTTTTCAGTAATTGGCAGATCTGGATTCGGCCTCAGTTTCTTGACATTTCTTTTGAAGTATTCTCCCTAAAATGATGAAATGTGTGAAAGAAACTTCCCAGCAAGTTTTCACTATTCCTCAGAAGTTTTTTTCCAAGCAAATAGGTTGGGAGTTCGAGTCCTGGCCGGGTCATACCAAAGACTTTAAAAATGGAACCTTCTGCCATTGTGCTTGGTGCTCAGCAAAAGCAATGGAGTAGGGAAAACAAACCAGTAAGCCACAACTGGAAAAAAGGCCGTGGCTGGCTCGACTTGAACCAATTGGTTGAAAACTGGTCTGCAAAGCTCTATCTAACCACATAACACCAAGCAAATATATGGAAAAAAATAACGGATTCTTTTCCACAATGGATTGTGGGATAGGGTTTTGATGTGCATCATTTTTGTATTAAATGGCATTTTACTGTAGTAAAAAATAATGCACACCACCATACTGTCCCACAATTCTTTGTAGTAGATATTTGGAAGACGAACTATTTAAAGAGTCAGAGCATAGGCATACTGGGGGTAATTTTCTATGAGAGGGCAAGAGCATTTTTTGCCCGAATAATGTCACCGTTTTATATCATTTTTTGTCCATGTTTTGCCCAAACAGATCATCTGCTTTTGCCTGAATTGGGGGGGGGGCGAGTGCCCCCTCCATGCACCCAGCCTTGTACGCCTATGAGTCAGAGATAGCAATTGAAAATTGAGAGTGTGAAGTATTCCATAAAACCTAGAACTTCTCTTAAAGGGGCAATCACAGCTGGATAGTGGAAATTACAACCTTTCTGTCCAGCTCCTTTATTTTCTTTCTTGACTCACTGTTTATTAGAATATAGAGACATTGAAGAGGTCTTTCAAATAAAAAGGAAATGTCAGGTTATAATTCTGGAAATTACTATTGAATGATAAATTCTTTATTTGTTGGGGTAAAAAATTTCATGTTCATATATAAGACAAGACAGCAAGCATCATTGACACAGTGACAACAACCTTAGGCTGTGATGACATTTCATTTTTGATCAGTATATACTCCATGTATAATTGTGGTGCAGAGCTAGACAAATGCAAAGATTGTCCCTTTAACAAGAAGCCCAACCTCAAAATAGAAACTGATTTTTACTTTAAATATCTCCATAAACAAAATACCTGTGGTACCACCAAGTGGGAACACTATCCTTCAGTCAGAGCCTTTCCTTCCGACACAACAATCACTTGAACCAAGTAAACCTATCCTAATTTTCACACAGAGATACACGTATGCATAAAGTTCATTCAGTCCCCATCAATGCTTTGTCCTATGAAATCTACCAGGGATCTCATCTGCTTTAACCAAATATACCTATCACAAAATTTATGCTAATACCTCATGCTGGCTGTGCCATTGAACCCCACCAGGGATCCTATAACAGCCTCTGAATCCCAGTCATCCTATTCCCAAGAAACTGCACTCTGCAGGAAAGCTTTTGGTCTCCAACATTTTCCAAATATGCCAAACAGGTGTTACAAAGAGCAATTTAAGGTAAGACTAAAACTCCCTTTAAACCTTCTTCACAGAAAGATTTCTAACACAGGTGACAAGTTCAGCGACCCCACACCTGGGGCCTGTTCCAAAAAGAGTTACGCACAATCTTAAGTATGATCTACTGTTGACTTAAGTATGGGGAATCAAACCTAAGATTGTGCATTAAGTCTTTGTGGAATGGGCCCCAGGAGGTGTCACAATGGTGTGCATGATTGAAGGCAGAGAGCTGGTTACATATGAAAGACTGAATGGTCAAGTTGTTACAGCATTTGACTTACAGTCAGGGGTCTGAAGTTTGACCCTTGGACAGGTCATACCCGAGACTTTAAAAATGAAACCTACCGCAATTGTGCATGGTGCTGCAGCACAAGAAATTGAACAGAAAGAGCCCAAACTGAAAAAAGGCCTTGGTCTGCCAAACTTAAACCAACTGGTTACAAACTAAGCTGTTAAAGCTCATTTAACTAACTAGCTACTACATATATCTCCTCAACATTACTCAAATTCAGTCCCAATTGGCCTGCCTTGCCACTACTACATATATCTCCTCAATATTACTCAAAATCAGTCCCAATTGGCCTGCCTTGCCACTACTACATATATCTCCTCAATATTACTCAAATTCAGTCCCAATTGGCCTGCCTTGCCGCAAGAGTAATTTCCATGGCTCACAATGTCTGCTTGTATACACATAGGGAAGCTCCATATATAGGAGGGTCAACTAACAAGCAGACTTTGTCTTTCTTTGTTGAAACCCTGGATTAGCTAACAAGACAATAGTACTATGGTCATAAGAATATGTCCCAGACATTATAATAACACACTTTCTGGTATTTATCTACCAAGTTTATTTCATAATCCCTTTGTGACCCATCAACCCTTCAACAAAAATAGACTCTGTAACTTCAATGAGGAATAAGTAAAGGTCAAGGTCTACTTGTGTAAGCTTTAACAATCCCATCCATGACATTTGGCCATCTATAAAATCTAAATCAAACTAAATAATCCTGCTTGTTGGTTGGGGAGAATTAATATTGAAGATAGTACAGCCATAAAATGCACATAAAGGCCAAATCATTCTTCTCACCCCAGGCAGTTCCAATTCTCCTAACCTTCTTACTTAAGCCCCTCCCACAACTGTCTTGAACTCATCCTCATCCGGCACTCTTTCTTCATCAAGGACATAAAGTGTAGAAGGAAGACGGACAACATGCTGAGAAAATTTTAGATTTATCAAAACATTTGGTCGTTATGTCACATGGCAGAATTATTATTTTGATGGTTTCTATTATAAATGAACTTGGCAAGCCAAGATAGGCATAATCAGGTGTGAGTAGTCTATACAATGTGACATATTGAGGGCACTGCCATCTCCCTAGCAGAGAATTAACACCCCAACCAAGTACCAATGACAGATTTCCCACAGAAATCCATGTCCCAACATTTTGCAATAGAAAACTCCCACCCATCACAATTTCTCTGTGAAAACTAGCAGCCCCCATGCTCAAACTTCTGCCTATGACAATTTCTCTGTAAAAACTACCTCCCCCCATTCCCAATCAAAAAATTGGGCTTGTGCTTTGTGGGGATTGTTGACAGGGAAGTTGTCTGGGTAAGGATTTTTTGAGGGGGAGGGGACCGTACACATGGAAATTTTTCTGTACCTTTGTATTAAAAATTCCTTGAAGAAATGTTGTAACATGTTCACTCCATTTCAGTCCTCTTTTTTGTAATAGTCCACTGTAAATACAAAAAGAAATGTTTTCCAAATCACTTTCAGCAAAGTCTCATAATTTTACTCTTCTTTCTCTTCGAAGTATCTTTGATAATACTTTAGGACTTCAATATTACATTCAAGATTAACCAAGCAGTCACTTTCAAATGCTTCATTCCTACATTCGAAGAAAAATATTCTGGAAGAACCACTACCAGAGTATCAACATGACAAACTATCAAGATAGTACAACACAATCTGTAAGAGAAGCACCTTGTAGAATTTTATAAAATGGGCCATAGGGCCCATATGTGACAGTGGACCAAGACTTCCTGACCACCCTGCATTTCTCAGTAAACAGGGAACATTGTGTCCAAGTTTTAAACAAATCCATGACAGCATGCAGAAGGAGAGGCATTTTGAACAATTGTTAACAGAGTGACAGATCTATCTAGATACTGTAAATGCCATGTGATCACAATAGCTCACACAAGCTTTGCTGGTATGACCTAAAATATTAATCGTTTGCAATCAATTACAATTACTGGCTACGATAACCCAAAGCATGGTACCATCAGTTATTCACTTTTGATAACATCTAATCTTTATCAGATAACACTAGGCAATCCATCATTTGATACTGTTAGGTTAGGAGTTATTTGTCTTGATAATACCTTAAAGGTAGTGTGACATGTCAGCAAAAGGCCCTGAATTTACTTGGTAGTTAAGGAGCAAGGTCTCCTAAGGAAGCATCCGTTGGAATTATGTCAATATCTTTTACCGTTCTCAAGATATACATCTTCAAAGTTTGAATGTTTCTGAAGAAACTTGTTGGTTATGCAAAAATGGTGATGTTGAGTGTTGCACAGTGTTGACATTTCTTTTGTTAACCCTACATTAATTATCTCTTAATTACTCATCAAATAGTTTATAGTTTGGTGATTGATACTGATGACTTTCAAGGAAACAATTTCAACTTTCAAAATAAACCCTTCAGGAAACACTTATGTTACAACTGCCCTTGAAATGAAGATTGCAAAAACAAAGGATAACACTAGCCATATATGGTATGTCCCTCCCATGACATCACAAGATTTACATATTGAGCTCATATTTATGCATGATTAAGTGCAAATCAGAAATAAACCTGTAAAAAGGCCAATTTTTAACCGATTTTGATGGGAATTGCGGCAATTTTCTTGGTTTTTAATGCTTTTTACATCAAATGCCAGACTTTGTGATTTTGGTGTCACACTACCTTTAAAGGGAAGTATTGCATTTAAAATGCTCCAAAACAGCGCTAAAAGAAAATAGCTCTAGTCATTATCAAATCATATGGTCTCAACAATAAGCCCTGAAAAAAGCTTCATCTCCTCAAAATATTTTGCACAAGAAGAGTTACAGAAGTTTCATCTCTAAAAATGTTGGAAGTTTGGGTGAACAAACTATTCTTGAGCAACAAGCAACTGAATTTCTATGTGAGAGAAAATTATTTCTTGAAAAGAAGGCTACCATACTGCCTTATTTGTAATTATTTATCACTCTCTGCCAATAAATATTGGTTTTAGAAGGATGAAATTTCCATGTAAAACAAATACAGTATTTCCCTTGGAAAATGTACACCATATGCTATCATACTTGTTTTATCATTTCAACAGGTCAGAGACACCTGGAGAATATGTATATACCTGTATCAGCTGCAAGGGCAAACTATCAGCCAAAAGATTAAATGATAGAAATAAAATATGGGCCTATCAATTCATGTAAGAGATGCCAAGTTCATTTACAAGTTATCAATCATTCATATAAGAAACCATGATTTTGATCACATCAGGTGTATATACTGAAGACACTACCGATAGTGTAAACTGCACTTCTAGAGCAAGTCAAATATAAACATTGGTTATCCATTCTAGACATGCAGACGAGACTTGTTAGCATCTCAGGATCAAAGTTATGCTTACCTTTAACTGAAGTCAAATATTTGCATTAAATAAAATAAAGGGACAAAACAGACCTTAAAGAGGTCATGCGGTCACCCCAACTTGAAGTAGTGCAGTATTAAATCCTTGTTTAATGGTTGGCTCACAAGAGTCATGTGACAATATTATTTTCCCCTCAAATGTTTAATTTTCCAGGAGTAACTACTTGGTTTACCTTGAATAATATGCAATACTGATGCCCTTAAATGTTATAAAAGCTACTTTGAAGTGAAATTGGAAGAAAATTGTGAGATTTAGCTGTTGCTTCAAAACAAATTTGAGGTGACTACTCTTGTGCTTTAAAGAGAACCTTAAGTCTACAATTTAAAAAGTGCATATCAATAAGTGAGAAAAATAAATCCAAATACAGTAGTCTACCTCTAATCTTCACAGTTTATTTCTGATCTGAAAAATAAAATGTTTAATCTTTTTTTGCGCCATCTTTTAAAATGTTTGATCTATTTAAACTGAAAATGTTAGATTGCAAAACTATTAGTGATGTCAGTCATTGTACTACACAAATTACAATCCTGGTATTTTTTTTTTTTTTTGAAATTTATGGCAACTTTGTCCAAAATGTGATTACATTCTTACTGTTTTGAGGTGACTCCTGTGTAAAACAAGCCATGTAAGAAAACCTTAAACAAGAAGTGCAGTCACTCCAATTTGGATTAATGTTGTTCTCTGCTGTGTTTCATGATTGGGGACCACGGGTTTGGTCTAACTGTAAGAGCACCCGCCTCTTATGGGGAAGGCCCGAGTTCCATTCCCAGGTCAAGTCGTACCAAAGACTCTAAAAATGGAACCTACTGCCATTGTGCTTGATGCTCTGTGTAAGCAATGGAGTGGGGAAAACAAGCCAGTGAGCCACAACTGGAAAAAAAGGCCATGGCCGGCTCGACTTAAACCAATAGGTTGGAAACTGGGCTGTAAAACTCTGACTTACTTACTAACTTCATGATTGCCTCTAAAGAGTCATATGAAAATACTTTTTCACTAAATTTATGCAATGTTTACATTTTGAAATATAATGAATGTTGTTTCAAAATAAGTCTAAAGTGACTGATACTCCATGTCACTGGTTGCACAGCCTAGATATGTGCACCCACACACACATACACACACAGTATGGGGACCTCAGAGCTACCTCTATTGTCTTTGCTTCCTAAACCTTAGCCTGAACAATAGACTATTGTTAAACTATCAAGGGCTGAGAAATCTCATGAATTCCCTTTCATTGACATAGACATCCATTGTTTTGCTTCCCAGTTTTGTAGTCAAACAAAGCCATATGCAAACACACTAAATAAAATACACTAAACATAACCTTACTTTTCTTGTACCCATCAACAAATAAAAAACTTCCAATAAATAAAAAGACTAAAAATGATGGCACCATTTCATAAATGCTGGTGCCCCCCAGGGTTAAATTCCATTTTTAACCACTGGCAAAAACACAGGCTTTTCAAATGGTATTAACTGGTTTGAAATGGTTTGAGGCTGGTGCCAACTAGTCATGAACATGCAAATGGTAATCTCAGTTGGTTTTCTCACTTGTTTTAAAATGGTAATGAATGGCTTGGATTGGCAAATGTCCAAAAGAACAGTCAAAAACATTTAGAACCTGAACAGTTTCAAATGGTTTCTGTCAAATAGAATTTGCGATTTAAATTTATGATGACTACCAAATGTGGCTGCCCACCTGAGTGAAAATCAACAGAGGGGGCTCTCACATTGGTCCTACCAGTTGTGTGAAACACAAACTCTTCAGAGAAGTTTACACAGTTTTGTGCGTTATGTGTGTAATTCCTAGAAGAATGATGTTTCTCCGACTTTAAACGTTTTGAAATAAGGATAATTCAGACCTACTGTACACATACTGACCTGTTGGTTTTCCAAACGACTGAACAGTGATCACCACTTTTGCCCCTGAATTTTGCCGTCGATTAGAGAGACAAAACCACCAGCCAGCCCATTGTAGCAGCAGTCTCCCTTACATAATATTTGACTGCAAATATGAATGCAATAATCCAACGGCAGCAGTCTCCCTTACATAATATTTGACTGCAAATATGAATGGAATAATCCAACAGCAGCAGTCTCTTTTACATAATATTTGACTGCAAATATGAATGGAATAATCCAACAGCAGCAGTCTCTCTTACATAATATTTGACTGCAAATATGAATGGAATAATCCAACAGCAGCAGTCTCTTTTACATAATATTTGACTGCAAATATGAATGTAATAATCCAACAGCAGCAGTCTCTCTTACATAATATTTGACTGGAAATATGAATGCAATAATCCAATGGCAGCAGTCTCCCTTACATTATATTTGACTGCAAATATGAATGTAATAATCCGACAGCAGCAGTCTCCCTTACATAATATTTGACTGGAAATATGAATGAAATAATCCAACAGCAGCAGTCTCCCTTACATAATATTTGACTGGAAATATGAATGCAATAATCCAACAGCAGCAGTCTCCCTTACATAATATTTGACTGCAAATATGAATGTAATAATCCAACAGAAGCAGTCTTCCTTAAATAATATTTGACTGCAAATATGAATGCAATAATCCAACAGCAGCAGTCTCCCTTTCATAATATTTGACTGCAAATATGAATGCAATAATCCAACAGAAGCAGTCTCCCTTTAATAATATTTGACTGCAAATATGAATGCAATAATCCAACAGCAGCAGTCTCCCTTTAATAATATTTGACTGCAAACATGAATGCAATAATCCAACAGCAGCAATCTCCCTTAAATAATATTTGACTGCAAATATGAATGCAATAATCCAACAACAGCAGTCTCCCTTAAATAATATTTGCCTGGAGTCAATAGGATATAATGCTGGAGGCAGTAGTCTTGGATATGTTTCTCAGTTTGATGTTATTCATAAATGTCTTTGACACAAAGCATATCTCTTTTTCTTACAGGCCAAATTTTCTCATCCCAGATGCTTTCAATTCTTCTAACTTACTTACTTAAGCCCTTCCCACAACTGTCAAAAACTCATCCTCATCCAGGCACAATCTCAGTTTATTGCTTCAGGGTGAGTATACAAGACCCTTATGTGTATAAATCGAAACACTTTCAGTACAGTTCATGCTGTGCAATACTAGCTACAAAACTCTGCATTTATTGAACTTGCTGTCAATCAAAGAACTGTGCCAATTGAAAATTTCTGTGGACTACAACCAAAATTGTAGATCAGGTGAGAGTTGACTGCAATTAACAAGATCTTTCACCTACCTGTATTCAACTTGAAGAATCCTTTAAGTCTGGTACATAATATTTTAAACAGGCAACCATTCAGTTTATGTTACTATGACAACATGTCTTTAAAAAACTGAACAAAGAACAAAATAAACATCCTTACCGCAGTAGATGTACTCTCTCTACGCCCTCAAGACCATCTTTGGATACTTTGAGCAAAATGTCTGTCTGATGTGGGCCCAAATCCTGCTCAAGTAGGAAAGGTATCAGGCACCCCTCTAAGAGAGGTTTTGAAAAACTCTTGCCAAATTGAGATAAAGCCACCTGTAGGTTTCTTGGAGCAGTCTGATTTAATTCTTCGAGCTAGAATTGAAACAAAATAAATGGCAAAAAGAAAGAAAAAGTATAGGAGCAATACATCAGGCCTTGAATTTTGAGGTGTGCGAGTGCGATCACTCACCAATCACTCACCTCAAAGCGCTGTCAGGAGTGTGATTTTTCGCACGCCTAAATAAAGAAAGGGGACTACAGTACATGTATCAGGTTTATAATAAATTAGCACACCCACCACAATCCTTAATTTACTGAGGAGGTGATTTGTAGCACATCTGGAATATCTTAAACTCAAGGCCTGAATGTATTAAAAGAAGGGTTTAAGGTCACAACAGGATTTGGTATGTTAGAGAGGTGCTTATTCTTGGCAGTTTGGTGAAATTTGCATTGAAATCCAATGTGTGGTTCTCAAGATATGAACAGGTAAAGTTTTCACATTTTCAACAAAGAGTGAACGTGAAGCAAGCACATATGACATCACATCCCCACATTATGGGCAGTCTTTTGTTTTTCTTGAAACTTTATACTGGATTTTCTCCTCAACAATTCCATATTACTAAAATGTGACTGCATAAGTGGCATGAGAATTTTACAAACTTTGCATCCCTCACAGGGAAGTCATACTCCTATTTACTTCAAGGTCAACACAACAGTTTGATAAAACAAAGGGAAACAAAGCATTCCTTGTCAATGTCAGGAAGTGATATTAACTGTGCTGCCCTCAAACTCACTTTTGAGCACAAATCTACTGACTTCATTTACCCATATCTCAAGAAATACATGTCTGATTTGAATGGAACTTTCACCACACTGTGTAGATTTTGTTCCTCTTTCACAAATGAAAATTAAATTTTTGCTGAAACTTCCCCTTTAATAATATATATATACTGTATACTGTGGTCATGATATCAGGCCTTTCAATGTTTTCAGAATGGTTTTTGGAATGTTTGAAACACTGCACAGCTTTAGGTACTGTGTCAATATAGCCAACCTGCACCTCCCTAGCCACAACTGGAAATAAGGCTGCGACCAGCTCAACTTGAACCAATTGGTTTAGAAACTGAGCCATAAAACCTCATCTGGCTAACTGAAAGACTGACCAGCAGACCAACCAAAAGCCACTAAGAAGATGAAGGGAGGGGATTCTATATCTGCTAGATAGCAAGAAAACACATTTTGATCTGAAGTACAACAGAGTATGGCTGTAGCTGTGGGATCTCTGCTAGGTGAGCTGAAATGGTACCTATTAAAGCAAATTGGTCATTCAGGTAGCAAATCAAAAATGAGAGCAACAGTCTATGAGGAGCCATTTAGGATTCCTACTGTTGGCTGAATTTTCAGAAATGAGGGCTGGTGAGGGCTGGTTTTATAGTGGAGTGAACTGTTGCAAGATGTGACCAGCTATTCTTATTAACAAATATATTTCAACAATCTCAACTCAAAAGATTGGAATTTCAGATTTTTTAAAATAAAAAGAATTACCTTTGACCTGAAGAGATACATGGCAAGATGCTTGCTTGTAGTAAAACTGATGTGGTTCAGAGGAAGTGATGTCACCTGATGAGAGAGTGCCACCAATGACGGTAAGGATATGGAACTGATTTTTATTGCAGTGCACCCAGCTTCAAACTGCAACATGAAGAATATAATAAACAGAACAGGCCAATGGGAGCAGTTGTGCCCTACTTGAATATTTCTGTAATTACAAGCTTTGACATGTATTTAGAATAACTGAGACTTTAGTCAGTTAAAACATTTCTAGATGTCATTCAGCTGCCTAAATAAATTTTCATTGTCTTTTGAAAATTAAGCATAACCACTATTTTGCATATTTTGCTCTTTGAATAAAGTCTTTACCTTTTAATTTAAATAAATTTTCATCCCTCGAGTAGGCATTACCAAAATTTCTGATGATACAAACCTCAGGCAATGGTAATATGACAAATGTTTTCAGTAGTTCTGTGAGTTGTGGAGTCCATAACAATTTTTGAGAATGCAATGCATCTTGAAGAGGACCATATGTCATCTGAAAGAGACATAAAAAGAAAAGCAATCTGTAAGAGACAGGAAAAAAACAGTAAACCCCGCCAAATATTGAGCAGACAATGTGAACTTATAAAACAATAGCATGGATTTTCATTTAGGAGTTTCTAAATGCAAGGTACCGTCCCTGGCCAAGGTCAAACAGGAGTACCTTCAGTGCTTCAGATGTACTTGCAAGATTTCAACCTCGGACCTGTTTGAACCTTTTAAATGTAATGTTAACAAGCATTTGACCATTTGACCTTGAATGTCTTCAAATGATCTTTGACTCTTAAGAAAGCAAAAAGGGTTTGTGGATCTACCTCATATGGGACAACAACATGCTACTAATATTAAGGCTCAGAGTTATCCCCCTTGAGATATATGGTGTTTACAATACAATACTGTGTTCCCACATTTTGATCTGGTCATGTGACACAATGCAAGGCAGTATTCATCAATACCAAATCATAGTAAATACTGCAAGCAAAATGAACTTAAAGGTCTGTGTTCAAGCATCAGTATTGTAGCTTTGAGTTGTTGAGTATTGATAATAGTGTTGGGCGGTATACCGGTACTGACGTCAATACCGGTACTAGAGGTTCAGGAAATGAAAATACCAAAGTTATTTGGTGTGTTACTAATATCAGTTCTTGAGAAAATACCAGTACTTGAAAAAAATTACCATTACTCATTATATTCGCTTACAAAAATAACTGTTAGGATGTGTGGATGATCAAAATATTTACACAAACATATCTGGAACAGAGGTTCCTGCATGGTTATTAACCCAATCAAACACCCAGATGCATTAATGTGCAGGATAACATGGGGGCCCATGCTTGGCTTAGGTTTCTTCCCACCCGACTTCCCTACCCAAGGGTTGAGAACCAGTTCTGCCTCAACACCTGTTGTGTATGTCTTACAATACCGGTATCAATATTTTCACGGTACCGCTCAACCCTAATTGATAATGACTCCAGCTATATTTTGCTCACAACACAAACAAAGCATGATCACCACTTAGCATAATCTAGCTAGAACAATTCCCACAAATACTGTGATACACTTCATGTTCATGTCTGAAGGAAAAAGGCTTGATACATGGTTTGCAGTACTGCATGACTACAAAAAGAAAGATTCTATCTTACTTTATGAGTTTCCTCCCACAAATTTTCTTCTAGAATTTCTTCATCTTTTTCTTTACTCTCTGTCTGCACTGGACTGGGAATGCTTTTAGTCTCATCTTTCACAATAGCTGCTCCTACTTCTGGGAATACTTCCTCAACAGTCAAGTCCAATTTCTGCTTTTTCGTAGAAGGGATCACATTCTCTGATGCATGACGATCATCACTTTTCCTTTTTAAATTTTGAGAAACTTGCATTTGATCAGTCAAATCAATTCTTCTATTTTTCCAGTAATTGTTAGTTTCTGAGCTACCAGCTGCAGCATTTTCCAGCCAACTACACTGTGATTGACAATGTATAAAACTGTGTTTCTTGCTGTCATTTCGGATCATCTGACATGTGTCTTCAAAACTTTGCTCAGATTTGGTACTTACAAATCCATTTCTAAACTGATGTGTTGAGAACGTCTTGCTTAAACTATGAATATTCAACAAATGATGATATAATTTACACCAATCATCAGTAAGCTCTGCTTCTTTTATTCCTTGCAGAAAGCTCTTGAGAATGTTGAATGGTAATTCTTTCTTATGTTTTTCGAGAAATATCAAAAGGGTTTTTTGGGAATGGTAAGGAAGTAAGGCAAATCTTGGAGAGCTGTAAATGAGACAGAGTCAAAACATTACAATGAATCAAAGCAAGCTACAAGTTCTAGGTTAAAAGAAATAAGCAGTGCCCTCAATCTGGCTTTAAAATATTAGTTGTCAATTTCAGATAGGCACCATGTCAAAACAATAGGCTGCAGCTGCCTCAGCTAGGCTAAAACTTCAGACTTTAATGGGTACAAGGTACATAACTAATAATATTCATATTAATAAGGGCCTATACAGGAATGTATTTGCTGAAATAGCAGATATGACATAATTTTAGCCAATAGTTAGAGTTGTCAGTTTTGCTATCCCAATTTATAGCTTCCATTACACTAGCAGATTTTTATCCCCATTTTGTAGCAAAAGTTACAAATCTGATAAATGACATTTAAATGCTGCTCAGGAATTTTCCAAAGTGGACCACTGTGATACAAAAGATGACTGTTATCTTTTTATCCTTAGTTGGGTCACTAGCTTGGATAACAGATCTTTTTTATTTTCTAGTGTCCCTAGTACAATTTTTGCTTTCATTTGTTTCTTTTCAACTTGTTAATTTTGTAAATCCCTAAAATCTAATTTTGCTTTTAAGTGAATTAATAGGTTCATATGTAGAACATTAGTTGGTAAGATGCATGTGTTTAATATGTAATGTTTACTGAGAAAACAGATTACAATATACAATATTACAACTCACAACTGAATACTGCCCTCTCTCAAGACTGGTTCTTTGTGATTCAAGTTTTGCAGCAAGCCACACCAGTCAGGTACATTAATTACATCTTTGGAATCATTCTGTCTTCCTGGCAGAAAATGCTCCAGAAGTTTGATATTACTTCTTGGTGATCTAAGGACATTTAGGAAGGGTCTCCAATGAATAGGAAACTTGTAGAACAATTCATTCTGGAATATGTCCATGATGAGGTAGTAACTGGCAGGTGGAATTTTTTTCAGTGCTGTGCTTTGTAATGACCTAAGCAATGAACAAAACAGAAAAGTATAAAGTACAATACTTGGTCTAAAAAAATGTTAAGGCCCTTACAAGAACAGTAGATCCACTCCCTGAAATAAAAAAACAAGTAAAGTAAGGGAGAGGAAATCATAAATACAGTATCATACAAGTTACAGTACATGAAACATTGAAAAACCCTGAAGAGCACTTAACAAAGCAAATATATATAAAGAAAGTTCTTTAATTATTGCTAAGACTGTGCTTGAATGAGGACAAAGAAGGATGGTTTATTACTGAATTTGACAAAAACCTCCAAGTAGTACTTGCTTGTTAATGTACCCATATGCAGTTTGTATAAAAATATTTGTATGGTGCCAAGAACTGTGCATGCTACTGTATAGTGCCAGCTTGCCTTGTATCATGGTCATGAACATCCTTATCAGGCTGAGGTGTAAAGTATTTTTTACAAACAGGTTGGTTTGTGACTTTCAATAGAACAGTACACAAACATAGCAGTGTTAACGTGATTTAAATCAGGGAATTTGAGAATAAAGAGAAGAAAAATTGTTTGGTGTAATCACTGAAAAAAGCTAAAAAGATGTGATGGACTGCCTTTTTACGAAGATTACAAATTTTCTTAACACCTAAGATGATAAAACAGACCAAACAGTCGAACAATACAACAGGCCTCCTGGGGGTGAACACAAAATACTGTATGTAGAGGGAGAAAATGCTTCACCTTAGACAAAATGCCAACCCCTAAAAAAAATTTTTACTGAAATAACTTTGAATGATTACCACTATTAACTGAGTATCATTATGACAAACCAACATGCTCTCAAAAAGGCCCCTCCCCCTCCCTGTCCAAAATTTAAATGATTAAAGGCGAAGAAAGTAAATTCCCTCTGTATATTTTCTCAAAGAAAAAGATTACAGAATATAGCAGGAATGAAAAAGAGTATAGAATATACCAGGAAATTTCCCCTTTCAAATTGGAAACACCCCTACACCCACAAGATGAAATAAACAGCCAGTGGATAAAGGAAACAGAGAGTTTGCTGAGCTAAAATACTTGGTTCATAGGATGCTACCTTGATGTAGAGTTAAAAGTAGGCAATATTTTCAATTTGCTTAAAACATAAGAAGGGATATCAAAGGATTTGGAGATAACTTTTTTGGGGTCTTCTTTTAATTCTCCATTACTGGCATTCAAATTATACACAAAAAAGCCTATAGTACTGTGCATCAACTGTGAAACAAACAATATACTGTAAATGGGTCATTCTTCACAAAAACAGAGGGAAATATCTAGATAGGAATAAATGATACCATACCAAAGTTCTTTTTTTGCAATTTAACTAATCTGAAAATAAATTTCAACAAGAGGAAAATACTTATCTGATATATTGAAAATATTAACAACATTCTGACTTTTTTACTTTCTTAAATTGTTTTACTTTAAAGGCCTATTTTCCTCACCCCAAACAGTACCAATTCTCCTGACCTTCTTACTTAAGTGGCTCCAACAATTGTCTGAAATTCATCCTTATCCAGACACAATCTCAGTTGAATTGCTTCAGGGAGAGCAAAGAAAAATTCAATGTGTATAATCAAAACACTCTCAGTACAGTTCATGCTGTGTGACATAAGCTTTGGTACTCTGCATTGTCTGAGCTACAGTAGCAGTCAATTAAATTTAAGCTGACCCAACAGAGAATTTCTGTTACCCCCTTCAAGAACTGTAGCTTGGGGTGAGAGGTTTGGCACTTGAACATTACACTTAGATGTACAAAAGAAAACAATCACAACTTGTGTTCTCCTTATCAATTTACAATTTAATATGTGTGTACTGTTCTATATGTAAAAGTGTGAAGAAGCTGCAGGGATGTTTGGCTTTTTTGAATTTAAAGAAGGAACTTTTCCTTGCGAAAACATGATGTTAATACAACAGCAAGATTTCTACCCCTTTTATGAAATGTAAAATATGATTACAGTTGCACAGCTACATCCACATTGTTTACAGTATATTACGCACACTAGAGTCCCAGGCCACAGTACATACTGGTACTGTATGCTGTGCCAAAAATTTACAGCATGCAGTAACTTTGGCATTACATTCATGATGGTGTGATTTTCCTGCCTTTTGCATGTACACAGTGAAGAGTATCTTACTCATACTATGACAATTTGGCATGGCATAAAAATTAGGAAATAGTGTTTGCACTGGTACTAAAAATTAGGACCCGGGTACCCGATCGCCATACCCGTCGGGTACCTGGGTTACCCGGTGTTACGGTGACTAAAAGATATGAGCATTTTGTAATTCACTAGGAACCAGCAAAAGTTCAGAAATGACCCATTTTCTGAACTTTTCTGGGTTTTTCCTGTACTTTCTCAGTAATAATTCAGAAAAAGTACAGATTTACCAAATACCAGAATATTCATGAGCTTTTCAAAAGTACAGAAATACTACATTTTTTCCACAGATATTTTACAGTTTTACCAACTCCAAGCAGGTTGATTTATTGCAGCTAGTATGATTGATGAAAGGTCATGACATCAAAAGTACAGAAACGTAATCCCAATTGGCCCAGTCACCAAGCCCTGTCAGTTCACCTCAGTAGAAGTGATAAGGGTTGTAATTGATATATCCAAGGTCAAGTGTTGGCACAAGACTGTAAACATTGACTGGGATGGGAAGAGTAGTTGAACAGTTCAATTTTAGTGGTTTGTTGTAATGTCTTGACAATTACCAAAAGTTCTAGAACTAAAGGTCAGACAGTCTGATTTACTCTTTCAGTTTCACTCAAAAATGTAAGTAGGTTTATGCCACAGAAGTTTTACAATAGAAAAACCTCACAGGTAACTGTCCAAAATATAAATATACCCATACTGCCATAGGTGTTTACTGTTAATAAAACTTGGTGCAATCCTTTACAGGTGGAAAATGTGAATGCCATCCAATGGGGTTATTATTCACTTTCAGCTTTAAAAAAATGTATTATAGTCAAAAAGCAGATGCTGTGAACTGGGTATAGACATAGAAACAAGTATGGTTTCAATTGTATGTTCTACTATCGAACCTTCATAACTTGCACAAGACCTATAAATTTCAAACAACGGTCTGGAAAATGCAGGTCTACAAAATCAGCACCATTTTTATTGCACAGAAAAACTCTTAAGCATGTCAAAATTTTATCAAGGAATTGCTCGATATATAAGAAACATGTTCTCGGTAAAATTTTCATTGAAGGGAATTGCGAAATTTGAGATATAAACCTATGGCATTTACTAAATTCCTTTCGTCCAACTGCATACCGGTAGTCTTGCAACTTGCAAAAAAAAAAAAAAAAAAAAAGTGCACACACAAAGAACTTAAGAACATCATAGGCAAGGAAAACATTTCTAAAAGATTGAAAGTACATAAATTTGCAACACATTAACCCTTTACCGTTGTTTGGGTTCTTTTGGACCCATGCGGGGAGCTCGGCTGTCACCCATCTTCACTGTTTCACGAGGAGCTCGAAACTGCGGGTAGCTACCCGAAAATTCTGCCACAACAACGAGGGAGACAATAGTTTGAGGTCACGGGGTCAATGGCCTACGGAAGCCGATGCGGGGCGGGCTACGTCCGTTTTTCCGCCCACTCCCGAGGCGCGCAAATATGCCCCGATCGGAGCACAACGGTAAAGGGTTAAGGCTGCTTATACATGGAAAAAGGTTCCCTCAACCTCTCTTTATAGTCAGTTAAGACATGAGGGAGCATTTGTCTCCTCTGATGTTTTGCTTGCCTTTCCCTTTCCTCCAGGTTACATAGAAGGTCAACTTATACAGGCATATTCATCCTGAGAATTAATTTTTCAGCCATGCTAAAAACCTCTTGGCTTTTCGCCTCCTGAAACCCACCCGCTGTGCACAAAACATTTTCCTTTACCCTTACAAGTAGTTTGACCCTCCCACTGACTAACAATTTTGATATTCTGGCGCTGATGTCACAAGCTGTCTTGTCTTGTTCAACAATACTACTTTCCAAGTTGGGTGCAATGTAAAAGAACAGAATACATGTGTCAATAAAATCAATAAAAATCATGCCAGTGAAAGTCTGATTTGTTGGAAAACCGAATAATTGTTTGCGACCATACCATATGCATTTGTTTTTTTAGATATCCACCAAAAATAAGGAGAAAGCACCCCTTGGCCTAATTGCTGTGGAACAAGTTACTCCACCCATAGGAAGGCCTAATAACACAAACCTACAGAATTTTTCCTGTGCGTTTCGGGGTGATCTTACATAGGAGGCATACTGGTACTTGGTAGAATCCTAAGGTTTTCACAAACTAAGATACACAAATGTGTGAAGTTTCGTTTGACGGGTGCACAGATTAGAAATGTGGCCTTATCACTACTTTTACTCAGCTCTTGTCACTTTACTGTACCTACCTTCAACTCGAACTCCAACATCAAATCATCAACTCCACGGATACAATGCAATCAGATAAAATGTTTCCAGAGAGAGTACAACTACAATGACATGTAAATTATGTGACAGGTTCATTGACTTCAAACTTTGAGTTTAACTTTGAGGTTTTTTTTTAAACACGTGGTAGCCTCCGTTAGACCAGATAGTTGCAAAGACATGGTTAGACGCAGCTTTAGTCTGCTTATTTTATCCGATAAATTCCTGCCATGAAAACTTTTTTTTCAAGGCCAAAACAGAATAAACCACTTGCAATGACTAATATGTCAGTTAATGCCCTGATGCTGTCTGGGTCGCGTGCTCCAGCTCTGGGCTACCATCACCTGTCATTGCATCCATTAGGAGGTTAGAGGTTACCACTCATTCCTTGCATCATATAGGATTGAACTTAACCTGTGAAATATAACCAGGGAACCCTACTTTGGACAGCTCGGAGTCTCTGCAATCACTGCTGCGTATGCTTGATGGGCTAAACTAAGCAGCTATATACAGAGTATGGACATATCACTACAAGAACTGTTACAACTATTTTGACTATTTTGCTTCAACATGACCCAGCTGTAAGGAACTTCTGTTGTTGGTCTTCTGAACAATGAGTTATCATGCAAGTATTATTTGCATAAAAATAATAGTTTGAGAAACAGTTGTGAGACCATGGTTAAATCTGATTAAGTACTGCTTCCAGTGGCGACGTTAGAGGGGGGGGGGGGGTCCCCAAATTTTTCCTGTGGCCCAAGTTACGTCAGCTAAGGAGTTGTTTTAGCCTTAAAAATGAGTAATATAATTCTCTTGACATTTATTTTTTTCATTCAGACATATGACAAAACATCAGAGCACCTGGGGGCGTTAATTCTCCCTGGACCCCACCTGTGAGAACGGGCTCCCTCAACTTGGGCTCGATTTCGTGCTGGGTGTGAAAAATTTTTCCCCAACGGTTTGTTTTGCCTTAGTTCCCCCTCTCCCCCAATTCTGACTTTCTGGCACCTCCCTTGACTGAGTCAAAATCACAATTTACCCCAACCCCATACAGCACGCAACATTTCCTACGTATTTGCTCCATAACTTATTGGTGATATTGATAAACTATCAAGTTAAGTCCTAATTTTGAGAAAGACATTTTTCTTTAAGGAAAACAAATGTCACTCAACCAGTAGGCCGTTGCAAGTTTTACCTGCAGTGAGAATCTATTTTTGACAGCGAATTTTTAATTCCTCATAAGAATAGTGAAGAAACGGAAAAATATATATTGCCCCATTTTATCTCGTAATATTCATCGTCCGTTGGAAAATCCCGCCAAGGTGAAGTGGTGAATATTTCAACCCATCACTTTACCATGGTTCACACTGGGCTACAAGATAAAGGACCCTATATTGGGATTTGCCATCTCCTTTTATGCGTGGTTGTAAACATGGCTGGAGTATTTTTTTAAGTTCATTGCCAGTTTGTTGCCTGTCACAAGTATTTGTTTCATACCCTTTTTGCCGGGGGGCAAGGGGGCATAGTGCCCCCCACAGAAATTTTGGGGACGCGATGGGCGATGTTGAAAAAATAAAAGAGAGGCAAAAAAATAAAAAAAAAATGAAAAAAAAAAAATAAACAGCAAGAAGAGGAGGGATGGAATCGGGGGCATTTTTTACAGTTTTTTTCCGGGGGGCTCTTAGTCGTTACGATAAAGTATGCAGTCCGCAACGTTGACTAGTCTCCCCGATGGTTTACCTCTCAAGGGGTATTTTCCCTAATAAGAACCCCAAATTTTCGGCTCGCTATGCGCGCTGTAGATTCACTCCAGTTTTTTTTTAATGCTTCCATTCTATACATATCTAGAGGGTGTTAGTCCTGTCAATCTTACCAAGTAACAGGTAGTCAGAGTACACAGGTTATGTAGAGGTCGTAAATTTCATCCCATATTAAAAAGTCTAGTTGCTGTTCTCCTGTGTGTGTCATGTGATATGTCAGTTGGTGAGCGAAGCATAGTTTGGCTATTTTATCGGGTATTCCAGGTGGTTTCGACACAATGTATGTTAACCCCGATACGGTCTACAACCCTTACAGTTTCTATTTTTTTTCTTTTTGTTCTTATTGATTACATAGGCTATGTTATCTTTGTAAGCCTACCAAAATTTTTCGCGCTCTTCGCGGGCTTTGCAATTTCACGATACAGACTCAGACAGATTCAGACAGATTAAGTGATATTGTGCAAAATTTGCCCAGGCTGTAATGAAATGGGATAATTAGGCTACTTCATATGCCCTCCTCACCACCCCCTCGACATAAGGGATGTCGGAACTTGTGGTCGCTGGCATGTCCCGCCCCCTGTCGGGAATAATCTGTCGCCTTCCCATGGTCGGTTTAGTTATTTTGACTTTCAAAAGAGTTACCGTATTGCTGCGATGAAACCAAAAATGGTCGGTACGCTTTGCACACTCTTCCTCAGTTTCGTTACCTAGAGTTAATAAAGTACAAACCCTTCAAATCTTTTCAAGAAAATTAATAAGTAGAATAAATGGATTAATGTACATATCGGGAGTTTCATCTCATTTCGCCAAACTTAGTTAATAATCTCTTGTGTCAGTCGTGCGGTACGGACTCGAAGAAGGAAGTACAATATAAGTTGTGCCCGATAGGGCCCAATTGCCTGGACAATTGACTTATATAAGCTTTAAATAGGTACAGATTCTTTTAAGTGTAGGCTAACCCCCCAAAAATTTTACGGTTAATTTTCTTCTTGAAATATCTTCCCTCAGCATATGTCGTATAGGCCTATGACTCGCAATAGCAGGTAGAGCGCACAGGTTTTTTTCAAATCTCCCTCATCAACTCATCGACAGCATCCTGGCTGTCGGGGCTTGGGGTCGCTACCCACCCTACCCCTCCCCCGTTCGGAGAGTGGCCCTTCGTCGGGCAAATCCTGGCACCAAGCCTGGAGAGAAGACACATTTTACCAGTTATCACTTGTACATGTGTAATGAAGCAATGAACTAAAAATGGAATCTGCATTTTGTTGGAGAGCGGCAACTATTTTGGAGGGGCGGCCAATTTCACTAGGAGGGCGTCTCGCCCCTCTAAAACCCCCTATGGAGAACACTGGAATCTAGTATCAAAAGAACAAAATATAGCACCATATTGCATCTGAGCTCTTCGAGACAGCAAAAAATTCCAACTTGAAAAGGGGAGGGGGAACACAGGGAGACAGACCCGTAGCCAGGGGTGCAGGGGGTTCGCACTTACTCCCGCCCAGACCTAAATTTTTTTCTAATTTTTTATCTAAATGGAGTTTTTGCGTTTTCAGGGCAAAATGTCAATTTACGCTGGTTTAGCCAATGTAAGCCTTATGAGTAGCTGTTTTGTTTCAGTGCAACACAATTCCCTAGGGCCCCATTGATTCGTACAGTAACCCTCTTACAGCCACACACTTACTCTCGAGGAAATAAGGACAACATTGATACAAGATTGAAAATGTTCAAAAATTCCAGCTTAGGTGTTCACCAGATCGCTCAGATTTGATGTAAAATTGCAAAATCGCCTCGGGGTAGAGGGGGAAAACCACACCCTCTCCCCGGTCGGTCGCTCGGCTCCTCACTTGGACGCTTCGCTCCCTCAAGAAAATGCCGCACACCACTGGCAGCGATGAAAAATGAAAAAGTGGGGCTAAAAGTATGTTCAGCCCCTCAATATTTGTCAAGTGCTCCAATTAAGAAGCGGGGAGAATTTCGAAGTTGAGCTGAATATATTCTTGCTTAGTACACTAGGGAAGTGCCGTTTCCGGCCATCTGAGGGGTTTGTAAAGCCAAAAATTTCCTGGGAGGCTCCTTGCCAATCGATGGTAGAGCTCCGCTTGGAAACATGTGGTAACTTTTTTCATAGGTTGTTTCTTTTTTTTTTTTTGCATTACTTGAGAACTTTCAGAAATAAGATTCATATTTCCAGGCCGGGAACATGCAGCATAAAACACTCGGGAAGTGCCGTTTCCTGCCATCTGAGGAGTTTCTATTAACCAAAAATTTTGTTGTACGCTCCGCGCCAACTGATGGTGGCGCTCCGCTAAGATCGTCCTGTCGGTCAAGATTGGGGACGATGAGTCGACTTTGCCCCTCACAAGTAAATCCTGCGCCCCTGCTTTTTATGACATAACTCACTTAGGCGCAGACTAACTTTTTACACGCGTGCATGTCAGCATAAACTAATTTGGTACTGGGCATAGTTTAGTGGTGGGTGGAATGGAACAGAGGATAGGACTAGGGGAGACTGATGAGCCTTTGACCCAAGTTACAAAATCCTAATCCAGGACTTGTTGATGAATGACAAATTACACTATCGATTGTTCTTTCAATCTCTCTAAGGGTAAATACAACCAGTTTTAACATGAACATACCGCCTTCCAATGTGATAGAAAAATATGATGAAAGGTTTGCATGCTACTAATTAATTTACTAAGTGGGGTAAGAACTAGGATTACACTGACGGGGGGCACGGACTATGTTTCTTTCAGTTTTAAGGATAGATAGATGAGATTTTACGACACATGAACCAACACAAATGTGTTAGGCTATATAGTGTCACCTGGAAAAGAAAAAGTCACAAGGTTGGGGTGCAATAACCTAAAAAGAGTAAAACTGAGGTGAATTTCCACTGAAATGTCAAGTCAAATGCCAGAGTTATGTCAAAAAATCCTAATAACGTATATTTACGACTATAACAGAACATTTGAAATTTGTACGAGCTATTTGGTATTTCTTTGATATTACCTCACTTTAGACATACGATGATGAAAATGAGACTGATCTTAGGGCCGACGGATGCTGGAACTTGGAGTTGTTAAAGGGAAATAATGTGTTTAAAATATTCCAACAAAGCGTTCAAAGAAAATATCTCAAGACATCATCAAACCATTCATTACAAACCATACACCCCCAGTAAATGTCTTCATTTCCTCAAAATATTGTGGACAAGAAGAGCCATGGACGTTACATCATTTGAAATGTTGAAAGTTTGGTTGAACAAATTAACCTTGAGCATCAAATAACTGAATTTCAATCTGAGGAAAACTTATGTCTTGAAAAGAAGACCACCATACTGCTTTATTTTTAATCATAAATATTGGTTAAGAAAGGATGAAATTTTCTTGTAAAACAAATATTTCCCTTTAATGGTTAAGTGATGTTTTCGTGACTCGTGGTGCCATCATTGGTTGGTGATTGAGGACAACATGATGATTGGAGCATCTTTGTTTTCATGAGTGAGAATGTGACCGATCGTTTGTCACTGCAGGAAGGGGCCAACACATTGTAGGGGTTTAACGGGAGTGGGTGTGTATTTCGTGAAGAAGTTGTGCTCATTTAGGAAACGATTGATAGCACCGTGTAAGATGAGGCCTAGTAATGGTCCCGACATGGAATAAAAACGGTGAGGAATACATTTTCAATGGGTGTGATCAAATTTTGCATTACAAATCTTTATGACGGAATTTGTCTTGAAGCTCTACATCGAGACAGCGTCCTCAACAAATCCAATTTGCCCGCGCTCATGTGTATCTTCTACCTGGCAATTTGTAGCTTTTAAAATTTTAGGTTGAGTTCTTCCAAATATTAGAAGGTTCTGGTCAAAACTTTAACATGGGGGTGTCTTGTTTTGAAAATCACGAAGAATATGCAAATATTCTGATACTTGAGACCATTTTGTGATTGCCTGCATTATTTAATAGACCCATGATTACCCTCTTGAAAACACCCATTCTGTCCACTATAGGAATCTAAATCTCCTTCCTAAGGCCATTCAAAATCCGGAAATTTAGTCTCTAATGGAGAAACATACCCAAAGCCCAGTCCCCAGTCTTGTCGGAGCCACTATTGTCTTGAACCCCTTTTGGTGCCAAACCTCTCAACTGATCATGATCCAAGTTATTGAAACTACACAGTGGCATCGTCATATGGGAATAAAAAAAATATAAAATTTAAGAAAAGCAGATATTATACGGTACATCATATGCGAAATACCTGGGCAGAACCAGTGTAAACTAAACAAATTCCCCAAGTAAGAAACAAAAACTAGGTCATGAATAGAGTGGACCGATGTAATCAACAGAGTAAGTTGTAGGTATTTTTTAGACGTGTTGAAAAGTCTTCGCTCAGCCTCTTTTATAAACTTATATGCCCTATTCCTCTGGAAGCGATCACTATGGACGAATCCGATTAGCGTTTGTTTTTAGTGACTGTAGGCAGCCATTAGTGGGGTCCATCAGCCTTTAATCGTCTTCATTTATTGTTGACGTGAATTTCAAATCCTCATATTCAGTGAAGTTGAGAAAATCAAGATACACGTCAGTGTACAACCATCCATGGGAAATGCAAGGAAGGAAATTTAACGATTAAAGGTGATGGACCCCAGTAATGGCCCACTAAAATCAGACCGTCACAATCCGTCCTACATTTGCCAACCGTAGACATAAAGCTGACTGTTCTCACAGCCAATATGTTATACTTGCATGTCATCATCAGGGGTCCCGGGGCACGAACTAACGACTGTGAGACCCGTATAACCATGTGCCACATGTGATGTAACCTATCATCTAACACTGTCATAGGAAGAAGCTTCGTTTCAGGAATAAATGCAGTGCCTATTTGCCCTTCCGAGTTGGGATCTAACTTGACGGGTATATACCACGGGCATCCTGGGAACTTATCGAAAATCTGAGGTGCCCTCAGATGAAAAACCTGGTGCAACATTTTACGTCATTTAAAGACAATTCTGTGCTACCTTTTAAAATGCAGGTGTTTTTAATGTTCCCCTCATTTAAAAGTTGTTTTTTTTTTCTTGGTCCCTAGCTGTTTTGGGACAACACATACATAAATGTTGGACTGCAACAAGTGTAAGAAAGGAATAAAAAAGCATAACTTAGGCTCAGGAAATATCTTTATGCACCCTTCAGTTGAAGATGCATTGTTATTTCTTTTAAAGATTCTCCTGCGGTGATGGAGGTAAGTCCAGTCAATGTGCACAATGACGGTCAAAGCTTTTATCTACATTTTGCCCCACTGCGGTTTTTTTGGCGGACGCCAGGCCATTTTATCCTTTTTAAGCTGTTCACAGAAAAATGAGATATATATATCAATTGGGCCGTGGGCGTGCTGTCCCGAACTCAGTGTAATTTCTGTGCCGGGCGGAGATTTCCTAAAAATTATTGACTGATTATCAAACATACCGGGTATATTAATACCTCAATCGTTACCTTACACCAAAAATACTTAGGAACAAAGACAATTCGAACACTGTTTAACTGATACAAGAGTAACTAGAACCCGGTGTCCAAAAGATCTACATTTCCTTAAAGGGAGATAAATAGGCCCCGATATTGATATGTTTCTTGAATAAAACCATGACACACTAAAACCTCCGTAGCTAGTACATACACCTCAGGAAATCCTTTAATGGTTCCTGTACTGCAGTGAGCTGCCAGCTGCCCATATGTATACATTTTACCATGACATATCGATGACAGCGAAATAAGCAGATAATATGGAAGCTCTAGTGGTGCATAATTCATTGAACTTTTATCCTGAAAATAAACGCAGATCTGAGGTGAAATTTAGTGTAAAACTACTGGGTGATGAGTTAGTATGCAAGGTCTGTTCTAATAAGATGTTTAAAATATAAAAGAGTTAATTCACCGGGGGAGGGGGGTGGTTGGTACAGTGGTGTTATGTATATTAGTCAACTTTTACAACTATCACAAAATTCTTGTTGCAACACATCTGGCCTGTGCGTCCAACCCAAAATTCCTAACATGATGATTGTGAACATAATTGTTGAGGTCTTGAAAATCCTGCTGCTACTGCAGAAAAAGTCAAATTGGTTTGGTTTGGCGTGTTCAAATTTCCCGCCTTCCATGAATTTCTATCCTGGTGTTGCCAATGATCCCTTTTCTCTAGTAGTTATGGTTTATGAATAGTCATCCTTACTTCGCTGCTTCTGCCGACATCTCTCACAATGACATGAAGGAAGTTCAATTTTAAAATCGTAGGTACAGGATGACTGGGTGGGCGGGTCCGGAATTCCCATGTACCTGCACAAGAGGGTGTTTTATACAGTACAGGACTACAAATTGCAGTTGGTAGAACACTGTCCGAGAATTGGTCAGCGAAGGAAGTTGCAGATTTGACCAATTTTTGAAATTTCATATTTAAATCGGAAACAGAAAATTAATTTATCAGATATGTAAAATGACATTGCTACAGCACTGTATTTGATTTCACTTCGAAAAACAAAATTGCATTTCTTCTGCACGTGGTGCACCTGTCCCGCAAATGGTACAGAAGGGTGACAATTTATGTTGGTTGTCTTTTAATGTAAAAGGACCCGTAATGTACTGTTTATGGCCGGGTTTCATTACCTTATTAATGTTTTGCAAACATGATTGAATAAAAATGGTACAAAAGGAGATATTTGCAAACTAGGTATAGAAGAAATCAAATTAGAGGTTATGGCATTAAACTGAGTCCGTCACTAAGAGTCTGCTAACTGGTACTGGTAATTCTCCAAACTAAGGTTATTTCTAAATTTATTAGAAGTCACACAAATAGAGAAACAAGGGCAAAATCCCTTACTTCTCATTCATTCAACGCTGGGCTGCTCTTCAATAAGTGAACACAAACAACTCAGTGAATTGTAGAACCCTCAACGTGACTGGCACTGTAAGTACAAATACCCTCTTGACAATTTTGGTATAACAGCAAGGGTAATGATAACTTGAGTAATTAGACTAAATTAACTTTCTTTAAAATGTCATGTCCTCTAAGTGAATTTTGTTTAAAACAGCTTACTCATCGAGTAGGGTTCTCTAATGGAAGGTTCACTAGATCATGTGGATTCTCAATCTAACCCACACCTCAACCTATCACTAGTGCCCTCCCAACCAGTAGCGTCGTCTCGCAAGGGCTAATAAAAGGAAATTTGTTTGGGGCAAACTCAACTTCAGACCAAAACTTCTCAAATAGTATCAGGGGATGTCGTGCAAAAATATTTTGGGGGGAGGGTCATGAGACTATGTAAGCGGAGCGTCACCATTGGTTGGTGCAGAGCGTACAAAAAATTTGAAAAATCGCTACCTCTCATATACCGTAGCCGGAAATTGCATTTGCCAGGCTTGTAAGCAGAATTTAAGCAGTCGTTATTTTGAGCTTTTATTTGCCACAAAATTTTCATTTTAATAAAAAGAAAATCAAATTGCAAAATGATCAGAAAATTACCAGATAAAATGTACTGGCTCCTTTACAGGACGATGTGACATTTGATCATTTTCTTTGTCGTAAATTAAAATCTCCATTAAAAAGAATAGCCAGAACCAAATTTTTGTTTAATATGTTAAGGACGAACATATTCTAAGCACACTGGTGAAGTTTTAATTCATTTCTTATGTTCGGTTCTCGAGATGTTAGCAACTGAATTTGACACGTTTTCTACAAAAAGGTAAACTTGAACCAAGCAGGTGCTATGTCATGTATTCATATTGATGGCCAATGTTTTCTTTTGTTTTTTATTTATTTTTGATCCTGCTGTTCGATCTTGAATTGATTAGGGATGCTATCTTGCCCTTAAGGCAAATTAAGCTTTTAAACTTCCATTGCTCGGGATGCACTTATTGTTACACCAAATCACAGTTAAATTGTATAAATATAGTGTTTAATAAATTTTAGAATAAAACAACTAAACATTTCCATCAATGTGAATACATGACATCACGTCTACTTGTTGCAAGTTCACTCTTTGTAGTAGGCCTATGTCAAATTCAATTCTAATATCTCGAGAACCAAACATGGGAAATGAGTAAAAATTTCTTCAGTAAGCTATGCCTAGAATATGTTCCGCTCCAAAATATCAAACATAAATTTGTTCTGGACTTTTTTGTTTCAAGGAGCTGCACACTGTTGGAAATAAATTGAAATCATAACTTTTCGAATAATATTAGTTCATATGACCCGTGGTCGAATGTACCTGTAAACCGGAACCGACCGGTGTTTTGGAAATGTTTGGGAGGAATGTGCCCCCGTGCCCCTATGGCGAGCCGCTATTGGCATCGTCAGACTTTTCACTCTAGGGGGCACTCGGGACACACAGGTCTTGCAAGGGGTACTTTTAGATACCACTCGTGGCTCCGGAAGTACTACCGAGCATGAAGTTCTAACGCGTGCATGGACTCAGTCCATGGACAACCCCACCCCTTTGTTGGGGTCCAGGGGGACCGCTCCCAATGGCAAAGCTTTAGGGAGCATGAGGAAACTGCCCCTGGCTCTGCAAAGTGAAAAATTCGGAAATTTTGCTATTTGTGACACCATTCAACTATCGTGAGGTTTTCTTAATTCTCCTTTCATGAAATTCCGAATTCTTTCCAATTAAAGCTCATTTTTGTTATGATTTTTTTTTTCAATTTGCAGTTCCTAATGCAATATTATTCGGTTCTTAAATCAGTTTGCTAAACTTTACCGAACTCTGGAAATGACAAACTCACCAGATCATCAAGTGATGATCGGCAACTACAGTACTATTTTCAAAATTTTCTTTCATAAACTTCGACATTATCTCCAATACAAGCTCTTGACTTCTAAAATGTCGTCGGAGAGTCTCAATTTGTGGGCCTTACATAATATTGTGTAACAACATCGATCTTTGTTCACCGCGCAATCTTAGACTTGACAACAAAAAATAAAGATTCTTTAGTAATTCCCGAACTTCACATTTCCCTACATAGCCTGGAAACCCAGAATCCAATTTTTTCTCCAATACAAGCTGCTTACTAGTCTGTTTAAACAGGCCAAAATTTCGGCTCGCACAGATTATGTCCCCAAATATGTGGTTTACACTAAAAAAAAAAAGAATCGGAATATTCGGGTGCTTGCCCCCTGAAAAAAAGTGTAGCACACCACCGCCGCTTGGAATCTCCTGGTTTTATGATATTTGAGAGATATTTAATTTGTCACTCACTTAAAGGAAATTCTACTGACTTAACACTGGTTTAAAAAGTAGTTGGGTTACTTTAAGTAAGATTTCTTAGTGGTGACAAAACTACTTCCGGGAGCGGATCCTGCAGAGATTTTGAAAAGGGGGAGTTGAGTTATGGATATAGCAGCTGATGTACAGTCAAATGTGATTCAATAAAGGAGACGTGAAATCATAGGCGTAAAAACTGGCGGGGTCTGCGGGGACGATACTCCCCCGAGTAAAAAATGAGGGGCGGAAGTATACTTCCCAGTTCAGAAAAACTCCTTATTCATTTGTGTGACATTTCCAAGTCTTCTCTCTCATGAAGTTCCTAGTTTTCTTCAATACCAGCGCCAGTTTTGTAATTCACTGTTTCAAAAAAAGCAAAATTTCCCACACGTTTCGCACGCCTCAACGTGCAATTCGTACTGCATAAGTGCTGTATCATAAATCAGTTTGACAAACCCTTTCAAGCTCTGGAAATGACAAAATCGAAATTTTGCATTCGTGACACCAGATCATAAAGTGACACAAGGGACTTCAGTGCTATTTTTCCCTAATTTTCCCTCATAAAATTCCAACTTCTCTCCAACATAAGCTCTTGACTTTGAAATTGTTTGTCTAAAAGAGACAACAAAGATTCGGAATCAAAATTTTATTGGAGAACTTCAGTTCTTAGGCCTTCAAAATAACATTAACATGATTTATAGCATACGGTACAATTCTTTTATTTAAAAAAATCGTTCCTTTTGGTAGAAAATGCGAAAAATTAGTATCAGAAGTGTACCTTTTGGCCAATGGGGTAGGGTGAGGTTCATCGTCCAAATATTGCCCCCCCCCCCCCCCGGCACTTTCATATATTGCTTCCTACGTCACTGTTTGACCTCACCACAAATTACAGAATTTAATTTCACACCATGCCGATTATCTACATACAAAATATTAAATCCATCTAAGCTTTTTTAATGGACCACTCAGCTGTCAAATGACCTGATGACCTTTGACCTACCTTAAATACTATATGGCACACCTTCTCGTTATGGCGGTTCTACATACCGCTACCAATATTTCATTTAAGTAGAACTTTCTCAGTCTTGTTGAGCTGCAGCGTACCTAAGTTGGAGTCATACTCACACCCTCGAGCACTGTGACCTGACTGCAGAAGTTCCTTTTCTTAACGCAAGGAACCAAAATACAAAATCAGTCAGACAGATGTAAATGGCATTTCCAGATTTTTGGGGCAGTCTTTTCATTAGAACTTAAGAAAGTACAAAGAAGATACAAATCATACGGCGACGAAATCTGGTAGTCACACTCTATTTTTTTTTTTTTTTGAAAATAACAAATTAGCTCAGTTGCCTTGTGGCACACAGCAATCAAAATTTTCGAGAGCCATGTTCTCCCTCAAGTAGCGACAGCTACTGGCCCCAGCAGTCTTTATTCTATTGAAAATGATCGACCTAGTGAACCGTCAATTTAGTAGACCTTCAATCTAGTGAACCATTGATCCATTGAGATCCGGACCCTTCATTTTACCAAATAATTTGGGGGTTTTTTTGGTGGTGGTGGGGGGGGGGTTCAAAAGTGACCCCCAATACATTGTGATATGTCACTGTGATGACTGTGGTTTCCCAACTACAGCCAGTATGATCTTCTATTTTGACTTAACGATCTATTAGTATAAAACACAACTGATTCCTTAACTTCTCGTACTTAGTATGAACAGTCATAAAACCTCTAAAATCCTTGCTGAAAAATTATATTCTCAACAAACCAATACAGAGAGTGCATGCTGGCCATACACTGTCACTTATCTCAGCAAAGGTCCCTAAGGGTCCATTAAAATACCTCAGGCTGGCAAAACTGTGACCTTTAAGGTCAATAGTGCAGAAAAATACATGACTCTATCAGATTAAGCCGCACATTTATTCAAAAATACATAAGACAAAAGGTGCATGTAGGAGTTTCCTTTTCTTTTCTTCCTTTGTTTTTTTTTTAAGTTTTTCCCTGCTTATGTTCAAATTCCGCAGAATTTTGGACATGTGTAGAATTATGCTTGTTTGTTTATTTGTTCATTGAAGAGAAATAATTGAAACTTCTAAAACTTGTGCTCAACTTTATGTCCACATTAGTATTAATGACAACCAATGCCACCTTGGAATCTGAAAAATAGGTCAGGTTCAGTGGAAGTCTATCTGTCTGTGCTAAAAATTTCAACCAGTCTACCCCAACTTGAGGCCACAAAAGGTTGCACCTTTTAATGCAGTTTGAGATTAGTGGAAATATTCAAGATTTTTTCACTTGGGATAACTAGTAAGCTTAAGCACAAGAGCACAGAGCAGGTTGGGGGAAGAGAAGTCGGTGCCAAATGACCCAGGGACGATGCCCCTCCTGACCGCGTTACAAGTAACGAGGCTGTTGATAATTACGATTCGTGGACGTGATTTCAACTCTAGCAGTAGCAGAGAGGTAGGTGAAACCACTTCAACACAAATGTCGATTTTCTTGAATGTAGACTTATTTTCCATTGTGCAGAAGCTTGTGGCAACATCCGTCAAAAATATATTTCATGCCCTGTCGCCGATTATAAGTCCTACCAAGACAGTTCGAAAAAGTGTGGGAAATGTAAGATCGCAGTGCAATATTGACTAGATATGCAACAGTTGTTATTGTTGATGTGGCGAAGGGCGGGGATTCAGGTTCGAGTGTGGGACCGAGAGTCCCCTCACCATCTTAGATCCAAGCCTGTTGAAGTAGCCTACAGTTGTTGTTGGTACAAAAATGTGGCAATTGAATCCCGTTGTCACCGGTCCATTGACTGTTCCAATTAACTTCTACTAAAATCACCTAAGCCACATGGTACACGTCAGTGTCAGCGACAGTTACATGCATGCAAGGAAGGAGTTCAGTATTTGATTTTTGCTACTAGATTTGCTACTAGATTTTTACTACTAGAGTCAGGCGCGTAGCCAGAATTGTGTAATAAAGGAGGGGGGGGGGGGGTGGGGTGGGGAACGACATGCGGGAAAAGTCTAAGGTAAGAGAGAAAACCCCGCTATTTTAGGTGTTTTTTGCATTGCAGGTTGGACCATCGGGGGTTCTAACCCCCCCCCCCCCCCCCTTTCCTAGCTATGCCACTGACTAGAGTGCTTGTCCTGACCTCAGTAATCTATCATTGACTAGAGAGCAATATTTTCACCAGTGTATACCCTGGTGCGATTTTTGTTCTGAAAGCCTTAAGTTATATTAAATTTATTAGTTCTGCTACCAGGGAACAAATGAGTCACTGGATTGATTGTTGCACAGGATGGATTAGGATTCTGTTTCTAAGAAAGAGGAGAATTAGGTATATAAGTAGTTTCCACTGATAACACTGAAAGTATTTTTAGTATTAATGTCAAACAGCCGAAGAATCAGAAGTGTGAAATGTAACAGTGGTAAGTTAAATGGAGTTTCTGTTTGCAAAAAACTAAAGAGCTTTATATTTACCACCCGACCACAGCCAGTACCTAGTAAAATATTTATCAAAGCTGGGATACTTTTTGTTTTCAAACGTTTTTTGCAGACCTGAGTTACTATCAAATTTTAATTATTAAATTCTCATAAATCTTTCTAACCTGAAAAATTTATCTGCTCAATAATATAGAAGTATTCTTTTTTTCTGACATGCATGCAGTCCCACTGAAATCACCCTATTGACTTGCCTCCCCTAACTTTCACCTGGTACATTCTCTAGCTATATCCCTTTTGCCGAACATATACTATTGCAAGTGAAGCGCAGAAGGTGTAAGGGAGTATTCCCACAGAAACGGACGTGCACTTGGGATAAAATTTCGCGTTTCCAGCAAATGATGCTTACAATTATCGATCTCTTTAACATGTTTATGTATTGACACTTGTCAGTATCGAGTTAAACAGGCTTTGCCTTATTCTTGTAGGGACCGTTAACCACCTATGACGAACCACCAGAGAAAATCAGTTTTTGGTACTTTGTACCTTTACCGATTTTTTTTTCACATACCGGACTTTATTGTAAAAAGATGCTTCAGAATAACTTAAAGAACTTACAATTAATGTAAATGAGTATGGTACCAAACCAGAAAAATCAAGGCAATTGTTCTTGTGAAAGAATGAATCGGCCATACAAACTTTTTGTGACGGACGTACTCAATCAAATAATTTAAATCCACCAACAGCCTTTCTGCTTAAATTTACTAAAAGGAACATGTGTAATGTGCCACTGCATGGTACAAACAAGGATCAATTTTAACAAAAGAATAAGGTTGAAAGGGGCTGTTCAAAAATGTGACGGGACGGTGTAAAAACTTTGTGACAAATGTACATCGCTTCATTGCTTTATTTTATTAGAACCAATAGCTTCCACTAATGGTTACAGGTATTAATAATTTTAAGTGTTACAAGAGTATACAAATAAAATCTGTATTCATGAGTGGTGCTTTCATTTGCCTTGGACAGGTCAGTCTCTGAAAAGGGGGCCTGACAGTCCACGTACAAAAAGCGACAAAAAAATGTGCAGGGTTTTGTACAATAAAAATTGTTGGAGTAATTTTTTATTCTCCAAAGCTGTTTATCTCCACAGCCACCCTTGCCTTGTAGCACTGACCGTCTTCATTCTAAAAAAGTAGTACAAACAGCATGCATGTTGCTTTTAAAAATCATCATGTGTCCACGACCCTACTCAATGCGCAACTACATTGCCGTGATTGTTCCAGAAGTACATTGTACTTGGCTTGTGCTAAAGTAGAAACAATTTATTCAGGCTGAATGTTTAATGACCAATAAAGATTTGAAATACAACTTCACTCCTGCCCAAACATTCTCTTCCTCTTGATACAAAAAGGACAAAGCTAAAATTATGTGTCCAGCACAGGGAGCAAGTATTCAGATTATTGATGCTAAAGATGAAAAATGTAAATGGTTTACGTAGTACTAACAATCACATATCAGTTGGTAATCAGAACTTTAGGCAACATCTGAGCTTCAACAATTATGTAAATTCATACATGAAGTTCATAGTTACGATGTCAAACTTTGAAAAAGATTCAACAGGAAAGACAGAATAAACAAACAAACACCAAATAAACGAGAAGAAAAACAAATCAGTGAATGCTTGTATTTATTGTACCAAATCCAGATATTTAGAAGAGTTTTCAGTCCTCTTTACACAGAGGCACCTTTCCATTGTGCAAACAGAACTGCCGGATATAATTTTGAAAAAATATGTTAGTTTGTTTGTTCTTTTGTTTGTTGATATGTGCAGAGTCATTTATCTAACTCGAAGTTACTGGCAAGTCATTCATGTAGGCTATTTCCTGTGCCCTACTGCCCATACTGACTGGTTAGATAAATGACTCTCCCTTTAGTGTGTATATGGCATGTGAAATAAGATGTTTTTAAATTGTATTTTGATTTTCCGTGAAGGCATGTGAGGGATGTACAGATTTCTACTATTGTAGGTCTGTCATATGGATTTGAGAGTATGCTATCAATTCCTTTATAACTAATTTACGAGATACATATCCTTTCCCATCAGACCCTTAATTGTTAGTATTTGTTTACTTAAAAGAGGATCTCTTTCTTTCCTCACAGACATTTTTGTGATGTATGGTACCTAAAGTAGAAAGTTCAAAGTAGAAATTACAAAGAATGTTGACACCCTGATTAATGGAAAAATAAACACTAAAAAGGGAAAAAAGTGTAAACCAGTTTTGATAATGCAAAGGGGATCCAAGAATGTTTTTAAATTTTTCAATTGGTTTATTGCCTTCCGCACTATCGACCTGAGCTTCTTTTTTCGTTACTATGCTTTAAAACACTTCAGCAGTAAAACTTTGGGAGTATAGTAGAGAATGGGTCGGCAAAGTTGGGAGTCTGAATCTAATGGTTCCACTTCTCATGGAATTGCTCAGGAATACTGTACGTCTCCGCGCAGGCAACTGTCAGTTTTACACGACTGCTATTTTGTTGTAGTCAGGGACTAAAAGCTTATCATATGACAGGACTACCAGATAACTGCACTGAAAACTCTCAAAAACAGGAAAAAACATAGGTCTTATTGTACTTCTACTTCTTCTCAAAACTCGTATGGCCTTGGGCCGAGCGGCCCATGATGTAATCATCACATCGGCCACACTACATCAACCAGGGTGTGGATTCATCTTCTAAAATGTGTGGGATTTTCCAATATTGGTAAATCGCAGTCCTGCCAGAGTATTAGATTATTTTTAAGTGGACTAAAGTGCATGGCGCTGCAGTACATTTGGCCCCCCAAATGGCTGTTTCCTCAAACCAATTTTGCAGATTATTTTCATGTTTTTCAACTTTGTAGATTATTTTAATGTTTTTCAACAAAGCCAGAGCAATGTAGGCTACTCCTTTTATACCTCCCAAATTATGATTATCTTATTTAATGAATGCTAACATTCAGACATTTTTAGTATCAAAAGAATGGCTCTATGATTTTCAGGAGACTAGAAAAGTGGAATCGGAAGGTATCTAATGGGAAATGGGGCTTAGAATTTTGGCGCAATTTAACTTCTATATGTAGTTAACACTTTTCACGAAGAAAGTTGTCCCAGTCAAAAATTCAACCTAAAAATACTGTGGGTTTTTGCTTTTTCATATGACTTTAAAGCAGCCACCCTAAACGTGTTTTAAAACAACAGCCAGATTCAACAAATGTCTTTTTTTCACTTCCAAGTAGCCTATATAATATTTCAGGGTTTAAACACCATTGCATATTCTACAGTATAGGTAAACCAATGAGTTGCGTCTCCTCAATTCCATAACTTAGTGAAAAAAATATTGCCACATGATTTCATGAGCAAATAATCAAACACTGTCTATTAGCACAATAGGCTGTAATTTAATTTTTAAACAGTTGTGAATGCTCCCAAAATTTTTGAAGATACTGAATGACGACTGATAATTTAACCCGTAGTCAGCGTAAGAATGCACAAGCAGATAAGTATGCCGCAATCTGTTTCTTTTTTCCCTCCAAACTGTTCGAATCGCTCAATTATTTTTGTTTTTATACAAGTACTGTATGTTTTAAACCATTGCACATTGATCTTAAAATCAAGTTGACTTTTTGAGTGTTTTTAATATTCTACATTTCACCTACTAATTTATCACAATTTATTTATATTATCCATCCCCATATCCAATGCGTCTTTGTCACCTCCCTGGGAAACAAAGGAATGATCTGACTTTCTGAACCGCGGTTGATGTCATAATAACAAAATGCTCTTTCTTGCAATTGTTATATATTGTATATCCCAAAATACAAAACGTACAATGTGGTTTACTGTGTTTGCAAATAACAAAATTAAGTAGGAAGTAAAGTTCACAAAAAAGGTAAAATTGAAACACTGTGCAATGCTTCCATAGGATCACTTTGTATACCCATCCTTTGACAACGCAGTATTAAAATATTTCTCCTGAATTTCGTTTCCCATGTCCATGGCAAAAATTTATCACAATGGTACTTGTGATGTTTGTGATGTTTAGAAGTATTGTAGTATTTATTCTACCACGAAGCCAATACTGCAGCTTTCAAAATGTGACATTCTTTCCATCAATGATGTTTAGTGAGAGTAAGTCCAGACTATTTACAGTAGTGACATAGCACGTTGACAAGTCTTTTGTTTTGAAAAACTATTACAGCACAGGGAATAGCCCTCCCAAGTGTACTACACTTAAATTTATCTACCACATTCCACTGGTATTTACGTTTCCATAGAATATCACATCAATCAATGTGAAGAGTCCCACTGAGATGGGTGCTTAACCTTGGGGTCAGAAAGGCGATCTCAGTCAACTTTTCTGAGCTTTTTCTGATCTTTTTCTGAACTTTTCCTCTTGACTCAGGTTTCCTCTGACAGTTTTGACAACTTGACAGTAATGAGATCTCATGAATAATTCAGCACTTTGAAAACTGTATTATTACTGATGTTTTTCTGAACTTATTCTGTAAAAGTACAGATATTTTTTGAGAAGTTCAGAAAAAGTTCAGAAAATGGGTCATTTCTGAACTTTTGCTGGTTACTAGTGTAAGGCATACTCCATAAGACATGCATGGTAAGATTAACATCTGTATTGGATAGGTATAGCGATCACAGTTCCCAAGTTCAAAAACATTTGATTTGTTAGAAGGTTTAATCGTCTCGTTTTGAAAGATCAAAATGACAAGTAAAAAAAAATGTAACAGAAAACAGTCAAATAAGAAAATTATACTTCCCAAGGCCTATATCAATTTAATATTGAATTTTGGGACGCTTTCCTACTCGAAAAGACAGCATAGTAAGGGCTCGAAGCTTCTCCTTTTATAACACTGATTTATAAATATCAACTAATCAGAGCCCTGTATTATGGTATTCTCTTGCACGTCAAAAATTACTGATTGTAAACAAACGACGTCATGTTTGTGAACTTCCCTCCTACTACTTTGCAATGTGCGTTGGAATTATCGCTAATGGGGTATGTACGTTCTTACGTAGCTAGCCTCGTGTCGACATCCAGGCACGGTAACATAACTTTCACACATAAACTTCGTAGTCTGCTCGAGCGCCATTTTGGGGCAAAATAACGTAATATATACTGGCCTATTTAAAAAAAAAATTTGTGAATGTTTACAGTGTTATTACATTGATGTCGTTTTACTTTGCAGATAGTGGCAAAGTGTTGATTTGCGTAAAACTGACACCTTTAACCATTAAGAAATATTCGAGGATTATACTCGAGGTGGCATACAGTATTGACACCGTAATAAGATCGTATATACAGTACCGTTCCGTCCGTTTTGACAGACGAGTTTGCGACGGACGAGTGCGACATTTAACCGCCCACAGGCAACGATTTCTCGACGAGTTTGAGAACAATGGCAAAGTGGAACAGTCCAACCTGTCCTCCAAAAATCAATACTGCGACGGGAAACCGTCCTATAATCCCCCTATTGTTTGCTGCGACGGCTGCGCCCTTACAAAAATTCCCCACATGATTTCCTACAGGAAATTGGTATGTAGGAAATGTATAGGATTTTGGGCATCTTCCTGTAGGAAATCAAATTTCCTGTAAGAAATGCTTCCCACATAGGAAATTGCCTTCCTACATAGGAAATCACTTCCCACATGGGTCATTCCATTTATACTGTGGGGTGTCTTTTGCATCTTTGTTCATAAATAAACATTTGAGGCTGTGAGCATCATGGTGCTGATTGCTGGGGACTTGTGCATAGGCAATATTGCCATGGCCATAGTTGCATGCATTTTCCAATGACTGAAACAGGTCACCAATCCTCCACGGAAATATGTGATATAGGCTTTATGAGAGGATGATAAATGAATATCCAGAACTCCATGATTAATTGCTGCGCTCAATGCCTTCGCTCCCATTAAAAGGAACATAGCTAAATAATCTCCAAAACTTTGAAACAGAAGGAAAAAAGGACATGTTCCCTGTGTTTGTTATGACCTTTTCAGACAGAGCAATGCAGTTTAAAATAAGCTACAACCAGGTTATTCACTCGTTGATATGTCCAGATAACTGCAGTTATCCCAGCTTCTTATCCAAAAGAAATGTTTATTCAATATCAAGAATCAGAATATGCCATGACCTGACTATTGCATGGATATATCTGTACTGCACAGTCCTATATGTTTCTCAGATTATCCATTAGTGTCCACCATGTAAGCAACAGTAATATTCTGAACATTGCTAGAACCACTTCACATTATTTGCTGCTTGAAGCCCTGAAGCCTGTTACTGCACTGAAGCAATGCACTTTACTGCTATACTACAACATATGGTCAAGTCCATAGCTTTACACAGCACAAAACACATACAAAGGACAGATTTGAAAAGCTCTTTGTTGTGACTCAGTAGGCTTTACTGACCAATGACAATGGACTTCCTTTCATGTGCCAATGAATGCAATGGTCAGTGTATCAGGAATAGACTCTCCAATTCCTACGTAGGAAAGTTAAAATTCCTGTAAGAATTCGACAATTCCTACAGGAAATGGTCTTTCCTATGTAGGAAATAGCAAATTCCTACGTAGGAAAATTGAAATTCCTGTAGGAATCTTAAAATTCCTACTGGAAATGGCTTACTTCCTATAGGAAATGTGTTTTTCCTACAGGATTCCTACAGGAAATGTACTGGGAATTTTTGTAAGGGCGACGGGAAACCGTCCTATAATCCCCCTATTGTTTGCTGCGACGGCTGCGACGGGAAACCGTCCTATAATCCCCCTATTGTTTGCTGCGACGGCTGCGACGGGAAACCGTCCTATAATCCCCCTATTGTTTGCTGCGACGGCTGCGACGGGAAACCGTCCTATAATCCCCCTATTGTTTACTGCTACGGCTGCGACGGGAAACTGTCCTATAATCCCCCTATTGTTTACTGCTACGGCTGCGACGGGAAACCGTCCTATAATCCCCCTATTGTTTACTGCGACGGCTGCGACGGGAAACCGTCCTATAATCCCCCTATTGTTTGCTGCGACGGCTGCGACGGGAAACCGTCCTATAATCCCCCTATTGTTTGCTGCGACGGCTGCGACGGGAAACTGTCCTATAATCCCCCTATTGTTTTCTGCGACGGCTGCGACGGGAAACCGTCCTATAATCCCCCTATTGTTTGCTGCGACGGCTGCGACGGGAAACCGTCCTATAATCCCCCTATTGTTTGCTGCGACGGCTGCGACGGGAAACTGTCCTATAATCCCCCTATTGTTTGCTGCGACGGCTGCGACGGGAAACTGTCCTATAATCCCCCTATTGTTTTCTGCGACGGCTGCGACAGGAAACCGTCCTATAATCCCTCTTTTGTTAACTTACTCAGGGGAAGTCCATGTATAAGAACTGAGAGGTTTATCTCTCATATACATTTGCACATTTTCAGCACTGCGAACCTCTCATACGTTTGCACATTTTCAGCGCCGCATCGTTACGAACTGGACACAGGTACTGTAGTATATGTAACAGACCTATCAAACGTTTAACTCCTGTTCGATTGTGCGGCGTTACCCCGGGTGTTCATGATTTCCACGCTATCAAAAACCGTACAAAAATTTGACCACAAAATTGTAATGGAAATTCAAAAAAATATTCGCACGTCTTCAGTCAGTTTTCACCGAAATCATTGAAAACCCATTTAAAAATATAACGGTCGTTTCATATTTCTTATAGGAAAAAAATACCGTAGGCCCTAGTTCATTGCGTGGCAGCACGCCGATATCCCACTACTGAACCAGGTAGTTGCACCTCCCCCTGCCCCGACTGAAAACAAACACGGCCTCTATGAACCTCCTGCGCGGACCAGCTCGCTTTTCGGGGGAGGGAGGGGTTGGATAACATCACGGAAACGTCTGCATTGCCAATTAACGTCAGCAAAAAACGGAGGATCGACCGCTGACTTGCCCAGCATTTGCTCACGGGTTTATTGGAAGAATGATCAAGTTTTAACAACAAAACTTTTTGCGTGATGCTCTGTTTATATCTCTGTCCGTTTCTAAATTGCCGGCGAATGCGACTTTTGTATGCCTAAGAAATTAAATATAAAAACACCATCATGAGATCCAACTGAAAAATATTCACACCTGGCATAAAATTATGAGATCTAAAAAAAATCCGTTTGAAATCATGAATGATAATCTCGGGCCTTTCTTAAAATACTGCAAAGTGTACCGACTGGGTAATGTCAGACGGTGTACCGCCTACTTTTCCTAACCAAATGTCATCTCTTCCGCAAAATAAAATCAAAGAGCAACGAAGCAGAGGAGTCATGAAATACAAAAAAATAGTTTGTTTGTGTTTGAAATGTACGTTGAACATATTCCCCCGTAGTTTTTACCCTTTTGGGGAATAATAGGACTACAGCGGTACAGGGTAATGAATATCAGGTAACCTACTGCCGCTGATACGTTCACAACCGGCATAAAATTATGTAGGCCCAGTCGTAAAAAATCGTGATGATGATGATTTCAGGCCTTTCATAAAATATTGCAAAGTTCACTGACTGGGCAATGTCAGACAGTTTACCGCCTACTTTCCCTAAACGGTCAAATAAGGGTACAAAAGGATGACGCCGATTTATACTCCGAAAACTGGTCTCGTGGGTTCACAGAAGTACCGGTAGTTCAGTTACAGTAGTCCATAAAACAACGAGGAACCCCGAACGGATGAAAAAATGGGTACTTTAAAGTGTTGGCAGCTCCGGGATTTACAGTAATATCTTCCGACATTCCAAGTTCCGACATCCTTATAGTACTGCGACACCCCTTAACTCCGACCAATTAATTACATTCCAAGTTCCAATAGTCCTGATTAGCCTAGGCCATATAGTACGCCTAAATAGGAAGTCCTAATTAGTTTTGTCTCTCGTAAACTCCGAATCGGAAGGTACATATTTCTTCGGAGAATTCTGCCCAAATTTAAAAATGATCCTAAGAGGGTAGACGGTTTCAAATACTGTTGAAGTTCAAGTTCGGTTTTTGAGATAGTCCTATAGGCTCCACTGTAGTTTAAATACGGTGCACGGTCCTTTCCATAAGTCACCTCTTTCGACAGGCGGGTATATTGGGGCAAACAACTCACAGTCCACGGGGGGGGGGGGATGTCCGTGAATATAGGGCAGACAATTGGTGGGGTTGGCCTATTTTCTGTCCTCTTAAAAAATAAAGAAACTTACCGCTATCGTTATGTGCCTTGAGTTCAAAGAATTAAAATACTAGTTAATCCGAATAAAATCCACAGTTACAGAAAGACCAGCAAGAGAGATTTACGCGGTATTGAGTTTACGAATCCGCCATCCCTGATAAAAATCTGGATACTTTCCTTGGCCCGTCGCACCTTTGCGTACTTTTAAATAATAGACTGGTGCATACTTTATTAGGTCCCATACGACACCGTGGCTCTTTGACCCACACATTCTCCAGTTCCCTAAGCTATGATTTCCCTTGCTTAAACTTGATCAGTTGCATGTTTCTAAAATCGCTGGCTAATTTGATGCAAAACATGCATTTGCTTTCTTTTCAACGGTCTGGTTGGCCAATGAATACCAACAGGCCAGATTGACTGAACAGATGTTACGCAAGCTTCTGCTTTAATCTGAGGTCGGGTTAGTCCCAACGCAAGCCCCTACGACCAAGATCTGAAGTGCAGTACAGTGAGCTAGCTAGCAGTCGCCGTTGATCACAGAACTAGCGGCATTTCTGTAGCGCGCGTGGCCCGTCATAGGAATTCATGTCTGAACATGTTTTGGACTGTCGTTCTCGCACAGCCTTACCTTTCACCTTCACGGTTCACCTTTGCCCCCTCCAATGACCGTGGCACAAAATGTCATGTGCTAGGTCGTGGCAACACGTTCAGCAAATCAGAGGTCTCGGTTTGGGGACTTTCCGGTGACTTCATCACTCTGTTTCTTCCCGATTGGTTGCAGCTCGTAAGCGTTACGACACGTGTACAAATCCACGAGATCGGACAGTCAGACAAGAAAGTTCGATTCATTGCGGTGCGGTGTATACTGTAACCAATGCATGTTGACGTTTAACTGTTATACATTTTTGTGTGATAGATTAACGAAGTTATCGGGCTATATTTTCATTGAGAATACGATGACTAAAAATTGCAGCAAAGTCCCATTTGGAATTCGTAGCTTTTAGCAGTTATGTGCAGAGACGTAGGTCGTGTTAAATGACTTGATTTCAACTGTTGACTTTTGATATTTTTTATTCATTGTATACTGTGTTTTTCTGGACTAAATTTTGTAATCCCTTGTGGATTTAAAGTCTTCTTGCCGAGTCGGCCTTGTCGGGCGCAAGAACGAGGGGAATGTTTGATTGATTGTGGGATTCCGTGGGAAAATCGGGGGTGTAGTTCTGGTCTCTTGATGGGGGATGGAGTGGGGGATGGAGTGGGGGATGGAGAAGGGGGTGGGTACTGGGGGTGGTGGTAGTTAGACAAAGTTTTACGGCCCAGTCTCCAGCCTATTGATTCAGGTTGAGTCGGCCAAGGCTTTTTTTTTCAGTTGTGGCTCACTGGCTTGTTTTCCCTACTCCATTGCTTATGTGGAGCATCATGCACAATGTCAGTAAGGTCCATTTGAAGAGTCTTTGGTATGTCTCTACATGGGAATCTATTCATCAAACCCAAGCCTTCCGCGTGAGAGGCGAATGCTTTACCGTTAGACCAAAGACGCGGTCTGGAGGGTTGCGGGGGGAGGGGGAGGTTGATATGTTTACGAGCCAGGACTCGCCGACCACGACCTCCCGACTGCATGTTGAATAATCTAAGTTAACCACATGACCATGCATGGTCAAGTTGGAGTGATTAAGGACAATATATTTACGGAAAATCATCTGTTAAAAACTATCTGGGAGATCAAATTTAATATGGAATTGACTACGTAGTTATTCATGAATAAAAATCCACCTAACGACACGGCCGATTTTAAAGATCGCACCGCGCTGCAGAATAGATGAGGGTGTGTTTGATCTATTTGCAGTGGGGAAATTTAGGTCTTGAGTGGTCTACAAGGCCGGGGTGGGAAATAACGTTGCGTAGGGAGTGTCAAATATGTGCTCTCTTTTGAAGTATGCTCTCACTCGCGCAGCCAGTAGAAGGGCAGGAATAACAGTTTACGTCCGCCAAGGGGGGGGGGGGGGGACAAAAGGGAGGGAGGGTTCCGGCAAGAGAAGGTTTGTGAGACCGGAAATTACAATGAGAAAGGCCCGCATGACCAACTATGAGAAAAGGATCGAAATCTGGAAGGGTTCACGGGCCGAAAAAGTGTGAAAAGGTTCGCAAGACTGAAACTGAGAAAGGACGTGATAGACCGAAATGTGTAAAGTTCGGCAGGTATTTACTTTCGGTCGCACAACCCTTCCCCATTTTCTGGGAACAATTCAGTTTTGGTCAGGCTAAGGTTGATGCCCTAGAAAATACAGGTCACGCTCTGGTCAGGTCACGGCGCCGCGCCTCTGTGACTGTGATTCCAGACAGATTCTAGACAGTCATCGCGTCGTCGAGTCTACGCGGTCAACATCAAAGGGTGCGGCGAATAAGAAGCAATGAGAATATGGTCACTAACCCAGGTGAACGAAATGTTTACAAATAAGGTTGCGCGATTAAACGTTCTTGAACCGTGGGAAATGGGGCTGCTTTTTGTTTTGAAACCATGGAATCGAGCGATACTAAAACTTGTGCAGTGCTATTAAACTAGCAGTTTGTGAGAGTTGCTTATGTCGAGTTTTCTTAACACGGTACGCAATTAAAATTCGTTTGGATTATAACATATGCCGATATTGATTGGGCTTAACTGATTCAATGGATTTAATTTGGATTTATACATATTTATACATATCTGCTTGTGTGGGAATATAATCTTTGCAAAAGGTAAGACTAAGAGAATCATATCTCTTGTTTAGGAATTTGGAAAGAACTATAGTTCTTGAACAAGGCGGTGCATTACGGGCCAGGTCGAAAACGCGGAAACGCGGAAATCGCGGAAACCGCGGAAATCGAGGAAATCGAAAAACCGCGAAGGTTGTCCAAATATCTGTCCGCGGTTTCCGCGTTTTCGACCTGGCCATATGGCCAGGTCGAAATCGCGGAAAAAGTAACCTCTTAAGGAATTACAGAAAACTTATAGACAAAAGAGCCAAAAGTGTTGTGGAGATTGATAATATGTAACAATAACTGCGTTTAAGTCAAATGACAGAGTCTGATGAAGAGCCGGGCTACTCATAAATTCAGAGTTACAAACTGCCACGCAATTTTCATTTCAAGATACTAAAACGGGTCTCATGGCTTCTGTTGCACTGAATAGGAAATGCTAGAGAGTGATAAAAGAGTTTTCGCTTAGGTCTACCACGTGTTTAACACTTTTCCGCGATTTCCGCGTTTTCGACCTGGCTATATGGCCAGGTCGAAAACGCGGAAAAAGTTACCTCTTAAGGAATTACTGGAAACTTCTCCACGAAAGAGCCGAAAGTGTTGTGGAAATTGATAATATGTAACAATAAATGCGTTTTAAGTCTAATGACAGACACTGATTAAGGACCGGACCTGCTCATAATTTGAGAGTTACAAACTGCCATGCAATTTTCAATTCAAGATACTAAAACGGGTCTCATGGCTTTTGTTGCACTGAATAGGAAATGCTACGAGTGATAGAAGAGTTTTCGTTTAGGTCTACCATGTGTTAAACACTTTTCCGCGATTTCCGCGTTTTCGACCTGGCTATATGGCCAGGTCGAAAACGCGGAAATCGCGGAAAAAGTTACCTCTTAAGGAATTACAGGAAACTTCTCCACGAAAGAGCCGAAAGTGTTGTGGAAATTGATAATATGTAACAATAAATGCGTTTTAAGTCAAATGACAGACACTGATTAAGGACCGGACCTGCTCATAATTTGAGAGTTACAAACTGCCATGCAATTTTCAATTCAAGATACTAAAACGGGTCTCATGGCTTTTGTTGCACTGAATAGGAAATGCAGCGAGTGATAAAAGAGTTTTCGTTTAGGTCTACCATGTGTTAAACACTTTTCCGCGATTTCCGCGTTTTCGACCTGGCCATATGGCCAGGTCGAAAACGCGGAAATCGCGGAAAAAGTTACCTCTTAAGGAATTACAGAAAACTTATAGACGAAAGAGCCAAAAGTGTTGTGGAAATTGATAATATGTAACAATAACTGCGTTTAAGTCAAATGACAGAGTCTGATGAAGAGCCAGGCTACTCATAAATTCAGAGTTACAAACTGCCACGCAATTTTCATTTCAAGATACTAAAACGGGTCTCATGGCTTCTGTTGCACTGAATAGGAAATGCAGCGAGTGATAAAAGAGTTTTCGTTTAGGTCTACCATGTGTTTAACACTTTTCCGCGATTTCCGCGTTTTCGACCTGGCCATATGGCCAGGTCGAAAACGCGGAAATCGCGGAAAAAGTTACCTCTTTAGGAATTACAGGAAACTTCTCCACGAAAGAGCCGAAAGTGTTGCAGAAATTAATAATATGTAATAAAATCTGGGTTTAAGTCAAATGACAGACACTGATTAAGGACCGGACCTGCTCATAATTTGAGAGTTACAAACTGTGACATGACAATTTTGGAGCCAAATCCGTGAATTAGAATTTGAGATGTGAAAGCAATTATTTTTTTTTTTGGTAATCAAATTATTTATTAAAAATGGTTTTGGGTGAGTCATTTTTATGGTTTGCTGAGTTTCGTACATTTTCTGAACTGCCACATTTAGCACATCTTTTGTTCCCCGTGCAAAGGGGACATAAATAATGCATTAATCGCATTTAAGTCATCTGGATATTTTACAAAACATTTATAAACCTCATTTAATTCTGGACAATGTGAAGCTGAACAAGTCAATAATTTGCCAGTTACAACCATCATATTAAGTTTTGTGAGTGAAATCGCTGCGTGGTCCAGAAATCTGTTCCCCGTCGGTGGAAATTAGCACGACGGGGACATGAAACTGGAACTGTGTTAAATTCGGAAATTTGAAGAAGTTGACAAGTGGCATACACTGCATACCAAAAGTCAATGGAGAAATAATTGCCAGGCCAAATCGGTAAAAACACATGTTTAGGATATACCTTTTTCTTCAATGCAAAGTTTCACAACGTGAATTTTCCAGGGGACATAAATACGGTTTGTCAACATTTGCAAATGCCATTTTCCCATGTTTGCGAGAATTCAGGCTTCAACAGTTCAAACTTTTTTCATATTTAAGACCATGCACAAACTTTAATAATCCACCAGAGCTGAGGGAATCTAAAAATCTGTATGGACAATATCCCATAAGTATAGTGCCAATCAGGACCGTCGCTAGAGCCTCAAGTTTGGGGGTGTCATGGTCCCAAGTTCCGACGGGCTGGATGTTATCCCAACTAAAGCATGAAGCATGAGTGCCAGGTGGAATGGGTCGAAGATGACGAGGCTGACGACTCTCAAAGTTTTCGGCGCAAAGTGGGGCGTCCCATCAGTTGGTAGTAGAGCGACGGTATGAGAAAATTCCAACTGGAATTTCAGATTTTCCAACCGCCGTCGCTCTGACGAATTATCGGGGTGAGACACCCCCACATCTCTCCATTGCTTGCGACGACCTTGGTGCCAATGTTCCCCGAGTAAATGAGGACATGAAAATTTACACTGGGAACAAAGTGTTATCGGGCCCCTAAGGCAGAGTTAATGTAAAACTTTCGGGCAAAAAATAGTTTAAAAGAAGGGTTTAAGGTCACAACAGGATTTGATATGTAAGAGGGGTGCTTATTCTAAGCATTTTGGTGAAATTTGCATTGAAATCCGATAAGAGGTTCTCAAGATATGCGCACGTGAAGTTTTCAGATTTTCAACAAAAAGTGAACTTGAAGCAAGCACTTATGAGAATTACATCATATCCCCATGTTAGTGCACAGTCTTTTGCTTTTCTTTAAACTTTAGAGTTGGGTTTTTCCTCAACAATCACATATTATTAAAATGTGATTACATAGGTGACGTGCGTAAGCTTTGCATTCCCACAGGGAGGTCCTATTAACGTCAAGGTCAACACAACAGTCTGATAAAACAAAAGGAAACAAATCATTCCTTGTCAATGTGAGGAAGTGATATAAGCTCTGCTGCCCTCAAACGCCTTTTGAAACTAAAAACTACTGACTTCATTTACTGGTATCTCGAGAAATACATGTCCGATTTGAATGGAACTTTCACTACAATGTGAAGATTTGATTCCTCTTTCACATTTGAAAATTTAAGTTTTGCATAGACATCCCCTTTAACAGTTGAAATGGATATTTCGTCAGTATTATATCTCAAAGACATTACTGAATTAAACCTACAAATAAGGGCAACCAGTTTTTGGAATGACAAGTTTAAATGTCACACTTTTTGCTCCTAAAATGTGCTAATTTTGATTCATTTTGCCCTCATAATTTCATCGTTTAAAAAAATATTGAATATTTTTGTGTTTAATTCATCGACTTTATCATAATAAAAACATAAGGATGACCAACATATACAGACAAAAATACTGACTACCATTTAATGCCCCGTATGTACCCTTGGTACCCAAATAAATGGAATCACCGATTAGCGAAAACTCTTTTATCATTTTCGTATCATTTCCTATTTAGTGCAACAAAAGCCATGGGACCCGTTTAAGTATCTTGAGATGAAAACTGCATGACAATTTGTAACTATCAAATTATGAGCAGGCCCCTTCATCAGACTCTGTCATTCGACTTAAACGCAGTTATTGTTAAATATTATCAATTTCCAAACGCTTTTGGCTCTTTCGTGGAGAAGTCTCCTGTAATTCCTAAAGAGGTAACTTTTTCCGCGTTTTCGACCTGGCCATATGGCCAGGTCGAAAACGCGGAAATCGCGGAAAAGTGTTAAACACATGGTAGACCTAAGCGAAAACTCTTTTATCACTCGTAGCATTTCCTATTCAGTGCAACAAAAGCCATGAGACCCGTTTCAGTAACCTGAGATGAAAATTGCGTGGCAGTTTGTAACTCTCAAATTATGAGTAGCCGGCCCTTCATTAGTCTCGGTCATTTAACTTAAAACGCATTTATTGTTACATATTAATAATTTCCACAACACTTTCGGCTCTTTCGTGGAGAAGTTTCCTGTAATTCCTAAAGAGGTAACTTTTTCCGCGATTTCCGCGTTTTCGACCTGGCCATATGGCCAGGTCGAAAACGCGGAAATCGCGGAAAAGTGTTAAACACATGGTAGACCTAAACGAAAACTCTTTTATCACTCGCTGCATTTCCTATTCAGTGCAACAAAAGCCATGAGACCCGTTTTAGTATCTTGAAATGAAAATTGCGTGGCAGTTTGTGACTCTGAATTTATGAGTGGCCCGGCTCTTCATCAGACTCTGTCATTTGACTTAAACCCAGATTTTATTACATATTATTAATTTCTGCAACACTTTTGGCTCTCTCGTGGAGAAGTTTCCTGTAATTCCTTAAGAGGTAACTTTTTCCGCGATTTCCGCGTTTTCGACCTGGCCATATGGCCAGGTCGAAAACGCGGAAATCGCGGAAAAGTGTTTAACACATGGTAGACCTAAACGAAAACTCTTTTATCACTCGCTGCATTTCCTATTCAGTGCAACAAAAGCCATGAGACCCGTTTTAGTATCTTGAAGTGAAAATTGCATGGCAGTTTGTAACTCTCAAATTATGAGCAGGTCCGGTCCTTAATCAGTGTCTGTCATTTGACTTAAAACGCATTTGTTGTTACATTTTATCAATTTCCACAACACTTTTGGCTCTTTCGTGGAGAAGTTTCCTGTAATTCTTAAAGAGGTAACTTTTTCCGCGATTTCCGCGTTTTCGACCTGGCCATATAGCCAGGTCGAAAACGCGGAAATCACGGAAAAGTGTTTTATGCATGTTACGCCTAAGCCCCTTTAGGCCTATCACTTTCGTATCATTTCCTATTCAGTGTAACAAGAGCCATGTTACCGATCTTTCCGATCTTAAGATAATTATTGTGTAGTAGTTTGAACAACACTACCCAATAATCCGAACAACAATTCCTACCAACCAAACCCAAAAAAACCCAATCCAACAAAACCCAACCAACCGAACCAAACCCGATCAGGTTTGGAGCATTTTTAGTTAGTTGTTATCCATCACTTTACTGCATGTACGCTTTGCGTTAAAGCTGCCGTTATCAATATCGTAAAATGAAACACGTATCAGAACTTCCAGTCACTATAGCACGGACCAGTTTCAACAATGGACCAGTTTCCATGTGTGTATCCAGGGAGCTACAACTCCTTGGTGTATCCAGTAGTGCGCTACGGTAAATCCCATTCACACATGCAGTACCAAGGTCATATGGATTATGTTAAGTATGCAGTTTGTGGTGTGAGCTGATGTCAATTAATTGGCACAGTATGCTTTGGCATTCGCTCGCACAAGTTACGTATGTTGTGCCGTGTAATGCAGGCTAGACTATGTTACGTCGGAAGACTCCGCATCGGCAGTGCATCCATAACATTTCCGTTCTTAGCAATGAGCTATAGTAGAATTACATCATGTATCGCAGTTTGTGTAAGACTCTAGTTCTATTGCAGGACTGCAAGAAAAACTTTCCGCGTTTTCGACCTGGCCATATAGCCAGGTCGAAAACGCGGAAACCGCGGACAGATATTTGGACAACCTTCGCGGTTTTTCGATTTCCGCGGTTTCCGCGATTTCCGCGTTTTCGACCTGGCCGTGCATTACGGGATCGAGAGAAAAAACTGTCCCTGCAACTTAAAATCGGCCTACGAACAATTTCAATTCAGTACCACCTACATCGTGTAATCTTTAAGCTCTGTGTACTTTTCTTCCGTGGCTGAGGAATTTCAAAGCTGTACTGAAGGTACACAAAGGGGGAAATTTGACCCCGCCTTCCTCAAATGTTGACTCCCCGCCCCAACTTCAGTTAGGAGTTGGGACAGCCGAAAAATACAACCCTATAGAGAGAGAACTTTTCATCCATTCATATGCTAAAACGTAAGGACTCTCGGGGGTTTTGCCTCCCTGGAACCCCACCCTCTTTGAGCTCGGTTTTGCGCAGCGTCGGAGAAATAATGCCCCTCCCCCCTTATTTCCTTGCCCTAAGTTTTACTACCCTTAGTTTTACTCCCCTAATATTGACATTCTGAAGGTCCAGCTACTTTTTACTTCAAAGGTAAAGCTGGAGGTAAATTCATATTGCTATTTTCCCTTGCTAGACTTACCTTTTTTGGTTTGGTCGTAGGTTAACCTGAAAAGAAATGGGCCGTGTGAGGTAGGAATGGGATGTATACACGGAGCATGCATGTATCATTTTTTGGAAAAAGTACAGCACATGTTGTTGCTTTACTAAACTTGCGCGAAGCTCCATTGGCGGATGCAAGAAAAATATTAATCGGCAAATAATTTCAACATGATTTTAGCGCTGAACGCCAACGTTTCGGCACTGTAACAAACAATCTGCTACATGACAACCTGAACCTCCGTATGACCGGATCTTTGGATACCGTGTGTGGTTCCCGTGCCAGAAAGGCTAACACCTACTTTCATAAAATCTCTTAACAGATGCGGTATACAATACGTCCTGATGAGGACAGTATCAAAGGGTTACCTCATCAAATTAATCAATACTTTAACGATAGTTAGCTTTCATTCTGCGTCAATTGAAAGATAAGTCAAAACGAGTACCATAGCCTAAAATTTGGACGCAGTTTTACTGTTAATATTGTCAAGGTGTCACTTCTTGAAACATTTGAATGAAAAAATATTTCTTACTGTGTGGACCTCACGCAACATTTGCATAACGGTAAAGTCCCCCCAAAACACACAGTGCAGTCAAATAATTTCCGAGTGTTTACATTGTCGACTTGTTATTTTTTTCACAGGACTGCGCTGCAAAAGGCGTTTACTCTTCACAGTTAATTACGCAAACTTTTCATTCCTAAACTATTCATCGGTACAGCAAAACGATAGTAGTAATGTAGTTTAACTTTTAAAACAAACCGATAGGACATAGTACTTTCATTCAAACTTCATATAGACCCTCTCTGTTTGCTTTGCCACATACCCCAAAAGATGTTAGAGTGTTTAAGCTGTTACGTTTTCCGAGCGTATTTGCTTAATAACCCGCGGCTTTGGGCGGTCAGTATTGACTGCCCAACAACCGCTTACAACATGATCCGTGGACAGCGAAATGGAAGGTGGTAGCAAAGTGTCAAATGACTGCAGTAACATTTTTAAACGCAGTACCGCCGCCGTTTACTTAAAAATGGATAAGTTAAAAGTAACGATCAAAAGACTTGCAAAAATTGAACGATATACTGTATACGGTAACTGTTCAAAATTTCTCAGGGAATATACGATGTTATCTCAAGTAAATGCCAATGCAACTTTAGAGGCGCATTGTGTGTAACTTGCTCTGCACGCATCGATTTCACCGAAGTTCAATTACAGTTACTGAACATCAAATTGTTTAGTTAATTTGGACATCAATAAATTTGTATTGTTCGTCAGGGACGGTTTTCCGTCCTCAAGGGGACGGCTATATTGTGGCTCAATTTACGTGGCTCTCATTTATACCGTGTTTGGAACAAGCAGCCACAACACAAAAGAGACCGCTATTGTTCGCTAAACCTGTTCTAAAAGAAAATCCTATTGTTGCGTGCGACGAATTCCCGTCCGCTCGTGGACGAGCTTATTGTGCACTTAATCCTTGCACAAAAGAAGGGATTTTGCGACGAGTTGGAGGGCTATTGATAGTAATTTCATGGAGGGAAATTTTGTTGCGACGGGTTTGCGACGGATGAGACAGGTATGGGACGGTTGGGACGGCTATCGATTTTTTACGAGTGTCAAAACGGACGGAACGGTACTGTACATGCAAGGCTCAGTTTACCTAGCATGCTGAACGTTACGGGCACTGTCTTTGCGAGCTGGGCGGGGGTGATACAGTATGTCTTGCTATGTCTGCGTGAAACAGTACGATGTGATTTTGAATTGGCCGTCAGATAGCTTGCTTGCGAGTAAGTTTATAAGCGATATACATGTGATGTGTGAGAAGTAACCCACTACGTGACGACAGCGCGATCGGGCCGCACGCTGATAAAAATTTCAACTGCAGAAACGAAGTACAGACAACTATCAAACTTACACATAATTTCTAGGGGCTCTCTTCATTCTCAGTCTTGGAGAATGTTCACCAAATTGGCAAAATATTTTAGTCCATTACCGTGGGCAATGGCGTAAATGAGATGATCCTTTTTGCATGCATTTTTTTTTTAAGATTCGGGTAGTAGATTTGGAACCGGGTAATATGATGGCGGGCGGGTACCCGGGTTACCCATGCAAACACTATTAGGAAATATGATACTGTAACTGAGACAAAACTTCAGTGGCTCAAATGTGTACAAGTACATTAGTCCTTCACAAACATTATGTTACAAAGCAGTTAACTCCTATCCCAGAGTTTCTCTGCTTTTCTGAATTTCTCTTTATTCATCTGCATTGCAAAAATCCAGTTCCGGCCGGAAAAATCCAGCCGGATTTCCAGTTGGTTTTGGCAAAATCCGGTTCCGGCCGGATCCAAAATTTTGGATCCGGTGCATCCCTAAATAACTTCAGTGGCTCAAATGTGTACAAGTGAAAAGTGAACATATATAGTTTGTATATATGGTAATTATTACAAGGATTTCTTTCTACAAAGTGGAATGATTGTTACAGTTTGTTCCTTAATACAGTAGTACCATTACATCATTTGGATTCAAAAAATGAGGCACTCATTGAGGATCCAAAATTTTGGATCCGGTGCATCCCTAAATAACTTCAGTGGCTCAAATGTGTACAAGTGAAAAGTGAACATATAGTTTGCATATATGGTAATTATTACAAGGATTTCTTTCTACAAAGTGGAATGATTGTTACAGTTTATTCCTTAATACTGTAGAACCGTTACATCATTCGGATTTTAAAAAATGAGGCACTCATCTAAGGATTTTGCTATGCTGTCACCCATCATTCCACTTTGAAGAAAAAAATCCTTGTAAGCATTTTTGTACCTGAACCATTTTCATTGGGATCAATATTATTTGGAAAAGACAGTGTGAATGACAAAATGATACTTTTGAACATCGATGTGATAGCCTACAATATACATATTTAACGTTAATTTTGACAAAAAGTCTAAAGGGCACAGGGGGAAGTTTGACTGTCATTTAGAAATCTATACTTGCTAATGTGGAAGCATTGTTGGTGTTTTAACCTGCTTCTGAAAAGAGCTGAAATGAAAGTGCCACAATGGATAGAACTGCGTCTTTCAGTCATGAGGTCGTGAGTTCAAGTCCCAGCTCTGACATCAAAATTGTCGTCTAGTTTTCTGGGTTGTAGTTAATTTGCAATCCCTTAATCAAAATTGTCATCTAGTTTTCTGGGTTGCAGTTTATCTGCCATCCCTTAATCATAGACATTAAACTGTGAGTTTGCAACAATGCCAGTCTTGTCTCACAAGACTGGCATTGCCAGCTTGGCTTTAATACCCCTTCATTGGGGCATTGCTGAGTTCCCGCAAGGGAGGACCATTTGCAGGGAATAATTTAGCATTCAAATTTTGCGTAGCAGTTTTGGAGATTTTTGAGGTTTTTTACACATTGTTTGTGAAAATGCAAGGGTTATACACACAAAAAATTTGCTACACAATTTTTCATTTGTGTCGCAACTTGGCCTATTTGTGTAGCAAATTGCGATGCGATACTATCCCCTGCAATTGAACACAACAACGTACCGTGTGCCTGTGCTTAGGCTAGTTTAAATCTATATAGGCCTAGCCTATATAAGCCTATAGCCTAGCAGGCTAGCAATAGCATATGGCTTTAATTTCAAGCAACATGATGTGCCCCGTGATGTTTCTCTTCACTTCAGCCTTTTTGGAGTTTTTACTGAAGACTGAAAAGACTACCTTAGGGCTAGTTATGCTGAGCTTTTGACTTCATGTAAAAACTGAATGTTTCAAATACTATCTTAGAGCTCATTAGGGCTAATAAGAAGTCTTTACTTTAGTGATAATAGCCTAGACTAGAGCCTAACGTTGGCCCAGCTTGGCTCTGTGAACACTGGACACTCAACATTATTATTTCGCGCAACTAGTTAATGCACTACAAGTTCGAAAAATCACACTTGGGAGGTCGGACTTCAATTTTATTTTTCAAGTATCATGTTTTAAGAATTTTTAATTCCATTTATCACCTTCTTAAGACTGAACAGGTCTTCAAACGGCTGATCAATCTCTGTTAGAGTATTTCTCACATCCATACATTCTGACTCGGTACTCGAAATTTCAAAAGTTGAGCTTTGACTCTGGTGGAGTTATTGAACAACGGAACTAAATAGAGGAACATACAACCTATAATGGCCTGCGCAGTTTTCACCCAGTCAAAGCAATTAGAGTAACGATGAATTGGACGGTCAGCAGGTGATTAGATCATGGAAGTACCGTGATTAGGTGACTATTAGTTTGGCCTGGGAATGCAGATCGATGTGGTGATTTCGTAAGCAAACGGGTATGTGGATAACGTGCCCCGTGTGCTTGCCCAATGCAACCGAAATTTGGAAATTCTGGAACGGCATATCTTTCCGTAGCCAGTGTGACTGCATGGATTGACAAACAAAGGGCAAGGTTTTTCATTTTTCTTGGCAAGCAAGAATCCCCCAACCCCACTATATGCAAAATGCCATTTTCGGTGTCCAATTCAGAGGTTTTCAGAAGGCGGATGCGATTTTTCAAAATTTCCTGTACCCTCTTCGGTATTGATGGGGTCACGGTGGTGCTCAGCTTAGGACCGAGGTCGAACAAGAACTCTTGGAGAGCCTCATTTAAGCTGCCTAATATCCTGTCAACAGGGCCGCCGCATTAGCGTTGTGTGGCAGAGGTCCGGGAACTTTCTATACTCGGGACCCCTTTTACAAGTTTAACCTTCTCCCTGGCCCACCCGCTGACACAAATTTAATAACACTCAACAGATTGAATTTTAGTTGCTTTTACAAATTGTACAGTGATACATGACAGTTTATATATGCCAGATAGTGTTAAGGCATGGCAAAAGTGCAAACACATGAAAACGTAAAGGTACGTTCACACTTGTCCGGCAACGGCAGCGGCAACGGCAAAAATATCCCACACAATAGAAAATGAAAGACTGTTCATACTAGCACGGCAACGGCAATGCGGCAATCCGGCAATCCGGTAAAAATGCGTCCGGCAAAAAAGTAATCGCACATGGAGCGATTCACAACGCCATTTGCCGTACGGCAAAAAACCTACCAACTTCAAAGTGTGCAAGCATTTGCCTGTCTGACCAGAGGGAGCCAACGGTACTGGGGCAGGGACGTTCTGTGATATCCAGCCAAAAACAGAGCACAAATTATTTGGATGCGTACAACTACGAGATGCCTCGAAGATCTGACTTATCTGACCAGATTATAGAAAAAAATGGTCATTTTTGTCCAATAGGAGTCATTCATATACGATGTGACAAATCATGGTTACCATGATAAAGCAAAATATTTTAACATGTGAGAAAATAGCAAAAGAAATGGGAAATCCCCCAAACAATGGAAACTTTTATATCATTTACGTTGATAGCAGGTATTGTTAGTAGTATTATAACAATAAGCCATCAATCATAACTCATATGTGAACAGCTCTGCCGGATTGCCGTTGCCGTTACCGTTGCCGTAACCGTTGCCGCTGCCGTTACATGTGAACAATCAGTAAATCAAAATAATGTAGGTCTCAATTCCCAAACACCTTTTCACTGGTACATTACGCTGACCTTTTTGACGGGATTTTGACAAGCAAAATCATTTATTTGAGTTGGGAAAATTCCATTTTTCGCACTAGGTCATGTTCCACGCTGAGCAGGCCGTAATTGGTAGTAGTCTTTTCTACTTCATGCAGGATCGAACTTCGCTTCTATTCGCTTCAGTTAAAAGAATGATCTTTCGCCAGAACAGTTGGAGATCTTTTGAGAGTGATAAACTGTGAAATGCTGGGGTCCCAAAACGCGGGGCCCGGCATATGCCGTTTCTGCCATAGGGTTATTCCGGCCCTGCCTATCAACTGCTGCCTCAAAGTGGCTGCCAATGCCGGTCCCTTCCTAAATTTATGGGCCAGCTCTTGGTAGTAGCCTACTTTTGTTACAAGTAAAATCTTGCTGGAATTAAGTTAGGGCCCATTCTAATTCTGGACCAGTGTTTCGTCCAGGTTTGGGGCCAGGATTTGCCCCATAGTGCAGGGGCCATGCTCACCGACGGGAGGGGCAGAATTTCGAGCCCCGACGAAGGCGACGGGTTGGTATCGATAGAAGGTCACTTGGCGTAGCTACGCGCGCGATTATTTTATTGTATAAAATATTAAAAAAAAATCCGGAGCTTATTTTCAAGAAAATGTGAAATTTTTGAAAGAAGTAGTGCTTTTTGTGAGGACCATCAAAGTATGGGAGTTTATAAAAGACCCACATGCCCTTGATATTGGCAAAATCAAAAGAGTTATATGGGCGACAGTCGACATTCGTTTGAGGTTACGCATGTCATTGTAGTTCTACGTACTAAGGCTCTTAGACAAAACTGGAAATTTGCAACAATTTTACCATTTTTGATTGAAGACTCTAAAATTAGGTAGAAATTACAAAATTGCAAGAATTTTACCATTTTTTTTAATCAAAGACTCTAAAATTAGATTATACGAATTTCCGCTAATATTTGATATTTAAAGTTCGAAATCTGAAGCTTATATTGGAATAAAATAATTCAATTAATGGATTTTATAAATGATCTGCCCTCCTTATGTGAAAAATTAAGTCGTTCGAAGGGCGATTTGCAATTTGTTTGGGTTACTAAATATCATTATGCAGATTAAGGCCATCGAACGGCATTGCAATATTTCCCGAAAAAGTTTAGTTCCCTCTCAATATATTTGAAGTCTCGTATTGTTCAGGGAGCTGATTTCCTGCTTCTTGTAGTGACATACTAAGTAGGTGAACGGGCGCGTTTCAGTTTTGGGGGTAACAGAGGATAATTTCTTCCCCCCACAAAAAGATGTAATCCTGACCGAAAGATTACCTAAGCGGAGGCCATCACTTGTTGGTGCTTGTAGCCTAGCCACGGGGGGGGGGGGGGGGGGTTAGAACCGTAATGAATGTATTCTACCATTTGTAAAGTGTTGCGCAAGGCGATGAAGTAAGTCTAAATGTAATTTTGTCACCAACCTTTGTGAATTTAAAAAAAAAAACGAAGAAATTTTATCAGATGATTGATGATTTTTGCACGCAGGATTAACATGGCCCCAAATTGGTAGCCGATGCATAAAGGAATATGGGACATATCTTTCCAAATATAAGTCGTTCACAAAGTGGGATCCAGAGCTATCCCATATGGGTCAGGTGGATCATAAGTGTTGGTTAACCCATACGACCTCTTATTTAACAGGGTGCACAATCATATGGGTACCATATGGGCCCCAAAAATGGGACCCATAATGGTCCTATATGAAAATGTTACCTCGGTTGATATTGAAAACTTGTAGATGAAAAGTTCCCGTTTTCATGAGTAAAATTAACAGAAAGCGAACTTGCGGCGTACTGATGAAGCATCTATAGTGGTGGCGCGAAAAAGTCAAAATTGGGGAGGCAAACTGAGGGCAAAGGATAATGTTGGGGAAAAATTTCCAGGGGAAGCCCGGAACCGAGTCCAACACCCGTTCTTGGAGGTGGGGTCGTGGGAACGAAGCCCAGCCCGAAACCGAGTCCAGCACCCGTTCTTGGAGGTGGGGTCGAGGGGACGAAGTCCGAGGAAGCTCTGAGGTATTGGCACATCTGGATGGAAAATTAAATCCCTGGGAAGGTTTATTTTTTAGTTTTTTTTCGGTTAACCCATCTCCAAACTGACCTAACTTGGGGAAGGGGAGGGGGAGGACAAAAACTGGGAGGAATACCCAATCTTCCCCTCCCCCCGTAGCGCCGCCACTGAGCATGCGATCATGTTTGTCACGGCCAGATGACGCTTCTACGTACCCTGTACACAATTACACGCACCAGAATGTACTATGCGTCAATTGGAGCGGAGGTCATTGATTGTGATGTTCCGCGATTATAGAGTTACCATGTTCCGAGGGAACGGATTCGGGCCCGCCTTTGATATTTCCATGAAGCCCTTCGGTCTGGGCGAGGGGTATAAAGGGAAGGGATGCCCGAACATCATGTCATTTAAAAATATCCACGAAAATAAGGTATAATTCGGGAATCACAAGAAAACAATCTAATAATTTGTGATTTTTTTCACTAGTCATACCTGCTTAGCTAGGCAACAGCTTAGAATCACTTGGAAATTTTATATAGGTAGCCTGTGTGGGCCCTTGACTTTGGTGTGAGGGGCCCGCTCTCGAGCTTTGTACCAGGGTCCACGTCGAATCTCGAACCGTACAAAGATCAATGGGGTTGCACAATTTATCTTAGGCCTAACTGATGAATTATAGGTTCTACGATAAAATTGAAAATTTTCCATTTTTAAACAAATATTTAAACATTCGACTTATGTTGGAGGATATGTGGAATTTTATGAAAGAAAAGTTGAGCTATTGCGATTGAAGGAATAAAATGACATGTTTTATTTACGAACCTTACTTTCAAGGGCAAAAGTAACTAAAGAATATCCGATTGATGCTTAAGTTCGTCCAATATTGGTTTAACGACCCCTCATGCCTCATCAAAATAACCAGGCATAAATGATCACATATGGGAATGGTCTAAGGGAATTGCGCATGCGCCCCTTGAATCTGTTTTTGTTTATCATGAGAGGCTATCTGGTTTTGATCTTTTAAAGTCATTTTTTCCTCGGGAAATTGTAGTTTCAAGGTAAGTTATCGCACAACAGTTACTTTCGGACCACTGCCTAACTTCTGTTTGCTGACTGCTGACGATTTTGTAAGACTGAGAAGCTAATTGGTGTACCGATAACTACTTTATATGGTCGTCACCCTGGTGAGAAAAAAGTCAGCATTCAATCCAGCGACACCATGATCGAAGGAACCTAATTTATTTTATCGGGTTGAGAGATCTTGCCCGAAAAATTTGCCCGAAAGAAAGATGTGTGAAAGGCGGACCAGGGTGTGCAACCATGGAAGTTTCACCCTCACTCTTCCATGGTGCAACTTTCTGAGATGGGACGGTATTCAAACGGTTGAGGGGTCAGTTACTCTATTGTGCTTGCCTCAAGTCCTTCCTTTTAAGAAATTTTGGTAAAAGCTAAGGTGGCGTGTATACTAAATGGTTGAATATTTCGAGACTTTGTTTTGACTTGCGTCATCAGTGAAATAGCTTCTATTTCCACCACGCTAGCTCCAGGCCCATGGGAAACGTTTCCATTTCAAAACTTCCGATTGCAAATAGTCACGACGTCAACATTCATTCGAATGTGGGTTGGTTTGACCACTCCTGTCAATCTGAAATCTACTGTACAAAAATCTTACCTCAATGGGTGTTATTTCCAAAATACTCCGTCCCCCAAGATTGGTGTTCACATGCCCTCGGTTGCCCCTGGCTTTTGTTTTCGAAGGTTTGCCCCTCAGAGGTCATAGGAGTTACGTCACAGCAAAAAAAAAGGCAGTTTTTAACCTGGTGTAGGCCTAGTAACCAGTGTACTGACCTAGATTTCATACAACATGAAATGATGCAGAAACCTCTTTATGTAGTGGTAGCCGGTTTCTATGCAAGTTTGTAAATTACCCCAATCTACCTTCTTTTGTGAACCTATTTGTCCTACTTACTAACCTATGACCAATCTGGACAGTCCCATCTAGAGCAGAATGATCACTGGCAATGAAACACTATTAGGTGGCGCTATGCCATGTCCTGCAGCAAGTCATCCTAAGTCTCTCTTCTTTCAAAGATCCTGGTGCTGATGCATAAGAAGCAAACCCCTCTGAGGCAAAAAATATCTTAAGAAACCCAGGGTCCCCAACCCTCACCCCACCCCCCCCCCCCCAAAAAAAAAAAAAAAAGGTAGAAAAAACGGCAAGATAAACAACATGAAACAAAGCTGCATTAGGATAGCTTGCTGTTGGAGAGAGATCATTTGCCATTCTGAGGGTGGCAGATCAGTTGAGTTGTATGAGGCTGTGTAAGATAAGCAACCTTCACAATATTGCACAAGAAATATTGAGACGAAAAAAGTACACAGAATTTTGAAAATATTTCAGTGTTCCACTTCAACATACATTTCACAATATATCTTCTGCATTACAATATGAGAACTCAAATAGCTCATATTCAAATGTACCTCAAGTCTACAATTGTGGAAATATATATTTAAGAGGTTGCAAAATGAATCTTATTGATCCTGCCTCCTTTGTCATAGCTCATTTCATTGGTGAGATAATTAAATGTAATGTTGAATGTTATTAACTAACATCAAAATAGTCCATTGTGCAATAACTGGTGATTTTCTTTCTGTACAACTAATATAACTTGCTGCCTCCCTTTAAAATTAGGAATGTTTTTATGACCTTCTCCCCCACAATGTCCCCAATTCAAAATGTCAATGGTTTGCTGACTATTTGCAAAGTGTGAGGACTGGCTCTCAATGTTTTTGTATTTCTTCATTTGGTTCCTTTCACATCAACTAAATAGGCATGGTATTTAACAAACAAAACAACCAACCCAAAACACCCACTATCCAGTACACTTTACACTGAGGCATTCTTAGACCAATATAACATGGTTGTCCAAATTTTCCAGTCCTGTCTTACCTGGAAATAAAGCATTTTTCTGTTTGTTACTTGCACAAAGGCAACTATCTATGTTATTTCAAGTCAATATTCATTTCTCCTCTGAACCTGTGAATCCTGGTGTTCTCACCAACAGGATTGAATTAAATTTTAAAATTAGCATAATTTAAAACAATAGAAAGGTAATTCCCTTCATTAAGATGTTATCAAAATGGTTGACACCATTTGAACAAAACTGGCATGGACAGCCCCTATGTTTCGGTCAAATGTGTGGACTACTGATGGAGATGTGATATTTGAGATGAAATACAAACACAAAAGTAGAACACCATGACAGCCCTTCATTTTTGTCTATTGAAATTAATTCGGCAATCAGAATTTGACAAAAAATATTAACCTTATGCTCTAATACTTTTATTTTCCTTTTTTAAACTGATTAGTTAGCAGAATCAAGAGACATGAAAGTGGTCTTTAATTGAGAATAAAAGTCAACTCTCTATTTCTCTCTGCTAAATGGCGAATTTTGAAATATTTGTCAGGTAAAACAAATTCCACACAGAAGCAAGACAAGACAACTTCATCCATACGGTGACCACTCAAAACGTTAGAGGACAACCACAGATGTATTTTTGGTAATTTTTACACAATCTATGATTATAGCAGTCGTGGAAAACTGTTAAAAACAAACTCTCACTGCCCCTTTAACTTGCATTCTTTCCAAAATATTACATGTTCCTCACAAAGTTCTCCATACTGAATCACCCGAGTAAAGTCCAAACTTTAACACACAAGACACAGCAGGACAGCCATATTGGTAAGACTAAATATGTTGGTACATAGAGCTGTAGCAATCTATCTTTACAACATTCCAGTGCAGTATGCACTGTCCACATATCAATGAGGTCTGTGGGTACCTTTCATTATATGGCATAAAAATGTAACCAGTTTTTTACACTTGTTTCTTTTCCTAAGAGATAAAGAAGATGCAAAACTTTCAGATTATCACTTGATGAAAAATCCCATCTTAATCTTCAGGTAGTCAATCACCAAGATGGAGCCCAAACATTTGATATTTCAGATTGGTTCATGCCAAATTCAACAATAACAGGTTGGGCAAGCGTGTGTGTGTGTGTTGGGAGGAGCGGGGGAGGGGGGTGATACGGACTGCTTTTTAGAGGCTTTGGTATGACCCAACCAGAAGTTGATTGGCAGACCTCCTCATCAACCTTATAGATGGTGCACCAGTGGGTAGTGTTAACCAGTGAAATATTCATAACAAGCAATTTCTTCAAGATTGGGTTAATGGAAACCAACAACCGGGACAGATACAGACAGAAACACTGAAGATACTCCATATCCTCTCTCAGGTTAGTGTCCGAGCTAGTACCCCAGATTCCTGGTTGCCAACTTTCATCTTGTGGCTATGGGCAGTTGGAAAATACTTGGTACGGTAGCCTGTCTCACTGACTATAACCTCTGTCAGTGACAATAGATATTAATCCAACAGTTGTTTCAATCACATATCATACTGGTTCAATCAGGATTTCCAGAGCCTTTTTTTACAAAGACCTTCCCTGATAGATTGGAGGTCTTCCTGAAAGTTGAAAGAAAAAAGTCTATGTTAACTTTTATTTAAGTTTGAAATTTACAAAAAGTAGCCTAATATTCTGGATCCCTAACAAGTATTTCTACGAGAGATAACATCTCTCATTGCCTGCTACTCTCCTTCCCTGAGGCAAGCAAAAAATATCTCAAGAGAGTGAAGTCTTCAGTATCCACCAATGAGTGTACCCCAAAAGTAAAGATTACAGAAACCAGTTCATGAAAGTGTCAAAGTTCAGTATTGTGCATTGTGCTCAAATAAGTTAGATTGTTAGAAAAGTTTAAATGAAAAAAGCATGGTCCCATGGTAGGTTTAGAGAGGAAAGAATGAACAAATTGGGAAATCAAAATCATGCTGCTAAAATTCATACATATTTAATTCAATAATATATCAAGAGATTACAAGAACAAGATGGCCCTTTCCCTGTATTTCAAGCCATGTTTCTAGTACTTAGGAACCTTTATTCAGTGGATTAGTTAGTAAAATAAGATTTAATGACACACCAGCATGAATGTGTTAAATAGTTTCAGTCAACTTGATAAAAAGGTTCAAAGTTTAAATTAATTTCCAAGTATGGTTCAAGTTCAAGTTTGGTTTCTCTTAGGCTTTAGTCACCTTTTACGACAGGCAGGAAATACCTTGGGCATACTCTACAACCCCTTGCCTACAGAGGGCTTTATTCAATGGGTCACAGAACCTTTCTGGGTACACAATGTCTGGATCATCTACATTTCTACAGTACTTCCCATTACAAAATCAAAAGTTTTGCTTGGGAGGGGGAGGAAGGGGAGGGGGAGATGACTTAGATCTCTTGCAGGGGCATGTGCTTCTACAGTATCTCCCAACCTATTCTGTAACTATGACATTACAGTAAGACAAGTCACCTTTCATCCATAGATTCATTGAGCACATTTATTTCTCAACTGGTGGATGGTGGGGGGAGGGAGGAGGTCACTCATTTCTCAACTGATGGTGGGTAGGGGAGGGAGGAGGTCACTCATTTCTCAACTGGTGGTGGGTAGGGGAGGGAGGAGGTCACTCATTTCTCAACTGGTGGTGGGTAGGGGAGGGAGGAGGTCACTCATTTCTCAACTGGTGGTGGGTAGGGGAGGAAGGAGGTCACTCATTTCTCAACTGATGGTGGGTAGGGGAGGGAGGAGGTCACTCATTTCTCAACTGGTGGTGGGTAGGGGAGGGAGGAGGTCACTCATTTCTCAACTGGTGGTGGGTAGGGGAGGGAGGAGGTGACTCATTTCTCAATTGGTGGTGGGTAGGGGAGGAAGGAGGTCACTCATTTCTCAACTGATGGTGGGTAGGGGAGGGAGGAGGTCACTCATTTCTCAACTGGTGGTGGGTAGGGGAGGGAGGAGGTCACTCATTTCTCAATTGGTTGTGGGAAGGGGAGGATGGAAGTCACATCCCCTTTAAGCAATCTCTCTGAGTGAGTAATGATTTCATACTTCTAAGGAAGTGAGTACAGATTAAGTATCAGAGCATAGTAACTATACTTTAAATGAAGGTTTGGCCATAGAGTTCTAAACCCAGTTGATAGGTCTCCTCCATCTTTGATGGACATCAATTAAAACAATACACTTTCATCATATTTAATCAACAATTTTGTACTGTATGGTCAGTTGAGTTCTCAGTTGCTGAAAGCTCATACACAGTGTGAAGAGCAGTATTACCTCAAGCAATGTAAACTCTGTGCAGAGTAATGCAGCTGTGTATCTGATGGAAATAAATTGTTTGATTTAAAATACATGAGTTACAAATTTAATTTAATATGGAGAATGAGGTGAGATTAGAAATTGGGAGTCATTGTTTCAAATGAAAAATGTATGTTCTTTACTCATGAGAAATGTACCTTCCTAACCATTGACACTCTTTATAAGTAAACATGGCATTGGACTGACATTTTTATTTTAAGGGAAATATTGAGCATCCTTGCCTGGCACAAATTTCTTACCCTGACTGAATAAAATTCTCAGATTTCTTTAAAATTGAGTGATAATGCCTCATTTTTTTAAGCACTTTCAAATGTGCAACAATTTATCAAAGGTGAGGAGGACACTCTCTACTCCTTATACTGTCTCCCTCAGGACAGTGATCAAATTAACCTGGCTCTCAAAATGGTCCGGCGACAACCCTGATCATAAATATACATCAGCAATGACTTCATATCTTCAAAATATTATGCCTAAGAAGAGGTCTGGAATTTGCATTATTTGACTCTTTTGGAAAGTTTGGGTGAACTCATTTTTCTTGAGCAGCAAAAAGCCTGAATTCTCATCTGAGAGAAACTTGTTACTTGAAAAGAGAGTTTCTGTTCTGTCTTATTTTTAATAATTTACCATTCTAATGATCTCTGAATATTGGCTTTACACATACAAATTTTTCTGTAAATCAAATGTAATATTTCCCTTTTAAGTACTCCCAATGGACTATTCTGACAGGGAAATGATAACAAGACAACCAATAAACAATTATTTTCTAAAATTTTCTTTCTTAATAAGGAAAGGCATGACAGAAGGCAATTGTGTTCCTCATTTAATATATCTGGAGATAGTGAGTTCTGCTACTGTGTGATACAGGCAAAAACTCTCTCTGGCAATATCTGAGTTTGGGAATGGGATACTTTGCTATTTTGTTTGGGGCCACAAGGTCAGCTGTACCTTGACATGTGTCCCACCTGTGTTTGATCCATTCCCATGATGCCTTATGCAGAAATATTTCCAAACTTGACTACTGATTCAACTCATAAGGAATAATTAAACAGATATTTTACCTCACAGGCTCTACAGAATCATGATATACATCAGCTCTGGGTGGAAGCACTCCAATACTGCTATTTAGCTTCTCACTTCTTGCTAAAGCAACCACAAACCCGTAAAAGGTGCTTCGTTGAGCCTTCTCTTGAACCTCAGTGAGCACTGCAGCAGGAGGGTACCTTGAGAAAGCAAAACATCTTTGGTCATCCAATAATTCTCAAACATTGTACATAAATATTTTCAGAAAAATACCGTCATTCATGAGAGTGACCTACTGCCATTATGCTTGATGCCCACCATAAGCAATGGAGTAGGGAAAACAAACCAGTGAGCCACAACTGGAAAAAAGCCATGGCCAGCTTGAGTTAAACTTATTGATTAGAAACTGGGTCTTACATTCCATCTAACCTAGCCTAAACTAACCTAACCTTAAAGAAAAGCTACACAAACAATTTAAATTCAAATAACAAATGGAAATCAAGCGACATATTCCAGACAGATTTGGGTTTGATTGTGATTGTGATGAATAACTCTACAGGTATTACTAAACTTGTGAGCTAAAGTTGCTTTGCAGCTAGCAGAAGTGATGTAATTTCTTTACATCAATTAATGTTTTGTTTTACTTTAGATAATTCTGACTTAAAATTGACACAGACAAACATGATTTTGAATCTAATGGTCCAATGCCAACTCAACCACCCACCCTACACTCACTGCCATTACAGCATGGGCTGGGCTGGGCTGGGCTGGGCTGGGCTGGGCTGGGCTGGGCTAAGAGATTATTAAAGAGAGGTATTGCACTGTATTTGAACCCAAACTTGAATGGAGAAAAATATCATTTTGCTGCAATTTGTGCAAGTGATTTTGACCTGAACTTGCCATAGTTCAACTTTCTTGCAGAATATGGTAATATACTTGAGCAAGTCCAAACTTTCACACAAAACCATAGCACACCGCCATCTTGGTGCGCTGTTTCTCACACATATGGTAGCGACAATCTACCATGCAGTATGCTCTGTCCATGTATAGGAAGTCGGTGATTTGAACCCAAACTTAAACTTTACTTGAAACCGTTTTTAAACTGTTCCATATCATCTAGTTGACACTAATCACAGATGTTTGTAACACATTTGTGATGGTGTGTCTTTACATCTCAACTAACCAACCCACCACCATTATACTACTTCAAATGCTGTTAATCAGTTTACCTGTAGCCAGCATTCTACAAATACCATTATTTAGTTTACCTGTAGCCAGCATCCTACAAATACTGTTAATTAGTTTACCTGCAGTCAGCATCCTACAAATACTGTTAATTAGTTTACCTGTAGTCAGCCTCCTACAAATACTCTTAATTAGTTTACATGTAGCCAACATCCTACAAATACTGTTAATAAGTTTACCTGTAGCCAGCATCCTGAAAATACTGTTAATTAGTTTACCTGTAGCCAGCATCCTACAAATACTCTTAATTAGTTTACATGTAGCCAGCATCCTGCAATTACTGTTAATTAGTTTACATGTAGCCAGCATCCTGCAAATACTGTTAATTAGTTTACATGTAGCCAGCATCCTGCAAATACTGTTAATTAGTTTACCTGTAGCCAGCATCCTACAAATACTGTTAATTAGTTTACCTGTAGCCAGCATCCTGCAAATACTGTTAATTAGTTTACCTGTAGTCAGCATCCTACAAATACTCTTAATTAGTTTACATGTAGCCAGCATCCTGCAATTACTGTTAATTAGTTTACCTGTAGCCAGCATCCTACAAATACTGTTAATTAGTTTACCTGTAGCCAGCATCCTACAAATACTGTTAATTAGTTTACCTGTAGCCAGCATCCTACATATACTGTTAATTAGTGCACCTGTGGCCAGCATCCTACAAATACTGTTAATTAGTTTACCTGTAGCCTACATCCTGCATATCTTTGACAATAGCATCCACAAATTGTTTACTATCAACACCCTCTAAATGTGTTGTGCTATTCTCTTGGGTTGATGGTGCATTGGTGGCAGCAGATTGGTTTGTTGAAGCACTTGGAATGTAGACAGTACCTCTGGGACTTCTCACTGTTGTTATAAGTTTCTCATAAATATCAGAACATCTTTGCAAGAATTCTGAAACCACAATAAATGAGATTTTAGAATTTTATGCAGTACTTAATAGTCTGTGCACATTTAAATTATGATAAACGATAAACTTGCTGACAGTGCACCACAAATTATTTTGACAGAAATATTGACAACTGCACTGACATGTATGTTTACTTTATTTCATATCTACCTATGACTCTATTGACTGCATGGTCAATTGGTTAGAGTATCAAGTCCTGGCCAGGTCATAGGTACTGAAGACTTTAAAGGGCCAATCCTCTCACCCCAAACTGCAGTTCTTGTAGGGGGATACCAAAACTCTCAATTGGCTCAGCTCTTTGACTGACAGCTAATTCAAACAATGCAGAATACCAAAGCTTATATTACACAGCATGAACTGTACTGAGAGTGTTTTGATTATTCACACTGAGCTTTTCTATACTTACCTTGAAGAAATAAACTAAGATTGTGTCTGGATGAGGATGAATTTCAGACAATTGTGGGAGGGACTAAAATAAGAAGGTTAGGAGAATTGGTTCTGTTTGGGGTGAGAGAATCAGGCCTTTAAAAATGGAACCTACTGCAATTGTGCTTCAGGGTTAGTACAAGTAATGGAGTAGGGAAAACAAGCAAGGGCCAAGGCTGGTTTGACTTAAACCATAAAACTCCTAACTCTCGCAAAAGTGTCTTCACATCATTTTTAGACCAAAGAGGGAAGGCAATAAAGTTCATAACTTTAAAATGTCTCCATATTCTAACAGATATTATATATTTTTGAAAAAAAGTAAGTCAAGATCAACCTCTAATGAACAATTGTTTTGTTTCCAAATCACTATATCTTTACATAAGCCTGCTTTCAAATCAATTTGATGAAAAAAAAAGCTTAGAACTACAATAAAGGTTAGACAGAACAAAATTAATTCACCTTCATAATAGAGTTGTAACTGGAATGCATAAAGGAAGTCTGCAAATGATGTAAGGGAATCCATAGCATCTTCCAGGAAGATGATGCGCCCTGTCTTTTGGACCAGATCCAGAGGAAAATTGGGACAAATTAAACAAAGTAGTGAATGGTACTCTCTAACATTGAGCAAATCTGTGAAAATAAGGAAACAAAAATACTGGAGCTCAATTTTGCATTTAGCCAGTTTTGATGGCAAAACTTGCCACTGTTTGGTTCCTGCACCTCCCAATTTCTGTGCTTGTCACTGAATATGAAAATAGGTACACATGTCAATATTAGCTTTCAGTCTCGTAAGGTACAGTAATACATTAAGATCTTCATTAAAAGTGTTCTGCCAGTCTACAGAATATGGTACTAAAATGTAACATTTAGAATTTCACATAAAACTTGTAGTCAATGTGGAGATGCGAGAAAGCTAGAAACATGGTATATCATAATTTAATAACTGAAGGAAGGAAATACAAGGTTTCACTTTTACCTCCGCTCTTGCCAATTTGTCGAAAACACTTCCAAAATGATGCAATGAATGATGCCCTGTTATATGGCGTTGCATGGACAAATTGATACTCTCTGTAAAGTGTGTGGTTGCCATTCATCAGCATGTGAAAACTGAAAAAGGTTGTTAACAAGAAAAAGAGAGGGATGAACAAATTAGGACATTTTCAATTTCTTCAGATAGCTTTCTTAAAATGTAAAAATTCCCAAATATGACCTGTCAGTACATTACTTCCCAGGCATTTTTCTCAAGGAGCAGCTTGCACAAATGTGCAATAGCAGAATAACAAAAAGTAAGGTTTACAAAAACATGTACTGCTTAAAGGCAGTCATTTGTCACCCCAAACTATAATTTTACCCCCAGCCTACAGATACTCTCGATTAGCACAGCTCTTTGATAGACAACAAATTCAAAACATGCGGAATAGCTCACATTACAGATGATATTCTCAGAATGTTTTTATTACACATGTAGGCTACATGCTCACCAGGGTATGCCCTGGAGCAATAAACCAGGATTGTTTCTGGATGAGGATTGGTAAGATAATTGTGGTAGAGGCTTGAAGTAAAATTGGGAGGCTACTCTACGAACTGTCTGGGTTGATGAAACCTGATGTCAAACCTTAGAGTAGTAGGCTACTGAAAGTAGTGAAGTTAGAATTGGATTTTCACCCAATGAGTGCCGTACAGGTGCAGGTGGTCCCACTCCCAATGTCATTCACCACCTGTTTTACAAATGCCCAGCTAATTTGCTATGACTACTCTGAAAGATAAAGCCAGATTCAGTAAGCATCATGACTATCTGACTTTATAAATGGTCAACACTCCTCACCAAGTGTGGAGTAAGAGTTGTGATGCAGTGGTGTGTCAAGGTGTGGCAAAGCAATATTATAGGTTAGAGTAGGTTGAATGCAGTTTTAGTCAAGCTGGCTACAGCCTTTTTTCCAGTTGTGGCTCACTGGCTTGTTTTCCCTACTCCATTGTTTATATGCTAAGCACCAAAAACACCTGCCATGCTTTAAACTCCTGACCTTCAGACTCCAAGCTGAAGGCTCCAACCCAGGCTTCTTCAAATAGCGGCATGTGGGCCACTTGTGGAGCACGACGTGATTTGGAGTGGCGCAAAAAAGTACCGGGAGAATAGCGAAAAATTTAACCTTTTCATAACCTTTTTGATAGAAGTTATTCTGTCTCAAAAATAGGTACTGTAAGTAAATCTAATACTTCCCACAGACTGAAGTCACATACCGACAAGGATATAATAATGTCCTATTTGTTCTCACATGAAAGTAAAATTATCGTCACTGCTTACATTTATTAGAGTCAGTGCTTTGTTGATTCACCGTTACCCGTGAATTGGCAAAAATTTTAAAGCTTGTGAAAAATTTTGGCTGGGAAAATTGAACAAATTTTGCACCATTTTTCATGTAAGTCCCTTCTGAAATGCAAAAATCCGGGGGAGGGGTCCCCCAGGACAGCGATCAGCTTCGCATTATATCAGTAATATTTAGCAATGTGGTGCTTCAGAAAATTTAATTGTGGAAGCCAGTTCTAACCAGTACCCACCTGACCATCCAATCATATTATTCTACAAGAAACATCATGCCTCAAAGTTCAAATGTGTCAAAATACTTCATGCTCCTAAAGAATGTTGGCAACCTCTCCCATAGGTCATAGGACACATCTTACAACTGGTGTAAGTGCACAACAAATCATCAGCCTTTTCATATGCTGTACTGCACACTGTATATACAATATGCTTGAATTATTTCAGGTTGCAACAATAAAATATCAGATTAACTTACTATTCTTGAAAAAATTGTGCAGGATCAACTTTGGGATAATCTTGTTTTAAATCAATCAACTGCTGGACTGCATCTTCAAGGTACACCAAGATTTGATGTTTTGCTGCAGAAAAAAAAAATAATAAAATGCACTTAACTCAGCATAAGCAATGGATTATGTTAGATGGAGTTTTACAGCCAAGTTTCTAACCAATTGGTTTAAGTTGAGCCCAACACAGCATTTTTTCCATACTCATTGTTTATGCTGAGCACCAAGTACAAGACTTTCGTATTTAGCAATGGACTAGGGAACAAGCCAGTTTGCCACAACTGGAAGAAAAACTGTGGCAATGACTTAAACCACATTGATCACAGAATGAGCCATAAAACCTCATCTGATTAACTACCTAACTAACCTACAGGTATTGACATGCACTGTCCATCTCCATTATGAATGCATTTATGCAGGAGTCATTTGCACTGAAAAGTGTACCTTAAAGGTAAATAGCAGTCCCCCAAACTTATTTTGAAAAAAAAAGCTAGATAACACAATTTCCCTCTTATTTCTCTTCAAAGTATCATTTATTATATTTTATGACTGTACTATTGCATATTCAAGGTAAACCAAGCAGTTGTTTCTAGTAAATTTCACATTTGATGAGAAAAAAATGTCACATGACTCCCAACAGCCAATCATAAAACTAGACAGTCTACTACACTTCTTCAATTTGGGATGACTGCTCTTGCCCTTTAAGTCAAAAAATAACAAAAATTTATGTTTAAGACCATGAAAACTAAATTTTAACAGTCCAACTCCTATCTTGGTAAGACATTCCTGAGCTGAAATATAAATTTACAATCTTTGTATTTCTTTGTTTTTCTGAAAGTTACTGCACCTCAAGTGTACATGGTCAAGGTGTGACAGCACTCTTATAAATGCAGAGATGCAATTTATTCAGCTGGCTCTCAATGCAAGATGCTATGCAAGCAAACAGGAAGTGTTCAAGGTCATGAAATCATTTAATTTTAAAGGAAAAAGAAGCAGGTACTGTAATGTGAGTTGTACAACAAGTAAATCACAAATTATTGCACAATGGACAAATTTGTTTTAAGTGAATAAACTTCAACATTTTACATCTCAGCTCAAGAATGTCCTATGAAGATGGGCTTTTCATGCTCTTTAATACATATTTTTGAATTTTTGAGACACCCACTGCTTCCTTCAATAACTGAGTTGGTTACTTCCAATTGCTACTCATTTCAGTGATGCCTAAAAGAATGTTTAAGTTATGTGGGTGATGTTTGTAACGGTGTCAAATTGTCACAGTGATCATATTGTACCATAAATGAATCTTGCATGTGATTTTCCAAGGTTGATGGATTTGATGGGGATATTTGAGTTTAGTATGACCTCAGTATCATTGCTAAATATAGAGCAGATGTCAAGCCACATAAACATCCTCCAAAAACTGGCAACTTCAGATTACTAAGGGATGGCAAGGTATGTATGGTGTCTTGTAACGAACATCATCAATACTGGAATACTGTTGGGAAAAACTTTTTAAGTTCCATTATTTGGTGGCACCTCAAGCTGGTTCAATCCCATTCCTAGTCCTTTCAAAGCTGCAGAAAGAATGTTCAAGTTATGTGGATGATGTTCGTAACAGTGTCAATTTGTCACAATGATCATGTTGCACTATTTCTGAATCTTGCACGCCTTTTTGTAAGGTTGATGGGGATATATGAAGTTACAGTAGTATGATCTCAACATTAAATCTAAGAGACATGGTTACATTCAGGCAGGAAATCCCGGAGTAAGAGTTTCATGGAGGACACCATGTTACGTACATCATCCTTGCAGAGTTAATCTTGACCAAACATTTCAGTTGTAATTTTGTCAACAGTCTGAAGCTCAGTTATATTGTGCTTTTTGATTTCATGTTAACCAGGTAGTAGAGTTACCAAAACACTTGGTAGTTTAAATATTTGAAGCATTTCAATTTTGGAGTGTCATGTCACACTTTCTGTTGCAGTATCATATTTGTGCATATTCTACTGTGACCCTTTACAACAAACCGTCTTCGAAAATGTAAGTCCATTATAGGCATTTTTTCTATGATAACTGACAGACGATTGGCAAACATTCGGAATTGAGTCGTTCAACAGCGTAGACTTGCGTGCTGCACAGTGATTTCTGACCTACCACGGTAAGTCAATCCAACCGGAGCTTTATGGCTTGATCCAAGTTACACTATCGTGCCTAAACGTGAACTTTTAGTAAACAAGTCTCTCGCACTACGCAGCTTTGATCTCGTTATTTTTCACAATTCTGTGACTCGACCATTTTAGTGGACATCTTTTAGGCCTAGTATTAGCAACAAGAATATATCTCTAATGATAAATTCTCTTGATCTTTATCAGGCCTAAACAATTTATGAAGTCTGTTAAACTTTTTTGAGTGATAACTTTAAACATAAGCAGTACTAGCCTAGGCCTTAATGATTGTTTAGCCAGCTATAGATGCCATAAATGAACTGATAGTGAAAGTTAACAACAACACGGGCTCATTAGGCTATATAGAGTTTTGGGTAAAAAATAAACATAATTTAACAACCAACTTCAGAGTGAAGAAGATTACATGAAAAATATTGCCCTTCCTTCAGGCATCATCGAAGGGATGGTCGAGGCAGGGCATTGTGGACTATGATGCATTATGTATATGGGCTACTCTGGTACTACTGGGTGTTTTTGTCAGTTCTCACCAGATTCAAGTAGAATTATAAGTGATATGAGGCTCATATAGACTTAAAACTATTGTGAAACTTAAAATTATTGATTTGGTCTCTTACAAGCTTATATTCTAGTTGCATTTTTGAAAAAAGTCCCCTTCTAACATGTTGAGCGGTGAGGTTATCGTGCTGTTGTAGTCACTTCGCAAAACAAGTCGTGCACTCTGAATACCATTTAACCATGGAAAATGTACTGCCTCAACACAGAACCGTAACCTTTTGTCACAGTACAATAAGTTGCCAGACCCGCCCTCTATAGACTATGGTCATAATTGTGAACTGGAACGGTACCGGAAAATTCCTTCCCATAATGCACTATTGGAGTTAGATGGCATAGACCTAAGTCTAGGTGTATGGCCTGGGGATGTTTGCTATTGTGTCCTTCCTTGTTTTTTTTGCTTTTTTTTTTACATTGTATTGCCTAGCCTAGGCCTAAGAGGTGTCCGGTCAACTCGACCCTGTGGACAACTCTGCCACCAATAAATCTCGGCCTCTGAACAACTCAGCCCCTGAGACAACGCGGACCCCCGGACAACTTGGCCACCGAGACATCTCGGCCACTATTGACATGTTATATTAAGTGAACTAACCAATTGTGAGATTGCATTTTTGAGGAAATTTGCACAGCCTAATCTTCAGCTTTAAGACATTGCTCAAAGTAAACCTAATTTGAAAATGTAAGTAAAAATTTCTGAAAATGAACATTTCTTACTCTGTTTCTTGATTTTTTTTAGCCTTTTGGCTAAGATTGTGGGTAGTATATCTGTTCTTTTCATCCAGTCTAGAAAAGAGCCATATATGACAGTCCAATAATGTAAATCTTGCTGTGACATTGCTTCTTGAACCTTGCAACATAGACACCCCAGTATATCAAAGGCAACATAGACACCCCAGTACATCAAAGACAACATAGACACCCCGGTACATCAAAAGCAACATAGACACCTCAGTACATCAAAGGCAGTATGGGGTGTAACTAATGTCTGAGTTTGTTACATGCTCTGTGCCCTCAAATGAGCTATGCTTTCATTATGTTCACACTGCTTGAAAAGCAATTAACACATGCTGACGGACCTGTCAGCTAACCCCAAATGTTACATAACTTTTTGTGTATTGAAACACATCTTTTACTGTCAATCAATAAATCAGATATCAAGTGTGCATGTAGTGAGCTTCTTTTCCTCCCTGAAGTGAGAGGAGGTAATCAGGCAGAGAGGAAGAATGTAACAAAAAGTTAGAGGGAACATTTCATCATGATGGTCTAAGGGCCCTGACGTTGGCCACGTGCTGTCTGTCCTTCTGCAGTGGAGGCAATAGCTTATTTTGGGAAGGACTGCAGTGCAACTTTTTGTTTTGCCGAACGTCCCAGGGGGTTGGGAGAATTTTAGAAAAAGTCCTGTTTCATGATTGGATGTTGAGAGTCATATGAAATTTTTTTTCTCTTCATGTGAAATAGTTTACAAGAGAAAAACTGCTTGGTTTCAAGTTACCTTGAATATACAATAGTGAAGTCTTCAAATATAAGTTGAAAGATAGTTTGACTAAAAATAAGACGAAAACTTTGATATTGACTTTTTCTTCATAATAAGTTTGGGGGACTGCTTTTGACCTTTAAAGGGTTAACGGTTTAAGTAGGTCCAGTCTGTTCCTTAAAACACAATGAAAAGTTTTGTATACAAAAACAATTATTTGCTTATATTTTAATTCAAAATTTTTTTAATTGTTCTAATTAAGGTAAGTTTAACCAGTTATCCTTCGAAATGATATGTTTAGGTGAAAACTGGCGCTTTAATAAGGGTGGTGCTTATTCAATGATGGCCAAGTCGTCTCAGGCGCCAAGTTGTCTGTGACTGAGTTGTCTCGAAGGCCGAGGGCCATGATGTCTCTGTGGCCTAGTTGTCCAGGGGCCGAGATGACCGCGCCGAGTTGTCCCAGGGGCCGAGTTGGCTGTAAACTGCCTAAGCTACTCCTAGGACAACCCTTGGCTAGACCTACAGATACAGTACGCCAGGAATGAATGTGCATGTTCACTCCGGTCGCGTCGCGGTGTATTCAGAGTACAAAAGAACCTTTGAATACCGCGCTCCTTCAATGGGGATTATCTGCTGCACGGTATACCGAGGTGGCTTTGTGTTTGAGGAGGGAAGTCCCTTTGTGTCCGCAGGTTGCTTCTGTGATAGCAAACCTTGCCTAAGTTGTCTTGTGTGAAAAGTCAATAATCGATTTTTCTTTCATTCCTATACCACGGAAATGGCCGTCACTAAATAATAGCAGTAGCCTATATCGGAAAAAAGTGGTAGACTACCGTACAGCGTGAATGTGACCTGGAATGAATTGAAGTTAAAACTTTCAAACTAGCGATCTTTGGGAAAGGTTAAAAAATTCTAATGCTGGTTCAATAAGTTTAAGATTGTTAACGGGTCTTACAAAAGCCTACCGGTGCAGTATTGGCATAAATTTTAATTCTCTTCGAGTCCCGATGTCTGAATGTACTCGCTCCTGAGTTATTAGCTCATTTTTACTTAGTCACGAAGAAACAATTTAAAGTTCCGTAAATTTGCCGATATGCAAGCAATGTGAATGGTACTGTGCATGCACGATCATAAGAAAGCTTGTCAACATTTCTGTTACGTGATTATAAATATGCATATTAAGCGACATATATAACCCGGCTGGGTCTACCCGATGTTCTTGGGGTTCAATGTGCCCAATGCTCCCCGTTTGCGTATATTTCGGTGATTTGAATATGATTGCCAGGTTCATTATTCCCAGGGTTCGATGTTCCCAGAAGTACGTATGTTCCGAAAATTCGGGAACAGCGAACCTTGGGAACAGTGACATAGACCCCCTCCACAGCTGAATGCGTTAACTAAATCTGCAATTTGAGTTTGCTACTGCTATTTTTCATACAATGAATGTTACTTTTCCGCATCCTTGGGTTTGGGAACTACGGCCAATTCTCTGAAGTTCGGATTGGAAAGTTACTGTTATATTTGGCCGTATTTAGTTTATAAATAGCCATCTGCGATGTTCAGGATGATTTTCCCTGTCTGCTTCACCCTGCTTCTTCTGCCCATTGCTTCCTCGACAAAGGGTGGACCTACGCTGTTAATTTTTTTATCAATCCCTTGATGAGCACCGTCAATATGTAAATTATCCCTTCATGATTTTTTATTTGAAACTTTTTAAGGTCAATACGTAGCCTCTATTTCCATCACTTGCTTTCGCCTTTCCCAGGAACTTTAATACGACTTCCTGCGATCATTTCAGCACTTTCACAGCATTTTTTCAAATGTCCTTCTTTGCAAATTGAAGGATGAAAATTATTAAAATGTTCGATACATAAAGTATAAAAAATTCGCCACAGGCTATATAGGCCTACTAGACGACCACCGCCCTATATATTCAATAACCCTATTTATCAACCTTACCTGCCAACATCCACATATCTTCGGACATTTAACACGCTTTCCTTTTTTAGCCATGTACATGATTTGAATATTTAAGGGGCAGCTTCCTCCCACCCTCCACACAAGCTACAGCCCTGGCACTACCGAACATAAAACAGCCGCGATGCATGCCAATTTTGCCATTTTTGGAAGGTTTCCAAACGTTAGACTTGTTGCTAAGTAACTGAGTGCCCTTGGCGCTCGGTCCGAATATCGTCCCTAGCTACAACTTACAAGCAGGTTTGCTAGTTCCAAAGGCGGAGCAGTAAACATCGTCCAGCATCAGAAATCGAGATAATAGCCGGGACGACCTTGGGAGGGGGTAGGTGTCGTTTTTTTATCTACCCATTACATGCGCTGGAGACAAGAGCCCATTTTCAGCTGGAGTCTTTAACAACACTTACTGCTAATCAAGCAAGAACAGGCTGTTTTCTTCCTTGGAGACCAATAAACTAAAGCTGAAGATTTCAAACTATACATGAAAGTGACTTACCACAGATAAAGTTTATAAATTCCACACAAAAGCAGGTTATATACAATCCAAATTAAATCCGATTAAATGCAACTAACGTTAATCTCGTCAACAAGGGCGGACACATAATTCTGAAAGCCTAGGGCCAAGCCTACATTGTGGTACTTGGACGATCTCACGGCAAGCAGCGCCGTGCACTGGTCAGGAGAGTTGCAGGTACTGCCACAAACTTGCTCTGATTTAATGCAAACACAAAATATGTAGTGCGTCTGTGGTGAAAATGTTGTCATCTGTTTACAACAAAACATGAAAGCAGGACCGATCTCCCAGGGTTCAGAAATGCCCTAGAATTTGTCTGTCAATCATACGTACACTTCACACAGCTGGTCACTGACTCTTCTTTCACACGGGCTGCGTACCTTTCATGTTTACCGCTCTCAGACCCGTTGTCGCATTGTACAGCAAGTCTAGAATCTTCCTGCCACTTCGGCGCCTTGTGACCTGACTAGAACAAGTCCTACATTTTCAAGCTTTTTCCTCAATCGGTACCGTAGCTTTTGCCCCTTGTCCCAATAGAACTTCAATTTTTGTGTGGCATGTATGAACTGTGACCACGGGCCGGACAAGCCGCTCTCCGCAATTCCCCTTGACTGGAGAGTGACTTTTTTCAAATTTGATTAACCCCGGGTGGAATTACGGCTATCGTTAGCCAGTTAGGAAATTCTTGTAAAGCAGTGCCCATCGCCCCAACACCTGGCCAACATCTTCAACAATGTAGTAACAACGAGGGTGACCCAAAATGGCTACGGCAGAAAAAAATGGAGGGTGGGGGCTAAAGTCTCCCCCAGGCCCGGTTTCGCGGGCCCTGAACACCTTACTCAGTTTTTGTGTTTGTGCATTGTTAAAATTACCCCCATGCACTTCATGAATCTTCTTCAGGCCGCTTCTAGTGTAGACGCGGCCCACAAATGTCCACCCTGATATGGATTACAGAATTCGGAGAAATTAAAAAAAATGCATAGGGCGAAAATTGCACCGAGAGTGCCAGCTTGTGATGTCATATTTTGAAAATGATAAAGCTTTTGCCGGTGTAGCCGCGGCTATGTTTAAAACCGCTCGGGACACTGGGGTAAGGATTGAAAGGCAGACACACAATGGGCGCTTTATAGGAATGAGGACGAACAACAGGTTTTGTTCCAAGCACGGTGGCACAGCTACGGTTGTTTACTCACAAAATTTCCTAATGGGCATGGATTTGATTTTGAAAGTGTGTGTGCGTTTGGAGGGGGACCGAAATGTTAGAGGAGACCAAAGCGTTCTCAATTAATGTTTCCAACGTTCTAGGGCTCTTTCGGAGCTAAAATTTATGGTAGCTGTGAAAATAGTAACGGTTTCAAAAATAGTGGGATGACATGCCCCCTTCCCACCTAATCGACGCCCATGCCACCCAATGCATGGTCAAGAAGGGGTAAGAGCAGAGGTGGATTGACGATCATGAATTTTTTTCCCCTTTTATGAACTTTCTTTTTTTCTTTTATAACGCTATTTTAATGTCGGAGAGTCTTCAACTACATGCCCACAATAAATTGAAAAGAGATGGCGGGTCTGATACACTTCATTCCCCGGGCGACATTTTTCAAAACCTGTGCTCTGCATTTTCATAGTCTTTCGGGCAGAATTACATTTTTCTGACAGAAAAGAAAATTCTGTCCTCTCCCAAACTGAAACGCTCCCATGCGGCTTGCAAATATATAGAGTATAAAACTTCAAATATATGGGAAGCCAAAAATTTTCCGCGGGTCGAGGCCTTGAAGTGCTGCCTCCCCCCCCCCGTTGGGGAAATCCTGGTGCGAACCCTGGGTTAGAGGCTGTATTCGATACGGTACACGGTGGGGACTTGGAAGACATCACAGTGAACCCCCTCCCCCGCCCTCCCACGCACAATCAGGCATGTTGATCAACCACAAAATGTCCGACTTAATGGATTGCAGAAAAAGGAGTCAATTGCACTTCGCCTGTTTTACGGTCTTGACAAATTTAAACTGAAACTATTTTTGCCCTGATTTTAAAATCGGGATAAAAGCAGTACAGAGACTACATCGTACGCAAAACAAATATTTTTCAGGAGATGACACATTAATCTTTCCAACCATGATATTTAGGTCTTTGTGTCTTGTATGGATAGCTGTTAATCGTACACTGAAAAGTGTTTAGAAAAAGTTTTGAATGCAACATTCCATCACAACCGAAAACGTACCGTACATAGTTAGTTTTACTGTGCATGGCACAACGTTCAATATATTTGCAAGATACAGCTGCCGTGCCGATACCCCCAGCCATGATGAATCGTGCTCACTGATTGGTTTATAAGTGTCATGGGATGAAGTACAATTGTGCATTGCAAGTAAGCGTGAGCGACTTCGCTAAAATATCCCTGCAAGCAGTATTGCATACAGTACTGTACGTGCAAACTGTAGTATGATCAAGATCTACTGTATCGTCCTACCACACCCCCAAATCCGCTATTTTGATTCGCTGTAGGAGCATCACGATTAGCACATGACATTGGGGACCACGGTCATTGGAGGGATAAAGTTGAAGGGAATGCTCTACTTTTCTTGAGCTGTACACAGTGCACAGGCCCGTGAGCGTTCGACCCACAACATGATGAAACATGCAAACATCACTGTACAGTACAGTGTGGGCTAGATAGGTACAGCGCTAAACGTAACAGGCGCGAGTTTCAATGGTCTGTCTCTCTTCCCTTTTAGGCACAAACTGGGACTAGCTTAATTTGAAGTTAATTCGCTTCTTTAGTGACACGCTGTGTCAACGTGTTAACAAAGCCTACGGGTAGTTGTTTTCATAAAGAATGCTCGAGGGCCGCGTGAGCAATTAGGGAGGGGTGTCAGTGAGTCTCCCTGCATCATGATGGGGAAGGGTGTAGATAAAGACTTTCTTGCCGGAAAATAGTTGCTCCAGTCCCACTATAGCAGATAAGATTGGAGGGGTGGGGGAGGGGGCGCGAAAGTTTTGACAGTGATTGGCGGACTCAGTAAGCGGTGTACATTGATGCTTTTCTCTCCACTTCGTACTTCTGAAACATGTACTCAATTCGCATGGAATTTAATGGAATATTACTACTATTTTCTTTGGACTAGACATCCTTTTCCACACGACGCTAACGGGTAAGATTAAAATTTTAAGCAGTAGCCTACCCGTGCTAACTGATGTGACTGCCCTATTTTACGACACTCCAGCAATCCGACACCCCTTTGTATTTACACTATCAATCGATTGGCCTCCGGGGCACCCTTGGGCAAGGAGTACCTGTATATTTGCCCTGTGCTTTTTCAGTGCTGTTGCCTTCGGGCGTGCTGTTGCCTTTTGGGCGGTGGGGTGGCCATAAGGGGTGGGGTTTGATGATTTTGTGTTTGGTTGCCTTGGGGGTTGGTGTGGGGTTGATGTTGAAGGCGGTTGTGAATGAGTTGGGGCGGGGTTGGAGCGTCGTTTTCATTTGTTACAGACCTTTTGGTTACCTGTTTTGTGTCTAGGCTAGATGGTTAATGGTCGAGTTTGTGTTTTTGTCCGGCCGGTTTGGGTTGTCTATTTGTTACAACATGTCCGTTTCTAAGAACGTTTTAAAAAGAAAGTATCAATCGATCGCGTTGTCGGAACAAGGGGTGTTGAAACAGAATGGATTCTATTTTGTTGTAATGAAGGGGTGTCAGAATACAAAAAGCCTGCAGGGGTGAAGGACCATAGGATTGTCGGGATATGGAGGTGTCGATATATGGAGCTGTTGAACCGGGGCAGAACTTCATGTACTTAGACATTTAGTTAGGTTATCTCATCCATCCCGGATTTCAGTGGTAGGTCGGGGCTACTCATTTAGTTGTAAGTTTCCATTGGCTTCTAAACTGATGGGGAAATACCCCTGGAATTCACAAAAGTATAAAAGTTACTATGTATCATGGAACACCTTTAAATTTTAATCTTGCTAGGCTACTGCTTGTGTGATCATAGGCTAAAACTGGCAACGGTAAAATCGGAAATTGTTTTACTGAACGTTACCGGTATTTTGCTTCTGTAAACCACAAGCAGAAATTGTGCGATAATAGGCTAAATCTGGCAACGGCAAAACCGGAAATTCGTCTTAATAAACGTTGTCGATATTTTATATTTTTGTAATTTGTAAACAACATGCAATTGCATAAATTGGAAAAAAAAAACTAGCCTAGGCTAGGCCTACAATACAAAAGAACCTTCGTTTTAATTTTGTACACAGGTCGTGTTGTACTTTGGAACAATGGCATTGCTGTTTAATAACCCAAAATTTATAACGTGTAACGTTAGACCTCAAATATTTGTGTACAATTTATACCATCGTTATAGTACTTGTGTTCTAGGCCAACCAAGGCAGTACTCTTTTGCTTAGAGCTGCAGCACTGATAAGATGCTCGCTCGTCCAGTCCATATTCGGCGCGACATGTGGGGAAATCAAGGATTGGAACTGATCAATATTTGCGTTAATTCCCAGCCAGCGGTAGACGTCTAAATCAGAAATATTATTGTAAAGAATACCTCCATGGATATATATACTACGTACACGGACAATTTAGCACAAATATAAATGAGCTCTGCCAGTGATTAACACATTAAATCGATCACACGGGAAGTTCAGTCAAGCGTGTAAATAAACTTGTTCAGTCCCACTCCTCGCGGCAAGAGGTTCCGTGGGTAGAAACCCTTTGTGAAAGCTATTCATTAGATTATGGGATTATTTCTTTTGAAACCGCCGAAAACCACTAGGTCGCAAATTTTAGGGAATCTCGTCGGTCAAAACGCGGTATACTGTGGGTATTCGGCGGTTGGTATCTAGCGCTCCGGTCGGTTTTTTACATTCATTCTTGGTGCATCTGTACATGAAGCTTGGCTGTACAATGTATACTCTACCTAAGGCCTAACAAAGCCTAGGCTAAACAGTAACACTGACTTAGGCCTGCAATGTACTTACACTTTGGCCTAGGCTACAATCCTGGACAATAATGATGGGACATTTTTGCCCAAATGTAGCAACATATATGCACAGACTCGTTGGTTTTCCAAAATCCCCTCCCCCCTAATTCAATGTTGTCTTCGCCAAAATATTCCCAAAATTTCAAAAATTGCAACATTGAACGGGGGAGCAGGGGACTGTCCCATGTATTTTTGTCCAGGATTGTCTGAACGACTGTACACATATGGGATATGGATTTACCGCTGAGCAGCTGCCGTAGAGTCAAGGAGAATTTAACATTTTGTAATTTTGGCAGTAATTTGTAAATCTTGGATTGAAATTAATAAATGTAAAGGGACAGTGGCGTCCAGTTTTCATTTACAGGAATCCCGCATCTTGAGGAATGAATTAGTAAACATGAGATGGTCACGTGGTGCACGAATGACGAAACAAGTATGAATAGTGTTGGCTATTTTGGTACATTACTTACTGTACAACTGATACAATGAACCGCGAACAACCTAATTAGCTTTTGTAGGTGGGAAATGTGTACCAGCCCACACGTTCGATGCGTAAATATTACCTATTACGTGAGATATAATTTAGTAGGCCTAGGGCCTATTTTAATTTTTCTTGTGACGTCATATTTGGTGGTCGTCCATGAGATTTGCTAGAAAGTTGGCAGGCTATTGTATACCGTAGGTATGCCATGTAACTTAGTTGGAAATGTGGGCTTTTTCACAGTAAAGCCCTTGAAAGACTCATAGTATTATGAGCGAAAGTAAGATTTTCAGTGATATTTGAATGTAGCCTACTTACTTAGTAGTTGAAAGGCAAACACAGTCAATAGCCTGCTTGCAGCAGGCTAACGTTAGGCCTAGGCCTAGCCTATATAACTTAGCCTAGTATCACTAACGTTACTGGCACTGATTGCAACTTTACAGAGAAGCCTCAGTTTTCTGATTATTTGAAAAGGTAGGAAGTTACAACTACATAATACAGTACCAAGGTATTCTTCCGGTGTCAAACCAAATTTATCTGTCCCCGCCATTTCTTTACTGTCTTGGATTTTCGGACTTTCGGGATGTTCGGTGTGTTAGTTACTGTTGAGTGTTGGCCTGGTAATACTGATCTACTCAACTGACTGTACTGCAGGCCAGAAAGACTCGACTGAGTAAAAATAAAAACAGAAAGTACCCCCCTCTATTTCAGAATTCGCATTACTAATTGTAAGATACTGTTATCTATCGGAAAGATAACTTCTGTAAAACCAGCTGAGGGACAAGCCTCTTACTCCATAATATTCAGGCGCGGATCCACGGGGGGTTCGGCGCTCGCCTCCGACGATCGGCCTTCGGCCGATGTTTCCTCCCCCCTTTCTCCAAACCCTAGGTCCGCCCCTGATATTCAGTCTTACCTAATGAAATTTTATGATCAATGGTGTCAAAAGCCTTTGAGAGATCGAGAAAAGTACCAGATACGTAATTATAATTCTCAAAGGCATTAATGACAGGATCACAAAAATGAATAAGAGCATGAGCATTTGAACGATCTGGAAAAAACCAAAGTGGTAGTCATAAATAGAATTGTTTCTCCTCAGAAATTTATATAAGTTTTTCAAGTATCTTAGAGAATCAGGGTAAAACGGAAATAGGTCTGTAATTACTAACATCTTTCTTTTCACCACTTTTAAACATTAACACTACACGAGCAGTTTAAGCGTCTCAGGAACAACACCTTGTGAAAGAGAAAAATTAAACTCAAAAGTAAGGGGGTCACTTAGACAAAGAGCAACATGTTTCACCACTCTAGGGAAGATGCTTTTTGTTGTTTTATTGTAATTATAGTGAAGGTGACGTTCACAATATTAATAATACTTTTATTAAGTCTGTATATGCATGGCTTTAGCCTATAGCATCGTTTGTCATCCAGTCAAAAAAAATTCGCTCACCAGAGCATTTTGAATAATCACTTTATAAGAATTCAATCTGTTATAATGAAACGATTCGTGAGGTGGACTAATGTCAGTATGTTTGTGAAGGACTTATTCCATGCCGATGGATCTTCTATTCTCTTACATTCAGTTTGCAATAATTTTAAGGCCAACGGAATACCATTTATTTTATATTTTGGCAAAATTTCTTCACTTGTTACTGGAAAATTACACTCGGAAGTGAATCTGAAAGTATTAATGACGGCCATGTTGTTCAAAGTTGTTTTATTGTTAAAAGTATTTCTAATTTGGCATGTCCTTAAACCGTTCCATCTATTCCGTGCGGTAATTAGTGAAACCGACATTCAATTTAAACAATAAAAACTTGTGCATTATTTTTTAAAATCCCTTTTATCACCCTACGGTGAAACAAATTTGAGGAATTTTCTTTTTAAACTTCTCCATCGATTTACTACCTACTAAATGACTTGTTTTTTAAATCCTAAAATTAAACGATTGAAATGAAGTTTGATTGGGATTCCATCGAGTCATATGACTGCATGAAGGGATTACGTGCTCGATGCCTCTAAGAGAATGTTAAAAAAGTGTCTTCACACTATAATTGCCCTTGAAAATCGAATGGCAGGCTGTAATTAGGCTAACTAGGCATGGTAAATTACAGCCAAGAACGAGGAAAATATACACTGAGGGAAATATACCTTGCCTAGAAGGCAAGGTATATCACAAGGGCAGTATAACGAAAGAACATTACTTTAAACAGCTGCTATATACACAAGAACAATAACCTACATGGAGCTGCGTGAATAGGAAGTCTTCTCCAAAGAGAACAATCGTCTTTTGGTAACCAGTTTATATTGACAAAGCAAGATTATTTCGTTAGGTATATCAATTTAATGTTTGACCATCCCATTCATTACTGTATTTTACATGTGAAATATTACCTGTAATTGTAAATTAAATAGGAAATTTCCCATTTTTTTTACCGAAATAGAAATTTGAGTTGAAAGTAGGAGCTATAAATTTTTCAAAACAGAATATGTCCCAAGAAAAGTTAAGAAGATTCAATTAAAGCACTAAAGAAATTTTTGTTTACGTATCTTCGTTGTTGGAAAGTCAAATTATCACTATCTTGTCAAGTTCTGGCATAGCTTATTAGGATGGCGTATTACGGATAATCCTCTCAACTCATACTACAAATTTTGTAGTAGTTTAAATTCTAAAGACAGCTTTTTGATTGAGAGCATGTGAAAAAATAACAACAATAATAATAATAATAATAAAAAAAAACGCAGATTACCGAAGCTCGTATTACAAAGCACGTACTATTCTGATATAGTGTTTTAATTACACATTGAAGTTTTGTATACTTGTGCCGTAACGCAATAAACTGAGACTTTGTCTGGATAAGGATGAATAAGACAGTTGTGGGAGGGGCTTATCTGAGTAGGTTAGAAGAATTAAAACTGTTTAAGGTCAGAGGGTTTGGTCTTTAACCTTAATGAGGTGATGTTTATGTAAATTTGTGACTATAGTAAGAAGAAGTGTTTATTTATTACTTTAAAAAAGAATGACCTTTTTGATATAGAATAAAACAAGGGTTCTAGTCTATATCTTATATATTTACATGAATGTGTTGCAGTAAGCTACTGTAATATTTTGCTGCCAACATTTATTTCATCCAAATTGTGAATACCGAAAAATAAATGGAGATGAAAAATAGGCCACAGACGGTTGGTACTATTAATGGTTGGCACGTGCCGGTGCTATATATAACACGGAAAGGCATGACACATATATTGGCTGTAGTAAAGTTTTGCGCATGACGATGTATTTTACCCCCCCCCCCTCCAAAAAACCCAAAGGCTTAGTGATTTCTTGCCAAAAAAACTCTTAATTTGATTTAGGCTCCATCTTGCTAAGGTGAAAGCATGCCCCTACAGTGTTCATCATAGATATCGCGATTACAGGCAATTTAAGAGGTTTTCGCAGATTTACCGCTGGTGACCTCATATGACCTCGAACATCCACCAAAAACGATAGGGTTTTCTTCTCAACATGGCAAATCCGTATACCAAATATGAAAAGTGTTGGTCATTCCTAAATTGAGATATTGCGATTACAAGCTTTTTAGACTTTGACCTCTGGTGACCTCAAATGACCCTTCACCTCCACCAAAAACAATGGGGTTCTTCCTCTCAACATGACAAATCTATATACCAAGTATGAAAAGTGCTGGTCATGCTAAACTTGAGATATCGCGATAACAAGCCTTTAGAAGGTTTTTACAGATTTACCGCTGGTGACCTCATATGACCTCTGACGTCCACCAAAACAATTGGCTTCTTCTTCCCAATATGGCAAATCTATATACCAAATATGAAAAGTGTCGGTCATTCCTAACTTGAGATATTGCGATTACAAGCTTTATAGACTTTGACCTTTGGTGACCTCAAATGACCTTTGACCTCCACCAAAACAATAGGGTTCTTCCTCTCAACATGAAAAATCTATATACCAAGTATGAAAAGTGTTGGACATTGCTATCTTGAGATATCGCGATTACGAGCAAAGTGTCACAAACACATACATACACACACATACACACGCACGAAATCACCATCGCATAGATTCCTTGCCTGCCTTCGGCAAGGAATCAAATAAGAAAAGAAACTTGGATCTTTATATTCTGTGCATTTAATTGCGATTACAACTTTTTGCAAAATGGATCTTTATGCCTGAAATTTTGTCACAGACCAAACTTTAATCATACAATTACGTGTTTGATATGCATATTGGCTATAAATATGACTACTATCGAGGGCCTGTGAGTACAGGCAGTGTGCAGCTACGACTACGAGGGCTAACTAATAGGTTGTTTGGATTTATCAAGAGGAATTTCAGCATTATTAGAAAACTTAGATATTTTATATATAACCATACAACTTAGTATAAGCGCTTGGTAAGACACCATTTTGACTATACCAATGAGGTTTGAAGTCCGTTCTGCAAAGAAAAAAAAAGAAAAAAGAAAATAAAGATGTTTCTCTTGGACCAAATCAAGCGGAGGGCCAAATATGCACCTCATACATGAGGTCAGGAATTTACCTTGTTACACCAGCCATCTCCGGCTTACCACTCTGGAGTTGAGGGGAACATGTCTTATGTCTTCGAATTTCTTTACGATACAATTTCTCTTTTGTATTTACAGGTTCAAAAAGATTAGAACATTACTAGATAAATGGTACCACTACCATTAATTTTTTTTCATTCTGTGAATTAATAAATTCCTAATATTGAGAAAATGAAGCAAACCTGCGTTGTTCTGATAAGTAATCTTCGCGACCAAAACACAAGCTCAGCGCAGCCGCACCAAGAGTTGGCGCGGAGCGTATAAAAAGTTTGAATAATCGCCTCTCAGACAGCCCAAGGACCTGAATGGGAGCTCTCTGGACAGATGGAAATGGCATTTACATGGCTTGTAACTTAGAAACAAAACAACTGGTCGTTATTTTTAACTGTTTTGACGGCCATTTTAGGATATATCGTCTCGTGTTTTGTCCGCCTTTCCCATATGTAGTTGTATTCAGTTGTCAGTGAACCAAATACTAGCGTACTTCTTTACACGTAAGAGCAAATTGCAATGCGCGTGACCGCGAATCATAATTGCTCTTCCTACAGTTATGTCATGTTGTCGTCAATGCATATCGGTTATTAGTTGCTAATTGCATTCATACAAACTTGAATAGGCCAAGTTAACGACGTGTCGTTCTTTATCCAACAAACATGTTACGTAACTTCAATTGTTGAGGAGTATTCTTACGAAGGCGTTGCTATAGTAACGAGGATTCGGAAATGAAATCTTACATTGTTGATTCCTTAAAAATTGAAAATTACTTAGGCTATCACAAAAGCTTCTTTTCTAGATAGGATATTCCGAAAATGTTTTTTTTTTCACCGAGTGTTCTCTTTGTGTGACCACTACATGTTTGCAATAATTAATAAAAATTATAAATTGGAAATTCAAGTTTCTCCGTCTTTTAGTTATCACCATGTCTAATCTATCACACATCTATTTATTTTGCAGGCAACTGTCCTAACTTAAATATTACTTTTGGTTCATAGATAACGGTATTCTTAACATCAGTATTTAGGCCTATAGATACAGAATAGAGTACTCACAATAAGGATAACTCTAACCCCTTTCACATAGACCCCCTGAAGACGGCGATCAGGTCCTGTAGTATAACTAGTCACTTGTACTAATCAAAATCCTGGCTGCGGTAGTACCCGGGTCCTGGATATGACCTTAAACTGCATCCAGGTAGGGTGATGAGGTCGTCTGTGGTGAGTTTGTCCCCTACTATCGCCTACAAAATGCCCACAAAATACTATAATACTCACTCTACGACTGGCGGGTTGTTGGCGCCATAAAACCGAGCGTCGTAAGAGGCGACTGAAAGGAAACCAAACTTCCACTTGAACAATACTTGAACGTTAATTTAAACTTTGAACTTTTTATAGGGTTGACTGAAACTATATTACACATTCGTGTTGGTGTGTCGTTGAATCTCATCTTACTAACTGGTTAACTAACGAACGTCAGTAACCACATTTTGGAACGAGGTGGAGAGACTCTCGAATAACAAAGAAAAACAAAGGCGATAATCTGAGTGAAGTTTCAGAATGACCTCACAAATTAAATGACATACTTAACTAATGGAATAAACAACAAATGGGAAATACACAGTGCATATTCGAGTTTGTTGTACTTATTTACACAAGCTTGAGGTACACTGTAAACAGTCAAATTGGTCAAGCAATGCCTGAATTGACCAATCACGTTAGTCAACAACATTTACCATAAAATGTGACAATATTTGACCCAGTTTTATTGGTTTCTAACAAATATTAAGCCTTCCTAAGTTTTCACTGACATTCTTTATTCCATTAAAAGAGTACGAAATTAGTCAGATATCAGTAAAAACTAATCAAATATGAGTGACTAACGTGGTTTGTCAATTCGGACATCACTTGACTAATTTGTGCTTGCAGTGTACACATTATAAAATTTTTAGACTATAAAGGCAGCCTTTTAGCAGGGAGTTGTGACTCCGAGGTCTTACGGAGAGTTACCCCCAGGCTAAAGATCACAAGGATGAAATCGTTTGGTTTCGCCCCTTGGCTCTTCGCCAGAGAGTCGAGAGGACTTTTAGAAAAAGGATGAAATGTATAGTTCTGTTACCAGAGATGCTTTTAATTGGAAAATTTGATAAACCAACCATTGACTTACTTCCAAATAAAACCTGAACTGTCACAAAGAATAACTGAGTAGCAAAACGAATTTCCGAACTCAGTTATTGTGGGTTACCTTTTGGTGTGTAAAGTTGTTCTTGTTGCAATTCCATTTTTATTTGTGGCCAAGAATAACATACACAAAAATCTATCCCACATAATTCCGGCTTTGTGATTACGATTTGGCAAAGGATCTATTGCCAAAATAATGACCTGATTTAACTTTCCGTCGGGTGTGAACGCTGCTGCGAGGGAGACGCGGTCGTCCTGGATGGAGAACTGAGTCTATAGACGAATCCGATCAGTGCTTGTGTTTAGTGACTGTATGCAGCCATTAGTGTGGTCCACCAGCCTTAATTTTTTAGCCTATTTATTGCCTACACGAATTTCAAACCCTCATAATGAGTGAAATTGAGGGAATAAAAATACAATATAGTGTACAGTCATTCATGATACACGGCAGGTAAGCAAGGAAATCGAAAGACTTAAGGTAATTTTCTTTAAAGTGGAAGGAGTATTTATTGCCCGAATTGTGTCATCGTGTAATGTTTTGTTCATGTTTTGCCCGAATAGATCAACTGCTTTTGCCCGAATTGGGAGGGCGAGTGACCTCCTGCACCCCGCCTCGTACGCCTGTGTACCCAGTTATGTCCGACTAAAATCAGGCCATTACTTGACTGTCCGGATTCGTCTATTAGGGCTAAGTTTGGAAGGGTGGCTGTTCAAAAAGTGGTAAGAGGCGTTTAAAGGTCAAGAGCAGTCGTCCCAAACCTATTTAGAAGCAACAGCTATAAATCTCACGATTTTTTGCTCACTTTTCTGCAAATATCTTTCATAATATCTTAGGCCTTCATTATTGCAATTTTCATTTTCACCAAGCAGTTACTCCAAGTTTATTTTCCATCTCAGGAGAAAACTCCTGTCATATGACCCCCAAGAGCCAATCATAAAACAGGATGGTGTACCACTTTACTTTAAGATGGGTTGACTGCTCTTGCCCTTTAAATATGGAACCGATGCTTTTATTTAAGTTCCCCTTGGATGAACAAAGAATCAAATGCACTGCAGGGGGGTCTATTTTGTTAAGATCTACACTTTGCCAACTGGAATAATCCTGCGCGTATCTTTGACGAGAGTTACTGCCATAGCAACAGCCTATTTCCTAAGACACTCGACAGATAGATTTTAACTTTGTATCTCTATACAGTGAAAAAATGCACTACTCTAGTAGCATGCACCTGGTCATATTTTTGCATTTGCCCATAGGGAAAAGAATTTGCTAAACAGAGAGGACTGGCACGGTTATGTCAAAATTTAGAACGACACAGTTTCGGCTTTCACCCTTCTTTTAACTGGGCTTTCTCCTGGACATAGAAGGCTTTAAATAAGTTGGAGTGCGGTAATTCGATCTGGGGCTGTGCACATGGGCACATCGCCAAAATCGGCGACATAAATAAAGCGCTCACATTCTAGTGCAACACCAGTTGGAAATTTTGAGCAGTTTGTTGTATTCAGTGGAATCATTCCTTCTTTAATCTATTTGTGAAATTAGGAATCGGTACACTGTTAGGAATGAGTCAAAATCGCTTTAAATTTAAAGAGCAAAAATTAAAGAGAAACATAAAGATTACAGAAAAGTTCTCGAAATAAGTTCCCAGAACTTTTCTGTAATCTTTATTTTTTTTTTGATCTGTAAATCTATCTTAGTCCTTTAAAGTGTAAGTTGGTTTAACGCAGAAGGTTGTAATTGTATACACGAATCCGATCAGCCCTTGTGTTATGTGACTGTAGACAGCCAATGGTAGGGTCTAGCCTTAAATAGTCTTTATTTATTGAATGTCTAAATGAATTTCAGATCCTCATATTCAGTGAAATTGAGGGAATCAAGAAATGTTTCCGTGTACAACTATCCATGAAAAAGATAAGCAAGGAAATTGAAAGACTAAAGGTAATGGACCCCAGTTATGTCCAGCTAAAATCAGACCATCCCTTGCCTGTCAGCCGTATTCGTGGAAATACCGATAAAAGACGGGATGAGAGTTTAGTTTGGTAGAGCGAGACACTTAGATTTAAGCATAGTTCTGTAACTATTGCATGAAAACATGCTGTCAATATGATGGTGGGTTGGGTATATCAGTGTTTTACGGCCGTTTCCAACATACTGGTTCAAGTCAAACCGGCCACGGCCTTTTTTCCAGTTGTGGCTCACTGGCTTGTTTTTCTTACTCCGTTGCTTATGGGGAGCTGCACGCACAACGGCAGTAGGTTCCATTTTTAGAGTCTTTGGTATGACTCGACCTGGGAATCGAACCTGGGCCTTCCGCGTGAGAGGCGGATGCTCCACCGTTATACCAAACACACAATTGATGAGACTGGGAGAAACGTGTACGGACAGATACCTCACCGGACAATTACCTCCCCGACAACTACCTATAGGACAACTACGACCAGGACAACTACATTCGGACAAATAATACTCCTTTCGTAATCCTCGAATAAAGACACAAAGTGAAATTTTAAAAATATATAAATGTAGAACAAAGAGAAGGAATTCGAACAGTTCAGTTAACATCTTTATAGGACATTCTTGAGATGAGACATAAAATGATTAAATTATTCACCCAATTTAAAATGATACATTGCGCAATAATTTGTGATGTCATTATTGTGCTACTCTCAAATGACAGTTTTTGTATTTCTTTGTTGTCCTCAAAGTTACTGCAACTTATGTCAATATGTCATCGTAGTACTGTTGTGATGTTATTAATTAAGCCCTCTCTGTAAAACGTGCTATGCAAACAAAGAGGAAAAGTGCAAGGTTATAAAAAAATTAATTTCAAATAGAAATCGGACGTCAATAATATTGTAGTCACTTCTTTATCGCTTTTATGGTCTAAACAATCAGGGGTACTTTGTCGACAAATGTGGTAGTTTCATCCGGTAATCAAAATTTTAAACTAAACGAATCCGTGCTTTTTTTAAGGATGCAAAATGTATACTATAAATATTGTTCATATCAGCTTATTAGCCATGAGCATTTCTTATTTTCCGTTGTAGAACACGCTTCTTTCTAATCATTTTGCACAACCGCTGAAAACATTTTAGCATTTAAACGTGCTTACGAAGTGGAGACGGGATTATGCATGCAAAGGCAGCGCTACCGTGGTGGGGTGAGGTTTCCCTCTGATTTTGTCCTTCCCCAGTCCCTCTCCCTCCTAAGTAAGACGGACCAATCTGGAATTAGTTTAACCAAAATAATAAATTATATAACTATTCTGAGACTTAATTTTTTATCAAGAGATATACTAAAACCTAACAGCGTCCGGGTCTAATTCTCCCCCTGGACCCCTACACACGGTATAGTGCGCGCTTCAAACTATGCCCAAAATTTTTTGCCCGATACATCCCCCAATTGAGTCATTCTGGCGCCACCATGATAGCGCGTGCATGGTTTACCTTTACAACCTATAGCCTTTTTAACTTACCTAGAAGTTCACGTAGGCAAGTAGCACTTGCAATGACAGAAACATCTTAATGTAATTCATGAGCAATTAATTTTTTAATTAAGTTATGCTGACATTTTATCTTGGAAATGTAAAGGCATTCTTCACGCTCATATAACTGTGGTATAGGCCTTAGTGTCTTTTATTATATCATACTTAATTTCAAGGAATGCACTAAGAAAGATCTCGATATGAATAAAAGGGCAGAGGGAACCATTCAAGGCAAGGACGAAAATGACGTATTACTGAAAAGAAGGTGCATCAAACTTTCGGCGATGTCCTTGCGGCAGAAGATAAGTGTTTCATTGAAGAAATTCTTGAAAAATTGCTTTTTTACTTTGTACATGCAACTTTTCATAAGTACATGTACAATTTTTATGTATGAATTAACAAGTTTAAACGACTCTGGACCTGCGACATAAAACAGGATACAGTCTCGGGGGTTGATACCTTCGTTTCATACCCTCGTGCTGCTCCCTCGTGTATTGCTTCCATTAAACCCGGTTATGCCTTATCGTTCGAAAGCATGGTCCTTCGGTTCGTGACACTATATCACTCTCTAAACACTTAAGAATATAAATCACTAAAATCACATTAAAATGAACCAAATCTGGGGAAAAAATCACTCAAAAGAGTTATTCTTGACTTACTCCGGAGTAAATACTCAGTCTTAACTCTAGATCCATCCCTCAGTTTACTATTTTCGATTAGAAAGAGAGGAATTATACATATTCATGAGCAAATGGATAAATGCTTGATCGTGTGTTATTCTTTATTTCGTACAATTTGCCTTTGGAATCTTTCACTGTATATGTGTAACCACCATTCCTGTGTTGCTTTTATCGAGCTGTTTACCAGTTTACATAAGATTGTCATTATTAGCCTTGTTCCAAAGTGACCTTAGTCAGACCGGTTAGTGAAGGGCGTGAGCGAAATAAAGGGAGTAGGTGGGGGAGGGGGGGGGGGGTGTTAAACTATTCTGAATTCAGTTTTAAGTCATTGGCAACAACTTGAAACCAAAGCATGTTAGGGACAGTTACCGCATTATTCTTCCACCCCTCTTGCCTATGTACGCGGGACTTTGTCACAAACTTTCAAAGAGACATTGCCAGACGCCAACATTTGCAAGGCGACAATTGTACACACTAAAATGCAAAGTTTAATATTGTCTTATATTTTCCTCAATTTTGATTGTTATAGCAACCTCAAAGAAAGCACCAAAACATTTGAATTTCCATCAATATTGTTGTATGCCATTTCTGTTGGCTTAATCGATTTTTTCTGAAATGCATTTTGTTTCCATTTTGATATGCTTAAATATCTGTAGCTTGTATTACAAGTCGTGCATGTTTCTTTCGCTTCACTATTCACCGTGTTTCGCATATTAAAAAGGCTTCTTGTTATTCATGGTATATGCCACAGTGCTTGTACGGGCGGGATTTTTGTTTGTCGTGGTCAATTGCCAGGGCCGGATCACCGGGTAGGGGAGGGGGAGGGTTAAGTAAGGGATGTTTTATTCTTCCCTTTGAGAAACTTTCGAAGTGTTAACCTGTGAGGTGTTTTGGTACAACATTTGGCATCATTTTGAAGTCAACGTATTTATTTTATTTGTTCTATTACAGTTTTTTTTGTCACATTCGATCGGGGTAATTGGGGCCATGGATTTACCGAGAAGGGGGCATGGTCCTATTGGCTACTATGGCCCCTTCGTTAAAAAATAACCATTGAATAGGCTATGTGTTCACCAGCTCACAATAAATTGATGGGTGACGACGGAGACTGAAATGGACCGACACCCTTTTAGCTAAAGTTTTGAAGTTTTCTTCGGACTTAGCCATGCATTTTCGTCGGGTCTTGAGGAAGGGCAATTCTCTATGTGAAGTATACCGTCAAACGCCTTCAGCCTCAGTTACCTTAGTGGCGGTCTCTGGGTATATGGTGCTGTTATGAGACAGTGGGTATCTAAGACCGTGTTCCATAAAACTCCATTTTTGAGCCCTAACAACCATGTTTACATGCAGGTATAAACTTATATACTTAAAAGACTTGCACGAAAAATACAGATCACATGAACATCTACCATTAAAATCCTGGAAATCTTTAAAATTAACGGGATGTTTCAAGTCCTTCAGAAGTCCAAATTTTAAGTTCCCAGTCAACACAAAGGTGATTAAGGCACAAATTTACATCACTCTGCCAAAAATGCTTGGTGACAACACAACAACAAAAAAGATGTTTTAGCGTCTCTGGCCCAGTACTTACAGAAGGTGCATAAAAGAGAGTCTGTATACTTAATTTTATGTAAGAAAATATTTGTAGCAGTAATCCTATGGATAAAACGGAACTGGAAGAATTGATGAGGCTCCCGAATAGCCACAAAAGACAGATTAAAAACGCTAATCCAATCATAATCATTGTTTGAAAATTGTTCCCATGTAAACAGCTTTTGGGGTCTGACCCTTGTTCTTAATAAAATAATTTTAAGCAGTCTTAGTGGGACTGTTGCAAAAGATATAAGATGTCAGACGTAAGTGATTTTCAGAAAGGTGGTGATTTGAATCAATGTTATATGTTCAGTTTGTAAGTCAGTATGGCCGAAACAATGCCATAATGAACGGAAAGTACGTTTCAATCATTAAACTTATTAATAACATCGGCATACTGTAGGGCAGTACCTGTACCATAAGAAAGTTATGTATATAATGGGCTTCTTTCGAGTGTAAAATACGAACATAAACAGTGGTGTTACTGATCTTAATAAAAGAATTATTCAAAACACTCTCGTTACCATAATTGCAAACATCAGAAGGACGAAAATTAAAATCACACCAAGTATTACAGACTCCCTGAATGAACCTGTTGGGGATCGTTATATCATTTTTATGAAAGTTACTCTGAAATAATAATTTCTCCCATAATTCTTAAGAGCAGAATCGAACAGAAGTTTCCATGGGCTACGATTGTCATCAAAATACAGTCTAACGCAAAAGATATTAAGTAATTAAAACATTTATAATTTAATTCGTGTGTTTTTTTAGCACACCGACTGCACACCTCAACTTTTTGAGGAGTACTATTTACAGCTTGCCTGGAATTTTCAAAACTCAAGGTCTGTACCATTATGACCTTAGAAATCTTTACATCCATTGTACTTCTCTTGCCTCTGGCTGGTATCTAGGCAACGAAAAACATCATGCATGTGCACTTATCGTAATGGTTTCCTTCCCATTACAGGAGATCCATAAAATAATGTCAAAGCAAAGAGAGTATGAACAAGGCGATAAAATTTAAGCTCGTTGCTATGCAGACGATAGTTGTAGCAGAGAGCTCTTTCAGCTCTCCGTTGTAGCCTGCTTAGTAGACTTCATTTACTTACGATGAGAACAAAACAATTAAAAACGTACAATGTATACACTGTACAGACAAGGGATTTACAGGCTGTTAGCATTGGTAGTATGCACTAGATGCACACTTGGAACACACGAAGAAGACATACATGAGGAAAATATTGCGCCTAAGGCGATCAATATAGTAAGTAAAAGAGGTGTAATGGGGGGAGGGGAGGGGGTACGTGCGACGTTTTACATGTACGGTGAATCCCTTGGCATAATAAAGGAAAAGGCCCACCCTCTCCTCATAATTTTTGTATCATTCCTTTGTAAAATTAGAGTCATGCTCACATGCATTAGGGTTAAAAATTTCTGCAAGCGAGCAACACTGAACAATCATGCATTGGACAATTGATGCCAAATAGAAATTGGAATGATTGTATGATGGTGTTTGCATGTACGCCTGTCAATGGCAGTGTACTCAGCTATTGCAAAATTGACCCTAATGAAAATTTATCCCACAAATCTCTGTAACTTTTGCTCAGCGGGAGAAATGCGTATGGTTTCATAGTACCATGTTGCCTGCGTAGCCGCAGTTGTGAGGCATATTCCTCGCTCAGTCGTATCCACACATTAATTCCTTCATGGTGGTTTCTGCAGTGGATGGCGCTGTTAAGGCAGTGGATGTGAGGCCTTAAAGAGGGACTGAACAAACCGAGTCCGTTCCGCGGGGTAAGTAGAAGTATACCATTTCGAAAGGGTACCGAGGCTGTTGAGGGGGGACCAAAGGGGTGGACAGAGCATGTTACGTGTACGCTCTATCCGTAAATTGTCGCCACCGACTGGGTCAAAAAAGGCCGAGCAACAAGATGGCCGCAGTAAGTCTATAATTTGTACGATTTGACGAAGACTCTGTAACATTTTTAAAAAAAGTTTAACTTGAATGGGAAACAGTATCATACCTTGCAATACTTGGAGTAATTTTGACATTACCTTGCATTATTTCGAAAATATTGTGACTTTCTTGCAAAATCTGTTAATGTACCTGAGCAAGTCCAAATTTTCACAATCACATACACACAAAACCATAGCAGACGACAGGAGGGAGGTCTCGCTAGACACCTAGTAACACCTTCCTGCCTTTACTCACACGTAAGACTGCGACAATATACTCCACAGCCTTTCTCTGTCCATGTATAGGAAGTCCGTGGGGGTGATACGGCATCTGTATGACTGGTATTCTCCAAAATCCCGGATGTACGTAATTATAACATATAAGAATGGAATCTTAATTTTTCAATATGAGAACCTTTCAACGTTAAAAACAGGAGCAAGTGCCCTCCCTCGCTGGTTGTATACTAAGTAGCGGAGCTGCCACATGGTCGGGAGAGGGGTCAGTCGCCCCCCTGATCTTCTGTCGGCGCCCTTTTTAGGTTTTTAACATACTTTACTCTTGCACCATTATTGGCAAAAGACATAATTTAGTTCCATTGTCTGAAGGTCCAGATAACAAAATGCTCAAACATCCACTCGCAGTAACTGTACTATCTGCACTTTATTCTGATGGAAAGGGTCATCTTCTGTAACATTGGGATAGGTTTTGTCGAAACGTATCTTAAAGCTTGATACGCACTAAATGAATATTGTCAGTGTGCTAAGTTCATTGCTTCCACACCAAGCGTCAAATAATAAGCTTACAGAAATAAAAGATGTTGCAAAGGGCGCAACAATAATTGTAGCGCAAATAACCCTCTTGTTGCCTGGGATAATTGTCAGCATAGACAGTATAAAGAGTTTATAAAGATACCAAAATAGCTTCCACAACATTTTTAAAAATCATTTAAAGAGAGCATTCAGGTTAAAATAAAATAAAACTGTTATCATAGCGGTTAAGAGTTTTAATGAGCGGTTTCCATTTTGCTTTTCTTCAAGTGACCATTCTCGAGATAAATGGCTATTTCTGACACTGCACGGTAATCCCATGAAAATGCTTAATATTTCTGTACTTCCGTAGTCTCAAAAGCCAGGAAATCGCATCAAATATAAATTCGGTACCTAAGGAGCCAAGCAGACCTCATGTTTTGACTATTTCTTTCAGTGTACTTAATGGCTATTTCAGAGTGGTCACATGATGAAATTTCCGTCAATTACTGTTTCTTCATGTACTTATCTTGATTTCCAGATGCAAAGAAAGTATACCTAACGGTGATTAATTTGTGGCGATTCGCTCTGTTTAACAAGAAATTTCCCAACTGGCTAACGTAACCCTAATCCTTAAACTAATCCCTAACTCGAACAAAGAATACGATCGATACAATACAATGGCAACCACCAATCAAGAAACACCTTGTTAAACATTGAGCATCTACCCATTAATTTCCGTAACTTTGTCCCTGTGTAAGAATGCTTGCTATTTAGCTTTAGCAGGTTTAATATTTTTCTTCACAAAGTAGCCCATTATTTCATTAAAATCTTAATTTAAAGCGGCACGTTGAGTTGGTTCATGAAATTCAACAAATTTTTCTTAACCTGCTATAAGTTTTCTTCACATACCAATGACAAATGGTCAAACTTAGACAATCCCCATATCCTACATACAAATAACTGTTTTATGAGTGAGTACTTAAAAGAATTGGCTGGTAAGCCGTTTTAGGCATTTGTAAATAAAGGTTATAATATTTAAATGACATGGAAACTGCAGCATTAAAATTGTCCATGTTAAAAGGAAAGAATTTTTGAATTCAGCGCCCATAATTTCTAAAACACTTTGCTGTCGGTTTTCAAAATTCATGACCAGACACGTTTTCAAATAATGTACAAAACCGTTGAAAGTCCGGACACTAGAAAAGTCAAAATTTTAACATTTTCTGTGACTTTTGGACTTGAAACTTGACTTGTTATACTCACTGTAAGCATTGTTATGTGGTAGTGACCCTTTGAGACTCTCATTAAGTTATCGATATCTACTCAGTGAGCTTCTTTATTCGAGACCTGACAACAACACACAAAATATAATGACTGCCTTTATACTCGAATGTGAAAGAGAGGGATAGAAACATGGGCGTCCTAAGAGCTGAGAGGGGCAAGGGGGGGGGGGGCTTGCTCTTCCCTGGAAAACAGAAAAACCTGAAAAACGAAAAAACATAAAGAAAAAGACGAAGAAAAATAAAAATCAATATTTCTTAACAGTTCACTCAGTTTTTTCCCTATTTATATGCGGTAAATAGGCTTTAGAAATGTCGTTTCCAGTGATCTGAGTGGCATTTTGGGCCAAAATTTTCTTGCGCTCTGCGCCAACTCATAGTGGCGGGAAGCTTTTCCCCCTAAAACAATTTAGTCACCCCCTGAATTTTCTTTGGCGGAGACTAATTGATAGAAAATTTAAACATGTTCTTTTAAAAAAAAACTGGCTGAGAAGAAATGGCAAATTAGTCTTCTACCAGGTGCGAAAAGTCAAATGCAAATTCTGAAAAGCCGTGGCTTCAATCGTGCTGAGACTCGGGGTGTTGAATCCTTCGAAGCGCCCCTGCATACCATTTTCGCCCCTCTGACCGAAATCCCTAGCTCCGCCACTGTAGTATACTGCTGTCCGAAAAACCCCTTTACTCTTTTCTAGTGTCGTAGGCTTAAAAACTAAATTGACCGATGAAACACTGCACTCCGAATGAAAAAGGAGCGGTATCGATATTCTCCTGAAAAGTTCATTATGGCGAAAAAATTAAATCCAAATTATGGATCTAATGACAAATTTTGCACGGTCTTAAAAAATACCATGATATGTTACCATGGTAATTTCTCTGGTCGTAATGTTTTCATTTCGATCCATCATTGATTACGTTCTTCGAGACCAAGAGAGCGTGGTAAACAAAGAAGAATGGATGAACAAAAAAGGTTTGACTAATTGTGAACAATATCTTCGCTATTTGGTGGTAACTTAGTCTTTTTACCACACACGGATATCAATTGGAGTTATTAACCACAAGTGATTACACGCCGGTGATTTCGTACAGCAGTGGGTGGAAAGACATAGGAGCCCTGACCTAAAGACAAACTAGGCTAAGTGACAATTTGACGAGAAGAGGCTTTTTGTATTGCAATGACACTTATTGTTTTTTCTCTTCATTAACACCAACGGGATGAAAGAGTTAATTTTTTTTAAATATGTACTCCGTGGGTCAAAGTAAGTTACCATAAAGGGCGTTGACAGTCGCCCTAAACTTATTGTAAAACGACAGTTGAACCTTTTCTTACAATTTTCTTCTCATTTTCTTCAAAGTACATTTGGTAATATATCAGGAGTTGAATACTGCATAGGACTATCTAATGTGAATCAATGAGTTACTTCTCATTATTTTCACGATTAAATGAGAAAATGATAGAGTCACGTGATCTCAAGAACCAATCATGAAATAGGGTACACAGACAAGGAATTCATTAGGCCTTCAAGTTCCTTGCATATAGACCAAACAAATCCAAATAGTGAAATACTCCTCAATTTATTTCCCCTAGGTTAACATGATACTGTACGCCTTAAAGAGCCAGTACTCTCACCCCAAACTACACTTCTTGTAGGGGGTAACAGAAACTCTCAACTGGTTCAGCTTTTTGATTAACTGCTAATTCAAACAAGTACCGAAGGTTACATTACAGAGCATGAACTGTACTGAGAGTGTTTTGATTATACACATTGAGCTTTTCTATACCTGAAGCAATATAAACTGAGGTTGTGTCTGGATGAGGGTTAATTTCAGACAATTGTGGGAGGGGCTTAAATAAGAAGGCAAGGAGAACTGGTACTGTTTGGGAATACAGAATTGGGCCTTTATAACTCATTGTATAATAGCAGTCACTTAAGTAGCAGTCACTACCCGGAAAATGCATAAATTCATCTCATTTCGGATAAGTATGTAGTTGACGATCTCATTTTATAAATGGCTGATATCAATAAATTAACCACAATTTTGTAATAGTTAAGAGCCTTGCATTATCATTTAAAATTATTTGGAAGCAAAATGAGTTACGTTTAGGTGTAGGTTACTTTCAAAAAAGTTCAGGAGCAATGCAAGTGCTTTCATAAGACTTGAACAAACATTCAACTTTAAAATTTAAAAAATATCATAATTTGAAATAGTTAATTAGCCTATCGATAATTTGTTTGACCAAATTTCAAAATATTACAAATCAATAAGTAAATCAAGTTTAACATTCAATGTAAAAAGTATACTAATATATTTACTTGGGTGAGAAAGCCGTTTCACCAGTGGCGTCACTACGGCAGTCATGAGGGGACATTTGCCCCTTCAAATTTTATCCTCGCCCCTCATTTGAGCCCTTTTATTTCAGTAAGAAGTTAGATCTACCAAAAATTAATAAGAATAATAAGAATAGTGTACTTCTCCAGAGATTTGTTTTAAGTTTACCAAGAGAGAGGCCTATGCTAAACCCTAGAGCTTCCGGAGCTCCGCACCCTGCATCCTGACCCGCAGGATCGTACGCTTTGCTGTCGGTTTCGCTCTGTGCGCAATATATTGTTTGTCCCACAACATTTTTCCTTTGCCCCCACTTTTTACGTTATAAATGTGTGTCTTCACAGTTTGTTTGTCACAATTCTGATCATCATTAAAAGATGTCATAAATATGACAAATGATACCTTCTATGCCCTGTTAGCGAATGTTATGACATTTCCAGTTGGCTTTAATAGGAGGGTAAACACAGAGTTATCAAGCTACAAAAAAAATGTGCCAAAAATGGCAAATGATCACAATCAACTATGTTTGAGGCACAAATATTGGGGCGATGCGTATCGCCATTGGCGACCATATAAAAGAATTATTTTCTATATGGACGATGGTCAAACATTCTCTTAAACCCCTTCCCCTTGAAACTTCCCCCTCATTTCACACTCTAAAAACCCTCTAACGGTATGTTTCACCCAAAGTAAATTTTCAAATTGACAATGTGCGGATGTTTAATAGCATAATTCCCTGATCTAACCCCTCTCATTAGCCCCCTTTACAAATTTTTTTTGAGATTTAACAAACTTTTCTCAAACGCAATTTCACGGAATATTAGGTTGGTCCTGACCGGGTAATACCGAAAACTTTAAAGTGGAACCTATTATCATTGTGCTTGGTGCTAATCATAAACAATGGAGCCGGAAAAGTAGCCAGCGAGTCATGCATAACCGGAAATACGGTCGTTGCCGCCCCGACTTAAAGGCCCAGTTCTCTCACCCCAAACAATGCAAATTTTCCTAACCTTCTTACTAAAGCCCCTCCCACAAATGTCTAAAATTCATCCTCATCCAGACACAATATCAATTAATTGCTTCAGTGCGAGTGTAGAAAAGTTCAATGTGTATATTCAAAACACTTTCAGTACAGTTCATGCTATGTACTGTAATATAAGATGTTGGTACTCCGCATTTTTTTAATTAGCTGTGAATCAGAGAGCTGAGCCAATTGAGGATTTCTGTTAACCTCTACAAGAATTGTAGTCTGGGGCCGTTGAGAGGATTTGCCCTTTAAAACATTGGTTAGAAATTGGTCCATTAAACCCCATCAAACGTAACACATCCGAAAACAAAACACTACCACTCCTGAGATATTGTATGTAACAACATTACATATACATCAACAATACATAGCCTGCTTTATATAGAACTGATTGAATTTATCCTTCTTTTAAAATGTTTAACTACCATCTCGCAGGGTATTCTTGTGGAGGGAATATTGTGCTCACAATTTCGAGCTGGCTGATAGACTGAAGAAGATCCTATCTCTTTATTTCGTTATGTACATGCTATAACATCATAACGATTTTAACCTGCCCATCTCCAAGCAGCTTGTTAAGAAATTCATAACGAATAGTCTCTCTTTCTCTCTGTCTTTCATTTCTCCTTTTATACAAAAAAACCTTCCCAGGCTTACCTGAACGCCGACGCATAATTTTCGCATCTCATCTCCCGGTATAAATCTAACAATAATTTTAATAAATGAACGTCTGATAACCTGACAACTGTACAACGTACTAGATGTGTGATGCAGTTCGGAGGCTATATGTGTTTGCTCCGCACATGAGAGACTGAGTACGTGCATGGAAGCTGCAGATTACAGTTGTGACTGGCTATGCTACTGTTTGCCGACAATTTGGACGTACGTAATTGATGGCCATTTGAAAGACGTAGTTTTCATCTCTGGAAATGCAACCTGAGCGAAAATTTACAAACCATCTGTGCGGTCTGCAAAAAACACAGCTATTGGTCAAGTTTCAAACGAGGAATTGTGAATTCTGAGACCTTAAATAATTTTATCTTGCAGTACATCATGATACGTTTTATCTTAGTAGAGAATCATCAAAAAAGGTTGTATGCAAACAGGCCATTACGAATTGTAAACAGTGACTCTACGGTAAATCGCATTGGATGAGATATTGAGTAACAAATTGCTTAGGTTTCTACGATGTTAGTTTCGGTCAGGTTGGTTCAAGATTGTTTTAACTTATCTTCTACGATATTTACCTAGAGATGCAATGACAAACCTACTGAGACTTCTACAAACAGGGAAACTAGAATTTATTTCGGTTAACAATAATCGTCATGAATGAGTCGGTTGTAAGGAAATTAAAGCTAGGCTGAAGGTTTCAACGCAACAACTTTGTGGTAGGCTGCAGTAAGCCACGACATGCTCTCTGTAAGCGAAAAGACTTCTGTTGGATTTTCGAGGAGAAATTTACTTAAAATCAAAGTTGAAGAAACTCTCGAGGTGACGATGAACCCCACTGACGTACCTGCGTGGCTGGTCGTCTTAGCTACCTTATTTGGGACTGCAGTGTGGTTAGTAGCCGTTTTTGGAAATGTGTTAGTTGTAACAGTTATAAAAAGAAGTAGGAGACTGCAAAGTACAACTAATTTTTTCGTCGTTTCATTAGCTTTTTCTGACATTACCGCCTGCGTATTCTGCCTTCCTCTCCTCATCATCTCAACTGCTACTGAATCCTGGTATTTCGGATCGTTCATGTGTCAATTTTCACGGTTCATACAGCTGGCTACGCTGGGTTCTGTAGTTGCCGTAATCCTTTGTATATCCGTCGATCGATTTTATACTATCATTTATCCTTTGAGTTTTAAAATCACAAGATCTAAAGCTAAAAGGTTAATTGGATGCAGTTGGGTGTCATCATTCATACTTGGATCGCCGTGTTTTTATTTCTTTAGATACAGCCATCATTCAGATGAGGAGTGCTATCATTATTTTCTACGAAGTAGTGAAGTCTCGTCAGTGGAATATGTCTTTGCTGTTATCTACATCTATTCCGTTACCTTTCTCATTATGATATTACCAGGTGTAGTCATTTCACTGACCTATACAAAAATTTTTCGCTACATATGGGTCTTTAACTGTCACAAGAGAACGTTTCAACGGACTTCTAACACAGTCCCCAGAAGCAAAGTAAAAAATGTCAAAATGTTAATGATTGTAAGTGTCTCGACTTTCATTTTGTGGATTCCATATTTTATCCTTTTACTATTGGAAGTTAGCGTGGAGAGCATCAGCATATCTCCCTCTACATGGATGGTGGGTACCTGGATCGCCTTTTCAGTTTGTGCCTTGAAACCAACTCTTTATCTTGTGTATAATTCAAACTTTAGGAGAGGGTGCAAGGAAGTGTTTTGTCTTTCTTCCCAGAAATGTTATAGGAAAGAAACCTATGCGATTACTCATGCTACTCGACTTGCCCGCAAACACCGAGTTGGAACAATTTCGAGTAATATTGAATTTGTGAGTAACGGCGAACCACAGAAGGTGTCAACTTACGAATCATTTGACAGAGAAGGGAAAGGCGATAAAAATATCTCATGGCCTTTATCGTCAGGAACTACGAGCACATACTTATAGAAAGGAACTACTACGTAATAATTCTACTTAGTGCAATTAAGCTTTAGACAGAACATGGGCGCCTTTATCTGGTGGGGAGGGGGAAGGGGGACAGGTCCCCCAAACAGTGGCGGATGAAGCGTATTCAGTCAGAGGGTGCAAGAATGGCCTGTGGGGGCGCTCCATTTTTTGTAGGGCAAGAATATTTGGTCAGAGGCAGGGCGAAAAATAGGCTGTTGAGACGCTTTCGTGTAGGTAGATACAAAGACCTCAATACGGTAAAAGAGTAAAAAACTGCGCTGACAGGCAAATTGGGTCCGTCAAGGGGGAGGGGGCGACCGCCCCCTCTGACTATATGGTAGCTCCGCCACTGCCCCAAACTTTGAAAATGCACCCATTTATTTAAGATTTTACACCGTAATTTCTTGACGGAAATGGTCATGCCCCAACATTCGACAAAACATTGACGCGTACTGTTACAGAAGAATAGACTGCGGGTCGGATGGAGTTTTGGCTTGGTATTTTAATTATTTTTTGTTTCAACTGTCTACGCAAAGGTACTACTAGCATCCTTCCTCTCTATGCCTTTAATGGGTTGATTGTATTGCATAACTTTCAACAGAATCGTCACGCTTGCCAATCGTTGCCAGTACGGTCTAAAGAACTGTTATATGGTAATGCATGGGTCATGAGAAATACGAGCTAACCCTTATGGTTCCCTCATTATGAGTCTGGGTGCAAATTATTCTGGCCCATATAGAGTAACTATGGATCCTATACGGAAACGTTACATGTGATATGGATCCAGTCGGGCACGATTAATTTAGGAAGACCACCTTTGTCATCGATCACCTTTCGTACTGTCTTTCTTTTTAAAATTAAAATAAGGGCAAGTGGATATCTTAGTCTTAAGCTTGTCCATAAGTTCCTATAATTATGGTTCACATTGCCCATTAACTTCAAACTGTGTTATTATCCACCATATCTTGCCATGTGTTATGTTCAAAAAAAAAATAGTCCCAATCATTTTTTGGCGGAGGTTAAATGTCATCTGATGTCATCAAAGGCAAAGCTCCGAAAACCTTGTCCACACGATATATCAAAATACGAAATGAATAGATTTCATAATTGGTGTGAGGAATGCTTTTTGCTAAGAATGCAGTCTGGACTGTTTTTGGTAGTGGTCAACTGTTATCACGGGTCGCCAGAGGTCTAACCGTGAAAACCTTGCTAACACAATAACTTAAGATAAGAAACTTGAATAGATTTGATATTTGGTATGTGGATTCATGTGACGGGAGGGTACAGTAGATTTAAATTTAATGAAGATCATGATCAACAATGACAGATTTCGGAATCTACCCGATATTCCCTGGGTTCGATGTTCTCCGTTTTCGTACATCTCAATGATTTGGCAATGAGCGCAAGGTTTGTTATCCCCGGGGTTCGATGTTCCCAATAGTGCGGATGTTCCCAAGATTCGGAAACGTTGAACATTGGGAACGCTAAACCTTTGGGAACATTAACATAGCCTCCAGATTTTAGCCATGGAAAAACCTACGTATTTTCCGTTTGTGAGAGAGGGAGAGTAACTTGGATTACATTATTGAAGAACCACGTTGCCTAAAGAATTGTCTATATGTATCATATTATGTAAGACTTCATTTTAAAGTATGATTTAGAGCAGAATATTTAAAAGATGAAGTTATTTATGTCAGTTCTGCCTGCCTTAAAGTTCCTAATCTCCTAGTCTTGTAGGTAGATTTTTTTTTATCCAAGGTTATTCGATGTCATACAGGGTCAAAAGGTGGGACTGTCTTTGGGTGTGGTGTTGCTTTGCACCTGTCAGTCCGATAATTACCAAACATGGCATATTTAATCGACTTCTAGCTGGTTTAAAAAAAACCGTAGGTCAGTGGTCATCCAAGGGTCATTCAAGTACATAGATGTAAATATTTTGAAATGCCATTTTCTCCCATATGTATTGCAAAGTTGTCCTTAAAATTGCTTAGATGCATGCCTGGCGTGAACAGATTACAACTTGTTGTCTGATTTTGGATGAATAATTATTTTGTCTCCTTTCTGAATCAATTTTGTGCAACCCCTTTGTTTTCATCAGTCTCACAAATTTAGTTTACTACATATTTCCCATTGGACTGCACTCACGGGCTTTAAAACTGTCTGTGTGCAAATACACAAATGACAACTACAGTGCGTACTAGCATGAAGTCACTTGACTAGCCTTTCTTGTGGAAAGGAAGAAGAGGATTAAATTTCTTTTATCAGTGAGGAAGATTTTACTTTGTATTATGTTATCATAACCCATTAAACTTGCCTAAATACCATGCTAATTACACAATGGCACAATTTAAAGAGAATCTTGGTCAGCTGAAAACCACAAAGTCTTTTGGCTGTCTGGTTTACTCAACTGGTCTTTGCACATTTTTAAAACCTAATTCGAGAAGGTCTCGGAAATTGCACTCTGAGCTGTTTTCTTACTAACTGGGTTCTGTGTTTGCTTCAGATTTATTACCTTCCTGTAGTGAATAATGTGTTGTAGTGAAAAATTCAAAAGGTTTGAGCTTCAGCACCGATGGTGCAGCTCTAGGACAAATATTCAATCCCAATTTTGGAATCACCACTCTTCACTCTTTATAATCTGAATATTGGAGTTTGTTTTACATTGGAGTATGGTTTTATATCCAAGAATAAAGTTTATCAAATTCGACAAAAAAATTTAGAGTAAAATTTATCAAATTCGACAAAAAATTGAGAAATTAATGATTCAACTCAAATAAACTTCTTCAATGGGCTATATCAAGTTAATGTACGAACACAAGTATATTGTTAGCTGATGTTTTCATACAGGTCTGAAAGACAGTCATTTTGTCACCGCAAACTATTATTCTAAACCTATTCTACCAAACTTCTCGACTGGCACAGTCTAGATCTTTGACTGACATCAAATTCAAAAGAGCAGAATAGCTTATATTACACACAATGGACTTGGAGTGTTCTAATAACACTTTAGGGCCTTGTATGGTCACCAGCGTATGTGCCCAGAAACAATATATACTACTAAGATGGTGGTTGTAAAAGTCTCTATAAAGTATGGCTTATATACGCAGTTGGGCCTTTACCGGAAGATGGGTTGCATTGAAACGTTTTTCAATATGCCCTAAGAAAATTTGAAATTATTGGAATAAACATGTTATCTTCCCCTTTTAGATTTAAAGCCAAATCTCGTAGTCTGGTCATATCGCAACGTTTCCGTCACGAAATTCTGCCTTGAAAATCTCCCTCGAGTGAAAATGGCATCTCTCGAGCTCTGCACTCTGCAAACGTGTTTAGCAATTTGACATTTAATTTACCCAAACTTTCTAAACACGTTTAAATTCTAAACATGTTTAGCAATTAAACAGTTAATGTCTAGCAACTAAACATATTTTAAAACACGTATCTAAGCATATAAACTCTTTTTACAATCGTGAGGTGCAAAAAGTGTTTAAAAAACGCTTAATTTCCTAAACATCTTTTTTTAGAGTACCTAAACACCTTTTCTTAGAGTGTGCAATTGCTCTTTCTTTGTGACGTCATATGCCTAAGATATGTCGCACACAATAACCTTGTTCATATGTATCAGCAAGTTATCTAATAGCCGATAGTTACGTAGGCATTGATTGCTCAAGCACGTGCTTAGTGTACGCATGTACCATTTAACAGTGTAATCTGCCTGATGAGTGCTGTACTTTTACCTTAACCATACATTAGTGACTTCGACCCAGTTTACATTCGTTATATGTTGTTACAAATTCAGGGTCAAGTATTTTAAAGGGGCAATGCCTTCAAAAGCTTTTCACGACTTAAATTCTGCTCAACAATTCCACCTTAGTTAAAGAATATCCGTCGTCTCACAAAAATGCAATAACAACGTATGCCGGATTTTCGGTGAAGTTAAAACACACCCCATTCTCTTGACTTTGATTGTGAACCATTTCGATACACTATCGATATAATGTCACATCAACGGTGCCTCGAACCGATTCGCAACTGTGGTTAAAACAAGTTGGGGATGCTGTGGCGTCATCCAGAACAGAATAGGTTGCGTTGCACTTTCATGAGACGACAGGTTATCTTTAAAACCGAAGAAAAAAAATTATCTGTAATTAGTGTCTGACGCACGAACAAAATTACACAATCCCTACTTAACAGTAATTATAGCAGAATTAACTTAAAAGACCTCTTCAATGTCTGTTAATTCTGGTAAATATTCAGTTAAAAAAGGAAACCAACTACCAAAACAAAAGTTTAATATGGACTTTTAAACTCTAATTGCCTTATTGTTAAGGAAATGATGTTTACATGGAAAACGCTGTCTTTGTAGTTAACTCTCTTTAGAGTGAATTCCCCCTCGTTTAGGATGAAATTATGGACCGATCTAAATTTGAAGTGATAACCTTCAATTGGAAGAGTCAGTCACTGTTTTAGGGTGGATAGTGAAATAAGCTAAAGTCTGGACTCGTCCCTAGTTTCACTCTTTGCATGCAGAGCGTATAACCTTCTGACTCGAAGATATAATACATTTGTGTTGGGGTGTCATTAAACCCCATTTAACTAATTCAAACAGCATAGGTTATCTAGTATTTTCATGTTACATCACAATTGGTAAGCCACGCCCACTACCTGGCAAAATCAACATTGTTTTAGTGCAACAGTAACCTGTTGATTGTCAGCTGCTTTACAGCTGGTTACACTAAATGAGTGTTACACTAGATTTTGCCCGTCAGGGGCGGGGCTTATGACGCACGTGACAGCACTATAATTTATAAAACTACCTTCAATTTGAAGACAAGATGTTTATTGAAAGTATTTAAGACAAAAAGCACAATTTTTGTGGTGAAGAAAGTTTTAAGCTTATAGACTAGCATCGTGGTGGTATTGAAAACTATATTTTACTAATATTTCGAGGAATGAAAAATCGAACTGCCCAGAAAGTTTCACCGAATGGTTTAGGTTGGGTAGCCTTTCACATATCATACACTTCATTCGATTTTGAACAGTTTGTGCGTCTTCAGTGTAAAATAATGTTCCCTTTTGGAAACAAATGCGTCGTTCAAACTGAGGTCACAAACAAATCGTTTCCAAGAAATAACGCTGCCACGGCAAAAATTACATTTAAAGATCATAAATAACAAATTAAACAACTAACCAAGTTTCAAATTTTCAACTGATGCAACTTTGCGTAATGTTTTTGGGGAAGTGCAGTTACTGGTGTGCTGAAGGTCAAAGGTGAATGGTTAATGTAAAGACGTCGTATTGATACGAAACACAAATATCACGTCACTTCCGCCAACGCATTTATTGCTAATAAGTTAGAAGTTTATTTCTACAATCGTGACCTTTCTGTTCAGGTCAACTGGTAACAACACATCTGAGCGCTGTGACGACCACGTATTGCAGACTTTTTGCGTGTGCTTACATCCCGTCGTCAGTTATAAACACATGTTAAGGTGTTACCATTTGACCTATTGCACAATACTGCTCCGTGGAAGAAACTTTGAACTGGTCTATAGATTCATTCACCCTTACATCTCTGATTGGCACTGGTTGGTGTAGACGAATCCTGACAGATTGTGATGGTCTGATTTTAGTCGGGCAATACCGGGGTCCATCACCTTCAATCTTTCAGTTTCCTTCCTTACCTGTTCCATGAATGGTTGTACACTTAAGTGTATCTAAATTTTCTCAACTTCACTGAATATGAGGATCTGAGATTGACGTAGACAATAAATGAAGACGATTAAAGGCTGATGGACCCCACCAATGGCTGCCTACAGTCACTAAAAACAAGCGCTAATCGGATTCGTCTATAGAGTATGCGCGGGAACGTATGTGCACACGTTCGGGTTTTCGCGTGCAGTGCACTAGCGATTGCATCATCCTATTGTGAAGAAATGTACACGCACCGAATAAACACCGTTGCCAAGCAGCAGTGACGTCATTTGTTTGTAAACATGAATGAGTCTATCGAACATGAAACGTTACCTTTGTGACGTACCTTGATTTATTTAAGATGTGTATTGTATTTTTAAGATTATATTCAGTCGTGCGTTATTTGCAGTTGTGTTCAAGTGCAATTTAAATATTTAAATATTATTACAATAATATAATTAAAATGTTGTCGCTCTACATTAGCCATTTTCCTCTCTTTCACCTTTATTACTTTCATCAACTTGCTAAGAAATGCATCTACGATTTCCATTTTAAGCATTTGTTCAAAAATTATATGTTTTTTGGTTCAACAACTTTGCATTCTTTGCATTCTTGTTTTTTGTTACATTACGTGATGTATCTTACACGAGGGTAGACTTCTCTTCAACTTTGGGGGATGGTTTTGATTGTGACAAACCTAAAAGATGTGCACGAGAAACCCATGCCGGGTGGGGCCCAGGGGCCCTCCTTAGAACCCCTGATGGGGTCCAGGGACGAATCCCCACGAGCTCATGGGCTTTAACGCCTCGGAAGCCCCAGGAAGACTGCTTAACAGTTTAAGAGGTATATTTCTGAGCTAATGTTCTTGGGTATTGACATATACATTATACATGAAACTCTTTCAACAAATTTCACTGGAAGATTGATATTGAACCGAAACGCAACAATGTACTGTAAAGTTTTAAAAGACAGTTACCAACTCATACGGTTATCCTTGACAAGTAGAAATTATATTCGGACACCATTATATGACCTGCAATTTGGCTTGAGATAACCAGAATATTTGTAACTTTATTTATTAAAATAGTGGAAAATTACGCAAAGATGAATACGTAAAACTTAAGCTGGACTTAAGCTGGACTTCGTACAGAAATTAAGACGGTAAAGTTCCCAAATTATCAGCCATACCTTGAAAAGGATATAAAACAGTGAAACATCAATGTCTTGCGATATGAATGAGCCCTGTATTATTCACAGAATCTCAAACAACTTGGGATCGATTTTAAATACGTGCAACCATGCAAAAAAGCCTAGAAACTTAGCGGAAATTGATAAATCCCTTGAAAAACGAGATAAAATAAAACTCATTAACACCAGGAAAGACCGGTTCTTGAGATGTACTAAGGCTTTGGAAACTTGCACTAGGAATTTCTTCCTTTCTTAAATATAATTTATACACGGAGTACGCTCTTACTTGGAGGATTATGGGTGTAAAAGTTTATAAGAAGATGGACTAAAAAAGTGAATTGAATATTTTTTTAAATTAGTGTATTTTAAGTGAAATTTCCATTGAGTAACCGACTTATAGTATAACCATGATACTCTTCAAGAAAGGTTTGAAAAAAAAATAAAAGAATCCCTGTTTTTCGAGCGATTTTAGAGATTAATCTAAAGTTCGAGGGATTAACTTGAATCGATATAGCATCATTCTGACTCTTTTACTACTGAATATTCAGTCAATTTAACATTTTTGGATTGAGAGGGAACATTCCCTGTAGCGCTCTTCTAGCAGACACATAAGATGGAATGGTCACTCTTTTAACAGTTTTAGAGTTGTCGCTGTAGGCACTACATCAAAAGGGAAACTTCGCTCTTTTGGAGTCAATTTTAAAGCTTTCACTCTTCTGGCTAGTGAATTTTCACTCTCTTAATTTTCAGGGTGTAGGAATCCCGTAACAAAGTGATCCTTACAGTCTAACTATAAAAAGGGTGAAGGTTATCAATTTTACTCTGAAAGAGAGTGAGAATTTACTCCTAAAGACAGAAAGAGCAACGTTACACTCTTGATGGAGTGCCTATAGGGACCACCCTTGATCCCTGGAGGCACTCATTGAAGAGTGACTATTCACTCTGCTTGGAGTCAATTTCACTCTTCTCGGAGTGCACTGCACTATTGTTGGAGTGAATTCACACTCGCATGGAGTGAATTTACCCTTGTTTTTTCTATAGAGAGTGACTAGCTTCATTCTTTTGATTTTAGAGTGTAAATTTGTCACCCAGTTGAGGGGTCCATCTTCTCATTTCTTTCCCTCTAAAAATTCCACCCAAAAAAGGCCCACAAATCTCAAGATTAGTTAGTAACCAAATTCTGACATCACGAGTCCAAACTCTACTACATCACACAGTTAAATGTCAAGAGAAATAACCGTTTAGCAAATCCGACGATAATTTGGCCTTTTGATCCAGAAGAGGCATCTATGAATAGACTATGTAGTTTCTATAGGGACTGTACACAAATTAAATCAAGGCAACATCATGAATAAAAGGACAGAGACGCCTTTATTAAATGTTATCGACAGAGTGTAGTAAGTTTAATCATTTGCAAGATTGAAAAACCATATTTCTGTTCAACACACACAAGCTTTTCTAGCTAGGGAATACAACGACTACATTAATGACCAGAAAGAGTCTTTTTTGCAGTGTGTTAGCTATTGTATGTGGTGTAGGCCAGTGTTTTAGACACAGTCTGTACGATCTGAAGACCTGAATAGGTTTATTCAGATGCCCTTTGGCATATAAAACGAAAGAATGTATCTTAATTCTTTGTGTTTCAAGCGACCGTTGGGAAATCAAACCAAAGTAAACCAAGACGGACCTTAAGATAGTACACGATAAGAATAGACGTACGTGAAGCAATATGATTTAGGCCTACAGCCATGGCGTATATCCAGTCCAAAAATGCATTAATTACAGTGTGCAGAAAGTACGGTCACACCCTTGGTTTTTTGTGTATGGAACGCTGAGAAGACCAAATGAAATTTTAGAAACTAATACGAGGTTTCTTCATGTAGTGCAAACGGGGTGAGGAACTTACCACGGAGAAAGAATTGTATAAAAAATAAAAAAAACAAAACAAACAGAAATGAAATAATTTAAGAAAGGGAAAGGAAAGAGGTAAAAGAGTAAAAAAAAAATCAAAATGAAAAATAAAAGGAGAGAGAAAGGAAAAGAAAAGAAACTCTAGAACGGACTAGAACGGCCCACAGGTATGAATTGTTCGAATCCTGTAAACTTTCTTTGAATTTCTTAGGAGCGGTAAGTTACATTAAAGCGTATAAAAAAGGGGGAGACGGCACTGAAGCTATATCTTTAACAGATTAGGAACACCCCAAAATGCTCAATGTGATGAGGCTTTAGTGGCGTAGCTAGGATTTTTTCCGTGGGGGGGGGGGGGGGGGGTATGGGGGGGACTCTTTTGGGGGGGGGGGGTGCTGGAGTTTACTATCTAAGCGTAGCGCCACCGTCAGTTGGCGCGGAGCGTACAAAGAAAATTTTGGATTTTAACACCTCCCAGATGGCTGGAAATGGCATTTGCCAGGTTAAATTGTCCTTAATTCTGTTGGGAAAAATTTGTGTTTTTTAAAGATTCAAACACACTTTTGAGAAACTGATTAGCTCAATACATTACGCCACTGGATTGTGTATCTTAGGATTTCAAATCCGGAATTTTGCTGTATGTTGCAAGCAGCTGCTCCACTGTACGCCTGAGCAAGGTATTTCCATAGCGCGTAGGGGAGCATTTCAGTTTGGTCAGTTTGGGGGCAGAAGGATTTTGCACAAAAAATGTAATTCTGCCCCAAAGACAGTCAAATTGGAGTGCAACTACTGGTTGACGAGGAGCGTCCAGAAAATTTGAAAATTCGTACCTCTCAGACAGTCGAAAATGACATTTCCCAGGTTTATAAAGGGGATCCAAGTAGTCTATTTTAAGTTTTAAGATTGCAGATAAACGTTCACTCCAAACTAAAATTCAGCCAGAAAGACTAAGCGGAGCGCCACCATTAGTTGGCGCGAAACGTGCAGAAAATTTTGAAATATCCGAGCCCTCAAACAGTTAGAAATGGCATTTCCTGGGATTATAGGGAAATCCAAGCAGTCGATATTTTCAGCTTCCTTTTGCAAAAAAAATGTTCACTCAAAACTTAACTTCTGCTAAGAGGCGGTCAAAGTGGTAACCACCATAAGTTGGGGCGAAACGCACAGGAAATTTTGAAAAATCTGACCATTCACACGGTCAGAAACGTCATTTCCTATGCTTATAGAGGGTCTAAGAGGTGGCTATTTCGAGGTTACGTTTTCAAAAACTGTTCACAATGGTTGGCGCGGAGCGAACAGAAATTTTTGAAAAATCGGACCCCTGATACAAACGAAACTGACATTTCCCAGGATTATACGGGGTTCTAAGCAGTCGCTTTTTGATCAGAAAGTTACAAGATAAAATGTATCACTACCAATCGATGAAATGGTCCCTCAAATTTTCGGGAAAACCATAAAACGGAAATTGAAAACAAGCTAATGAATTTTACTCTATTGTGAATCTTGTCTAAATTCAATATATTGATAAAATTGTGAGACTGTCCGAACTTTCGACAACATATGATTTAACTTTTGAAAAAATGTAATAAAATTACAAGGTGTGTTTAAATGAATTTTTAAGCAGACTTATGGAAAGACATTCTCACACTGCATCATTAAAGTATCAAAAAACAAATTACACAATTTCCATAACCATGGCCCGTATTTGGCTCTAGAGCAGGATGGATGGCAAACTTTTGGGCACCTAAACACCCTCCTGTCTGTCCGTGGAATTAATTTGGCACTGAAAACGTCCCAGCATTTTTTATTAACCATTAACCTTTGCCCGAATATTATTTTGACCATTTCGATCAAGTCTACAGTAAAATTGTGGAGATGATGAAAACTTTTAATTTACTTTCTACCCTTTGACCTTAAGTACATAAAACTAATCGACCATTTCGGGAATTGTGTTACACAAGATTTTAAAACAGGTCCCAAGAATGATTGTTTTGTTTTAGCCACATGCTGCACAAACTGCCAAATGTGTCGCGATTTTTTAATCTGTTTGATTTTTTCGTAACTTTGTTACCCTTACTATGATACTTTTCCATTTTCGGGCAAATGCTTGGAAGAATTTGTATGTTCGCAATTTCGGGCATTGTCTTGTGATTATCTGTGGAGTAAAAGTCACGAATAATACCTTTTTGCGCTGCCCGAAGGTGTAGCGAATTTTTAGAACTTGATTTGGTTTTTCATGATAATTTTGTTGCGACTATATGACGTCTCTTTCCCTTTTTCGGGCACATATTTTTTAAGATTTCGGTCGAATATAGGAATTTGCCGAAGAACCATCCCATTTTTTCAAAATTTAAGGGCTGTCCGAAATTCCTGCCAAAATTTAGATTTTACGGAAATTTGGGGCAGCTTTCCCACTGCCTGCAGTCTCGTAAGCACTGAGAATGTTCACTCTACACAAGAGCTAAGTGAGTTCCTGTGAGGTAATAGTGGTAAGGTTGCTACCCTCGAGAATGCATTGACCAAACATGGGTTTGGTTGTTGCACTGGCCAATGACTGGCAGCAATGGCCATGCAAAGTGAAAATTCCTTCCAACCATATTTGACCCAAATATTCAACCCACCACACCAAGTATGACTTTGGAACAAATTTGTGCATCCGCAGGAATTGAAAAAAAAATCCCCACAGGAGATAGAAACAGGCCAGATGCCAGGAGCGGACTTTAAACCACACCAAGGTAGCCAATTTCAGCCACTCTAAATCTGTTAGAAAATTATCCATCCAGAAACCCGACGAGTAAAAAGTCAAGAGATTCCGAAGATATGAAGCTTGTCACAGTCTATACCTGAATTTATTCCGAAATTCAGAGTGCGGCACAATTGCAGAATACCTTCCAACTGAGTGGATCTATCGCAAGTGTATCTATGTCATAGTACGCGGGTAGGCCGAATTGAATATTATCATCGGCCAGCATGAATATAATTTTTGTTTGCCCAGGTCGCCAGTGGGGGCTGCTGGGGGGATGGGCGATTCAGTGGGGGGGGGGGGGAAGGGGGATGCACGGGATTAAAAAAATGGAAGACTATTTCAAAATCGATTGGACGAGAACAGCCTATAGGTAAGGCAAGGAATGGTAGGGCAGTAACGGGTATGAGTTGACGCAAGGAAGACTGTCCATGGAGAATAGGAAAGAAGTGGTTTAAGATACTGATCTGGAAAAAGAAGTACGGGTTGGGACAGACGGATCAGGAGATAGGCACGCAAAGTTTAGGGAGAGAAAGCTACAGATGGAAAGGAAAAAGGAACAAAGAATTAAGCGAAGCTGTGAGCAATATTGAAGACTGAAGAAATGCCAATATATGTTGTTATTCATCACTGTCAAAAGGACACTTTAAACTAGTTTCTCCGAGGTTAAGTATTTTTCAAAAACCACACTATATATGGAACTGAACTAATTGCGTTGCAGCGATATGTGGTTCCGTGTCAAGACGCTAAATGATAGCGGGTGAGAAAATATTGACGAGAAAGAAGAAACACAACGAAAATTTGGATGTGAATGAATACCTTTTGCATTGCAAACTAGGGACTTTCGATGTCCTTTACGCTCATTTATTCGTAGGCTAGGTTCTACGTTGTCGTTGTCGAACTCGTTTTTAAAGGGCAAACAGTCAACTTGAAGTAGTGTAGTAGATCATCCTGTTTCCTGATTGGCTGTTGAGAGTCATGTGACAACATTTTTCTTCTCTAGTTTGAAATTTACCAGAAGTAACTGTTTGGTTTACCTTGAATATACAATACCGAAGTCATGCAATAGAAAGAAAGATACTTTGAAGAGAAATGAGAAGAAAATGCAACATCTTGCTGTTGTTTCAAACGTTTTTTTGTTTTGTTTTTGTTTCGTGCACCCTTCGCCTATTATCCTCTCTCACCTTCCATCCTCTCGAATGGGCCCTAGTATTACAAAAGTTTAAGAACGTTCTAAATGGCTGTTGCATGCGGCATGGGCTCATCAATATTTTCCCAGTGTGGAATAATAACACGTGAGCAGAAATGACCCCAGCGGGGAAGTTGTCCCCTGTCGGAAAAGGCTAGTTCCCCAGTCGGTGATGGACAACGGAAGGCCTAACTACAAGGACTGCAGATTGAAACAATAAGTGAGTTGGGAAATGCCATTCTCGGCTGTCTAAGGGGTCCAATTTTTTCAAATTTGCTTTACTTTCCGCCCCAACTGGTAGTAGTGCTTCGCTTAGAGTATTTGAAGAACTAGTGCCTTTTTAGGGAAAAAATGCTCCTTGGAAGCCCGTTATTAATCACCATCGTTCGCAAATAGTTTAACCTTTCTTAAGCATTGATCTAAAATTTCTAATAGCTGGTCTCGTGAAATGGAACCTTTGTAATTAGCTACAGGTTGCATGCTCCCCTTAGGAGATATCGACGGCTGTCAAGTAAATCCCGGCGCCACCCCTGGACAGCTCCATGTCACGGAAACCTTGCAGGATGTTCGGTTAAGTCTTTCATCACATGTGCAAAACGTGAGTATTTTCCAATTCGACGAAAACACATTTTCTGATACAGCATGATTTACTTTGCGGTTTCAAAAAGAACCTACTAAAAGATTCAATAAGGGGTTTTTGACGAAAGACCATAGTAAACATTAATATTCCCTGAAACTTTTTTAATGTTTCTGATAATCAAAATTTGTTTCCGACCTCGACAAATACGATCTCCAACAATAATTTATGTATTTCAGGTAGTACTGTGTGTTACTGCCGTTATTAACACATGTTACGAGTTACATATACATAAAATGGTTTATTTAGAATCGATATGTTGACAGTCTATGTTCAACGGAGACTTGGCTTTCATTAAAAATGTGATGAAAAAGAATAATGTGTAGGAGCTGTGTTCCTTGCTGTTACGTACTTCTTATACTTGATAAAGCGGCGTCACGTTGTACAACATGTGGGATACTCACACGAAAAAAAAAAGAAAAGAAGAAAAAAAGATAGAATATAAAGGGCGGATGCAATAAAGGTATACAAAATGACAAAGATGTCTTCATTTTTCTTCCATTCTATAACACATAGAAAGGGAATTTCCACTAGGGTAAGAGATCCAGGGTCCGTTGGGTACCAGGCACGCACCCCTGGATGCTGAATTTTAAATATTATAATTCGTATATAGTAGCCTACCTTTCAAGGGCTTCAAGATAAGAACTGTTGTGTTTTCGTTAATATTGATGTTAGCAATTGATATGTAATGGGCTTCGTTCGGACAAGGAGTGAGAACGACCTTTACACTACGAAGAATGTACCAGTGATCGTTGTTTAGGGTCAAGTTACATTGTTCTAATATATGGATTGGGAGAGGGCGTACCAAAACTTGACATGACAAACCTCTACCATGACTCTGCCATACATGGTCCCATTATCAACTGTCCGAAAGAGCAGTTATAGCACACACGATCATAGTCAAACTACTGAGAGGCTGAATGACAGCTAAACATGTCCGATAAACATTGTCTGTCGATGTGACGTCACGAAATAGTTATTTTGCATTTCCTTTTCGTTGTTCTCTGATTAAAATCCTATTTTTACACAGACTGGCAAATGTTCCGGCTTTTCAGACCAAAAATTGAAGAGTTAAAAACAACAACAACATGCAGCAGCAACGACTGTCATGCTTATCTGCCAACCTACATAAAGCTCGCACACATACACACCTGTGGTAGGACCATTTGAAATCATCGTTAGAACAGTTTTTTAACTATCGGTATTTTATTATAATATCGGTTGACTTTTACATAATCGGGACACTCCATCCCACACTCTTCCTTTAGCCCTTTTGTGAATTTAAGTTTGTTTTATGAAGAATGTAATATAGGGATAAGTAAACTGGCAAAGGCTAGTATGTGCTTTGAAAACTTTTTCTAATCGCCGTGGTCGACTTTGCAAATGTTTTTAATTCTTTCCTAAGTTGCCGTAATATGATGGAATGATTGGTATGGGCCTCCGGATCATGACATTGAAACGTGCAGTAAATTTATCTTCCGTATTGTTAATCTTTTTGGAGCAAACGTACATCGAAACTTTCGGACATTGGGTCACGTGCAGTGACCGTCAAAATAAGGTGCGAAGTTTGGTTAGGTTTATATTTTTATTTCTGGTATATGGGAAAATCGATTTTTCAAATTTTTTTCGAAACGACCTTTATTTTGAAAAAAAACTTTTTCGTTCCAGTTGTGACTCACTGGGTTTCTTCACCTACCCCATTGCTTATATTGAGCACCAAGCACACTGGCAGTAAGTTCCATTTTAAAGTCTCCGGTAAAGGGCTGTCACCCGGCTATGCCGGTCAAATTTCAGACCTCCCGGCTGCAGGTCGGATGCTCTGAATATATACTTGACCAAGCAGTCTGTCAAAGACTGTAATTTGACGGATACAACAGTGAAATCACAAATTATTGCGGAATGTACCATTTTAAATCGAGTGAATAAAATTCAATATTTTCTATTTAGGCTCAGAAATGTCCTATGAAGATGGGGGCTTCCTGCTCTGTAATATGTATCTTTTGTAAATTTTGACTTATGGTACACTTTAAATTACACAGTAGGCTAATTATTTGTGTGCCAAAATCACTGTTCAAATTTGTTGCCAGGTGGTACGTATTTTTTAAACCGTAAATTAATTTATTATAGTAAGTCAGTCGAAATAAGAAAGTTTATTTCAGTATGCAGTGATTGCCGGCGGAGATATGTCATAAACTGCTTAATCACAGTGTGCTTAATATCGTAGTAGAGCATCCGCCTTTCACCCGCGGAATGTCCAAGTTACGACTCTCAAATTCAGCTATACGAAATACTAGTGTACCCAGAAAGCAAAAAAACCTTAAGAACCACCGTCAATTTGAAAAAAAAAATAGTCTGCCATTTTAGTGATAAGGAATTACTAATCCTTTTGGCTTTCAATGAACAATGTTTCTTAAATGCCCCAAACAATAATGATTGCCTTCTCAATATGGGTAATGCAAATGCAGAAAAATGTATGAGACCCATCACTGTTAATTACCCTCGTTAATAAATATTGTTTGCAAGATTTTGAGTTCTAACCTCTGATGACTCCACCCAAATGACGGGGGTCTTCTGCGAAACACTGCAATGCGCATGCTCGGTGTGATATCCCTCATAATTATCCAACTTGAGATATCGTGTTTACAATGTTTTGGCATTTTGTCCTCTCCTGACCTCAAATGACCTTCGGCCTCCATTAGAAACGATAAAGATCATCTACTCAGTATGGCCAACACACAACCCTATATGAGATTTTTCACACTTACTCTCCTTGAGATATCGTGTTTACAAACTAAAGCGCCGCATATACACACAGACCATTGCACACACAAACACAGACAAATCACCATCGCATAGATTCGCATAGATAAATATGGAATCTCTTCGTGCGTAATACTCAGCATAAGCCATGGAGTATGAAAAAACAATCTAGTGATTGGCAGGTGAAAAAAAAGCCTTGGGCTCCCCTAGATTGAAGTTAAACCAAAAGGTTTGAAGTGGAGACGTAAATTTTAACAAACAAATTAAACCATACAGCTGTTGATGTTTTATCAGTGTTTCGGATCTAATCTCTTTGCTTCGACGGGTTTTGAAGAGAAAGTTGACAACTTTAATACTCGCCAAAATATGCGTGAAAAATTATGACTTTTTAATTTAAAAAAAAAAAGAAACATAATTGCTGTTTGCAAGCGTCATAGGTAATCTTTATAAAGCTTTTGTTGGTTGAATGTAATCCGGGCAAAAACGTCAAGAAAGTAGTTCTTCTTTTATCGTTCATACTTTTAATTTAAAAAGAAGGAAGATGCATAGATTAATTGCTTGAAATAACACGATTTTTACAGAAATAAATAAATTACATTTATTTATTTCAAATGATCACACGGGATAACATTACGGTACTGTTTACTTACGTACATTACAGCTTTGATATTTATCTCCTTACGTCATGATAAATCCCTCCACGCATTTGTGGTATGGCAGAAAAATTATCTTAAAATGCAGATGTAACCGCATACAGCTTAAATGCAATTGTAGCCTAGTGTCAGTAAGACAAACATGTTTTTATGTGACAATTGGATTTTTCCTTAAAATAGATATAAATAATTCTTAGAAAAGTGGAAGAATAAACTTCATGACCGCGATTAATTGAAGTGCGAATCATCCAAATGGCTCCTTTAAATCACTGCGTCAACATATAGAAGTTCCAATAAAACGTTATATGCCGCGCATATGGCTCCTTTTGCCGTTGGTCTTACAATAGTACAGCAGACACCTTAAGACCGGGTTTGTTTTCAAACTTTTCACCACTATGTGAAGTTTGACTCAAATGCCCGTATGCTCGCCCTGCTGTTCGAATAATGAGTTCATATCTGATTGTGAGGTCGACCTGTGCAAAAATGAATTTCAACAAAACATATTTTGAGTATGTAAGAAATATGCATATCTAAGAAAAAGTGGACTTGATATAGCACACCCATATACAACTAAAGAGGGACAAAGACGGAGCCTGATGGTAGATTTTCATCCCTAGATGTTGCTTTGTGGCGAAAACTGACCCTATCCAATCTTGTCATGCCCTTAAAAAGCGGCCCTTGAAAGCCCTCTCATGGACTTGTCTGTGTTCGCATTCAACACGTGGTAGCCTAGCTACACCTTGATCTTCGACCTTAAACGGTCAAATAGAGTAGCCCTACGGTATTTTTATGACGTCACGGTGAAAGGCGCCGTATTTTTGATATCAAAAAGACCTTGATAACCTACATAAAATTCACAATTTTAATACAATACAAACATATTTTAGGCATACTCCTCGTTTTAAATTTTTTTGTATCAATTTTAGGCCTTCTTTCTGTTAAGTTGGAAAAACATACCCGTGAACCTATTTTCACTTTTGCACAAATTATGTTAATAAATACTTTTGAACAGACCATGTGCATTGACGTCACTTGATGTTATTTTCAAACAAATTAAGTGTCTGTATCTGGCGTTGGTCTAAATTGCAATGCAACGCCCTCCTCCATAAACGGCGCACTATCTGTTCTATGACGTCATACGCATTAAGTCTTCATGACTACGATTTGCTGGTGATATAAGCCATGTTAGTCAAGCTATTAAATATCTGCCACAGAAATTCGTAATGAAGAAATCTCATCGAATTCAGATGACATATAGCACGATGGGTAACGACCAGAAAATGACATTGAGTCAATTCGATCAAAGTTGTCTCCCTTCTCATCCATTGAGCTCTCGTCTTCTCCGTCTCGTTTTTTCTTTCTGGTTAAGCACAGGAATAAAACAGTAATGGTAACAGTTAACCAACAAAGTGACGTCACAACTACGAATAAAATTTTGTTTTGCATTGTCGTTAAATGTAAGTGCATTAATAGAAAGAATTTCTGTGACGTAAGTGTTGAGTAACCACGATAGTGATCGTTGTATGGATTCGGTAGTTACAAGGCGTCTGGCACCGTAAATCGCTATTCCGGTATTATTCATTAACGGTGTTTGTTTCCTTCTTCACCGCCAAAAGGAAGATGACAGTAGTGGTTGAAAGTCTTCGCGATTAAGCGGTCAATCTTCTGTTTCAAACATTTCCTCTTTTGATATCTCTAGCAGAGAGGAATCTGTGGACAAATATCAAAGCAAAAACAAATTAAAAACATTCGTTGACGGAATCGCTCTTTTTGAAACACGATATTACCACCTGGAGTTGAGCTTGGGATCGCTAAAAATCGCCCTGCTTCAATCTCAGGGCTGTAGCCTGCGGAGAAGGGGGTTGCTGCCCCTGAGACATCCGAATCATACAAACACCACATGCCAAATGATTCTGGCCATCTACGTAACTGTCTCATTGAGGTTCTGCCCAGACTACGACCATGAAGTTAATCCACCTTCATTTCATGACATTTATACAGTCAACCGGTGACGTAGTCAATTTTGTTTTGAAGTCATTTTATCTTATCCGCGTAGCCGGGAGTAAAAGTATATTTCTTACTCATTCCTGTTGTCACAAACTTACAGTTACGAATTTAAGGTAAAAAGTAGGTTCAGTGAGCAGGATAGTGTTTACTACAAGGAACCAATAACTTTGGCCTTGCCCTTAACAGTTTCATCGTTTGATGGCCCTCTCAATTTGAAACTCATCCTGTTAAAAGTAGACACTCAATATCCCAAACAGTTCCAATTTTCCAATCTACTAACCTCTAGAGTCTCTCTCAATTCTAAAACTCAACCTTATCCAGACGAATTGTCAAACACGCTGTCCTTGTTAACTTCTTCAAGGCATAAGATGTAATATAAGCTACTTTGCAATTTTTTAATTTTAGCTCATTAAAAGGGCTGTACCAATTTATAATTTGTGTATAATCAGGATAAAATTGTAGTCTAGGGTGACGAATGACTGCCTTTAATCTGACGTTGCTACTAACGCCGTGTCTTGGGACGCTTGATAGAGGAACATAGGAATTTTGCTACTTATTTTAAATTTTCACTCCTAAATTTCCTTATAGACTCATTTACGGTTCTTGGTTGGCATTGGTAAGCATAGCGACATGCCTGCTGATGAACATGTGAGTACGTGCCAGGTTTAGCACGCGCACCGATCTCACGATTGTACGCAGAATGTAGTCACCTGATTTCATTGTGATGAACATGTAAGCGCACCTAGCCGTGACGTCATTTGATTTTTAAACACAAATGAGCCTATATTTGCCTTACAAGTAACCCTGAAAATCTTTTTGAGAATGGGTACTGTGCTTGGTGCTCAGAATAAGCAGTTGGAGGATGGAAAAAAGCCAATGAGCCACAATCGGAGGAAATGCCGGTCGGTCCGAATTAAGAGCAATCGCTCAAATTTACTTTGAAGCAACAGGTTATCCTTACTCATTACAGATTTAGCAACCTTGAAACCTGAAACCTTTTACTTCAACAGTCTAGGGCAGACTGGACAGAAGTTCATAGAAACTTAACGCAAAGCTGTTTCATCAGGAGAATGTAACGTTAACCTCGAACTTAAATTAGAACGACCCCTGAAAAAATCCAGGGTTAGCCCAAGTAAATCATGAATCCATAATCCTTGTTGCACTTTTTGTTTATAATATTCATGTTAGTTCGGTGAGATTTTAAAGCCCCATTTCTAGCCAATTTGTTCAAGTTAATTAAATAACGCACGAGCCTACTCACACACTTATGTGTATACTCACATTTGCACATTGAGCAAACTTGGGTTTCTGGTGGAAGGATATTGTTTTTCTGTACATACAAACAACTCCCTGGTGCAAATAACCCTCAAAATTACCGATTACGTCATCATGGGCGTGTCCATAATTTAATTTTGTCTCCCTCCGATTGTCAATTAGGTTCGCACATTAAGGGATAACTAGAAACTTTTTTGCAGGAATTTCTCAATTCAGAGGAACATTGGTAACATCATTCTTCTCAAGATACATTTATGAAATTGAAATCGGGTATACTGATCCAAAATGGATTTAATGCTATTTTCCCTTTAAATGAACATGATTAAGAAACACCAAGATTTTCCCATTATTTCATATTTATTCAGTCTGTCGTGGGTAGACAGACGGCTAGTACCCTACTCACATGAGTAACATAAGAATTCTTTGAAGATAATTTCTCCCTTTCAAGGTATACTTTTTTCAGACCAATTACAGACAATAAAAGGCAAAATCACTTCAGATATGGCATTTAACGGCAAGTCTAAAGAGCAGCATGTTTGAATGACACGTGGGAGATCACAAACCAAAATACATTCGTTCCATGTTATTACAAGTCACAGCAAATTACTTTTTATTTTAACATCTTAGTTTTTCGAAACTTCAAATGATATTCGCGGATTATTGTAGATTTGCTAAAGTTTGAGATTTTAATATTATTATTTTTTATCTATCTCATTTGCCTCATATCTCTATGGCAACGAATATTGAATCTTTTTTCTCTGAAGTAGTCAGAATAGGCGCAAGTACCCCCTGCGGTCTATCTCCCACCGATGTGCGTGTGAAAATCACTGTCTTGCTATGCAGATGAAAAGACGATAAATAACACTAGATCCAGCGGTCGTCGTGTAAAAACATTTTATTTTGGGATGGGGGGGGGGGGGTGAGGTGCTGTGGGAAGTGGTTTTTGCGCAAAAACACTATCTAAGCGGAACGCCACCATCCGTTTGAGCGGAGCGTACAGAAACTTTTGAAAAATATTGGCCAACGACAACCGCAATCATCGTTTCCAGACTTGTAAGTAGAATCAGTCGTCTTTTCAAACTTTCGTTTGAAGTAAAATCTTCACTTCAATCAAAACCAGAAAATCAGGTCTACCAAGAAACCGGTCTCGCTACCATTGAATGACAGCTATGGTAAGGTAAAACAGCTTATCATTAAAAAATGAGCTTGTATGTGACGGTGTGTCATAAATTGACACCAGGCAAGGACCTTTCTTTTAAGAGTGAGATTGACTAGGAGACAACGACACTAAGAGCCACTATTGGTCCCGCCAGAGGGAGTTTTTGTTAAAAATGCCTTGATATTGCTGGAAATGGCTCTTTTAATTCCTATAATATAAGGGCCGTCGTGTAACTATACTCATTTCCGCTTTCAGTACACTGTAGAAACTGTAAAATTTACAAAAAAATTCTGTAAAATTTACAGCATAATTTATGTTTTTTTTCTGATTACCACAAAAAATTTGTTTTTCAATTATGCAAATTAGAACGATACCTCACTTGTTAAAAGGTTACACTGTAAACATTCTTCGGGGTATAGATTATTACTGATAGGCCTATCACAATAAAGCACTGTGTAAACTTTAGATTAGTTCAAACTGACCTAAACGCTTTTTATCTACTTAAGTGGGCGTGGCCAAAATTTTGACATAAAAATGTAAATTTATGCTTAGGTCAGGCCTAAACTAATGGGATCTGTAGAAAAAAACAGTTCTAGGGACAAGAATAAGTAGTCAATCAATACAGGTAAAGAAAATTGAGATGTTTTAACTGTAATTCTTTAAAAACTGTGTAGTAAAGTTATTCGCAATAACCAACGTGTGATAGACGTGATACATATAGCATAGCGTTGATATAAACAATGTCTTCAAGCCTAAACTTAAGCGTCGCCCTTGGGTTTTTGCTGCCGCAGGAGTTCTGCTCCCTTAAGGAGCTAAACATCCCAAATGGACAGGTACGCCCTCTAAAGGGCAAACATGTGTCTTCCGGCTCTAGACTGGCTGAATAGAACAGAAGCTACACCCTGGATGCAGTTTAACGTCATGCCCAGGAGTAAATGTTTGGTTTTTGCCCCATGGCTATTCGCCAGAGAGTCGAGGGGACTTTTAGAAAAAAAAAGCCTTGGGTGTTTGCTCCTTAAGGCAGCAGAATTATCCGGGAGTAAATGTTTGGTTTTCGCCCCTTGGTTCTTCGCCAGAGAGTCGAGGGGACTTTTAGAAAAAAACCTTGGGTTTTGGGGATTTCGGCCATATGTAATCGTTTCGCCGTCCGGGCATGTCCGTTTTCCAGCACGTAAAAAGCACCCTTGAACTGAAGTTTCACCGAACGGGCCTTTGCCAGAGGGTCGGGGGGGGGGGGGAGGAGGTTGTTTTGGAAAAAGTACTCTGGCTCTCATGCCCGAAACACGAGGACATTAACAGTATAATGTATATGTTCTATTGGGTGCGACTGTGACATAACAATCACAATGCATAACAGTTTACACTCTTTCTGTACTTCTACAAAAGTAAAGCTGCGAAAATTTTTGCTGTAAAAGTTACAACTGTGTCACTGTAAATGCTACAGGATTTGCGTTATTTCTTTTACAATTGACTGTAAAAATAACGCGTTTTTGTTGGCAATATTGCTGACGGTGGTTTTACTGTAAAATTTACATATTTTTTTACAGTGTACGTATTTACATGGCCTGTATTTGTATTTCTCGGGAACCCCTGTCGTGTAATGGGCCTATACACTCTAGGCATAGAACAGAACTGTGGCCAATAAGGCCTATTTGATTAGTTTTGTTTCATAATTAATCAGAACTGGTTCATTTGTGAACAGTATCTAGTCAAATTTGACCAGAACCATGTTCAATGTCCCTCTGATCACACCATTTTAGAGAGTACAGCTCCTTCTGGTTACTAAACAGATCCTCTTTGTGTACGCGGGTCCACTACTTTTTGTACATACAGATACCTTTGGTGTGTGTACCGGTACTGCGTGTCAACATATCCAGGTCTCGCCTGTACATTTGAGTATCGTCGGTACCAGCACACAAGACGGAAAGATATTCCAGCAAAATGGTCATAACAAAGCCGCAATTCGGTGGTGTAAGTTTACAGGTAATTCATCTATTTTATAAAGCGCGCGTCACACTACAGCGATATTGGATCGGAGTACGATCTTACTTTTGTGAGTTTTAGGTAAGACTCCTGGGTCGATCTTTGGTTGTAAAGAACCCAAAATTTTCCAACCTGCAACCTGGTGTAATCGTGTGATCTGTATCACAGGACTACATCGCATTTAAAAAATTGTTTCGTAACTTCACATCGACAGAGAGCTTTAATCTGAATATTGAAGTCCTGTTAAAGCTGTCTGTCGATGTGATGTAACAGATATAATCCACCTTTATGTTTCCAGATACAAAATGGGGCAATATTTGTGCCTCAGGTAGTGAAGTTGATAGCGCTTCCTGCTTTTTTTTCATTATTTTTCAGGTTTGTGTCAGGTTTGTCTTTACCCCTTTGCTACGCGTAACCGGTATTAAAATTCATGAATGACTCTTACTTATTTTATTAGGTCTTTGTAACTTGATTAATGTGTGAAAGAAAAAATGACTAATCAAAACGTTCTGTTAGGATATCTAGTTGCCTTTGGAACCGTACAGACTCTGCATATACCTGGCGCTCTATCTGAAACTTAACGCATGCATTTTATACCCTATATATAACAATGAATTAGTTCGACTTGTACCGTATATCAGTCACTGTGGTAAGCCTAGTATGAGAACTAAATTGTTCATGAAGCCAATAAAACTTAACAATAGCCTGCTTTAGTACAACAGCCTAGTAGAAGTGGGGATTGTGCGATTCCTGCATCCAGTTTACAAGTCTGCAAGTACAGAAAATATTTGTGTGAGGGAAATTCCCGAGGTGTTCCTCTACACAAATTTTGGCCTATATGATTGTAGGCTGGTTGTAGAGGCCGACGTACTACAGTGTCCTAAGTATTCGCGATCGAATGAGATTTTTTCACTTAATATTTATTTTCAAATATTTTAAAGACAAAGTGTGTTTCTTTGTGGATATATCTTTGAAACTAAGATGTAGTTAATTCTGAAAGCCATAAATCTGTTGAAAGGACGGACTGAATCAACTGATAAGCTTATTTGAAATTTCCCCAATCTCCCGGAATGTTAAATACCCCACCTTATTTCGGAGAGGACGTTCCCTTTCCCCATATTTAGAGCCCTATAGTCACCACTGGTGAATAGTTACTGTTCTCGTGATATCAGCAAATGAAGTTAAGATTTGTGACCATTGGTGACATCATCTCCTTAATTTGTGAAGCATTGCTAATTTGCGTTTTAGGTATTTTCCAATTTGTTGTTTTGATATTAAAGCTGATAGGGATATATAGTTTACAAGTCTGCAAGTAAAGAAAATATTCGATTACGTTAACTTTCCGCACTGTTTCTCTACATATAGTTACTTGTATGCCAGTAGTTTCTTGTGGGAATTCAAGTTTGTAAATTTCTTATGTACCCGCGCAATCACTTTACAACAACATTTGTCTTAGTCCGCGAGACATAAGTTTCCAAGTGCTTCTCAGATTGGTGCTCGGCATAAGCAATGGAGGAACAAGCCAGTGAGCCACAACTGGAATCAAAAACTAAGTATGAAAAATTTCCCGAAAGAAGGGAGAAATATTTCTTTAGATGTGGGCAGTCCAAAACAACCTTCAGTAGTCTAATTGCAAAGCTTTTCTTTGGGTCTAATTTCAAGCTGTGAAAATAGCGAGTGAGACTCAGTAATAACGTATAGGCCTACACTACTACGACCCGGTTGAAGTGACGTGACGAAATGATTCAACGAAAGTCACGCATGTGTTGTTACTGCGATAAAGAATAGAAAGGTCGACCGGATAAGTGACCGTTATAGAGGTCCAGGTGTCTTCTACTTAAATCATAGGGAGTAAAGAGTGTATCTTGGCTAAAAATTTCCTAACAATTTGTACCGAAGGTATTTTTGAAGTTTGCAAATGGAAGATAAATCTTTAAAAATGATTTAAAACAATATTTTGTGGAAGTATTGATGTATAAATCAAAATAAATGTTAGCCTCCATGCAAGAAACACGGTAATATTTTACTTTGCTCTCTGTTGATAATAAGGTCGCAACCACTAACCGACCCGAATGCACGTATTGTGCATGCTGTTACGTAACTGCGGTCGAAAAGCCGGTCGGACGTGTGACCTTTCAGACAGTACGTACAATGCCTTCCACTTAAATAATAGGGAGTAAAGCTGTATCTTGAACTAAAAAAAACTCACAATTCTTAGCGAGAGCGTCGAAGTACCTTTTACATGGATAACGAGTAGTAAGATTATAATTCTAAGCAAAAATGTTTACAAAGTACTGATGTATAAATGTCAGTCACTTTGTGGAAACATGACAATATTTGACTATGCCCAGCTATATCAAGTAATGTACAGCCACTCAGTAAAACACAGCTTTTTCAAGATTGCTACATTTTACAGAAGGTACACATATTTCTGACGGCCTCATGGGGACATATTTTCTAGACGAAATTTGATGTTTATGCAATTATGCTATCAGAAATTATAAATATACCCGATGAAAGTCACAGTATTTTTTTTTTAAAAGAAACAAACAGGCAAACATTGCAATATATATTTGGGTAATTAAGTGTCCAGCAATACCATTCACACAGATGACCCTCTTAAAAATGATCTACCCTAGCAACAACAGCCTCAATCATCCAAAATGAAGACAGGCTTTGGCTTGGTACTATTCTAATGAAAACAAAACAAAACAAAGAAATAATTCTCAATCTTTGAGCTTACAAACCATACCTTAAGCCATCACTAAAATACACGATCCTACACATGTTTTGCAAAAGTGTAGTCTGCATGAGTCCAAAAGATTTTCCTTTCGAGAAACCAAAAAGGTCGTGACTGGCACAACTTGAACTAGTTGATTAGAATTTGACCTTATCTCACTAAAGCCACGGTCACAAATGCCTCTACGAACGGCTACGAACGCCGTACGAACGATTTTTAGACCATTTCGTAAGATCTTCGTAAGAACGCCGTACGAAACCAGCGTTCGTAGACCATTCGTAAAACGTTCGTTAGTTCGCAGTCTGGTCGATGGTCTTGTTCAAGATTTTTTAACACGTAGTACGAAACATCCTCTTCGTTAGGCGGTCTTACGGACGTTGTAAGAACTTCGTAAGAACCACGCAAGATTTTTGTAGAGTTCGTAGGGTCGAGAGACAATTTTAGAAGCCTCAAATTCGTACGATGGTCGTACGAACGCCCTACGTTATTCATAGACGACTCTTACGGCGTTCGTAAGAACGACTTGCGAACAAAAATTCGTACGGCGTTCGTACGAACGGTTCATGGTGTTAGTAAGGCGTTCGTAAGGTGTTCGTTAGGCATACTTTGGCATAATTAGTGAGTTGTTGGATGTAAAGCCAAACGCGCGAAGTTCAAATCCCCACTTTGTTCAAGGTATTCGATGAAGAAACATCTCTCGAAGAATTATGGGACCGACAGGAAAATCTATTAAAGGAAAGAGGGTAAAGGGGAAGAAAACGAAGGAGGGAGATCAGTAGGAAGGAGAGAAAGGGGGGAGAGCTTCAGCAACAACCCCAACAAGAGATAATGGACACAGGAAGTGACCAGGAGGAGACAGTGGAAGATGTCGAGGAAGAGGAGGAGGGAGAGTCATCGAGGCGGCAGGGCGATGACAACGATGAAGCTGAATCAACAGGAAAATCAAAGAAAGAAAAAAAAATTTCGATCCTACAACCGAACAAAGGCTCGTGGACTTTTTCAGTGAGAACGATTATTTCTATAATAAAGGGAGTGAAAAATACGCGAACGCAAAGTTCAAGAAGCACATGCTGGAAACGTTGGCAAGAGAGCTAAATACCTCTTGTGGGTAATTATTGCTATAAATCTCCTAGTCTATTAACATTACTTCTCCGATTCTAATGCTTTCATGGCGGGAAGCTCAGCCCTCAGAAGGAGTGAATTACAAAGATAAAATCTTTTTAATTTACTCCCTCTGCGGGCTACCTGTTAATTTGGATGCAGGCGGGGATCAGAAATATTATTTTCAAACTTTCATACCCAGTTCCATCATTCACCTAGTTATAGTGTTAATTTTGATATTATCTTAAATAATGCCTTTACTCTTCACTACCATTTATCGATATGAAAAAAAACCCCAAAAATTTGAAGAAACTTTATGAGCTTTTCTTTAGCAAAAAGGTTTGGCCTTTCTGCAAGGAAGTGAAGCTAATTGTGCCATACCTATCACGGGTCTTATTGAACTATTGTATAGAATTGAGCTTGTTTTTGCTTTTACTGGACATAGGCCAATAGGGGTTAAAAGCTGGTTAGAAATAAACATCTTGACGCATTTTCTTTACTTTTAAAAGTTCTAAATATTTTGACCTGGTAAGCAAATGTTTTGTTCGCACCCTTTTATTCCTAACATCCTATCGCCCCTTCAAGTTCTCTTTTCAAAACAGGTTAATAAAAATAGACGTTGCCACCTGTTAAGGATTAAGAAGCAATGATTGTTACAGATAGAAAGCGCAAACTAGTAATCTCGTCACTTCCTGTTCTCTCTTTTAAAAACGAGCTTTCATTTGAATATCGTCTGTATCCCGTGGTTATTAGACAAGAGATGAAGTGAAAGAGCCTCTTCATGATCAAATCTTTAATTCACCGTTTAACATGGGTGTGGATCCATCTTAAAAAGTGTGTGTGTGTGTGTGTGTGGGGGGGGGGACCTTTCACCGTTCGCAAATTGCCGTCGTGGGGGGAAAGCAGTAGCGTAGCCCGATTTTTCTCCATGGGGTGGGGGCAATAAGGTGTGTGATCGTTGGAATGGGGAGGGGTCTAAGGGGAGGGGACACTCCCCTTTGGCACGACTGCCATATTGAAAATATCAAACCTTCGACAGTACACGGCAGCACCTTTTTGTGTCCCGACAAAATATTCAAAGAAAAACTGAGATCTACCCAAGTCATTCGTGAGACCTTCTTACGAATGACTTCAGAATGCCGTGAGTTGCACGTACGATCATCTTGCGACAAGAAAAATCGTAAGATTGCCGTAAGTCCGACGTAAGAAGAACTTACGGCAATCGTACGAAGAACGTACGAACTCTAAGGCCATTGTTAATCCGAAAATCACGTCGTTTCTCAAGAAGGCCGTAAGTTGTTCTTGCGAATTAAAAGGCGTTTGTACGAACTTCCTAAGAAGGCCGTAAGAAACTATGTCCCATCGACGAATCTCTACGAACTGCGAAATTCGTACGAACAGGAAGGTTCGTAGGAACCTTTGTGACCGTAGCTTAACCAATTTTCACATTTTTGTTTTACTAAGTGGCTGTACATTACTTGATAGCAGGACATAGTCAAATATTGTCATGTTTTCACTTGTTTTTCTTGAATGGAAAGTTGTGACTTCTTGCATCTATTTTTGTTAATGTAGTTTTTCATAATTATGTAAAATAAGGAAATTGAAGGGATGTTTTTTGACTTCGACTAAAACCGAAAAAAATGTCTTGTTTGGAAAAGAAAAACTGCCTTTTCAAAAACATAGTCTCTACATTTAAAAAAAATTGATACCATGCTACAATCCCAAAATAAATGTTCTGGTGTGTCAGTTTCAGTGTGACAGAAGGAACATAGATCCCTCTCCTCCTTCCCCATGGCATATAACAACTTATTAGTACCAACAATTCTGTGGATAAACCTAAACTGTAAATAATGTAATTTCGTTTCATTTGTATTCAAATGTGGCATATCAAAGATATTCTGCCAATATAATAGCGTAAAATGGGTAAAATCGTTGCTCCATTAATTTTTAATTTAAGGCAGTTGGGGGTCGATTATCCTTTTAATAAGATGGTCGTAAGTAAACTGAGATGAAGAAGGTGCATCCATAAACTTATTAAACCAACAGCTGTCATTTTCAAGAGTATCCCTCTCCCCATCCTCAGGTCTCCAGCTACGTGGGATTGAATTAATGATACCAAAATATGACAAAAAGGGGTAACTAACAATGTGGTAACGGTTCATAAATTCACGATAAGTCAATGGTATACCACTCTCGTCAAAAATGTCTTTTACATATAATACATATCTTTGAAATAAATCATGATAAATAAAGGTTTGGTTATCAATATGTATAAAAGAATTTTTCCATATAATTTGATTATCGAAATTCTCCGACAAACCACGATACGACAATTCACACCATGCAGTTACAGACAGTGAAATTGTTGACAAGCAAAAATGTTGATTATTGATTTATTGATTTAGTCTGATACAGTATTTGATGTCCCTTCAACTTGGGCTAGAGAAATGTGTTTTAAAAAGAAGTACGACATCAAGGATATTTTCTTTTTGAATCAAGCTGAGTCTAGAACATTGTGCATTATTACTACCACGCAAAGTATCGCCATCAGTGTAAATGTCAAAACTTACGTTTTTAGTACCTTTCCTTTGCTGCAAAGTGGCATAAATTCCATGAAGGTACCCAAACATTTAAGTTTCTTCCTACTTTAAGGCAGTTCAGTGCCAAGCAACTGCAAAATGAAGTGGGCGCTATTGCATCGATGGACAAAACAAAAAGTTTGGAGGGAGTAAACCTTCAACAAATTAAATAAAATCTAAGACACCATCACCAGGACGGCCCTCCAAATCAAAATTGCCGAGTAAAGCGATTCTTTTGGATAAACTTTTTTGCACTAAAGTAATGTTTTGAGAAGAACATAAATTGGATGTGGGAAAGAGGTGCTATATTTAAACACATTTGTGACATTTTTAATCTATTCCAACCGGTTGTTCTCGATTTATCAACAAAAACCGGTAGTACCTACATTCGTTATTTTGTCACATAAGGTAAGCTGGAAGCAAACTAGCCTGTATAGCGAATCGGTAGCGGTCGCCCTCTTCGTCCCTCCCCCTTCCTCAGTAGCAATGAGCTGAACAAAACTCCTTACGACTCCTTCCGACGTAAAACGAGCTGGTTATATCATCTTCTAGCTTCATTGACGAACAACGAATTTTTGCCCATTTGTTCTTTTCTTAATCTGTAAGTTTGACATCAGTGACGTAGCACATTACAAGATAGAGATAACGAGGTTAGATAAATAGTCAGTTAGAAATGTACGGCCCAGTTTCCAACCGATCGGTTCAAGTCGAGCTGGCCGTTTGATGTCTGCAGTTGCAATGCATTTCCAGCAGGCGCTTAGTCTACGCGAGAAACTGTAAACTAAACTAGAACAACGCATTTGCTTGCAAATACAGTGTGGTCTGGTTAGAATGGCCGTGGCTTAGCCTAACGTGTAGTAACTTAATGGGCCTATATGAATGTGGTCGGGCTATTGTCATAGAGCAGGAATCAGGATTACCCTGCTCTATGGCTACTATAGGCCTGAGTACGCTAGTATGATCAGTACGTATGTAGACCCACAGGCGTTCGAAACATATACTGAACACTAAAAATACACTCAACCCACGAAATCTACCAAAGGGAGCACGCCTGGACTACCTTGACATTTTTAGTCTTACTGCAAACCCCAAAAGACTTCATTAGACCACGTATGAAGTTCAAGTTGAACCTAAAACAGCATCCATCAGTAAATCTCACTTCGAAAACGGTTAAGATTACTACGAAAACTTTGCTTTACGTTGGTGCGAACAGCGCTAGTCAACAGACGATAGTAACCTGCACAGCTAGCTGATAGCTCCTTCTTTCTCGCAACATGTATGCGGTGATACGAATGGCACCAGCCATTGGCATCGGCGTAACTTACGTACGGCTAAGTCAATCGTTGTTATGTATGCAGTCTAAGGAGGGACCTCTCCCTGGCATACGTAAGCCTTTGATCGTGCATGGCGTAATAATATAAACAAACATACTTTTTAAAAAGACATAACAGAAAACTATAACGAGTGTATTTTCACTGAAAATCATTGCTTTGAAGTCTTTGGTGTTTTGCCGATGTTTATTTCTCGCTGAAAAAGGAAAATGAACTTAGGAGAGAAAAATATACACGGGTTTACTTTTTGTAGCGCGGAGGTAATCTGCGCTCACCGCCACGGAAAATTTCGGTCCGTAATGGACAGAGGGCGTCTTTCAAAATCGGACGAATCCATACTATATACTGCAAGATATTGCAATAGCTGAATGACGTCATTATCCGCGAACCAGGCGGATTCAAGAGTGTGGTCTGTGAGACAACACTAATTAAGTTTGAGGCAAAATATATTGCAACACTTCGAATTTGTAAACCTAAAGATCTCATATGGGGGGGGGGGGGATAGATCAGTCCCCCATATGCCACACTCATACGGGCTTGGTTTCGACCTATTCAAAGAAAGTGGCATATATATTCTGAATGGATGTTTAACGTGACGAAGGGAGGGTTCCCCGGATGTTTCTTCAATATTGCATACGTTGTTCTTACGTTCTTTGTTATTTTCTTTTTCTTTTGAAACTAAGAAGAAATGCCCAAGAGTTGAGTGCCCACCAAGGTATGCTCTGAAATAATTAACAAGGATTTTCTACATGGTAAGGATGAGTTAAAGACAGTCTTAATAGAGGCTAGAAGTAAGCAGGTTAGGAGAATTGTTATTGATCAATAACTACCTTGAAATGCTATAGTCTAGCCGACCGTAAATGTGTCACAAGATCAGCAAAGTAGATGAATGAAGTAGGTCAATCGATAACCCCTCGAGACGAGAGAATATGAAACAAAAACTGCATATTGTGGAAAACTCTTTTCATGCCTGTTTGTCAGAGCCCCCTTCCTCCTGTAGTAGTAATTTTCTAAACGTTGAGAGTTTGAACAGTCCGGGACACCTGTTTAAGAAGGTTTTTCTTTAGATGACCGACGATTAGCGAACATTTGCAAATTCTCACCTATGTCAGCTAGTGGGTGAGGGGGAAACTTAGTCATGACTGGTCACAATGATTCCTAGGACGTCATATAGGTAAAAAACCATGATCACCAGAGCACGGTGCAATTTTAAAATTCAAAAGCCTTGCGAGCTTTGTATTTTGCGAGGTCGCGGGCAAGTGTTCTTAGAGTGTGAAGAACAATTAGATATCAAAGCCTCGCAAGTAATATGCTAGATCGCAAGGAAAAGTGATCGCAGAGAGTCCCAAGAGTTCTTAAGTATGGCGTTGATCTGGTTTGTGGATTGAGCAAACCGCATTTTCCAACTGCCGGAATCCTTGATCCGTCTAAAAGCTATCCACCTACACGAACGCGAGCGGCGCCCACGTAAACGCACACAAAAACACACACATACACTCTATCTGCAAAACATAGATATATGGCACTTTATAAATGGAGTGTTACTAAATAGGCTCAAATTGACGATTCCTCAAAGCCCTTAACTCATCTGTATACCACAATGTAATATTTTGCTTATTCTTCCCACTGTTTTTATAATCTCTCCGAATTATTCGTGGCGCAAAACGATAAGTTTTCCCTAATATTTTCATTTGTGGGACAATTGCCCCTCGTCCCACAGGACGACGCTCCCGCTCGTAAGCCGTTTTGGTCGCCTACTGCTTTGGTATTTTATGTTGTTGTCAGGGTAATCTCGATCAGGATAGCTACGCAGAACATGAAGGATTACGAAGGAAATTAAAGACAGCTGCGTAGGCAGGATTGTGTAATTAGGTGTGTGACATTAAGGAGGTGGGGTATTTTTAAGGCATGTGGAGACATAAAATGATTTTGTAGGTCTCCTGATGCGAATGGTGCAATATTTGTGCACTAAACGTGCTAAAATTTATAATGATCACCTATCATTGCTAGTGGGTCTTGGGGCGTTAGTTGAACCCCCGGAACCCAACCATAGCTACGCGAATGAGTAGAGATAATATGACAACGGCGAGTATTTACTGTAAGGTCATTTATCTTTCAACTGATGTCTCTCATAGCACGCAGGTAGGATAACTACCTGTGGACTGTGCGACACTGTACGTTGACTAACAAATATTTATGAAATGAGGCAATAAAATTAAAATATGAGCAGTTTCATACCTTTGAACTTCAACTGGTTCGACAAACGTATTCCAACAATTGGCACGCTTCTTATTCACATAGGTTGCATAGGATGGCAGTGCACCTTGCACATAGTAAATGAACTTACTGTAGGATAGGCCTTTAGGCATAGCTCTGTTCAGTCAAATGTCTTCATTACATACATTGACGTACGTACAGTATAGGCGGAATGAATAATCAAAAATACTTGACACTGCAGAATAACCAAAAATACTTGACACTGCAGCTAGAGCTGCCGTTACAGGTTTTGATAAGGAAATAAATACCCAGGGTACTTTCGTTTTTCTTTGTAACTTAAGGGTTACAGTACTGTTGAATCTATAACAAAATAATAACGTAAGTGCCAAATTAAGTAATGTTAAAATAATTCAGCGAGTGCGTGTCATAAGAGTCTGCACGAAAATAGTCTGTTTTATCATTAGTCTATGAATATTTCTCATATCCTCATTTTTTGTCAGGCAATATAAACAATGAAAGGATATTATATACAGAAAACATTTAAAAATTCATTTTGTAACAATTAAAGTTTGCAAATGTTTCTTGAAACCATTTACAAAAGGAAATACGTAGTACTGGGAACAATAAATGTTATTGTGATTATCCTCTCTAAAAAGCCTATGACAATGTCGCGTGACCACAAAGAGGGAATAAGGATGCGCAATTGTAAACGAAGAAAGCAGTTTGTTTATTCAATACAAGGCATTTCCTTATTGGTCGGCAAGCTTGTCACAAACAGCCCGTACCTTCGACATTGTGATTTAATCGAATTTTGGTGCAGAATAAGCTTAAGAGCCATTATTTCTCATGTTGGAATGCCCTCAGAACTCTCATCTTGATCCCGTTACCTAGTCTAATTTGGTGGGACTGCTGTAGTCTAAGTCTAGGGGAGGGGGAGTTTCGAGTAACCATTGCCTTAAAATTTTTTATACATTAAAGGCCTGATCCTCTCACCGCAAACAGTTATAATACTCCTAACCTACTAACTTAGGCCCCTCCCACAACTGTTTATAATTCAGTCCTCATCCAGACACGACCTCACATTATTGCTTTAGGGTGAGTATACAAGACACAAACGTATAATCAAAACACTCTCTGTACAGTACATGCTGCTTAATCCGAGCTATGGTACTTTTGAACTAGCTGTCAATCAAAAAGCTGAGCCAATTGAAAATTTTGTTAACCACTACAAAAGTTGTAGTTTGGGGTGAGAGGATTGGCCCTTTAAATGTAGCCTCCTGAAAAAGTCCTCCCGAAAACCATTTCATCAGGCCACGCCTTGACGATGGCGATGACGATGATGATTATGATGATAAAAAACGGTCCACCTACTGCAAATTTGATACGGCCTGATCCAGTGTGTTATTCATGTCGATGATATGAGAACACATTCTATCATGACCTCTTCTAATTCGTACTGATCGAATCGGTTAACAGTAGGCTACTTTTAGGTAATTTTTATTATGAGTTCTTCTAAGCTTGGCACCTACTGATCTTGGTTGAGCTAAATTAATAAGAGTTTGTTATTGGATGTATACAGGTATTTAATTCCGCCCCTTCAACGGTGGACATTAATTCTTTGACCTTGATTTCCGAATCTAGCAGTGCAGTGACGTATTTTTGCCGTTAACCTTAAGACACTGGTTATCCGTCTTCCAAAGTTAGTTAGATAGAGCTTTACGACCAAGTTTCCAACCAATTGCATTCATTTGGATGTAGTTAGTTAGTTAGAGTTTTAAGGCCCAGTTTCCAACCAATTGGTTCAAGTCCAGCGGGCCACGACCTTTTCCAGTTGTGGTTCACCGCCTTCAAAAGATTCTGTTTGTATTTCCATTTTAAAATGAGACTAGAATCGAAGTCATTGGCTAAACTAGTTACCAAACAGCCAAATGAACCTGGACCCATAAAAGCGACTGCAAAGGATTGTGGGATAGGCTGTAGTTTGAAGGCGACCTTTTTTTTGTCAATGACCTGTCAAAGTATGTGTGTGTGTGTGTGGGGGGGGGGTAAGGTGCCATAAAATGTTAGAAGCGCTACCTCAACCCTAACCTAACTCTTACAACGACCCTAAACCTAACCCTAGCCCCCAACTGTAAGCACAGACCTGACCCCCCACACTGACCCCAATATCGTTTAGTGTTGTCTAGTATTTTGCGACACCGTCTTAGTGAGTGCAAAGTGACGCACACTTTGATTGTGCCCCCAGACCCTTTACAACTGCTATTGAGAAAAAGGTCATTGTTAGATACCAGACAATAATTTAACAAATACGGAAAAGAAATTGATGAATTTCAAACCAAATTTCACCAAATTATTCTGTACCATATGAAATTTCTACAAATGAAGTAAACTGCAAAATTCCTGATCCTGTACGTCACCCCAGACAATTCCCATTCTCTAACTCTAACCTTCTTACCTAGCCCCAGGCCTCTTACAACTAGGGCCTATCTAAAATTCACAATTAGTTTCTTGCTTCAGCTGTTCAGGGTGAGTATATACAAGACCAAATTTGTAACAACAAAACTACTCTCTGTACAGTACATATTCTGTAATATGAACATTGGTGCGATGTATTTTTTGAAGTTGCCGTCAATCAAACTTAAGAGCTGTGCCAATTAAGAATTTCTTGGGACTACTATAAAATTGTGGGTTGAGGTGAGAGAATTAGCCCTATAAAATATCCCAAATGTCTGGTTTAATAGCTCGTGGCTTTTAGTTTGTAACAACTAGAACTGCGCGTGTGCTGTGCAACTATTCCATTCAACCTAAGCATATGAAATCGCAGTGCAGTGCAGTTTAACCTCATCACGTGATCCTCTATCAGAGTCAGATCTTCACAACCCTCTATCATTGCCGTTTTCAAAGGATTTCATCAAGTGCTGGTGCTCCATGTTAATGAACCTTTCGTTCATTGCTTCAAATAGTTAAACAATAGAAAGTGAAAGACTCAATTTTATTGAATCACGCCTTTACTGCCTTTATACTTTTTTCTAAAACAAAGGGATGAAAAACTATTGTTCTTTTAAATCGTCACAACCTTTTGCGAATTACTTATGCTATGCCGGTTCCCAATGGTTTTTAAAGTTTGTAGCGATATTGTGAATCTTCATAACTTTTACAATTAAAGTTTGTTGCGACATTTTGAATTTTCATCATTTTTTGCATTCGGAATGCGTGTTCAGCAATTTGATACTTATTTTGTCCCCACTGTGTAAACACTTTAGATTCAAGGCGCGGATCTAGGAGGGTCCCAGGGTCCAGATTCCCTGCTTTTGGCCACAAAGAATTGAAACAGGAAATTAAAATATGTGCATCAGAATGGCGGCTATCCTTATAAGTCGGATCGTGTCATTTCATCCAATCACATGAACTATAGCGTGCACGTGACCTAAAAAGCCTGTGAAGATCTGTGATGTTTGAAGTTTGAATCAAGTTGCCGTGAATACACAATGGTATAATTTGAGATATTGCTACTACCAATTTTTATAAGACCGAGTAGATTCGAAAGCTTCATAGGTGTATAGCCCCATCGTTTTTCATCGCTGGTTATGGAACACTGTAAGTCCGAGCCTGGTTGGATATGTGGACAAAATTCCACCTTGAAAGCTTGACGACCAAGATCTCCTAGATCAAACGTGACTAAATTATAGGTCTCTGGTAGACATATTTTAGACATGTTTAGCTGAGATATAATGAAAGTACAATAAGTGTAAGCAGTAACCTCAGTAGGTAAAAATTCGCACTTTTAATTTCCGGGCTAAAATTTGCTCAAGTCCATCCATTTTCAAGGCTGAAAATTCTTTTCATATGCTAGAACGCACCAAATTGCATTTCAGAACCTTTAAATCAGTAGAAATGTTCAGGAGGGCAGGAGGACACAACCTCTCCCATTTCTCTCTATTGGAAAAATCCTGAATCCGCCACTAAACTCTACACAAGATTAGTTTATGTTTCACACTCGAATATTTTGTAATTAAAGGTATTTGAAAGCGAAAAAGGAATCAGACACGTGTGTCAAGCACCTAATCGTATTTACAAAGCGTATATATATATATGTTTTTTTGGGGGGGGGGGGGAGGGGGTAAATGTGTCATGGAAACGTTTAATTCTTTAAAACATTTGTAGGAATCTTGACATCGAGATTTTAAGGGAAATTTAACCGTGGCGTCTTTCTAAAAAAGTAATTAACATTTAACATTGAGAAATGTGACAACAATCCACAGTCTCCCCTACAATGGTCGTTTTTAAACACCAAATAGCGTTCAGAACACTAACAATTCTGAGGACGCCCTCTACTGGTTCTCAAATTTTGGATGCACCTTAGTCAACCGTAAGTGAGTGCCTACAACCCAGTAATTTGATAAACGTCTTCATTTTATAAAAAGAAAGTGGAAATATTCTGACGTCTTGACCATGGCCAATGCAACGCCTATTTTGCTTTAAAATTGTAGAATGTCACTGCATGTAACTATAGATACAAACTCTGTGGCGGGATTGCAGAAGTACCAAAGACAATGGTTGGGCATTTTGATGCCGCTTATAGTGTATCGCATCAGATCACTCATGGTAATATCCTTATTAATATGAATCAGTGACGTAGTCACTGGAGGGGGAAGTTTGGGGGTAAGAACACCCATGAACCAACCTTGCAATGAAAAAAAAAACGACTAAAATAGCGGATTTTCTCTCTATCCTTGGACTTTTCCCTCATATCGATCCCCAACCCCCCTACACCAACCTCCCACACCAACCCCCCACACCAACCCCCACACCAACCCCTGCCCACACCAAGCCCTCCCCACACCAACCCCCCCATACCAACCCCTCCCCCACACCACCCCCCCCATGACACAATCTGGCTACGCGCCTGATATGCATGCTTTGCTATCGCATAGCAATCTCAGGGGATGAAAGCCCCGCCCCAAAACCAGGGATTCTAAAGTTTTGAACACCTCACTGAAAACAAACAATAGCAAAATGACAAAAGGTCAACCACTATAAATATTAGTACGCTTGAGGCAGTAGATTAGGCGGGAGGAGACCTAAAACCGGTGCTATGGCCGAGTGGATAAAGGCGGTTACATTTGAAGCGATGAAGCTTAGCAACCGGGAGGTCTGGAGTTCGATTCCTGGCCGGGTCAAAGTAAGGTGGGTTTTTTTCATCCAAGAGCAATCTACGGTTTTCCTATCTGAACTGGGGTCCGTTCCACAAAGAGTTACGCACGACCTTAAGTATGATTTACTGTTGGCTTAAGTATGGTGAATCAAACTTAAGATTGTGCGTTACTCTTTGTGGAACGGCCCCCTGGTCTTTCAAAAAATACCATGATCCAAATTGTTGAATTGGTTGCAACCCGACGTGAAGTTGTAATTCATAAGCCTTTGGCTTCTCCCACATTCTTGGTCGCTTAGCGTCGTAAAACAACTGCCCTTCAAGGCATAGTTATTATCTATACAAAAATTCATCTAAAGGGTTAGTTTGTTGATTAGTTAGTTAGTTAGGTGGATTTCTACGGCCTTGTTTTTCCTGTTGTGGCTCACTGGCTTGTTTTCCTTACTCCATTGCTTTTGTGGAGCATCACGCACAACAGCAGAAGGTTCCTTTTTTATAGTCTTTGGTATGACTTGACCTGGGAAGCCTTCATCTAAACGAGGAAAACCCTCCCCAAAATATCCCCCTCAAAAAAACCCTCTAAAGACGAAACCCTAACTTCCCGACTACACATCTAATGGCGTACAGTATATTATTTTTTTCTTACCTACAGTTCCCGTACATGAACTAATGTACTCATTTAGCTGTTTGAACTCAAGTTTTCGGTTAACGGTTTGCACAGGCACCAACAGGTAGGGAGCAGCGGATATGTTCCTATTTTAAGGGAATGTGTCCCCGTATTTTGAAAAGAAGGGAATTTCACATCCCCTTACACATTTTCTTCCAAAGATGAAACCAAACAATACGATTAAGTTCAATTCTGGCGCTAGTAACATCAAATGAAAAAAAAATGGGCTTGAAACAACGTTGAAAAATGCCCAAGATTGCAGCACAGATAATCTGAAAAGCAAAGAATCCTCGGGCCCAAGGTCCTGGACCTATAGGACGCTGAGATTCTCCATCATTCGATGTTTATTCCTTTGTTCATACCAATCTTTACACCAGTAAGAAGGAGATGACACTCTTCTTTGACGTAACGAGAAGCAGAGATGGAAGTACAGGTGTGTGTCATCTGCGACAATCCACAATTTCTATTGGTCCATTACGGTCAGGTGACCTTGCGTGATCCCGCGATAAACTCACGGTAATAGATAAATACACTACCCTTAAAGGCTGTTTCATTTAAGTTATGGTTAAGCTGTTTAAATAATGGTTATTTGGAAACGGAGTCCCTTCCTCTCTCAGGCGTTTTCTAAAAATGATGATTATCTTGTTGTGCCTAAATAAAAAATTTAGCCAACCTGGACCTTTTCATAAGTGCAAATTAATGAGTCCTCTCGGTCTGAACCCTCGTGCAGTTACTTGCATGCACCTCACATCATGCATTATCCTGTGTTATTGCACGGTTCATTTTTTGATTGATCTGTAATTAAATGTGTTTTGTTCTTTGTTTTGTCTACATTTGCTGTGTAAGTTTAAAAAATAAATCAAAAAGTACAATACTCAAGGCACATAATTAATAAGGACGTGTAGGAAAACAATTGTTTGATAAACCCTAATTAAAATAAAAACGACAACGAATTGCAATAACAACTATATCACTGCAAAAGTTGCGTTGAATTAAAAAAAATAGTTATCTTTTAAAATTGTTTCAGGTTCGCCGTATTTTTACCAAAACAAAGGTTGGGGCTCCCGTGCATTGTTCGCCATCTTTTGGAGAAAATTCCCAGAATATTCCTCGTTTATTTTCATAGCCTTGACATTACCTGGACTGCGGACTAGTCGGAGAGTTAGACAATAAATAGGATTTGACGTTTGTGTTCCATAATTGCTTCCATTGGGACTTCGTTTATCTGCTGTTATGGGGCGAGTCATTTTAGGTTCTTGTTATATTATCAATTTGCCTATCAACTGGTAGGTCCCTATCTACCTCAAATGGTCTTCGGATGTGGGAAGCCTTGATAACTATCATTTGCAAAGGTGAACTGTTATGATGAAAATTCTTGTAGATGTTCCATGCAGGCTATTTCATTCTGTAATATTGTATATGCATAAATAAAAAAGGGTGCTACTTAGCCGCAAACCTGTTTGTTTACTAAAAAGTTTTGGCGGATTTACTTTTTCCTGTATATGACATATAACAATTAAAAACGCAGAAGGAATTATCTTTGGTTCTGACAAATTTGTTTATCGATCATATCATGAGCGGTTACTGAATTATCAGGGCGCATAATCTAAAAGTTTATCTTGTAAAATGTAGATTTAAAAGCAACGGTAACTTGGAAATATTTCACGAAGTTTACATTGATAAATCTAGGTACTCTGATAGAGCGGTTTTGTTTTTTTACGACCAGAGTATCTTTAAAAGCTCAACTACTGAAGAAACTCAAAATCAAAAACAAGCACAAACAAGCCTGGTCAAAGGTTTACAAACCTTACATAGCAGTACTAAAAGTATCCGACACTGGTCTCTAAACTCCACCCAAAGGTACTATTTGCCTCGTTGGAAGAAACTATCCGTTTTAGAAATAAAACTCAAGTTCTTTCAAGTATACCTTCAAGGTACTACCTTATTTAATTGAACGGTTTTATGAGCCTTAGACAATTGTGAAAAGCGACATTAGGAGATGTCTAGATTTAGTAAAGTTCTTTCAAAAATATTCTTCAGTTTGTAAGTTAGTAAGGTAGAGTTTTACACGGCCCAGTTTCCAACCCATTGGTTCAAGTCGAGCCGGCTACAGCCTTTTTTCCAGTTGTGGCTCACTAGCTTGTTTTCCCTACTCCATTGCGTTTTTTGAAGGGAAACTACTCCATTGCTAATTCGGAGCATCACGCTCAACGGACGGTAGGGTCCATTTTTGAAACACTTGGTATTACTCTACACGGGAATAGAACTCGGGCCTTCCGCGTGAGAGGCGGATGCTCTTACCGTTAGACCAAACACGTGTTCTAGAAGATGTCTATATATAAGACGGGACTATACAACTTAGCTCTAAAAATTTTTGATTCGTATCTTAATTATCTCGGAATTCCGAATTAGTATCTTGGAATTCTGAGATAATAAGTCAGAATTCTGAGATAATTAAAAGATGCGATTCAAAAAAAAAAAAATCCACATTTTTTTGCTTGTCCCCTCTCGGCCACCGTAGTTATACTATTAATAACATTTACACATGAGTTGGAGCGATAACTGTAATGCCCATGGTTTTCAGGTTCAAAATCAGATACCATATAAACTCATGTTAAGTTAGTACCGTCGAAACTCAAAATCATGAAATACCCCCACACAAAAAGGTGGCGATGCGCACCGTTTAACAAGGAATTTCCTAACTGGCTAATGAACAGCCCCAATTCCTAACCTATTTTTTTACCCTAACGAAGAATACAATCGATACAATACAATGACAATAGCTCATTAAGAAACTACTTGTTAATCAGTGCTCACATTCAAAAAAAAAAAAAAAAAAAAAAAAATCGGCGGTATTTAACATAATAAACATCGCTTAAATAAATAATCTAGTGGTTTTTCATACGTGGAATATTTCGCTTAACACAAAAGTGAATAGTTGCTTAGAGGATTTTTTACGAAATCATGTAGCTCGAAGCCCTAAGTGGTGCACTGAAATGTCTCAATCCATTTTTTTTTGTATTCTCACACTTTCATCAAATCGATTGTCTATAATTGCCCCCATAGTTTTATTGTTAGTATGCCTACCATGCAATTACAATACCTTTTGAATCATTGTAAATTGATCTCAGAATAAAATTGACCAATCAATAAAGTTTTATTTTTTATCATATTTAGAAAAGTGTCAGTTCTTTCCCAGACCTAGTCAAGGAGTGGAAAAACAAATCGTCTTCAGAGAGTTTGAAGTATGTCATTGATGTAATACAATTTGACACATTTGGCCCCCCTGCAAAAAAATCACAACTGGAATAATTTCGTTCCATCCAGAACCTTGTTTGGCTAGAAGCCTGTAAATGCCCCCTTAGAAAAATGAGGAGGAATAACCCTTCGTTCCCTATGATCTATACGCCCATGTCCGTATAACCAAAAAGTGGATCGAACATTTTACGGCATATCGCCGAGTAAGACATAGCACTTTACACCCTGCACTTTATACTCCCAAGCAATCTTTATCGGAGTGGTCGTCGAAAATATTTTGCTTATTTCATCGTAATTTAACTCAAATGGGAAAGGTATAATGTTTTTATTTAGACCAAGAGTTCCAAACCTGTGTACCGTCAGTGACATAGCTGGACTTTCTCGGTGGTACGTCACGTGGTATAGACGAATCCGATAGGCGCTTGTTTTTAGTGACTGTAGGCAGCCATTAGTGGGGTCCATCAGCCTTTAATCGTCTTCATTTATTGTCTACGTGAATTTCAAACCCTCATATTCAGTGAAGTTGAGAAAATCTAGATACACTTTAGCGTACAACCATCCATGGAACAGTGAAGGAAGGAAATTTAAAGATTAAAAGTGATGGACCCCGGTAATGGCCGACTAAAATTAGACCATCACAATCTGTCCGGATTCCTGTATACATTGTTTCACTATTTTGCACTTATTCATCAAATCAAACCAAGCAATTCAAATCAGATCTCCATCAATGAAGTTAACACCAGAACACCACCGAAAGTCCTTTCTTGCCCTTTTTCTAAAAATGTCTGAGTGAAAGTGTACATTTCCGAATTTGTGATTCGAAAATAGAGAATTCTTATCTAAAATTCTAAAACTCTAAAAATCCCAGAGAGACTGGGACGTTATGGTGGAGCTCAGCTGAGATAATGTCATTGCTGCTTGCCCGCCTCTTCAACACTTTGTCCCCCCATACTCGCCCAAGTGAAAAGTCCGATTGGTTACGCCTCTGATTGAATACTACACAGAGGAAAAAGATGGGGAACTATAATTTAGAGGCATAAATGTCAGGCTGGATCATTGACCCGATGGTGGCAGATTGACGATTGTTGAAAACACTGTTTTAAGGACCGACTACTTTCACATATATGCGACTACATTCATATATATGTTCGACTGCATTCACATATATGCACCATTATATGCAATACATATGTACGACTGCATTCATTTGTATGTAAGACTACATATACGTATATGTGCGACTACATTCACACTTATGTATGACCACATTCATATGTAGGCTATGTAAGCCTGATGATGAAAGTTGTTCTTTCGAAACATGTCGCAATTTGTACCGAATAAATGTTATTGGTGAGAAAAGTTGTGATTTCAATCATTTTATCACAAGTTTTGTGCTTCGCAGACCTTTTGATATGTAAGACTACATTCATTTTTACATGCAAGACTTCTGGAAGGAAAAAGGGGTACTTCATTCACACATGTAGTTAGCTCCTGCCAGTGAGATAGAGTTTTACGGCCCAGTTTCCAACCAATTGGTGCAAGTCGAGCCGGCCACAGACTTTTTTCCAGCTGTGGCTCACTGACTTGTTTTCCCTGCTCCGTTATATATGCTGAGCATCAAGCAAAATGGCACATATATATACGTACGACTCCATTCACATATATGTGCGAGTAAGCCGAAATTACTTGATTCCTCATTTTAGTTGTATTTGTAACAACAAAGCAAATAACAATAAATTCCAACAAATTTCATGTATGAAATAAATAAAGGAGAAACGAAAATATTCTGCATTCATACTAACTGAAACTTACAAAATAAACGGAGAGGGAAGAAGTTTTAAAAACCCTGATAACTCTTTCCCATCTAGGCCAACACGTACAGCAGGTACATGAAAGCTCTATCCATACGAGATGGTATTTTTCTCCTATTCGACGGCATTTCGTCATAAATATGAAAACAGTTGTATGACAAGCAGTTATTAATCACAGGTGGGGATCTCTTTGTAACACGGGGGTCACGATCGCGTCCCCGTTGTCATGGTCACCCGATTCAGGATTTAAACGGAACATCACAAATCGCATGTCAAACTGTTGGTTCACAGATTGTAATACTTCTTACAGCAGTCGACAACACTAACAGTGCAGTGAATAAAGGACATTTCATTTTCGGAGTTGACAGTAAGAGAAACATCGAAAAAGTTTTTAAAACCAGGATTTTACCAAATGTATGACATTCTTTCGAGAATACCATTAAAAGAAGTTAACGATTTTTAAAAATTTCAGATCGGAAATTAGCGGAATTTATGGTAAAGAAAACAGACTCCGGAATTTTGTCACGTGTAACCGTCTCATGTAAGTAAGCTTAAGGGAGCTAATCGTTGATTGTCTTGTAAAGTGTTAAAAAGTACGCACGAATTTGTGACTTGGTTAACGACCTGAAAGCCTACCGTCAAAGAGAATACGAATGAAGTTGGACTAGTCTAAATTTAAGGAGCTAAGGGTTATAAACAATAGCTGGTATAAATGAGATTTGAGTAAGGCAGTGTGTTATTTCCAAGACTAGACTGATGTAGGCCTATGGATTTTTTTAATTAAAATACCAAGGCTAGTGTCTGTTTCATTTTCCTCCCTTTCCTAGGGTTAGATAAGATTTTATGGCACAGATTCTAACCAATTGGTTTAAGTCGTGCTGGCCATCGGACTTTTTTCCAGTTGTGACTCATTGGCTTTTGTGTGTAGTTGCGCAGTGCTTAACATGGTATTTCTTGATCGGTTGTTGCCATTGTATTGTATTAATAGGCTTAGGAAGTAGGTTATGGCTAGTTTGTTAGTTAGAAATTTTTGTTAAATAGTGCACATCGCCCGCTTTTTCCATGTTGCTTATGATGACCACAATGGTAATAGGTTTTATTTTTAAAGGTCAGGGGCAGTCCCCAAACTTATGTTTGAGCAACAGCTAAGTGTCACAATTTTCCTCTTATTTCTCTTCAAAGAATCTTTCGTCATGTTTTATAACTACAATATTGCATATTCAAGGTAAAACAAGCAGTTACTTACAGTAAATTTAGAAATTTGAAGAGAAAAATTTGTGTCACATGACTCTCAACAGCCAATCATGAAACAGGACTGTTTACTACACTGCTTCAAGTTGGGATGACTGCTCTTGCCCTTAAGGTCTTTGGGAGTGTGATCCGGCTAGGAGTCGAACTCTATACCTCCCGGTTGCAAGTCAGACGCCCCAACCACTTGCAATTGACCTTTCATGCAGTCGATGCTCTTTTTTCTAGTGAGCCACCCACTTTTAAACCAGTTGTGCCTTTCTGGGTGACTTCACACCATGTTCTTGAAGGAATATGATCAAAGAAATGAATGAAACGAAATATTTCATGTAGGTCGAGAACTAGTTGGAAGCACGTCCTGGGCATGACGTTAAACTGCATCCAGGTTGTGGTTTCTGTTCTATTCAGCCAGTCTAGAGCAGGACCACTCAGTGTTTGCCCTTTGGAGGGCGTACTTGCCCATTTGGGACGTTAAGCTCCTTAAGGGAGCAGAACTCCTCCGGGAGTAACCGTCTGGTTTTCGCCCCTTGGCTCTTCGCCAGAGAGTCGTGGGGACTTTTAGAAAAAACTAGTTGGAGGCACAACTTTGTTAGAGATGTTCAGATAGCACTTAACACTATACTCGGCCTTTTGTCTAAGATCATATTCTTTTCAGCCAGTCTACAATCCTCGACAAAAATACATGAGTGGGACAAACCCCGCTCTCCGTATCAATGTTGAAGTTTCAGGACGCCTTGGGCTGCCGCAACATTGAATGGGGGTGGGGGTGGGTGGGAGTGGGGGTGGGGGGAAGGTGTTCCGTTCATCGCTTGTTTTGCTTGTTTTGTCCCATCATTTTTGTCCGGATTGTAGAATGTCACATATTGTCCTTCAGTGAATGTAATAGCTTCTTGGGGAAGCAGTAAAAATTTTGGTTTCGCCGAACAGCCCTTTGCAAGAGGGTAGGGAGTACTTTAAAAAAGTTGGAAGCACATGTGGACAGAGTGGGTCCAATTTGTCGTCACTTACTTCTCTATGGTCATGACATAGGGCAAAGCCCGACTTGCCGACTTTACTCTTATTTTATTTTAAAAGAGAATGTGTGAGCCAAAGGGAAATCATAAGTGTACATAACCTGTAATCATTTTAACATACCAGAAAATAGAATCGATCATCGCCCTGAGGATGCCGAGAATGCAGGTGTCAGGATAATGGGTAAAAAAGCATCCCAATGTTTATTCTCTTACTATTGTAGAAACTCTGTTTCTGCATTGCAAAAACGAACAATCCCAGTTCAAAAAACAAATTGTTTGAAACCTAAGCAATTGACGAACCATAACACGCTAAAAATATTTAAACGATTTTGTTTAAAAATTAGGATACTCTCGAATATGAGTATTTCTACTGGGAATAAGTGAGTACTTCAACTGCATTTTCGCAAAATTATACACAAATTCAGTTCAAGTACTCACTTATTTCGAGTAGAAATACTCATTTACGAGAGTATCCTTATTTTTAAACAAAATCGTTTAAATATTGTTTAGAGTGAAGGCCCCGACCTGCACCGATCCTCCTCTCCCGTGGTGTGACCTCTATATGCTCTCATACTCCCTAGGGCACCCGGAAGAGGTGGGCACCCAACAGGTGTGATGGGTAACGGACTTTTTAGATGCGGAAATCTGGGCCCTACCGCACATGTCATTTGTTCAGGGGCAAGTCTAACATTCCTTCTCTGTTGCATTCCGACTGTTGCCTTCGTAATGTAAGGAGGTAGGTATAGACGAATCCGATTAGCGCTCATTTTTAGTGACTGTAAGCAGTCATTAGTGGGGTCCATCAGCCTTAAATAGTCTTCATTTATTGACTACGTGAATTTCAAACCCTCATATTCAATGAAATTGAGGAAATCTGATAAAATTAAGTGTACAACCATCCATGAAACAGGTAAGCAAAGACATCGAAAGAGTAAAAGGTGATAGACTCCAGTTATGGTCGACCACAATCAGACCATCACTTTCGATCCGGATTCTTCCATAATTACGTGGGGAGAGGGGGATGTACACCTTATGTCCTGCTCAAATCGAGAAATTTAGCAGTAATTTGCAATTGGCCTTACATGTTATTAAAATGTGACACACCCTACACGATACAGAACAATACCCCTAATAATAATTCCATAAATAACACATATCAATCGTAACATCGTAATAAAACATTGTCTCCAGCCGAAAAAAAAGATACCTTGAATGGCGTGATTCTGAAACCATCCACCCTTAAATCATGTTACTTTCCAAGCTATTAGAAGTAACCTCAACTGTTCGTAAACAGATACTAATCATTGTTTTGACCATTAAAAGCTTTTCCGCTGCAAATGCTAACACCTTAAAACAAAGGATTTCAGAACCTGACACTTTTTTCTAGCAGATGTTCTCTATTTTGTGTTAATGAGGTGATATCACACTGCTTCCTAGTACGTAACCACGCATACTAATATTGTAGTGTGTACTTAATTAGTTACACGTAAGCGACTCATGGTCGTAATCGTATGCAGTTTATAAACTACAACAAAGCTTTTTTGAAAATTATCAACATATTTTCGGTTACATATTTGGATTTGGAAAATTTCTTCCTCAAATTGTTAAAGTGAAGCCTCATCGGTTTTGTTACAATGCTTTAACGTTCGGCGGATATCAGGATAGTGGATTTTGTAGTTTAAATCAGTCTTGCGTGGTCTGTATAAAACGATGGATCCTACCTGAATGAAATCAAGGTAACAAGTTAAAATGGTTTCCTTTGTTGGAGTATTACCTTAATCAACTCTCTTAAAACAAAATTTAAATGCAAATTCTGGTTAAAATAACAAGGATTTGATCCACGGTTACCAGGATTTGGGTTAAACTTTAACCAGGATTTTATTGGAGTAAATAGAACACCGATCCTGGTTATATTTAACGATGGTGTTTTAAGAGTGTAAGATCTCTTGATTTAAAGGACCAATCCTTTCACCCAAAACTGCAATTCCTTATAGGTGTTTACTGAAATTCTCAATTGGCGAAGTTTTTTTTTATTGACAGTTAATTCAAGCAGTGCAGAGTACTATAAATTATATTACACAGCATAAACTGTACTGAGACTGATTTGATTGTATTGATCTTTTTATTCTCACCCTGAAGCAATACCGGTAGATTGTGTCTGCATGGGGATGGATTTCATACAATTGTGGGAGGGGCTAGAGTAAGAAGGTTAGGAGAATTGGTACTGTTTGGGGTGAGGGAATTGGGCCTTTAATTTAGAGTTAACACGTCCTTTTTCATTTATGGGCACTAGATTATTATCTCTACTCCATTTCAGATGCGGAGTATCATGTACAACCACAATTAGGTTCCGTGCTTTAAGTTTTTGGTTTGATTCGGTCTTGGAATCGAACATGGACCTCATGGGGATTCCCCGGGGACGACAGAGGGTGCTCTATTACCAACAGACACTCTTTAACAGAAAATCAATTAACTTATTTAATGCAAATGACTGTGATGCATACCTTCGTGATTCAAAGATTAAAAATTTGTCTAATAGAGAGTATGCCTATTTAAAAAGAAAAATAATGAAAAAGAAAATAGTAGGCTGGCTATCATCCTAGAAATATGATGGGACAATGCTGCAAAATTATCGCATAACTAAATTGATAACGCCATTGGTGTGTTAATAATAACTTTTAATTCAAGTTGTCCTCCTATTCAAAGTTCAAATCATTTGAACACTAAAAGATGCAGCAGTTATCCCTTTATTTATTTTGCCTAGGATTGTGGAATTTGTAATTCGGATCGCCGAAGTTGTGTTTTGGGGGGCTTGGTAGAGTTTAACTCTTTTATGCATAGCGTATTTTTGAGATTTGATTAAGTAGGAACGACGATAGACGCAAATAGTAAATATCAATTGTTTTTTAAGAGAAAGTAAACTGCAAAAATCAGGGCCCTATTGTTTGGTTGTATATGTTTTACCTAATTTTAGTCCTAAACGAAGTTATTTTGAAGCTGTCTAACCGAAAAATATTTTGGATGTGCTCATTGTGGTCTAGTTAGTTGAACATCTGACTCTCATTCAAAAGGTGAAGTATTCGATTCCCAAGCCGGATTATATCAAAGACTTTAACAATAGGACCTACTGCGCTTATATATGTGACTCTCATCAATGGAGTTGATGTAACAGGCGCGAATGCACACATTCCGAAAAAAGGGGGGGGGGGCTGACTTAAGGGAAAGCAGGGGTGTGAGGGAATTGTACTACTTATTCCCCGTATGTTTTATTGTTGATGTGGTGAAGCAAGGGAGGGCTGAGGACGTGAGAGCCCCCACCCCTATGGATCCGCGCCTGGGTAAGACTCCAGTGTCTTACAACTCAAAAAGGCAGCTATTACAGAAGGTTTATAAAACTTAATGAGTAAAACACTTATCTGATTTGCTTATGACGGTGGCCATCAACATTGGACATCTGTATGGTTCTTAGCTTGTGTATCAGGTTTTACACTTTTAAAACATCCTGATCAATTTTAACCAGGAATGCGTTCACCGGTTATCTGCTCATTTCTTGGTTAAATGTGACTAGAATGTTTTAAAAGTGTATCATCACTATATACCTTATCTACATGATGTTGTCTAATTCGCTTCTTATTTTACTGCATGCTACGTAGCCGTGTGTAAATGATTATTGAAGGTGATTTACTGAAAACAGTTTTCATTACACACATCGTACCATTTCAGTCTGCGAAAAATATTGATTTCTTAAAGAACACATTTGCCTTTTAAAATCTTCTCTACAAACCATGATGAAACATCAGTAGGTCTATTCCCTGATTGCCGCAAAGGCGTTTAGATATCGTAAATTCTGAAAAAAAAAGAGTGACCCTAGTCACTCTCTAATATAGTGAAAAGTGTGAATTCACTACATTAGAGTTTTAACCCACTCTAAGAGCAGTGAATTTTACGCCAAGTAGGTGAGAAAATTCACTGTTTAGTGATTCGTTGCAATGATTTCTTTTTTAAAGAGTGACAATAACTTTCCAATTTTCCTTAAAAATAAAACCAAACATTTGCCAAATTTTCTTCAGTAGAACCTCCAGATTTTCAAATGTTTTGCAAAGGAAAAAAGAAATTTCCATTTCGTCGAAAGAACATAAACTGTGCGATAAAAAACCTCAACAAACATCGGTCGTCGGGGCGATTTGGATGATTTTGCTCATATGAAGCAGAGAACCTTCAATGAAGACCGCAAAGTATCCAATTTTTGTAACAAAGAAACCCGAATGTTCCAAAGGGCCTGCCATAAAAGTCCACTTCAAAAAAAAAAAAAAAAAAAAAAACTCCCGATTCTCAAATCTTAAAAGAAAAAAAAAAGAAGGACGTTTGGAAAAAATTTCAAAGTCATCGCATAGCCTTAGTCCGTACGATAAAAATGTATCCCAAACAAACTTCAATCGCTCGGCATTCAAGTTAATTTTGTTCTAGAAAGGTAACTTCTTCAAAAAGATTTAGAATAGGTAATCTCTCCTACGGAAAACCCAATTTCGTTTCATAAAATCCCAAAGTTTATCTGATATAAGTTCCTGATTTTCAAGTATTTATCTAAAAACTGCAACAAATTTTGGAGGAATTTCCAACTTCGTTGAAGACCCTTCATTCGTTAGCTTAAGATTAAATGCGTAAATCCCCAGAGAGGGTAAGGCTTCCCTCGATAATTTAGGCCTACTTGATTTTGTTAGCATGAGAGGATGGTTCTTTTATCTGTCTACATAAAATCCCACTTTCGAAATTTCCATAAAGTAAACTCATTGTCGTTTACAAAACCCGACCATCAGCTTCTTCAATATACGCTTCATAATTTCAAATATTTGTTAATAAAGGCAGAGAATTTCACCTCAAATGCTCCCCACGCCGTTCCTGGTATTGCTCCTGGCTGGTGCCAAGGAAAAATGGTTAGAAGATTCATACGGCAACGAAATACAAAAACAATAAGAACGGAGCAATTATTTATCAAGTATTTATTTCTTTTCTACTAGCATCTACAAGATGTAGCTAGCAACCAAGATCTTTAAAAAACCACTACAACCAACCACGAGTAGATGGCCCTTTGCAAAGCTTACCAATTCTTTCTCCTGATTGGGGTCCTTGGGAGCTTCCGCAGTGACGTCGTCAATGGACAAGGTATGTTTCTTAATGTGATTTCTTCAGTATATGTAGTGGGGACAAAGGTTAGTTAGTTAGGTCAGATTTAACGACACACCAACACGAAAGTGTTATATAGTGTCATGCTGTTAAAATACTTTTCAAGTCCTCCTCTTTAGTCGCCTCTTACGACAGGCGGGGGATACCGTGGGCATGTTCTACAACCCCAGCCCACAGGAGGAAAAGTGCTCACAAACACTGGGAGATCAGGTGAGTTCTGTTGCTTTATGTGTTAATGAGGTTAACCCAGGTTGGTAACAGGAGAGTGGGAAGGGAGACCAAGCGTCCGCCCCTTCTAATTGTTCCGTTCCAATGGGCTTTGAAGTTTGCTAATGATGAAACACATTTTTTACACATTTAGCCTTTTAAAATGACATTGTTATACCCCGGAAAAATTTTGGTCCCCTTCAGTAACCTTGCCTGGCTATTGGCCTATTTCACACCCTCATCAGACCCCTTCAAACGGAAGCGTGTTTGATGTTCCATTCGAAAATTTATTTACGGATCTTCAACTCAGTTGCTTTTACTTTAAGGGAAAATTCAGTCGCTCTAAATCTGGTCGAAAAATTTAGCAATCTTTTACAAACCTCGATCTGCAAAAACTTCAGCAAAAAAGGTTTTGAACTGAAATATTACAAAAAGAAGAAACTGTTGCGACATAGCACTGGATATTACTTTGCACGTATCTCGCTTATAGTGTAGAAGACAATCTTTTTCATGAATGGGCAATGAGAAACATAGACAATATTTCTCTTACTCAATTGTGGCATATTTTATCTTGAATATGAAATATTTTCTGAGTGATATGTATGTCATTACAGATGTGTTGACGAGTAGCAGGAGGAATTCTGTAAGATTCTGTTGTCTTGGAAAAGGTCTTGGGCGACTTCTATCGTCCTTAAAAGACCATGACATTCTACTTAAATCTCATGGTGAGATCTTAAAAACGGGCATAACCTTTGCAAATGTCTTTGAAGAAGGGAGGAATGCACCCAAGGGGACTACCGTAGAAGAATAACTAGTGTTTATGTAGTGTGAAGATTACGTCATCATAATCAGCTTTTGGCTTGATATTATCAGATTAGATTTACAATTTTGAATATTTCTGCAGGCAAGTTAAGTAAAAAAGAAACACTAAATTTACTCCCTTCATACCAAAGAGATCTGGGATCTATGACGAAGTATTTTTGTTTTGTAGATGGAAAGTACAGGGTCTCTCAGGGACCATTTATTTTCTATCGCAGCATGACAAACCAGTATCGATGAGGGTGATAAGTGAACAATTAACCTCAGAACAACACATTAAAAAAAACATACAGAAAAATAATGCCCACCAAAGCTTTCGAGTTCTTGCTAGTCGTTGCGTCTTCCTGCGACCTTGAGAAACTCGCCTAGTGGAAGAATGTTGGTCACATGCGAAGGTCAGCGAGAGATTGTAAGGCAAGGTTTTATATAAACATGTTAAAGGATCGTCCGAACTCCACTCACTGAGCGACTGCATGGCAAAGTGGTTAAAGCAATTCGACTTGTACTCGGGAGGTCTGGAGCCTTGTCTAGGTCATACAGCTGTACAGAAAGCTTCAAATATCGAACCTATATACTGTTATTGGGCTTGGCACTAGGAAATGAGGGGGGGGGGGGATAAGCCATGCAGTGAACCACAACTGGAAAAAGGCCGTGGCCATTCCAGCTTACAAAATTTGGTTAAAAGCTACAATCCTCGACAAAAATGATTGGACAAAACAAGCAAAACAAGCAATGAACGGAACACCATCCCCCCACTCCCCCATTCAATGATGCGGCAGCCCAAGGCGTCCTGAAACTTCAAAATTGATACGGGGAGCGGGGTTTGTCCCATGTATTTTTGTCGAGGATTGTAGGCCGTAAAAATCGATCTAACTAACTAAATCGTCGATCCGACCTCCTGCTCGCCTTTTGGCGACCAAGTTCATTTAGCAAGCTCTCTCTGTAGGTGGTCTGATCGAGGTCGTTAAAGCTTGCAAGAGGTAAGACAGTGTATGCAATAATACTGATGTATTCAACGGTGTGCTCGTTATTCGACCACTCGAAGGACGTGTTTTACTCCTGCAACTATAGCGACTTTGCCATTACGTCACAGATTGGTCATGCTGGAGGTATATGCATATGGTATGTATATAAGTACATAGCTTTGTACACAGTGAGCACTCCATTATACGCGGTGCGTCGAGTGGGGCTACTACCTATGTGCTCCAACCAACTGAACCAACATAGCCGCTTGGGAATATTATGATGTCATATGAAAAGCCTCTATATTGCTTTCACCAACGACAAAAAGAAGTACGTATTCGACACCTGTTATGAGGGAAATTCATTATCACTAGACTGTATTCTCTTTTTACTATACACAACAATCAAGGTCTTTTAGTGTTAAAATGAACACATATTCTGACGGACGAGACAAGATAAACTCATAGTAGAATACTTTCTGGAAAAAAAGTTCTCTGACGTCATACTACGAGGGGTCATCGGTCTCTGACGTCATAATGCGAGAAGACGTCATCCTACTTCTTTCGTAGACGAAAATCCTTACTTTATAGTTTAACTTATGTAAAATACTAAACTATAAATAATGTTGCCTGGCAGATAATTAAAGAAACATTTGCTGATTCACGTCTGCTCTTTTCGCAAAGAGTGTTATCAATTTAATAACGGTTGGTGCTGGATAATTTCTTCCCATAATTTCATCTGAAAACGCCACCTCCGAATCCCAACTTGGGTTGAATTTACCAACCAAAGTTGAAGTTTCTTCTGGTTTGACAAGACGAAAATGTTTTAATCTTGTATGCAAACAGGGGGAATTCTTTCTTCAATCGCACCTATATCCCCAACCCCCCTCAAAAAAATATGTTTGCCAAACGCCAAACGCTACACTTATTTGAAAAATAAGATTATACAATTACGAATTAAGTGTCCTCAGTTTCCATTTCAACTATCTTTTGTAAATTGCTAAAAAACAAAGGGGGTTGTATCTCAGCCAAAGGAGGGTCTCTCCCATGAAACTTTCCAGCATAAACAATGGAGTAGGGTGAACAAGCTAGTGAGCCACATCTAGAAAAAAATGCCTTGACCAGCTCGACTTGAAGCATTTGATTACAAATTGGGGCGTTATATTCATCTGTCTATTTATCTACCCATGAAACTTTCTTGTCCCTAAAACTGAAGATTAAAAATGGTCAATGCCTAATGCGTTTAAATGCATATCCCCCATGAGAAGTTCCCCATCATCATTTCGTGTCTTTATGCGGACCTTATTGCACTATGACCAGTCGATGACGGTCTATCAAGGACTGAATCTGTGTAAATCAAACAAACAAATAACAAAAACGTCATCACGTGATTAGCAGGAACCATTTACGAAATACGATATCCTGGTACACTAAATTAAATTTGGTTATTGCATTTTAATACATGTGCGATATCGCTGCGGTATACGGGACGTGTAATGGGTCGTTCACACAAAAACCGCGCGATTCCGGCAGAGGTAGGAAACGCGGCGCTTCCTGCACCGTCACAGCAAGTGGTTCACAATGCAGTTGAACGGGAAACGCATCGGTGTAGATTTCTGCATTGGTTGAACAGGGACAGAGACACGTGTCACTAAAGTCAACTGAAATATTTTGGGCCTAAAATGATTGCTTGATTATAATTTGCGTTTATTTTTCATGAATTTATTTCGCAAAGTTTCATTATATTCTACGGAGCCCGTAAGGGGACATGCAAGAAAAAAATTATTTCGTATATTCAAAATAATTATTTCGGATATACGAAATTATTTTTTTCTTGCATGTCCCTTTACGGGCTCCGTAATATTCAAGAACAAAGTGTATACTATATTTTATCTCTGCACTCTGAAAACACCAGAGGTGATTCCTAGTTAAACTAACTCAAATCCTAGTTACTTCAACCGGAATTTGGGTTAGTGTAACCAAACTTTGGATTAAAATTTTATCAGGGTTATGTTGGAATAAATAGAACACCGACTCCTGATTATATTTCACGCCGGGGTGATTTAAGAGTTTGTGGTAAACTTAACTTTCAACTGCCAAAGGTACTAACACAGGGAAACCACCTTTTAGACTAATTCTTTCTATTTGCCTTCCCCTAAATCATTCCATCTAAAACCAGATTTTGACTTCTCAAAGCAAAAACAAAGATTCTTTCAATTTCAAGTGAGTTGGCGTCTCTGGTATCTTTTCCGCCATTGTGTGCTGCCCTGATAAACATGAAAGGCCAAACAGCTGTTTGACAGTACAAAGCATGATATGGACAAGTCCTTTGAAGTAAAGCAGCCGTTATTAATCTAAAACAATCGCCTGTAATCCTCTTCTGTTTTTTCTATCAGCGAGCAGGAAGATTGTATGCTTTAGCTAGCAGAACAATTAATTTCCTTATCTTTCCTTACACTTCTGTGACTTCTAGCTGAATTTGGTAATTGATACTAAGCCAGGGTCCTCGTTCAAATGACTGATTCAGTGGGTCTGCGGCTAACAGAGTTCTAAAGTGTATGTCTTTCTTATGTATCCTACCGTATTGTATTGTGAACTGACTTTCTACTCCCCACAAAAATCGCACTGATCCTACATCGAATCTGTCAGAGAACAAGCAATGCTGGAGACACTACCCTTCTTGCAAAAACGTGGTTATAGTGTGAATGGTTTCATCAAAATCCACGCAAAGCCATTTCCTTTGCGATTTCCGCCCTACAAAACTCACAAAAATTCGCTGTTAGTGTGACAGCCCTTAAAGACGAAGTTAGAGCAAAAATTTAATTTTCATATGAAAAAAGGAAGCATATATACACAGTGTGGTGAAAGTTCCATTTTAATCGGACCTGTATTTCTCGAGATATCAGTAATTGAAGTTACTACAATTTTTGTTCCAAAGTGAACTCAAGGGCAGCAGAAGTTATATCATTTCCTCACACTAAAAAGGTCTGCTTTGTTTCCCTTTGTTTTTCAGACTGTTGTGTTGATCTTGCAGTTAATATGGATACGACCTTCCTTTGTGGAATGCAAGTTTTCCCCCTAGGTTCTCATACTATTTATGTAATCACATTCTAATAATACGGGATTGTTGAATAGAAACTTGGTTGTAAATTTTAAAGAGAAACAAAAGACTGTCCATTGAGGATATGACGTCACATGTGCTTGCTTCGAGTTCACTTTTAGTTGAAAATGTGACAACTTTATTTGCTCATATTTTTAAAACACATGTCAGATTTCAATGCAAATTTCACTGAAATACTTCGAACAAGCACCTCTCTAACATATTAAATCTTGATGTGACTTAAACCCTTCTTTTAATGTGGCAAAAGGGGCTGTTTTTAGCCCTATTTGAACTGATGACGTCAAACACATTATTACGTACATATTTGTATGAAGTTGTTCTTGTAACCTGTAATAATGTCACATTTGATTTTTCTATACTTTAGTGCATTTATAAAATGAATTCGTTTATGATATTTTACACACGTTAATCGATTGTATCTTATTTTATTTGACAGTTGGTGACAAAAATAGCATATGATTTTAACACTTAGTCACCATAGGCTACGCCACTCCTCTGTTTACAAGTGTGTAGAAACCAAGAACAATAGGCCTATTGCATTCCAACTCTCAAGCTGTTCGATTTTTTCCTCTTGTAAAAAATGCCGTCCGGAATCTCCTTTTCTGAACGGACCAATAAGGAATCAACGCTGTATACTTTGTGCAATAATTTGCAGTTAATAGATGAATGACCTCTCACATTGAGTGCTTTAACCTTATGGTAATAGATATTTCTGATAAATTCAATCATTCTTTCAATTGCGTTTGTCTTGTTGTACATTTTGATATTGATTTATAGTTAATAAACGAGGAACTGATGTGTATTTTAATATGATAAAAATGATGAATGTTTATCAGTGTGATATTTTGTGAGTTGAAAAACTGACATTATATTCACCAATGTGAAGTAAAGTTCATTAGAAAGTTAAAAATTTCAACGAATGATATTAATCGCACGAATGTTGAAGAAAAACTATTTGCAGTATAAGAATTAACTAACTTCCTTAATACAGTTTGGTCCTTCCTAATATGAGGGAAAGCAAGAGTAAAGGAAAAAAAGAAGAAAAGGGAAAACAAAGGGAAAACAGAGCGGTCGGAGCTAGTTATCACCGCCAGTGCCAGACTCTAAGTTCAAATGCACTCAATGGGAACGGGGTTAAAAATTAAAAAAAAAAAAAAAACATAATAACGTCAAAGTCACCAATCTATTGTGTATAGCTCCAGTTCCCATGATTACTTGGGAGCACTTGGCATTGATTAAAATCTGATATAGACCACGCGTGACGTCATTTTGGAAGAATACAAAATGCCCTTTTGTGGACTTACGCACAGGGCAATGATCGGCTGTATTTCTTGCAACGTAGAAAATTAGACGTAATTGACCAAGTAATATGTAAAAAAATCAATGGAATCATTAGTAGTCAAAATTCGAAAAAATAAGAAAACATACCTAACATCTTTTTTTGTCTAGTAATATCATCAGACAGAACAATGTCTGTTTAATAGACAGAACAAAGTCTGTCTGTCTGTCTGTCTGTCTGTCTGTCTGCAGTGGCGTCACAGGGGGGGGGGGTCAGGGAGGGGCAGCTGCATCCCCTTACGTTTCCAGGAGGCGCAAAATATGGGTTTGCTTGGAAAGAAATTTTGTGGCCAAAATAGGAGATGTCAAATATTTGAGAGAAAGTGGAGGAAAAAACAACGAGTAGCATATACCTTTAACCCCCTTCCCCGTCCGATCTCTAAAAAATCAGTTTACTTAGTCAACCTCTCTACGCCCCTTCGACAAATTGGGCGTAGAATGACATCAAACACTGGCAATTGTTCAGCTTGGGGGCGCAAGTTGATTCCTCTGCGCCACCCCTACACCCACCGTCTGTCTGTCTGTCTGTCCGTCTGTCTGTCAATAAACGGAACAAAGTCTGTTCAGAACAATGTCGAAATATTTCTTGATTACTACCCTTTCGCATTTTTCCCTTTTCTTCTTTGTCTAGAGATCAAGTAGAAATCTCATGTTTGGAAATTAACTATTGATATTACTAAACAAAGTTGATATTATGTCTTTTTTATTTTTCACGAGTGTTTGACTTTCCAGCGGGCAAGTGCTTTCGGCACACATGTATATGAACATATACCGTAATTTACACTCTAAAATCAAAAGAGTGAACTTAGGCACTCTTTGATAGAGTGAAAAGTGTAAATCCACTCCATTAGAGTGATCATTCACTCCAAGAAGATTGAAATTCACTCCAAAAAGAGTGAAATTCCCTTAAAAGGAGCGAAGTTTTACTCTTGATGGAGTGCCCAGAGTGATCATTGCAGGCACTCGTGGAAGAGTGAATTTTCCCTCTTCCTCTAGTGAATTACACTCTTTTTGGAGTGAGTTTGACTCATCTTGGAGTGAATTATCACTCTAATGGAGTGAATTTACACTTTTCACTCTATCAAAGAGTGACTAAGTTCACTCTTTTGATTTTAGAGTGTAACGTGTAATCAGAACTGTGAAACTCCTGTTGGGTACTATATTATGCAGTTTTTCGAACTGATGCTTTTGAAAGGGCAATTTCATAATGAGAATTCTCCTTTCACTAAGCAAACATGTTGTTTGCTGTGATGATTTTTTTTTTACATTTGTGATGCAAAAGATGCAAAAGCCTGTTAGTGCCATCAATATAAATATTTGTTACCAAAAGCAGAATAATTATTATTATAGAATTTGCATGTGAATGATCTGTAATCATTACAAGAACAACCCATCAACAACCTGTAGTCTAATTACGGATTAAAAACATTTATATAGATAGTACTAATAGTATTTCTTACGAAGATTTATTAAAATCGTTCTCATTTAATTTTGCAGGCGGTACAACAACCCAAGGAACCAGTGGAGATAGCCTCACGACCTCTGTGCTACAGACAACGACCCCAAACGCTGGTGATAAAAATGTCACTATAGATGATAGTTCGAGCACCACAACAACAACAGCACTGACCACATCAGAAGTAGAGTTCGATACAAACTTAACAACTCTTTTCGATACAACTCCTCTTGAACCCAACGGTTCATCAGTCACCGACGTATTAACTACATTTGATTCATCATCTGATGGTACAAGTGAAACAGTTGGCGAAGGGAGCGAACTTGAAACGGATTCTAGCGCTACGACAATATTCAAAACAGAGACCAAGCTGTGGAATAACGAGGGCACGGATTGGACGACGGTGTCGGATGGCACGGCGACCCCGACGGAGATAAATACAGAGAAGACGGCAACAACATTGCCACCGGAATTTACGACTGTTGTTGATGATCGCCAAGAGTCATCATTTAATGATAATAATGATGGTTTAACTACGTATGCATCGTACCAAGAATATAGCACTGAGTGGTCCACCGAGTCGAGCGTCCCCACGACGTTGTCAGAAAATGGTACAACAGATGATCTAACAACGCTATCCACTGAAGTCGTAACTGATATCACTTCGGACATGCAGCATTCGACATCAAATGGTGATTATAATGATATGCATACTACGTCACTTGAAGAGGGATATGTCAGTACTTGGTTAACCTCATCGGATGAGACCACTGCCTTAATGGAGGGTAGCACATCACAATTAAATGCAACATTACATACTGAATCTGTAACTAATGTAGACTCAACTCTTTTAGTTTCGATACTTAATGGAAAAGGTGATGGCTCCCTCAATATGATTACTGAAATAGTTAACGAGAACGTCGTTACCAACTTAATGGACACGATGAGTACGGAGATAAAAGATGAATATTTTTCAGAGACAACGACTTCATTAGATGATTTAACAACTCCTCATGAAGATGGCGCCACATCTTTACCTTCAATGGATGCCAAGGGAACAGAATTCATAACAATTCTATATGAGCTGAGCACGGACACGGAAATGGCAGATTCGACTAAATCGGACGATAATGACGACTTTGCGACGGAATACTCACCAGAAACAGTTTACGATGAGTCGACCACTTTTGAGATGCAGAGTATACCAACGGAGAAAGGTGACAGAGAAGAGGAGGCAGAAGAAGATGAAGTGACAGAAATTATGTTTACGGAGGAGTATGCAAGCGAAACGTCATCAAATGAAGTCAGAACTGGCAATGAATCTTCATTTCGAGGTGATTCCTCAACAGATCATACACTAAACGAAGGCGTAACCAAAGATAACGATAAAAACACATTTAATTCAGCTTTATCGGAGACAACAATCTTCCCTTTTACAACCGAGGCTTTAGCAATGTTAGACAATACTGTTTCTTTCTTAATGAGAGTTGATGTTTCCATAAATATCACAAAACAAACTTTTATCGACGGGCTGGAGCAGGGACTCTCCAACATAATACAGACGTCTTCAAGTAGAGAACCATCGAATGCTGCACGTAGGAAACGTAGTGTCACGTTATCGAAACGTACGTTGACGAGAACTTTCAGAAGGCAACGTCGATCTCTGAATGACGACATAACTGTGACTGTAAGTAGAATTCCTTCAGTGCCTTACTAATAACTATAGACAGATAGACAAATGCGGGTCACCGGATGATGGTCTGATTTTGAAGGGCATAACTGACTGCGGTTGGTCAGCTTTAATTTTTAAAATCTCTTGATTTATTATATCGTGGATAATTGAATACTGAAAAATTCCTCGATTCCCTTAATTCAAATGAACATGAGGTTTTAGAATTGTATATAGAGAATAAAATTGAGACGATTTAAAGCTGAAGGACCCTAATAATAGCCGCCTTCACTAGCTGATTGGATTCGTCTATACAAAACTGTGCTACATAAGTTTAGTTTAGCCCCACACATGCCGAAATTAGCTAGCAAAATGCCGCGTGTCCTATTATTCATGCTAATTTCTCATGTTAGGTGTGCGGATGAGGTTTGGTGACACTAATCTTCCAAGAAGGATGGCTCAAAGGTAACCCACAGGTATATAAGGCTCTTAAGGATTGAATTGACTCCCGGGAAGGGGTCGGGGATTCGGGAGTTGTGAGATGTGTAAGAATGTGTTAAGTTAGTTTAAAGATGGGGAAATTTCTAGAAAATTTCGGCACTTCAACCCTTGGTTAGTATAATCGATATATTTTGAGTGCAACTCATGAATATGCTCTTAAATGAATTGAACAGATTTGAAAAGAAACTTCAATAAAGTTTATCTTGGCAGACTCATACATTCAATCGTATATATCATTGGATAAAGGATAAGGAGGCGGGAAGTCATTGCGTTGTCATGGTGGGGTCTCCAGTTGCAAAATGGTGGAAAGTGTGTTTCCTAAGTAAAATAAAATTTGTAGTGATCACCTTTGTTGAAATTTATTGCCACGATTATTTTTTCAAACTTAGACCCTTCGCTACCTGCTGACAAAAAAACAATTAACGCCACATTAAATTAAAGGTACAGAAAAACTAATTATTAGCTTTGTTTCCCGTGTAGGTCACAAATTTGGCGAGGCAGACTGAAGATCCGGAAATTGTCAAGACTAGGTTTACGGTGGATGTGAACGGAACGACACTTAATGCTGCAGATGCGGCATCGTTGTTTGACAGTGTCTCCGAATCTAAACTCAGTGCTGCTCTTGGCTACGAGGTAATCTGAAACGTTTTTGGCACCTAGAAGAAATTTGGTACTCATGAGGGTGGGGAGACATTTTTCAGTGAGGGGGATGTGTAAAATGTATTACGTCAATAACAAATTTCCAATCGGGTGGTTTAAGGGTTTGTACCCCTCCCTTGACTTAGGGTCGAGGTTCTGCTGACGGATTTCTTGCATAGAAACTAGCTAGTTGTTCAAATATGACCTTTGACCTGTGTTACTTGTAAGAGTTGTAGAGTTGCTGAAAGTATGTTATTTACAATTTCCTTAAATTCCTTATATTACCATTGCCGAGACCTATCCAGGTGCCATCCTCGGGCTGTCTGGTAAGCGCCAATTCAATTAAAAACATATGCCTCCAATGAAAAAAGATTGCCTCTTTAAGATTTGTCATCTCTCCATATTGACCAAACTAAGACTCCTCTTTCCCTATATTTCTCCTTTATTCAGGTACTCTCAAAACCTGTCCAAGAAAATCTTCCAGAGACATCTTTAGTTTCATTAGGACCTCTAGAAACACCAAGTGGTGATCTACAAGACTTTCTCATGATTACACTCTTAGTACCTTTAAATATCGATATATCGGGGGCATTATTCCAAACCGATATCGCCCACGGTTTGGAGTCAATTTATTTGGCAGGGATGGAACTGTTAGCTGCCAATACTCGAAAGAAGAGGAGAGTCAGGGTCCTCTTGGATGGAAGAGTGGTCCAGATGACAGAAAGAGATGGAATAAGAAGGAGACGACAAGCCATTGAAGATCCAAGTGAAGAGTATGTGGTTAAAGTAAGATATATTCTCATATTTCGTGATGCTTAATTTCTATTGTAAACAGTAATCAAGGCCTAGTTACTTAGATGAGAGTTTCCGGCTCTGTTTCTTACAAATTGATTTAGATTGGATCCGTCACGATCTCTTTTTAGTTGTGTCTCATTGACTTATTTCCCTACTCTATTGCTTATGCTGAGCACCCAGCACAATGACAGTAGGTTCCATTTTAAAGTGTGACGTGAGAAAGCAAGTTGCCACAGGACTCAATAAAGGGGGCTTAAACCACTTCCGTAAGCATGGTTTTTGTGGGGTGACAAAATGCAGGAGGGCCCAATCGCTCAGAAGGGGTTTCCTTCTCCTTCCAAAAGATTCGAATATTTAAGAACCTTCAGATGCTGACTGATGCAATGTTTAACAATCGATAAAAGCAAATTTGTCCCATTAAAAATGATATTTCATCAGAATTTAACTAGAGGAAGGGATAACCCCTTACCCACTACCTTTGAGTAGACCAATGGCGCAAGTTATAAACTGCCGAAGGCCTTGGGGAATAAACGGTCTACACGCTTGACGAGCGATAGAGAGGACGCCTGTTGCACCCGTCTCGATCCACAGACGTTTGGAAGCTTTTCAGTTTTAGAAGATTTTATTCCCCAGAATATAAATCTGTCCACAGACTTTCTTAGCAGAGCGCCACCATCTATTGGAGGGAAGAGTGCAGAAAATTTTGAAAAATCACGTGACCTCAGTCTGCCTGAAATGGCATTCCCAGGGCGTGTTAGTATATACCAGGCAGTCGTTATTTTGAGCTTTTGTTTGCAATAAAATGTTCAATTCAATAAAAACAAATGAGGATATTGCAGAATGATCACACAATAAAATGCACGGTTAAGACCATTTCTTGCTAGGAAGAAGGGGTAAACTCAAGTCATCGTCTCAAAGGCTGACCGCCATTCTAGGGAAGGGGCATTAGGGGAGGAGGTGAAGTGTCTCTTTTCCTTTCGAAATTTTTTGCCTTCTGGTGTAAGATTTAAAGTGGCTATGTTGTGCTTATTTTATACAGGATTCATGTACTGAAAATGTCCTGACTTTCATCCTATCAATTACTAGAGTTTTAAATGTACCACAATCATTTGGTGAAATGGTCTTGTGTTTTTTTTTTTTTTTTGGGGGGGGGGAGAAAAATGATACAACAGAATTGAAAACACACCCATGTTTGTAATCCATTTGCGATTTTCGCTTAGCAGTTTTCTGTCTAAGTAAAACATGTGATTTTTTAAGACTCAATGACTGCCCTAATTTGTACAGATTTTTGTCCAAAATATAGTTCTGGTGAAAATTGGTTGGCGGAGTTTACCGATGACCCATACCACATGCGCAAATGCCTTGATCCGCCACTGCGTAACACAATCACTTTATGGAGCCCCTCATTCCTTTTTTCCTTCAGTTGAAGAGTGTTAACAGACCAGATGCAACAAAGATGGAAGTGGATATTGTGTTCTGTGTGGCTTTTAATGATCAAGTATTAAAGGCTGGAAGTGCACTAGAAAAACTGGAAGAGCTCTCTCTAAGTTTCATGACCACCGTCTTGGGATACCAGGTGAACACTCTATATCTACACTAAGACCTGAAATGACTTGAAATGTTTCAAAAATAACTTTCATAATCGATTAGGCTTTTAATTTTCACCCTTTCCAAATTCTTGGGCCCCTTGGGCCAAAAGGGAACCCTGCCAAATGTTAACCCTATTTGGATCAAAAAGAAGCTTTTGGGGGTCATAATGCAAGAGCAGCCACATAAAAGTTATTTCAAAACAATAGGTTGGAGTTACAATTATTTCTTGTCAAAGTACCTTAAATCATATTTAAGTACTTCAGTATTGCACATTCAAGCTAAACCAAGCAGTTACTTCTTGTAAATTTCACATTTGAGGAGAAAAATATTGTCACTTGACTCTCAACAGCCACTCGTGAAACTGGACAGTCTACTATACTCTTTAAATTTGGGGCGACTGCGTTTTCCCTTTAATAAGTTTGTTAATGGACAATTTGATCTTGAAGTGATTGTCAATTTGTTATCTATGGCACACGATTAAACAGTTCAAGTCATTGCTTATCTTTGACCTTTGACCTGTAGCTGCTTCATTCGTTATCCAATAATCTGATAACAAGAGCACGAAGTGCGTTTCCATTTTTACGAAATATTTTGTGAATTTTTAAAAATGTTGTTCATGAATCTTTTACATTTGAAGTAGATTTGAACAAATAGAAAACAGAATGCACTAAAAATGTCCAGACGTCAGGGAGTCAATATACGGATCTGAATTTATTATGGCTGATTCAGGCTAACCATTCCCTAATATGTCTTCTTCACATGAGTGTATTTGATAAAACGTCATGTCAGTCAAGGAGGCGAGGAGAGATGCAAAAGATTGACTCCCTACAATTTTTTTCTCCTTCCTATCGTTTGAAGTTGCAATTGACTATATTAACTTTAAATTTGTACACAATCATTTGGTCCCCTTAAAAAGTTTGCTTTCGGGGTAAATGCCAGATGTTTAGTTTTAAGAACCTGGGGGAAACTTTTCAAAAATTACGGGAACCGCATTTTATGGATTATTTTTATAGCCGATGTTGCGGTATTCACCATTTTCCTAACAACTTTCTCTTTGTTTTCTCTGGTATGTTTAGGTTAAAGAACCCGGAGTGACACTTTTCAAAAACCACGGTAACAGTATTTTGTGGGTCATTATTATTATAGCCGATGTCGCGGTAATCGCCATTCTGTTGTTTATCTTGGTCATCTATTGTTGTTGTATCAAGGCGAAAAGAGCAGATGTCCACAAACAAGCTGTCATGGTAACTATGAACACATTTCAATGACGTCACAATGGTGACTCCATTTTGTAGGTTTATTTGAATTTAAATGTACTTGTTTTGTATATGGGGCGTTTATGACGAAGGCTGCTTTCAATTAAGATAATTTTGTGAACTTTCGTCTCTTTGAAATAGTAAGGGACATCATACATGAATACAAGTATAAATAAAGGTTAAGATACAACGATGAACCATGCATTAACACACGATAAAGCAGGGTCGGAGTGAAATTCTAAATGAGGCAAGAGGGTTCAGCTAGAGTGCATTAAACGATAGAAGTAATCCCCGAGATTGACCGTATCCAAATATTATTTTATTATTATTAAAAGACAGAAGAGAAATACAAATTCCTTCTTAAATAATCACATTGAAACAAGACAACCCAGAGATGAGTGCGTTATGACAGAATAATGCACGGCCATTCGACTGTAATGGACTAATGGATAAAGTATGACGAAACCATAAATTCAAAAGGGATTATAATTTGAAATTATGAAAAAGAAAAATCTCATATCTCTATTCGAGAAAATCTTCTTTCCAATAAATTTTGAAAGACCAACGAGGTGGGAGAGGTAGTTTGGGTTGGGGATGCATCTGTCCTTCAATTGGGGATTTCGGACAAACCGATGTATTTCAGTTTCGCACAAATGTGTTAATTGCCCCATCTTGAAAGTAAAGTAGTTATTTTCCATATTACACAGAGCAAAGTAGACCGAGCGACATCCATAGAGATGGGATTTGTCCGAATTGGCGTTCAAAGCTCTGACCAAGTTGCCACCACGCAAAAAACGAAGAAACATAAATCGGGCGCACATATGTTGCATGGAACAACACGTGACAAGGTGAACAGAAAAAGACACAGAAAACAGGGAGCTTTTATACAGGAATATAGGCTTGGAGGAGATTCCTCTTCCAATGAAGTAAGTTTATTCCTCACATTCACTCCTTTTCTGGTCATTAATATTACAATAACAATGACCTGCATCGTTTATTTCCAAAGTTTTGACCACTATCTGGGTCATTCCTGCAAAAGTTACAACCACTTAGTTGTGTACTAAATTTTCATAATTGACGCTATGAATAGGTCTCCTATATTGCGAACTTTTTGAAAAATTTAGAATGATCCATGAACCATATTAAAAGTAATGCAGTCTTTTAGACTGCTGGTACCAGTTATGGTGGACCAGTCTTTTAGACTTTAAAGACTCGATTAGCGACAAAGGTACACTCTTAAATGGCCATTTTCACATGAAACAACTGTACTTAGATGCCACATCAGACAATATCTCACTAAAATATACAGCAAATAACTCGTAGGGTTGACGTAAGTTTTCTTATTCATAAATTTAACAAAGCAAATAATATGAATGGAGTCCGCAATGCGACACGCAAATAAAAATATTATTGCTGATAACGATTCATTTTAAATATTTCGCTCTTTCGAATCGTATTTTCTTTCGAAAAAAATGTTGCGTTTTTGTTCTTATTTAATCTAATTTTTTCTATTTTTATTCATTTTTTTTATATCCGTTTAGGTGCTCGCCGTAAGAACACATGAAAGATTTAAATTTTTCAAATGTCTTAACATCTTAAACATCATCTCCATATTTCTTTCAATAATGTTCCTGGAGTTGACTAGGTCAAAAGATTCACACCGCGGCATGCTCGTAGCCATACAAGCTGCAAAGGATAGGGAGTAGGGCCAAAAAGCTTCCGGGAAAGATGCATTCTAATATACATATATTCTATGGTAACATTTGATCTTTTAGAAGTAAATTTTGCTACACTCTTAAATCAAATGAGTGAACACAGTCACTCTTTAATAGAGTGAAGGGTGTGAATTCGCCGCCATTTGGGTGTTAATTCACACTAACAAGTGAAATCAATCCCTTAAACAGTAAAATTAACCACCCAAAGGAGTGCTTTCAGTGAACACTCCTGAAACAAGCCTTCGAGAAACAGTGAGTTTGCACTCTTTTTAGAGTGAATTTCACTATTGTCGGAGTAAATTAACACTATTATGAAGCGAATTCACACTTTTCACTCTATAGGATGACTAAGTTCATTCGTTTGATTTTAGAGTCTACAGGTTTTCCCCCATCACATTTGACTACGGACTTATATTGAATGTAGTATGTTGACGGTGGGGTTTTATTTCAGTATTTAAGAGGTTTGTTTTTAAATGGAAGAGTGATAATTTCTTTCAATTTCAAAGGAGCAGAATCCACATTTGGTTAAACCGAGTCAGATCATATCACACAACAGAGTACATCCTGACGTATCTGCTTTAGTTCCGTATTCCGGAACGGAGGATGATTACGAGAAGCAAGAGGTAAGCTGGTCCTCATTAGCGCAGTTTTTGCATCTCTTAAATTTTGAAGACCGGTCGTTGTGAATTTCTGACCCGAGTTAATTCCTTTCCAGTATCCCAGTGCGTTTGTTAATTACTTAACACTGTGAATACAGCTCGGTAAAATGTTCACCAACCGCCGGTCATGTGAGTGACAATTCTGAAATTGTATTTTTTCAATAATTGGTCAACTAAGTGGTGGATTGCCCATGATTGTAGTAGTATCTAACCACATAGTTCACCCGTAAATTCAACAATTTTTCAGTATTTTCACATACGTGACCAGTGTTGGTGGTTAACTCAACCGTTTTAAGAGTGTAGTTACAGTATACTGCAAGGGACAAAGACACGAGTGTTCGGAAATCTCGCCCTTTTCAACATAACCAAATAATTGAGCAACGGGGTTCCATGCCGATCACACAGGGCATCGATCTCGAAAGTACACCTTCTAATCCCATAGCCTGGTCGTGCCAGTGTGCATGCGGAAATGCTGTGGTGAAAGGTCAAAGAAACTATCGGGACATATTATGAATCTTCCATTTCTTCATATGTAACTTGTTTGTTGATTTTACCATTTTCTACAATTAGAACAGGCGCTGGAACCTTTTCTCAGCCAGTAGGGGCGGGGAGGGGGCTCGGGTGGAGGTATGGGTCTAGGGGAAAGGACTTTCTTTAGGACCGCTGCCTTGGAAAGAAGTCAAAGAGGAGGAGTGTAGGGTGTTCCCCCGACCATTGAAAATATATGTTTCTATACCTGCGTTCCATATGCACTTTGATGCGTAATGTTGTGTACAGTTTAAAGATAAAATAAAGTAGTGGTCGACATTTTGTAAACAGAAATTTTAAAGGGGTTTCGACCTTGGATTATAGCGGGAACGGTGACATATCCTACCTTTGTTCACCGTATTTGACTGAGAGTCTAACTTCTACCTCTGATGCCTGCGTCTATAACCAAAAGGACCCAAACAGACTTTCCTTACCCCAGCGATCGCGGAGGTAATTCTGAAGTAGGGAACCGATCAGTAGAAGCGGGGAAATGTTCTCAAGAAAACAAAGGAGCAAATTTTCAGATTAAGGTGGACCAAAATGCCCACCACAGATAAAGTTCTCCGACCAAATTTTCCGTGGCACTGTTTCTCCTCGGTCCCTGTACCCACCATACCGCAACTTTTTGGCAAGATTCGTGACTTCACCAACCAAAGTTGCGTTGAAGCGGGTTTCTCTTGACGTTTTAGCAACCGATAGGTGCGTTCGATTTAGCGGCTCGAGCCGGCTCAACTGGCTCAACCAGTTTCTTGACTGGACGAAATATGACGTAAACTACGCCACCGGCTCAACTAGACCACCTCGGAGGGCTGGTCGTTTTGGCCGGCTCAAGTTGTGACGTTTTGATGACGTTAAGATCACTTTTCAGAAAGATCGATCGTTGGCTGAGCCAGTTGAGTCGGCTCGAGCCGCTAAATCGAACGCACCTAATATGTTGCTACCAACCTAATGGTCGAATTCTCCTGCGCCAAACACGGTGTCCATGCCAAAATTGTCTCGAGAAGTTTAAGTAAACATAGCTTAATCCTCGATCAATCCCACAATTCAGTCCCATTTACCTGTGCCCCAAATCTCCAGGCACCGTCGCAGCCAGAATTTTTGTTTTGTTTTTGGCCAGTCTGGGGAGTCCAAGGGGAACTGGTGTTACCTAACCACCCAGCCACTTGAGAAATTTATCATTTAATTGCCCCTAGTTGCAAATGTGGTGCAGCATTTAGCATCATTTTCGCAGAATTTGATGTGTGTGTGTGGGGGGGGGGGGGCACTTTCCCCTTGCTCCCCTCTCTGTATACACCAACCTACCCTGGACTGATATGTATTGCGATTCACTTATTTTTATTTTATAGTACATCCGAAGGTTTAAAAAGAAGGATGCTGACGAAGAAATGAGAAGACAACAACTATTACAGGAACAGCTGAATAAAGAGATGGCAGCTAGACTCGGGGCTGCGTCGGTAAGACCGTTTGAATATTCAACATGCATTTCAAACAGCGTTGTTCTTCAAGGATCACACATCTTGACAGAAGAATGAGAAAACCACAAAATGGCGTCATGGACGGTGATAGGGGGTGGGTTGGGGGCGTAATGTTCCCAACAACATTTGAGAAATTAATTTTGATTTTTCACACAGTAGACCTATTTCTATTTTACTTTGGGAAATAGTATTCTCTAATATTGAAAACAGATCCGATCGTCAACCTTGTGTTGAGGAAGGGATTAGATCATGAGCAGTTTCTGTTCTTTTTGGCGAAGAGAACCACGAAAGACCACTTTGACAGACCCTCGAAGTAGGCATAGTCTGAATGTCAAGACCTTGAAAATTAAAGGCAGTCAATTGTCACCCAACCACAATTTTTGCACTAGTATACAGTAATTCTCAATTGACACAGCTCTTTGATTGACAGCAAGTTC